>CM077080.1:223452425-224081945 GCA_039513925.1 Platanthera zijinensis | reverse complement strand
TTCCCTATTTCCTTTAGATTGTCCTTCCTATTCATGGGGTCCCAACTGGATTATACTACTCTTCACTTTTGAACTTTACGACTTCTTGCTTCACTCATGTGGGTTATGGACATTCTTCCTTTTCTAAATTGAACATCAGTTGGTCTTTTTTTTTTCTTCTTGTTTATTACTCATATCACCCTTGAATGAAAAAAATCTCTTCCTTCATGGTGATTTGAGGAAGAAATCTATATTCCCCCTTCCTATGTTTCTAAAGACATAGGTGTCACCTTAAGAAAGCCTTGTATGGTCTCAACAGTCACCTTGTGCATGGTTTGTCAAGCTAAGAGACAAACTTGTTCATCTAAATTTTCACTCGTACTTCAGATCACTCAGTCTTTGTCTATAAAAAAAAGAATGTACAACTATTCTCATAGTCTATGTGAATGATATCATTATTATCAGAACTGATGACCACCACATTACTCTGGTTAAAGAGGAATTGGTTACTATCTTTGAAATCAAGAATTTGGTCTTCTTCGGTACTTTCTTGGAATTGAGATTGCTTGATCTGCAGGAAAGATTATGATCTCTCAACGTAAATATGTCTTGTACCTTCTCAATGACGTTGGATATTTGGGAGTCAAACATATGGATAGTCTTGTGGACCCTAATATGACATTCATAAGACTTCTTCTGACCTTGAGAGGAAGTCAGAATTTCAACGTATCATGGGAAAGTTGATTTATCTGACAATTACCAGACTTGATATCTCTTTTGTTGCTAGCTTAGTTAATTCATGCACAACCCTATAGTTCATCACTATCAAACAGTTTTGCAGATTCTCAAATACTTAAAAAAGGACCCTGGAAAAGACATTATCTATCAAGATCATTGTCACCTTAAAATCCACGGGTACTGTGATGCTGATTGGGCGGGTTCTTCCCTGGACAAAAGATCTACGAGTGAATATACTATCTTTGTTGTGGCAACCTTATTGCCTGGAGAAGTAAAAAAACAAAATGTAGTTGCACGTTCCACCACTGAAGCATAGTATCGTGTCATTGCAGTCATTACTTGCGAACTCATCTGGGTTAAATCTATCTTAGGGGAAATGAGTTTCCCTGTTCTTGAGGCTATGCGACTTTACTGTGATAATCAAGTTGTTATTCATATATCCAACAATCCTGTCTTTCATTAGAGAACAAAACACATTGAAATCGATTGTCAATTTGTGTAGGACAAAATTCAGGATCATGCTGTACAATGGTGTTTGTATCATCTGAAGATCAACTTGATGACATGCTCACCAAAACTGTTTATGTTAAATCTCTTCATTCTTACTCCCTCAAGTTCGGGATGTTGGACGCTTATGATGTTAGATTGAGGGGAGTGTTAAGAATCAAGCTAACATATGCTCATTTGCTCGGAAATAGAACAAGCAAGTAAACCCTAAGGTACACTCTCCAGTGCTCTCTCTCTCTATTGACAGACCATCCTCCGAATCCATTCCCTTACTGCCCCAATACTCTCATCCTGATTTGGTGTTTACACCAACCTATGCCTCGTCCGATTCAGCTTGTCTCCTGTTCACGCATTCCAAAAGTTGTTTGACAAGTTTTCTTAATTCTCTCAATGTGAAGTATGAATAAAGGTGATGGATAGTTCTAGAAAAACTAATGTGACTGCATGATAGTCATAAATTAGTTTGGATATCAAGTTTGAAAAATGGCATGAGCAGTTGGTCTTCGCACCACAACTATTTGCCATTATATTTCCAGCTAGGCCAATTACAAAGGGTAGTTTGCAGAATCCTTGATGTAAAAGGATTTTGTTAGAATTCCTTCTGTAATGCTGAAAGTAGATCAATAGTAGAAAAAGAAAGGTTTATTAGCAGCTTTTGGTTATGAATCTCCTTGACCTCTACACGTTGATAGCGCATCAACAACTAGATTTGGTGATCCCTACTTACAAATTATTGAGTAGTTAAACTCAAGTACTCTAAAAGGAATGTTGTTGTTCGGAGTTTGCACATCTTGAGTTAATAAACTATATAGTCTTTTATGATCCTTTTTTATGATAAACTCTCTTACCATGAGATTTTGTGTTTAGCTAAATGCAAATGATGTATTATAAGCATTTCTTGTATATATGTGGATTATCATGCATTGTATTAGATAGTTTACGACTATAAAAGTTAACTGTTGGTGCAGGAAATTCACCTCCACGACAGCACGCTAGGGGGAGCTAGAGGGACGGAGAAGACTGAGAGTTGTCGGTTACTAAAGGTCGAGCGAGCACAAAAAGCTAAAGAGCCGCCGAAGCGGCAAAATCAGACTGACCCGCCGCGGCAAATGCCACTTGCGGCGGGCTATTTATTGATTGGATAAAACGGGTACAAGGAGAAGAAAAGGGAGCTCGGGAGAACAGGAGACCGCTAAGGCACTAGATTCGAGACCGCAGCCACAGGCGGCTAGCTTAAGGATTTGAATCAGCGTGTCTAAGAAGTATTGTTCACAAAGAACTGGGCAGCGGTGAGGGGATACATGGTGTGCAAATAAAAAGAAGATGATTTGACCGCGCGGTTAGGCGGACAACCTTGAGTCTGGATCGGCTCTTCCTGGATCTCAGAGGCTTGGTGATCTGGCGGTTAGTGCGGTCAGCATGATTTTAACTACCCCATCAACCTTTAAAGAAAATCAGATCGAGGGATTCCAGGTAAACAATAATATGATATTTATTTTGCATCACGGGAACCCCAATTCCAATCCTCAAACCATCAGTTTTGAAAATAAAAGGAAATATAAAGTTTGGTAACCATAGGATAGGAGTTTCAGTCATGCTCCTTTTGATATTCTTGAATTCTTTTAGGGTTCTACTAGATCAATAAATCTATCCATGATCAGTACGTTTATAAGAGAAGTAGTAATTGTATCATATTGGCACACAAGAGGTCACTAATATCCCATGAACCGTCGCACTTGCATATAAACTAGCCAATCCGTTATAGCTGTAATCTTGGTTGGACTTGGCGCTACATTGACACAACTTATAGTATGCCCGAAATTTCATTCACAGGGTAACATATGTACATTTATTCATCTTTGCATATAATCAGTGTGCACCAAGTGTATTTAGGATATAAACAAGTGTTCTACATTACAACGCTAAGATAAAAATGAGAATATCATAAAAAGTAGCCACAATACATGGTAAATACGATCTAAATATTTTGTTCAAGCTTAAAAGGTAGATGACTCATTTGTACTAGAAGCTCAAAATGATTATGATGAGTTCAAAATGTATTGTGTATGTTTGTCTCATTTATTCTAATATGGTGATAACTTGATCTTAGATAGTTTTAGAAATATTGATGCTTCATGAAATTCATCTGATAGCTCATTAATAGTTCAAATAAGAAAATTGTTACAAATTGTAATGTCATTAAAGACACTATATCCACATAAAATCTTCATGTGTTATCTTTTTTAACAAATATAATAGGAAGGCTAAATATAGATTAGTTGGACTGATTATATAAGCATTAATTAATTATTATTTTCAATCTGTTTTTAAGTGTGGGTAATGTTAGGGTCTTCGTGTAATTATCTTCGCCAATAATAAGGTCAAAAATCTCTAACTATTGAACACCTAACAAAATATAAGCCCCTTATAAACTCAAGACAAAAATTAATATGGAACACGTGGGATTGTAATTCCAACTGTGTTTCATAACATATTCCATTGCATTGAGCCCATCCCATCCCTTTATGAAATTGAGACTTTTTGATACTAGATATAGGTAGATGAAGAAATTTAGCTATTTGTGATAATGAAGTTGTGAGTGTTATCTCCATCTAGTAACACTTACACTGATTAAATTTTAAATTACCATTGAGCCTTGTTAAATAATTATTAGAACGTTGGTCCAATAGATTACAATTGCAATAAACGTTCTCTTCATGATTGGAGTACATGAATGTGTCTTCTAATAGTTGAAACAACCCATATAAGTAGATCTGTAGTAAAAGGTAAATATGTTTACCAAGCATTCTTTCGTTTATAAATTGATCCTCAAAAGATGTTATAATGATGATGCATCATGCAAATAGATAGCACATTGAGTGATACCAACACGACGAATCTTTGATATAAGTCCAAAATAAAAGCACACTTAAGAAACTCTCGTGAGAGCCCCACAACGCAACGGGCTAGATCCTCAGTAGAAGTTTGAAAGTTAAGAAAATATCAATTTGGGTAAGTGTAGTGTGATTGTCTGTTGAATCCTTGTGATGAGCATCACAGATTGAGAGCGGACCGACACTTATCGCGGCCCACACAAGCGACATATGCAAGAGGCAGAGATATGATCGTCAGATAAACGATAAGAGCCGATAGTCACGTTCAGAGTGACGATGACATAAATATGTAGATGTTTTTATTTCTCAAATCCAAATTCTTCTCTTTGTTCTTTGTATTCAAGCAAAGTTCTGTGCTAGATTTCCTTCAGAAACATATATTTTTCAATTTTTTGTCCTCTGCTGATGAATGAGAGAAGATGATCCTTGATGTAAAAACTGTAAATTCAAACTAGATTCATTTATGTAATGTAAAGAGTATAGTTGGGGGGTAACATCTATGGTTCTTATGCATATGAATTTTACAAATATGGTGCTTATGCGTATAAAATCCATGGTTCTTATACTAGATTCATTGATGTAAAGACTGTTAGCACAATAGGTACTATCTCAAGTTTGTAGGGATGATATGTTGTATGTAAAGCATAAAGTTAACACAAAAGCTACTATCTGATTTTATCTCCCTACTAAAAATAATAAAAATACAAAACTGTCTTTAACCATTCCTGACTCAATTTTGTTTGCAATTAGAATCGACTATGAATTTGTTACATGCTAGAATGTGTTTATTCAAGTGGTCTCAATTATATGTAGTCTGTTGTGCTTATCGTCGATTTCACTTTTATTGCTTTGACAATGTTTGTACTTATCATCTATAACTGTTTTGTGTTGCACTTACCACCATGGCCAATTTATGTGATTGGTGAGAGGCATTTAATAGTTTTGGTTGATCTTTTACTTTAAGCTTATTAGTCGTGATCGATTTTTGCACTTACCATGTGTTAACGATTTCATGCTTGTCAACTCAATTGACTTTACATGTTAACACCCATATCAATGACCATTGATTTTGCACTCCAATCATGGCAACAAAAGAATTAGCTATCTTTTCTTCAAAATTTATTGAGAAAATGAAATGACCAAAACGGCGGAAATTGTGTTTAACCATTCTGACTAGATTCTACTAGTCCGATTATATAGTCATGAGGGAACAATTGAAAGAGTATTTGGAGATATGGATTCAATTGCGAATGAAAAGTTGGGAAACAAGGGTAGTATGGATACTCTTGCCACCAGTTATGATATGAAGTACGGTAATGAAGACATATTAGAAAAGGCAAAACGGTTGAAGAAGACATCAGTTTGATCAGAATTTACAGAAGGCAAGGATAAAGATGGCTTAGTAAGGATTTCTAAAAATTATTGTAAAAAAGAGTTTTACCAAAATGAAAACCACTCCAACAACTAAGTTTTTTGTGTTACACATCGTAGAGCAAAGGTTGAGAAAGAGAGATCTACACAAACACAACTTGGCTTTGTGTCATCTAATGTAGATTCATCTTCTACCCTGCGTTACATGATGGGAAAGTGGGCATGTACATCATGAAAAATTGATAGCTAATTGGCTGTCTCATTCTCTATTATGGATGAAGAATCATCCAATTTGATGCAAACATGGGGAATACCAAAGTGAAAAAATATTTTTTTAAAAACAACGTTAAATGATTGTATGAATGTATATGAGATGAAAAAAATGTTGAAATTTTTGTTTAAAATGTGACTAAAATCAGCCCCACTACGGATTGTTGGACAAATTATTTGCCCAATACTTGTGCTATTTACGGAACTTATTCTTCTAGTATTTAATTGAATTGCTTTCTCATTAATTTAATTGGATATTGCGTGTTTCTCTAATGTTTAATATCAAGCGTGAATGTCTGTGGACTCCATTAATAATTTCAGCAGTTAAGTGTTCGTCGGATAATTTCTTATGCAATGCATTATTCTAGATTCCTACGACACTTCTTTAACACATACTCTTAGAGTCCTCTTTTGGAACGATTGCACTCTCTTCATCCATTCTACAACACTTCTTACTCTTATGACAAAAACGTGTTTCTAAATCGCTCATAAAAAAGAATTGCAATTACGAATTAAGTCACCTTTCATAAGACCTTGAAACCATATTGAAGGTCTATCTGAATGCACATAAATTATTAGTAAATGTTGCTAGCAAAAATATCATTATAAGTAAAATATGTTGTAGCGTGAATATCTCATCAATTGAATCTCTTTTCAAAAAAATCATGGAAAATTTAACTTTATTGAAAGAGAATGTTATTGCACTTGCAATTGTTTCTATGATATTTGCAGTGGTCGGCAGATTAGCAAGTGTCGAGCTTGCATCAACACAAAATTTTGTCCATACTTAAAGAACTGATGTCGATAGATCTATCTGTTAGGTTTTAATGACATCAAATGCTTGGTAGAAAGTTCAATTTCTCAAAAGATTCCCGCGAAACAAACTAATTAAGAACTGTAATTGATACCTACAACAAAACATAGGTCTCTGTCGATGACCGAACGCTAAAATGTATTCGCGTCCCTATCAGTATTCACAAGAATGCTTAGAACTCCAACACAATCCATCCAACAGTCCCACGGAGAGAAGAATATTATCCGTCTATAATATAGTAATATGAAGTACTAGCCTCTTCTAGCTTAGTGATTGCTCTTTCCAAATATCTCTCACGGTTCTTTCTTGAAATTGATTTTCAGAATAATGCTTGCATAAGAAGGTTTGAAAATTGTGTGTCCTTTATATAGTGAGAGAGGGAGTTTTGAAAACTCAAAGGAGAGGTGGCTATAGCCTTTTCGGATTGTTTCTATCCGGTTCAAAACGGAATCGCATTTTTCAGTTCAAAACAAAACTAATTATATCGAAATTAACTATTAGTCATTATTATTATTTTGAAGCACGAATTTTATTCAAGTCCATATCAATTAAAATCCGACCCCATTAATCTTCATATTCCAATCCATTCTTAATTTGCAAACTCATAGGTTCATATTATGCAGTGATACTAATCCTGTGATTAACAATTAGGCCACATACTCCAATAATATCAACTTCGTCATTCAGTTGTTAACAATACAAATCTTCATGTTCTCGCATTTATTCACACATTTCCTTACAAATTATCTATGGTGAATCAGAGCGACGAAAGTACCAACTACAATGGGAATCATGGAGTTTTTGAAGAATGAGTAGATAAGTAAATTAAGAAGAAACATTATGGAAAGGAGTGAAGAGAGGAATTTGGGATAATATTAGGGGCTGATTTATTTTCATCCACTTTTCAACTTGGTAATTCTGTTACACTTAAACCAAACTAAAAAACAAACCTTAAGAAAACATTTGTCCCTATCCTATTTAAGTTAAGCATCAGCTATTACAATGATTGCAGAGGTTGTCAGTCATATTGCTAGGAACATAGATTATTCGGCTGAAATTACCCTGGTGGTAGCACTCCCGAAGACGAGGATTGAAAGAATGCATGAAGCACTATCAGTTATCCCGTAACTTTTTGAATACGATCTAATAAAAGCTAGAGACAAGCTCAGCACTGACAAAATACGAGATCTCCTTGGTTTTGCTAGAGCTTCTTAGGAGAAGTTGGTTGCACATGCAGTTAAAAGATTAAATTGATGTTTGTTTTATTTTCTTTTGTAGATATTAAACATATCACATTGCCACTTTTGATAGTTGAATTACCGTGATAGTTCATTTTCTTATATTGTTGGGTAATGTCATTATTCTTATATGTTATATGTCAGTTCTTCGCATTTTTTTTCATTACTTAAACATCAATTCCTACGATTAAATTCCATCAGGCAATTGAACAGAAGAATTGACAAATTCAATTCCCGTGCCTCAAAAATGTTCTCCAAAGGAACAAAAGAATTAGTTTTGGCCAAAGTCCAAAACCTATGAATTTTGGGTTTTCGACCAAAACCAATTCTTTTATCCGAATTCTTGCGAAACGAACGCAACCATGGAGCTTTAAAACAGTTAATGAGAACTAAAAAGCTTTATTGATTCAAAACGGAGGATAAGGATTAGACTGGATTAGCTTGATGAATAAATTAATCCAATTAGCAGTTAACCAAATGCCCTTTTAGAATTTTGCAAGATTAATCTTTGATTAAGTAGAAAAAAATTAATAAAAGATGAAACTCGCCAGGAAATTTCTTAGTAATAGTAAAAGCTCAGAGAAACAGAAGGGAAGAAGGGGATGATCAATAATGGAAGAATACCTATCACGGACAAAAGCGATGGGCGCCAGAATGGCGAGAGCGACGAGCTCGCGGAAGGCGCAGAAAACGACCTGGTTCATCCCACCATTGAGGGCCACCTTGGTGATGACGTGGTAACCGCCATTGATGACCTGAACCAGAGCCATCCCCATATGCGCCCAGATCGCATCATCCCTCCATGCCGAACCACTGCCGCCGGCAGCTGGCTTGAACATCCCCCGATCCCCGATAGTTGCCGCCGGTGATCCCCGTCCGTGCTTTCACGATCAAAAATCAACTTCTCTTTTGCTTCACCTCCCAGCACTCACAGTCGCCTCTTTTGTGGATTGTCGGGAGAAATTGCAGGCGGCTGCAAATATTTAAAAATTTTAAAGATGATAGAGATACCATTTTTGGAGTGTTATTACATGTAAATTTTTGTTGATTATAAGTTAATTCTTCTTGATTACAATAAATTTTAGCAAATTATTATTTTTATAAATAACTATTAGTAATAAATTTAATATTATCAAATCATATAAAAAATTTAAAAATTTTCTAAGCAATTATTAGGGCTCCGTTTGGCTCGATGGATCCTTTGTTGCTATTGTGCCCTATCTCGTGGCGGCCATAAATATGTGAGTTAAATTGCGTTTCATTAATGCCCACATGAAAAAGTTTATCCACTTTTATGTTCAAACGGATGATGTTTGTTAGGTGTTCTTTATCGAATGACGATTTAACTCATGTGTTTACGACCATGACCATCACCACCGTGCCAAACGGAGCCTAGGTCTGAGCCTAGGTGGCCAGTTGTCACTGCTATTTATAAGATACTTGATTCATTCTTTTACAACTGTTGGTTTCTTTCTAGTCAGCTGAAATGACGATAAATGACAACCTTATAATGTATGTTTCTCTGTTTAACATATTGAACTCCTCTATTTTGAAGGTAGTAGATTGATGTGCTGAAGAATGGAGACGATGAAACAAGGGGTCCAAAGCCTCTTGGTGCGCAAGAATGTTGTTTGGAGGGGTGTCCACAAGCGTTTTTCCATCCTTTATGGTGGCAAGTGGCACGAGAAATCCGAGTCCTTTTCCGCAATTTCGCCAACCACCTTTTACGAAAGTAGTAATCCATCTGCAGCTGCAATGGTGGAGATAGTTGATATATCGGCCTACAAACTCTGCTAGCTACTAATGACACTCTTTTCACTTTTTTCTTATCGGAGAGCGTCACCCACCTCTACAACCAACAGTGACCTCCGGCCACCAATTCCCTGAGTAGCGACCGAGAAGAGCCTCGTGTGCGCCGGCCTCTTCCCCGCCTAAGAAGATTTTGCGAATGTAAGGTTTCCTTGAGGAGCATGGGTGGTTAGCTTGGAGAGGGGATTTGGTTTGCTAATAAGTAATAAACACAGATTTTTTTAAAAAAAAAACTCAACTGCTCTTTTTGAACTCTTTATCTTTTAGCTGCTAATAGCCAAATCAAATTTGTTTATAAAAACACCATTTTTATTTCAAAACAGAGATTTGAATGATGATCCTACCCAACTTATAGTTTTTTAATCATTTAGCAAAAACTTGAATATATATAGAGAGAGACGCACACACAAACGAGTGGCAGTGCACGACATGAGATACTATCACCACACGTGACCTCATGGTAAAGCCGGGTGCGTGACCCAGGCCAGGCATCGAGGCCGAGTCTTGACCAAATAAGGGGCCCATTGAGCCCCCTTAAGCCCGATCAGGGCTTGGCCCAGGCCCAGATCCAATCGGGCTCAGTCCCAGGCCGAGCAATCGGGCTCGGGTCAAATTTACACCTCTAAGTCTGGCTCAAGTGCCTCAGCTTCCATTGCTATAAGCTCCCGCTGAGCATCCAATTCAAGACAGATCAAGCCTTTTAGTGCAAGGTGGGGTTGATGTGCTATGTGATGTAGTTTTCCGCCTTTAGATTCATTGGCTTGGGTGGAACATGGTTGAATATTGGGATGATCACAATGATGTTGGTGGAATATTGAATCGCCCATATGAGCTCGGCGCACATGAGCTGTTTGCGCGTGGAGAAATCCAAGCCCTTCATCGCTCGCCTTTTTTTAGGGGGGGGAGGGACATGCGCAACTACTTATCTCTCCATATCATGACGCCATCATCCATGAATAAAGTGTCATTTTGATGATTATAATAATACCAATAGAAAATGCTTAAACATAAAAATTAAGGTATGCATGGGAATATTTAAACTCGTTAATCGGTGCTAATAGGACTTAAAAATACTTTCAATATTAGAAGTTGGAAGTTCATATACAAGGAACTTTCCCACCAACTTAAAAAAATCACAGGAGCCTCTCATTTATTTTTTTAAACTCCAAAACCTCCCCTTGCAGTTATTAAGTAGCCATTTCTGATCGAAATTTTTTAGATCGGATATAGCCCGAGTGAGCTCGATCCAGCTGGATTCTACAAGCTCAAAGTCGTTCTACTATAATAATCTTTCGAGAGCCAAAAAAATGGAACAAAAAGCCAAAAGACGGAGAATACCAAGAGAGCAACGAAGACAATGTCACAAGCTCACAACAACGGGGGCATCAAAACCTTGAATAGCACAAAAGTAACATGAATCACGCAAGGCCTTGAATCTCACAAGAATAACATGACAAGAAGGATGAGTCTGAGAGAAGGGTTCATTACTTCTATCTCTCTACTCGTCTCTAGTCGTGTACATAAAGTCCGATCAGGCTGGCCCGATACCGGGTCCAACGGGCCCGTGCTTTAGTCAACCGGGCCGATCCCGGACATTCATTTAATCGAGCTCGGCCTGGGCTGGGGCAGATGCCCCGGGAAGGCGCTTGATTCGACCCTCGGAGTCGGGCTAGGCTGGGTCGGGCCGGCTTTTATATATTTTTTTAAATTATTAATTAAAATATTTATAAATATTGAATTATTTTTTAAAATTTTATAATTATTAATTTATTACGATAATAAAAAAAAATCATCTCACGGACAAAACAAATGAATTTATTTTAATATTGAATAAAAATAAATTACATTTATAATTTACATTAATTGAAAAAAATGAAATTTATTATTATTATTATTCATTTTAAATAAAAAAATTAAAAAATTCATTAACTTAACAAAACACATAAAATACAATTTTTTATCGGTCATGAGATCATTGTGAGAGACGCTTAATCATCTCGTAAATTTCTTGTTCATCTCGTCTTTTATTTCCTCTGAGCTATCCTCTAATGTTGTAACGTGGTGTTTTCTCTTTATAGCATTCAAGTATTCCTTGTAGCAGATTCATATTTTCAGAGATTTTTCGTTGAGCTGACTCCTCCGCTCGTTCAAAAACCTGCCAATAAGAGAAAAATTAGACTCTGAAGCTACCGTACTAGCTTGGATAGTTAGTAAATCATGAGTCATATAAGTCAAAATATGATAGGTATTAACTTTACATTTTCACCATTTTAAGAGATCGAAGTTTTCAATCTTCTTCGTGCTCATAAAATCGCGGAATTGTGTTTTAGTATACAATCTTAATTTATTTAAAATATTAGATGCGCACGCTTTTATTCTGAAAGTTAATTCTAAATTTTATTTTTAAAAGTATCATTTGTTTTGAGTTGTGATATTTCTTCTTAAGATCGCGAATCGTATAAGTTATCATAATAATTATAACACTCGATAAAAAGAGTACTAAATTTTAAAATACTAACATCATCATAGTCATCGAAACTTAAATTTAAGTTTAAATTAGTATTGATTTCATCTATAAAATTTTTTTTGCTATCTATGCCGAATAACAGAGTTAAAGTTGTAGCGCATGAAAACATAACAGACATTTCTCTACAATATTTATGAAAAATTTCCTTCATTATTTCAATGAATGGAAGTCAACCATCATGTTGTTTATAATAATTAATTTTTTGTGTGATATTTATAAAATTTTCAATTACTAGTGATGGGAATGCCCCTTTTTATGGAGAATTTGGTGTGCACATAGCTCACTACTCAATGATCCCCATAAAAAGTAGAGATCACGGGTTTGACCGCCTCGCGCGCGATCAGCGCACCCGATCAACGTGCGCGATCCCGCTACGCGTACACGCCGGCAATCGGCGCCGTCACGCCGACGGCGCCCGGCCGCCGCTCCGCCTGAGGCCGCCTTCCGCGGCCGCAAAGCACCGCCCAACCGCTCGCGGCCGCATCTCGTGGTCGCAGAATGCTGCTCGGACGGCCAGACGCGCCCAGCCGCTCCGCCCCTCGTGGCCGCATCACGCGGCCGCGAAGCGCCGGACGGACAACCGATCGGTCGTCGCGCCGCTCACTGCCGCATCCCGCGGCGGCGAGGCGCCGGCCGGACGGCCGGCCGCGCCCGGCCGCCCGGCCTCTCGCGGCCGCATCCCGCGACTGCGAGACGTCGGCAGGACAGCCGGCCGCGCCCGACCATCCCGTCCATTTACGGTCGCCTCTCGCAGCTGCGAGGCACCGCTCGGGCGCCTGTCCGCCCCGCCTCTCGTTTCCGCCTCCCGCGGCCGCGAGGCGCCGCTCGGGGGCCCCGCCGCCCCGCCTCTCGTTTCCGCCTCCTGCGGCCGCGAGGCGCCGCTCGGGGGCCCCGCCGCGCCGCCTCTCGTTTCCGCCTCCCGCGGCCGCGAGGCGCCGCTCGGGGGCCCGCCGCCCCGCCTCTCGCTGTCGGCTCCTGCGGCCGCGAGGCGCTGCTCGGGCGCCCCGCCTCCCCGCCTCTCGTTGTCGCCTCCCGCGGCCGCGAGGCGCCGCTCGGGCGGCCGTCCGCGCCCGACCGCCTCGCCTCCTGCGGCCGCGAGGCCCCGCTCGGGCGGCCAGTCGCACCCGATCGCCCCGCCTCTCGCGACTGCGAGGCGCCACTCGGGTGGCCGGCCGCTCCTGACCGCCCCTCCTCTTGCGACGGCCTCCCACGGCCGCGAGCCACTGTTTTGGCGGCGCAACCCCCTTAACCGGCGAACATCGTTGACGGTTTGGCCATTCTCCCAAGGCATCCCTTCCCCACTATTCGATCTCTCCGGCACAATCATCGTCGCCCGTTTTGTGCGTAACCACCCACTAACCATCATGGTTAGTGGGGGAATATTTTAATTAAAAATATGTGGTCTACGTATAGCGGATTTAATGACAAAATGCTCACCCTTAAGTATATTAGAAAATAATTATGTTGGTGGTTATGGTGTGCGAATAGCCGCATAACTACCATAACCACCCTCTGAAGGCTATAAAAGGAGTCATAGGCCTCCTCATTTCTCACATTTTTGTTCCTTAGTTTTCTTCTTCCTCAGGCCAGAGCTCTGCCGCATTCCTCCTACGCGTCGCACTTAAGCCATCTTCTAACCGCACTCAAGCCACCTTCGAGCAGCATCCAAGCCACATTCAAGCCTTCTTCAAGCCGTAGCCTCCAAGCCACCTTCGAGTCGTCATCAAGCCACATGCAATTCACCTTCAAGCCTTTTTCAAGCATCCCACCACAACAAGCATCACACTATAACAAGCATCCTGCTCATCCACAGTCTCCCTGCAAACAAGCCTCGTGTGGAGCAGCCTGTTGCTGGCCGTGAGCTAGCAATTCTCCCTCACCTCCAAAGTATAACGAGAAGCGGTCTGTCGCTCTCGATTCTCCATGAAAGTTGTAATCGCCAGCTGATGGTAAAGTTCGATCGGCACAGACCCGATCACGTAGTTTTTTACCCAGTTAAGAGATTTTTCAACGTCAAAATCGCACTATGTACCTACTTTCTGAGTTTTGACTGATTGTGCGCTTGTAGCTCCCTGGTTAAGATGACCGAATTTAGACCGGTTTAGGAGCGTCGAGTTAGACCGCAATAGATTGACGCCGTCTGTGGGAATTGTGGATTCCCAACATCCTCCAAAGACAGTACCATTTGCACAATGGTACTCGAGGTTAGAGAATGACAAGAAACTCTGAACCACCAAAGGACAAGTTCCTGAGGGGGGCATCAAGTCGGCCCCCTCCCGCATGGATAAAATCAATCAAGTAGCGGTCATTGACAAGTTTGAGGGCGTATCCGCAAAACACGCCATGCAAATAAATGAACTTCAAGCCCTGATGCTCGCCATCTGTCGAGAAGTAAAGCAGTCCTCCATAGAGCCATTCAAGCAAGCTAATTCATCGCTATCAGGAGAACTCTCCGCCTCAACCAAGCTTTCCTCGCACAAGGAGTACGATATAGAAAAAGAATTCTCAAGCACAAGCAGCCCCCCATTCCGACAACCTTAACCCAAGATATGTGTGATCGCTACCTTGATGATCCTCAACATGATGGGGATATCAGAAACATAATGAGTCACAACACGTTAGTCAGGAAGCAAGGGCTAAATGAACGGTTACCCAATTACAACTCGTCGGCCTCCAGGGCAGGCCCCACTCCAGAAGGTAACTTAGAAATCCAAAGTTTCAATGGAACTGACAATCCACTAGCGCACCTTGGATGTTTCTAAGCTATCATGTATGCTCACAACGCCTCAGATCAACTCATGCCCCAATCATTTCCGACATTACTGAAAGAGAAAGCTCGATCTTGGTTTCATTCTCTCGAAGAAAAGAAGATAAACAACTATACTGAACTGACCGATCTCTTTGTTAGAAGATTTATGATAGATGGAAAGCCCACACCAGGAAGTCCAAGCCCATACAAAGCTCAGAAGAGGAAACAAGAGAACAATTTATACAAGGATCCCAAAAGGAACTGTTACCAACGCACAAATACATGCCGAACAAATGAGTCCCATCGACTTCAAAAGTTTGCATCTCTTAACGCCCCCCAAGATAAGATCTTCCAAGTAATTCGCAATCACCCAACATTGCATAAGCCCAGACCGCTCGCTTAAGGTCGAGGAAATCTATCAAAGTATTGTGAATATCACCAGGGGCTTGACCACATCACCGACAAATGTAATCAACTAAAGGGAGAAATTTAGCGAATCGTCAGTCTGGGGGCAGTCGATCAATTCATATCAAAAGAAAAGCAGCCTCCTGCTCAGAACATGGAAGCATAACCATCAGCATCGGTGAGCCATCAATCAAGTTAAACCAAGTCTTGGTAGATGAAGGCATTACAGTGAGCGTATTGTTTCTATCAACACTACTTCAGCTCAAGCTAACAGTTGACGACCTCAAGCTAAGATCAGCTAGCGCACGCATCCCGAAGAACACTCTAGTACCGATTATATGCACCATCATTCTTCCTATCACTCTCAGAAAAGAGCCTGAACAAGCAACCTATGATCTGCAGTTCGTTATCACTCAGGTCGATTCTGATTGCATCGCAATACTCCAACAATCACTCTTGGAAATTTTTCAAACTCGCTCTCGCCATTTTTTTCCCTGAATCATAACTTTTTACTCCCAGTTTTCGTAATTTTTTGACTAACTATTGTAAAAGCCGCAAGCTCAGACTCGCGCAAATAATCTTTTATTTAAATATTGTGTGGTGTTTCATTCAGCAGAGCTTGATCAACTTCGAACAAAGCCGTGAGCCTCACTCGTGCAAATTAGGTAAGACTGTGCATGCAGTTTGAATGGGCAAGTCCTTCACCGACACTGCCTTTCTACGTCTCGACCTCGCCAGGGCCTTCCCCATAAAGCAAAGTCGTGAGCCCCACTTGCGCAAATTAGGTAAGACTACGCATGCGGTTTGAATGGGCAAGCACTTCACCAACCATGCATTTCTACGCCTCGTCCTCGCCAGGGCCTGCCCCCTCGCAATCGACCCTTAAAAGCCGCGAGCAACTCTTGTGCAAACTAAGCCGTGAGCAACCCTCGTGCAAACAAAGCCGCGAGCAACCCTCATGCAAACTAAGCCGCAAGCAACGGTCCTCGTGCAAACTAAGTCGCAAGCAACCCTCATGCAAACTAAGCCGGGAGCAACCCTCGTGCAAACTAAACCGCGAGCAACCCTTGTGCAAACTAAGCCGCAAGCAACCCTCGTGCAAACTAAGGAGCGAGGAACCCTCGTGCAAACTAAGGCGCGAGCAACCCTCGTGCAAATTAAGGCGCGAGCAACCCTCGTGCAAACTAAGGCGCGAGCAACCCTCATGCAAACTAAGGAGCGAGCAACCCTCGTGCAAACTAAGCCGCGAGCAACCCTCGAGCAAACTAAGCCGTGAGCAACCCTCGTGTAAACTAAGCTGCGAGTAACCCTTATGCAAACTAAGCTGCGAGCAACCCTCGTGCAAACTAAGCTGCGAGCAACCCTCGTGCAAACTAAGCTGCTATTATAACCCGTGCAAAGCAACGCCGCAAGTCAAACTTATAAACAACATTTAGACAAAAGGGAGAAGAACAACCTCGTTACAATAATTGCATACCAAAACACCTAAACGACACATTGTTAATGACTATCAAAAGAAAAAGATAAACATACAACAGACTCAACCAAAGGAGACACATGCATATAAGCATAAAGAAATCACGCTGATATACACTAGTCGCATCCACATCAGAATCGGAACTTGGGCTCTCGTCATCTGAAATATCATCAAAACTAAGACTAGATACATTACACTTCAAACTTCTGGAAACCAGACGAAAGGCCTTGGACACCCCGTGCCTAAGTGCGAGCTCGTGAGCATCCTCCATCGAAGGCTCCACCTCTCTAGACCAAATCTCTTTGTGAACCTCCTCACCAATTAATCAATGGTCACACATGTAATCCAACGAATCCATGTAATCAGCAAGACAGACAACCTTCAACTCTGACATGCGGCTTTCAAAGAAAGCGTCTCCACTCGGGCCTTCGACGCTCCAAGCTCCATCTCCAAACATGAAATCTCTACTTGAGAATTCTCCAGCATCCGCGCGGTTCTCTCCACTAGTGATTTTTTCACCTCCAAAGACGCTCAAGCCTCCTCCAATTCCGCCTTCAGCTTCGACCCAATCTGGCTAAATCGGGAGATATACCGATCATGATTATCTCTCAAAGTAGCAAGTGAGCTTGTCGCCATCCGAAACTTCTCTAGAAGCGACAAATATTCGTCTTTCAAGCTCACATAATGATCGTTCCAAGTGATAGTAATATGAGCCTGAGCCTCGATTTATAAGGAAAAAAACAGAGAAAAGTCAGTACGACACAACAACAACAACAAAAGAAAATCAAAAACGAGCAAGTTCACTTACTACTTCGCTCACCGCCTTCAGAGAAGAGGACACCCATAAAGTAGAAACCTCTAAAGGAGGGGCCTGGGTGGCAAAGCATCCCATCACCTGAACATTAGCCTCGATAGAAGTAGTCTCGCCTCGACAACCAGCAGGAACTGCCTCATCCAGAGAAGCTATGCCAAAACTCTGTACCCTCGTCACAGCGGATGGCCATAATAGCCTTCCTCTTTCGATCACGAGCTGTAGAAGTCCCGGCTACCTGCACCAAACCAGAAGATAACATGCACCACATTAGACGTTTCTCCTCTGTAAATGAGGAAATACTAAAAAGACGGTTGGCTAACTTGCGGGGATCTGTGAATCCAAGCATCGGAGAAAACTCATGCTCCTTCCCTTTCTGGGGACAACAACGGTCCGACAGCGCATTACACAATTCCGGCAAGCTCCAAGAAATTCTAACATAGACAAACAAAGTATTCATGTGACGACGGTCCATCCGGGTCTCGAAATCAAGCCAGCTTTTGTTGCTAAATATCTCAACACGGCTACCACCATAAACGCGAACAATGCATCAGTCTCTAAAGCAGTCCAAGTAGAACCTCGAACCGTGCTCCCTAAAGAATGCGACCAATCTTACCAAACGCATCATCCCAAGCATAGTAAATTGGGACATCAGAATGCAACAAACTTCAGAATGTCTACCACCTCCTCACACGATGGAAGCCGGAAGCCTGATCACAGAGTAATCTCGCAAATCGACAGCCATCCCCATGGAGGGTTTTGGGTCCTTCCCTCAGTACTTGGTATCCGCACCTCAAGATCGGTAGGTAAACTGTATCTCTTTATCTAAATCGCAACTTGATCATCGGTAAGAGACGAACGCAAACACATCGGTCTTGCGGTGTGCTTCGAAGCTTGAAATAAAAGGAGAAGCAAAAATTGGGGTTAGACAACAATCAAGCCCAACACAACAAAAGTGTTAGCACGGGCATGGATGCACGTGCACACGTACTCGAACGAACCCATCAGCACCCACAACCAAGAACGCATGCACGTACACGACATCGCGCGACCAAGTTCGCTCGCAACCGGGGGCACACACACCTGGGTCCGCGCGTGAAGCATTTGACCAGCGCAGGTGCCCGCTGTAAGACCCTCCCCCCAACTTTTGTCTCGGGTCGGGCCGGAGGGGATCTTACTGCCCAAGACGTCCACCCAGTGCTCCTCAAGGGTAACGACCCACCTTATCTAAGCACCAGGTGGCCGTCTTACTCAGCTAGAACAACAACATTCATAATACATCAGAGATTTGCGGAAGCATTAACAGGGAACCAATATATATATATATATATATATATATATATATATATATATATATATATATATATCATATATGTTTACATGAGTGTTATGTCGAAGCCTAAGTATTTATAAAAGCCCGCAGGCTGTACAAGTACTACATATCTCTTCACTCTCTCCCCCTAATCATCTCGTCGGTACTCATGTCTCAAAACTCTGAATACATCGAGGGTGCATCTGCTCGAGTAGTCCTAACTGCTGGCGCAATCTCCTGTGGTAGTGGGTCATTACGGTGCTTTATTTCCAGTGAATGGTTATTTAAATAATCGTTAGTCACAGTGCTATGTAGAAACAAATCTCCTCCCCGGATCCATATCCTATGGACGAGCACACACCCACCCAACAAAAGTAGATAGTCGAAGTAGGGGAGAGTTAGTACAACATTCCATATGTATAGGTTAGGAGCTACTATAAAGAAGTACAACATAGTATAACTGGAATAACAACAACAATGTTTATCAGTTATAATCAAGGCTCCACTAGCACATCAGAACAACAGGTATCCATAACCAGTACCCTATCGCAGGCGTTCACATCTGCGCACATTCCGCAAGAATTCATAGCCGCACACACAGACTCTATGTCGACATAGTATGGACCGCTTCTGTTCCAGCCAGGTAGCGAGCCCTGCAGGCCTCACCGATGTGGCTGTCGGTGATAGTGTCCAGTCATGCAACTTGTGGGGGTGGTCGTACCGCACAACCCCAGGCCCCAACGTACAACTCTGTGTACTCCTGAATGTGAGCGATATCCGGTGATTCAATATTTTTGTCGACCGGCGGAGGAAAACCTGACGGGGAGAAAAATAACGGTCGGTCACCCGTGACACCCATCTCCCTGTCGTCTTGAGTCGTCGACCTTCCCGCACCGGTACGAACGGTATGCGGAAGAGACTGACCTGCCACTATTTCACCGCAATCAAAGTACAATCAATCAATATTGTTAACACCTGTCTGCCCTACTATGCTTCAAACTTCAGGCGGCGATACTCAGCTCTACTTTCGATAAGGAGCGTGGGAGCGCTATATTTGAGGGTAAATCCGGAGGAGCATCTCAACTCCAGTTATCCCCAACTATGACTCAAACTTAACAGTCAACTGCCAGTCAGAGCAGGACTCATACTTATAATAGCAAATCGCAGTAATGTGAATGCGGTAATTAAAGCTGCAGTTATTAAATGCTGCATAATTTAAGTGCTGAATGAAATGTGACTAGTACGAAACTGGAGTAGTACTGAAATGAACTTGACCAGTACAAGACTAGAGTAGTACTGAATTAAAAGTGCTGAACTGAAATGAACTTGACCAGTGCGAGACTGGAGTAGTATTGAATTGAAGAGAACTTGACCAGTACGAGACTGGAGTAGTACTAAATTGAAAGTACTGAACTGAAATGAACTTTACCAATACGAGACTGGAGTAGTACTGAATTGAAATGAACTTGACCAGTACGAGACGGGAGTAGTACTGAATTGAAAGTAATCAACTGAAATGAACTTGACCAGTACGAGACTGGAGTAGTACTGAATTGAAAGTACTGAACTAAAATGAATAAAGGAAAAATGACAAGTACAAGACTGGAATACTCATAAAGAAAATGATTAGTAGTCCAATCACTCCATTCAGGAGGCTTCAGTTCCACCTCCGTTCTCAGGAGGTATTTTCAGTTCCACCTCTGTTTACATAAGGCACATTCAGTTCTATTTCGGTTTTTAATAAGGCTTCCTTGGGTTACATCCATTATTAAGGTCCGATTATAATTTGATTATGCCATTTTTAACACGGCTTAATCGGATCACGGCTTATTAGGAGTTACACTATTATTATTCGTCGGGAATAATTCATAACTCACTACTTGTACTCTCATTTTCCGAGCTTGCCCAAATCACTCGAGAGTCGGGGCGCTCGACGGTTTCACGAAGTCTCGGAACCCACGGTTTGCCTCGGCCACTCTCGTCGATAAGATAATTTGATTTTATTATTCAAATTAGAGAGAATACTCGTGTGCTCCAATTTTCATTTTCGAGGAAAATGAGCGTAATAACTTCCAAACGCGTTCCTAGGCTCATCGGAATTGAGGAAAAATTCAATTTTGATCCCCAAGTTCCCAAATTTTGATACAACCTTTAATAGAGCCTAAAATGAGCCTAAAAATTTTCTCATAATTTTTCCAAAAGTTTTGAGCCTTTAATTTGGCCAAACAAATTTAATTTGGGCTTTCAAAAATACCAAAACACCTCCAAAATTTTTCCAAATTTTTGTGGTGATAGCCCTCATCATGGGGAACATTTTTCATGTTGAACACTTTGCCCCCAGGGGCTCCAATTTTTCCTTAGAAATTTCTCAAAGTTCTGTTAATAATATGGTCTGCGGTTAGCCGTAATCATCTCGATCCTGCGGCTGAAATTGAGTCGGACCTAAGAATCTACCTTCTATCCCCACAACGGATCGACCACAGATCCGTTGTGGGGGCATTGATGCTGAGGCGGGGGCTGGATTTAAGGAGATCCCGGCCGTCCGATCTTTATCATAGATCGGACGACAGCTGCTCCTCGTTGGCGGCAGTCAGCAATAAGCACTTCCACCACCGGCCAAACACCATCGGGCTCCGGTTCTACCCCCGGTCGGTTCGTCGGGGGCCGGCGAGTCCCTGTGCGGTTGCCCGGCGGCCCGCCGCCGCCGGGCACTGCCTGGTTTGGCCAACCCGAGAGCGGGGTGGCAGTGCTTTTGCTCCCAGTGCCATTGTGCCACCCCTCCTCACCGGCGTTGAGCCCAGCCACAGAACCACCCCCGGTCAGCGCGCTAGGGGTATAGCTCTTCTTCGGTGGTGGTCCGACGACCATCCGCCGCCGGCCGCCGCCGGAGGTAAAACAGAGCAATTGCTCTGCCTCTCGGGTGCCGCCGGAGCGGTATTTTCCGGTGGCACCCCTGCTTTCTCCCCACCGGAAAAGTCATCCCGGTTGGTCAAGACTTCTCCATTGCCACCCCTGGTGCGGGGAAGGGGCCAGCCTCCCTTTGGCCACCACCCGACCTGGAGCAAGGGTCGGGTGGTGTCGGCGGCGCTCCGGTCGTTGGAGGGTCCATGCAAGACGTCAAAGAGGAAGGGAAGGGGGAGGGGAGAAGCTTGTACCTAAGGAGGAGGAGCTTTGAAGGACCAACCTGATCCACCATTAAAGGTGGCGGTGGTGGAGTTTGAGGGTGGTGGTTTCCGGCGAGGGCAGCTCCAACATAGGGGGCCCTAGCTCAATTGGGTTGGTGTGGAGGGAAGAGGGTCAGACAAGGCCTTTTATAGGCCGGGGGAAGTCTCTCCCCCCTCCCACCGGTGGTGTGGGATTAACTGATGTAGAGGAGGATTTCTTCCCCTCTCCCTCACCTGATCCGGCCATGTGACACCATCTCAGAGTGCCTAGGTGGCAGCAACTTGGTGGGGAAGGGGTTTGGTGGGCCTTTGGGCCTTGGTTCTTTAAGAAGAAAACAAGAGGGGGAGGAGGAAATTGGGCCTACCATGGTCCATGGCTCCCCTCCCTTTCAACCTTTCTGGTTGGTGGCCCAAGAGGTGAGGGGATAGGGGCTTTAACCATCCATGAAGAGGAGGTGTATACCTCTGTTGGAACACCCTATTACTAATTTGGGTCAGGATCACTATGTCTATAGGATTATTGCATTGACCTTGTTATATAGAGTAAATGTCAACTAGTTAAGGTCTAAGGCATAGGACTTAGGTTTGAAGCTTTCCCCAAGACCTCCGAGTTCAGATGAGAAGCCCAGATATAGAGTTCAACTTATCGTCGAGCTTAGATCAACGAAGCGTCGAACCCAGTTCGACTATCTCTGAGCTCAGGTCGACGAGGTGTCGAACTCAATTCGACGATCGTTGAGCTCAGATCGACGCTTTTTGTTTAAGACTAGTTCCAACATCTCTGAGCTCAGTTCGACGATAGTTGAGCTCAGATCGACGATTATCTTTTGAGATCGACGATTTCTGGAATTCTGTCAGTTTGTTAAGGATTTCAAATGTCTTCAAGTCAGAGCATTTATTGAATTAGATTTTTAGCCATTATATTAAATCTGGAGCAAGTTTCAAGGAAACAAAGAAGGAATGTTATTTAGGTTTTTCCTCCAGAGATAGTTGACATTTAAGGAAAGCATTTATGATTTTGCTAACGACTATCTAGAAGATTTGATGACTGGATTTCATATTATGATTCATAGAAGAAGAAATACAGATAGAAAAGAGACAAAAAAAGAAGAAAAAAGAAGAAGATCAATAACACAGAACAAAGAACAAGCTTCTATTCATTCTGATTCCTTCTGATTCAAAGTTTCTCAAGTCTTCATCATTCATACTCCAGGCAACACACATTTCAGTTCATGCTGAAATCATCTTTTGCTGGAGCATTCTTTTCATTGAAGACCTATCACCCTTACAAAGCTTCTATTCCTGAACTCTTGCTAATCTCAGGGGGAGCTTTGACAACATCAACTTCCACTTGTGCTTCTCTCTGATTGTTGACAGAGAAGACAACCTAATCTTTTTCTTTTTCTTTCCTGTAAAAGGGTTCTTTAAACTCCCTTCAAAAGTTTTGTTTTGGTTTCTGAGACCTGATCAAAACTCAGTGGTGGCAAGACACCTGATCAAAACTCAGTGGTGGCAAGACACCTGATTAAAAAATCTGATTTGGTTTTTGAGCACCTGATCAAAAGCTCATTGGTGCCCAGAACACCTGATCAACTCATCCTGCAATGGATTCCTACCAAGGGTGGTAGAAGAGTGGATGTACCCAGGTTTTGGGGAACCACTATAGTTCCTTGTGTCTTCTGGTTGCTTATTATTTTGTTTGTTGTGTGCTGTAGATTTGCTTCTTGTATTTGTTTTATTCTGATTACTATTAAGCACTCTTCACTAAGTAAATTAAGTCTTCCACTGCTAAAGTAATTTTTATATTTGCAAAATTATTTTAAAACACTCTATTCACCCCCCTCTAGAGTGAAGGGTTGATATTACACTCACTTTTAATTAGTATCAGAGGGAGGTTGGTTGTTCGTACGGGTTAACACCTGAACCAAAAGATCTCTCTTAAGATCCATCCTTAATAGAGGGTTATTTTTATTATATTAATTTTAATCTAAATTCATGGCACAGAACAAAGATTATGCTAGCACCAGACCTCCAGTGTGCAATCTCTCCAAGTTTGCACTTTGGAAGGCAAGGATCAGATTATACATGAATTCCATTGATGAAGATATTTTTAATTCTGTTTTGACAGATTGCCCCAAGCCTCCTGCAGACACAAGCACAAATGTTATTCCATCTCCTTCAGGAACAGATGGTGACATACAGAAATGGAAGGTATCTGATGCTAAAGCTATGAACATACTAGCTCAGACAATGTCTGATGACATCTTCTAGAAGGTAGCTGAATGCAACTCAGCTAAAGAGATTTGGGACAAGCTATCTGAGCTTGTGTCAGGATCAGCTGATGAGAGAAAAGATAGGAGATCTCATCTCATCACTCAGTATGAGAATTTCAAGAAAGCAGAAAATGAATCAGTAGCTGACATATACAACAGACTAAATCTGATTGTTAGTGAACTCAAGACATTGGACAAGGAGATCTCTCTCACAGAGATAAATGACAAAATCCTAATGTGCTTCCCCAGCACTTGGGATTCAAGGATCTGGCTTATCAAGGATGTCAGAAGTCTAAATGAAATCACTACAGAAGCTCTATTGGGCAAGCTCAAATCTTATGAGCAGCTCATCAAGAATAGAGAAGAAGAGCAGAAAACAACTTCTTCAACAGTCAGGAAGGAGAAGTTAATTGCTTTCAAGGCAATAGAAGAACAGCCTGAAGACAAAGTCACAGGCAATGAAGAACTGATGAGCCTCCTAGCCAAGAGGTTCTACAAAATGGCCAGAAAGGACTTCAGAAAAAGGTCATTCAGAGGTCAAGAAAAGCCAAGGTATGATAAATCAAATAATAAAGAGATTATTTGTTATGATTGCAGGAAACCAGGACACATACTGCCTGATTGTCCAGAAAGTCAAAACAAGGACAAGAGAGAAAGGAGAAAAGATAAAGACTCCAGAAGAAATCACTACAACAGATCCTCTTCCAGCAAAAACAAGCACACAAGGAAGGGATTTGTTGCTGAAACATGGAGTGAAACAGAAGAAGAATCTGATGCATCATCAAGTTCAAGTGATGATGAGGATGATGTACAAGAAAAAGATTTCTGCATGATGGCAATCAATGCATCTCAGAACAACACTGATTTAGAACATGAATCTGAATCTGAATCTGAACCAGAGCTAGAAGAAGACCAGGTAATTGATTCATTTGATTTTAATTCTGAGGACTTCAAGTCTGAATTTAAAGCACTGTGTTTATATCTACTTAAGTCTGAGAAAGAAATTATCTCTCTCAAAAATCAGTTATCTGAATACAGAACCTTAAGTTCATATAACCTCAAACTCTCAGATGAGTTAGAATATTGTAGGGAGCAGATAGCTTCACTGAAAAGTGAACTATCTGAGGCCAAGAAGTTTGAAGAATCCCTCAATGGGAGAAGTATCAAGCTGATGGACATCACAAGCACGATGAACTCAAGATTCAATAGTACACTGGGCTTGGGTGTTTCATCCAGCCAACCTATTGTGTTAACAACTCCCATTAAATTTATCTCTGATAAAGGAAAAAGAGTTGTGGAGGTAGCTAGAAAAATTCTGATCTACCCAAAGAGAACAAAGTTCAACAGAAATCATCGAACGGAGCTCGACGATCTTCGAACAGAGCTCAGCAATTTCATGCTAAATCGTCAAACTCAGGTCGACGATCTCTGATCTCTGATCTCTGAACACAGACAAGATCGATCGCTGAACGGAGCTCGACGATCTGACCCAAGATCGTCGAACTCAGGTCTACGATCATCGAACAGAGCTCAAAGATATGACCAGTTCTCAAGGGGTACATCAAAAATTAATTCTAGATATCCTACATCTCAAGGGTTCAACCCTTATACTGAATGGATAATTCCTCTTAGGAGATATCATCCTGAAGGTTATAAGAGTCAACCAGGGATGTCTTATATTTCTGATTTCAAAGGTTATCAAGCTAGACCCAAGGTAAACTGGGTCAAAAACAAATGAACTGTTATTTGTGCAGGTGAAGACCTATCCAACCATGGACCAACACTGGTATCTGGATAGTGAGTGCTCCAAGCACATGACTGGAAGCAAGGGTAACCTAATATCCTTCAAGGCTAAGCATGGACCCAAAGTGATGTTTAGAGATTCAAACTATGGACAGACCAAAGGATATGGTGTAGTCAAAATTAGGTCAGTGACATTCAAAAAGGTAGCATATGTGGAAGGACTAAAGCACAACCTTATTAGTATCAGTCAGTTATGTGATGAAGGTTACAAAGTCATATTCAACAAATCTTCATGCTTCATCAAATCAGAAGACAACACAACTATGTTGACAGGTAACAGAATAGGTAACATCTATCTAGTAAATTTTCATTCAACCAAGATAGATATCTGTTTATTTAATTCTCTTAGCAAACCTAATGAATTATGACATAAGAGATTAGGACATGTTAACCTTAGAACCATTGCTAGGCTATCTAAGGACAGCCTTGTTAGAGGACTACCTTCTGGACCCTACAAGAAGGAAGGACTCTACAGGGCTTGTCAATTAGGCAATCAAACTAAAAACAGCTTTAAGTCACTTAATAAGAGTGATTCACCTAGAATTTTGTACTTGTTACCTATGGATCTGTTTGGACCCATTACTGTACAAAGCCTAGGAGGTAAATCTTATACTTTAGTAGTTGTAGATGACTTCTCTAGATTCACATGGGTGTTCTTTCTGAGGAAGAAGTCTGATAACTTCAAATGTTTGACAGAGTTTCTCAAATGTATATAGATTGAGTTCAATACTCACATAGCCCTGATCAGAAGTGATCATGGGACAGAGTTTGATTCTCTTCTTATACAAGAGTTCTGTCAGAAGGAAGGGATCAGACACACTTTCTCAGCTCCTAGAACTCCTCAACAGAATGGGGCAGCTGAAAGGAAGAATAGAACCCTTATTGAATCTGCCACAACATTGTTGACAGATGCTCACCTTCCTCTATCCTTTTGGACAGAGGCTGTGAACACTTCAAATTATGTTCTGAATAGGAGTTTGATACATAAGCTAAAGGGCAAGACTCACTATGAATTACTCAAAGGGAAGAAACCTAAAGTTGATTATCTTAGAATTTTTGGTTGTATTTGCTACATTCATAACAATGACAAGAAATACTTAGCAAAATTTGAAGCCAAAACTGATGAAGGAGTGTTTTTGGGATACTCCATGATTAGTAAGGCTTATATGGTTTATAATAAATCATCTCATAAAGTTGAAGAAATAGTGCATGTCTCTTTTGATGAAACTAATATGTCTTACAAGGAGAAGAGCACTTCTACCATAGACCCTTTGCAGGTACATTCTCTATCAGAGAATTTGGACAGGCTGAATATCATTGAAAAAGATCCATCACCTCCATCCACCTCAACATCCTTACAACAAATCCTACATGATATCATATCTCAACCATCCTTTCCCCCTTCCATCTCCTCATTCCTACCATTAGTCACTATCCCAGTTCCATCCATTACATTCATTCCAATATCTCAACCATCCATACAACTTCAATCTGCATCAACTCCATCTCTCTCTACAGCTCCTCCCTCTACCTCTACCCAGGTTAATCTTGAGCAAGTAGATCTCCTTCCCCTAGCAGATATGTTATATGAGTTATTGGCCCCAAGGCTAACTCTTCTATTGGATGCCACCTTGGCTCCTTTAGTTAAAACTTTACATGAGTTATCTGCTAGGATCTCTTCCTCTTTCATTCTTCAGGCCATCCCTTCTTCTGGGGGCCTAGATTCAGTTCTCACTGAATCTAGGCAGGGGGAGATGCCATATGAAGAAGTGCTGCCCTCAGAGATTTCGTAAATGCAAGTATCAGAAGTTCCAGCTTCAGAGAAAGTTCCAGTTCCAGCTCCAGTTCCAACTCCAACCATCAGTCCTGTAGTAGACCTCCATTCATTATTGTCATCATTTGATTCATTTTATAGCAGTTATCTTCCAGCACCTCTCCCCGTTGAAGATTTATCCAAGGCTATAGTTCCCTTCTCCTGCTTTGATCCCAATCTGCTACAGATGTATATTAATTCTGTTAAGACTGTGGAAAGTGTTCCTTTGGTTCATGCTGCTGCTGTTGCTGCTATTGTTGTTTTCTCAGAGGCTGTGATAGAGTCAGTTTGTTTAGTTTCTGAGCCTACTTCTTTAGTTGATGCTCCTGCTGTTTCAGCTGCTGCTCCTGTTATCTCTACTGCACCTCCTACTTCAGCTTCTGTTCCTGTCTCCATTTCTAAAGAAGTGTTAAGGCAAATATATGCTTTATTTGATGAGCCTCATAGCTCTAATGATGATGAATTTAGAACAGACTCTGATGACTCTTCTGTAACTATTGTAAAGAAGAGGAAAGCTATGAAAAAGAGTCCCAATTGAAAAGACTACTTCTGATCATGATATTCCATATTATATTCTACACAACTGCCCTATAACTGAGCACTGGATGCAATATTTTAAAAATCAGTTGAAGGCCATGAGGAAGAAAAGGAAATATGATAAAGGAACCTCTCACTATAATCCTCCTCCTTCTCCTTCTCCAGGTACAGGATCTGGTGGAGACTCAGCTCCTCAATCCTCCAATATCTCTTCTCAAAGATCCTCTCAATTCCAGTTTCAAGGAAGATCTCAATCTAGAGGATATCAGCAAAGAGATAATTAGTCAAGAGGCAGTCAGTATAGAGGCACTCAAAGAGGTTATCAGGTTTATTCCAGAGGACAGTCCAGGCATCAACCTTATCAAAGAAAAGGACAAAGCCCAAGTGATTCCACTTCTAGTCCTTTTCCTTATAAGCTCAAAGAAGGTTTTTATCAAAAAGCTCCTCCCACTAACACGATCAATAAGTATGAGCCATCAGTTCCATTTGAAGATCCAGAGAATAACCCAGTCTCCTGGACAGCAAGACTAAAAGAGATGGCTGCATTAGATCAAATCAAGAAAGCCAGAGAAAAAAGTCAAGTTACTTCCAACATTTCTACTCTGTCAGATCAAAGAAGACAAGAACTTGAAAGGTACACCTCCAAGAAATTTTTCAATACTGAGAAGTATATGCAGCTATATCCTGAAGCTGTAGTCCCTAGAGGCAGAAGCCAGAAGTCTCTTGGTGCTGCTGATGATATGAGATCAAAGAAAGACTCTGAAAATCCTAATAGGGAAATTCTGTTTAAGAAAGGTACTGACAAGGAAAGTTAATGTAAGCTGAACAATCTCATCTCTACTGAACTGTTTGCTGTGATATATTTATATATCTGTGGTTCTGCAATGTTTTATGTATTTCTATTTTTGTTGATTTTATTTCCTATAATTCATGTAAATAGTAATCCTAACCCAAATAGGGGGAGATTGTTGGAACACCCTATTACTAATTTGGGTCAGGATCACTATGTCTATAAGATTATTGCATTGACCTTGTTGTATAGAGTAAAGGTCAACTAATTAAGGTCTAAGGCTTAGGACTTAGGTTTGAAGCTTTCCCCAAGACCTCCTAGTTCAGATGAGAAGCCCAGATATAGAGTTCAACCTATCGTCGAGCTCAGATCGACAAAGCGTCGAACCCATTTCGACTATCTCTGAGCTCAGGTCGACGAGGCGTCGAACTCAGTTTGACGATCGCTGAGCTCAGATCGACGCTTTCTATTTAAGACTAGTTCCAATATCTCTGAGCTCAGTTCGACGATAGTTGAGCTCAGATCGACGATTATCTTTTGAGATCGACGATTTCTGGAATTCTGTCAGTTTGTTAAGGATTTCAAATGTCTTCAAGTCAGAGCATTTATTGAAGAAGATTTTTAGCCGTTATATTAAATCTGGAGCAAGTTTCAAGGAAACAAAGAAGGAATGTTATTTAGGTTTTTCCTCCAGAGACAGTTGACATTTAAGGAAAGCATTTATAATTTTGCTAACGACTATCTAGAAGATTTGAAGACTGGATTTCATATTATGATTCAGAGAAGAAGAAATACAGATAGAAAAGAGACAAAAAAAGAAGAAAAAAGAAGATCAATAACACAGAACAGAGAACAAGCTTCTATTCTTTCTGATTCCTTCTGATTCAAAGTTTCTCAAGTCTTCATCATTCATACTCCAGACAACACACATTTCAGTTCATGCTGAAATCATCTTTTGTTGGAGCATTCTTTTCATTGAAGACCTATCACCCTTGTAAAGCTTCTATTCCTGAACTCTTGCTAATCTCAGGGGGAGTTTTGACAACATCAACATCCACTTGTGCTTCTCTCTGATTGTTGACAGAGAAGACAACCTAACCTTTTTCTTTTTCTTTCCTGTAAAAGGGTTCTTTAAACTCCCTTCAAAAGTTTTGTTTTGGTTTCTGAGACCTGATCAAAACTCAGTGGTGGCAAGACACCTGATCAAAAAATCTGGTTTGGTTTTTGAGCACCTGATCAAAAGCTCATTGGTGCCCAGGACACCTGATCAACTCATCCTGCAGTGGATTCCTACCAAGGGTGGTAGAAGAGTAGATGTACCCAGGTTTTGGGAAACCACTATAGTTCCTCGTGTCTTCTGGTTGCTTGTTATTTTGTTTGTTGTGTGCTGTGTATTTACTTATTGTATTTGTTTTATTCTGATTACTGTTAAGCACTCTACACTAAGTAAATTAAGTCTTCTACTGCTAAAGTAATTTTTATATTTGCAAAATTATTTTAAAACACTCTATTCACCCCCCTCTAGAGTGAAGGGTTGATCTTACACTCACTTTCAACCTCCTTAAGAAAATTTCCAAAAAATGGTTTTTGTGGGGGTTTGACCAAAGTCAACCCTAAAGTGGGTCCCCCATGCTGGAAAAATTCAAAGTATGTCCAAGACATCGAAAGTTGGGGTGTCGTGTCACAATTGATGTGCGCACGCTTTTCAGTGCACAATTATGCTTGATTTGACCACGGTTTGACCATCTGTCATTGAAACTGATCGGAACCAATTCCGTTGACTTTGTATTGACCATACAAATTCAATGTCACTGACCGGGGTCGAATCGGAGTTCGTTTGCTAAGTATTCAAAATCTGTGCGTCGCGGCGCGCCAAAATGGTCAAAACGCTCATAATCACTGTTAGGCTTTGAATCGCAACGCAACAAGTTCTGATGCGTTCGTATCAACTATAAAAAGTCATAGAAATTGACAGAACTCAACTCGGAGTTCTCTATATCAATATCCAAAAATATCATTTTTCGCGACGTTCTACGAGGAAGGGCAAAATCCACCGTATGACCTCGAAATTCTACGGAATGAGTTCCAATGCACTCGTATTGATTATACGGGGCTACAAGAACTGACATAACTCAAAATGGAGTTCTCTAGCTCGATAACCTACCTAGGGTTGCCTCCTACCGGGTCACGGGTAGAGGTTCGAGTCACTTTTATTGGGCCCACTAGGGTTCTGGTGGCCCAATAAAAGTCGGGATGTTACAATCCAATAAAAATAAAAGGATTTTCGTCCCCAAAAATTTGCTCTATGTAGGGGACAAAGTAACATACCTGGGGAAAGAGCTCTGGGTGCTTTTCGCGGACGAGCGCCTATGGTTCCCAAGTGTACTCATCTTGTCCGTGATTTGACCATAATATCTTGACCATTGGGATGGTCTTGTTACGTAGTTTCTTCACTTTATGATCTACGATCCCAATTGGTTCGAGCTGGACGGATCTGTCCGTCCGCAGTTGTACTGGTGGTGTAGGTAGATGCTGTTTTGGTTGCTGGAGGACTCGTCTCAAGGAGGAGACATGAAATACATCATGAAGGTTTCCCAGTTCTCGAGGCAGGGCTAATCGATAGGCAACAGGGCCAACGCGTTCTACCACCTGATAGGGGCCCAGGTAGCGGGGGTCTAGCTTATTCTACTTCCTCAACCGGGAGACACCATGCATGGGCTTGATTTTTAGGAACACCATCTCCCATACGCGGAATTCCACCAGTCGGTGTCGTGCATCATAATACTTGGCCTGTCGGCTCTATGCCTCCAGCATCTGTTCCTGGATTAGCCATATTGCTGCTGTAGTATCATCAATATAAGCCACTCCTAAGGCTTCTGGGTCCTCTTCCTGAGCCCATGTCAATGGGGTTCAACAACGTCTTCCGTACAATGCTTCGTATGGAGCCATATTGATGCTAGCCTGGTAGCTGTTGTTGTAAGAAAACTCAACTAGAGGTAACAACGACTCCCAAGGTTCATTGTGTTCCACTATGCAAAATCGAAGTAGATCCTCCATCGTTCGGTTTGTCCTTTTTGTCTGTCCATCTGTCTTCGGGTGGAAGGCGACGCTAAAGGTCAACTTGGTCCCCAAGTATGCCTGCACTCGTCTCCATTCCTTGGATGTGAATCGTCCGTCACGATCCGACACAATGGACTTCGGCACTCCGTGGAAATGGACCACTTGCTCTATGAAAATCCTGGCCAGAATATCAACACCGTCTCCCTGCAGGTTTGGAATAAACCGGGCCACTTTGGTGTGTCGATCTACAATAACCCATATGGAGTCGTTTCCAGCACGGGATCGAGGTAGGCCGTGGACAAAGTCCATGGAAATGTCCTCGAACATCCATTCAGGTATAGACATGGGCTGCATCAGACCTCCTGGGCTGCGATATTCAGCTTTAACCCTTTGAAAGATCTGGCATTGGGCCACGAAGTTAGTAACGTCCCTTTTCATCCCAGACCAATAAATGGTCCTTCGCAGATCTACGTACATTTTGACCACACCGGTTTGAATAGAGTATCTCGACTGGTGAGCTTCTTGCATAATTTCTTCGCGAATTCCTCCGGTAGAGGGAACAAATATGCTATGCTTGAATTGTAGAATCCCGTCGTGCAGATTATAATCCTCATGTGCTCCTTCTTGCAGAGATCGAATGATCGGAACCACCTCTGGGTCAATCTTCTGGGCTTCTCGTATCCGATCTCGGATGTCGCATTGGATATCCATCCAATACAACTGAGCATGGTATTCCTCCGGATCTCTTCGGGCAACCAGGGTAATTTCCAAGCCTATTAAAGATCAGAACAGTTCCTTAGGGATTTGCTCCATCTAACTCCCAGCTAATGAAGGCTGGCGGCTCAAAGCGTCAGCAACTATATTAGCTTTTCCGGGGTAATATTGGAGTGCGAAATCATAATCGCATAGGAATTCTAACCATCGGCGCTGCCGAAGATTCTGCTCTTTCTGAGTGAATATGTATTTGAGGCTCTTGTGGTGTAACATCTCATTTCCGACCAGACCCCTAGGAGTGGTTTTGTCATGACTAGGTCATGACAAAAACCTAGAAAGCCCAAGGAGGCCAAGTCACCCAGACTCAAGGTGAAAATCACCTTGGTCTGCAGGTAGTAGATCAGATATTCACTTAAAATAGATTTCGGTGCGGGCGTTGAGTGCGTCGAGTGCACTCAAAGCCATAGGCTGAATGGCGTTGAGTGTGTCAAGTGTACTCAACGCCGTAAGCGGAATGGCGTTGAGTGCATCGAGTGCACTCAACGCCATAGGCTGAATGGCGTTGAGTGCGCTGACTGCACTAAATGCCATCTTACGTAGGCTGAATTAATGGTGTTGAGTGCATCGAGTGCACTCAACGCCATAAGCTGAATGGCGTTGAGTGCGCTGACTGCACTCAACGCCATCTTACTTGGGTTGAATGACGTTGAGTGCGTCGAGTGCACTTAACGCCATCAGCTGAATGGCGTTGAGTGCGCTGACATCACTCAATGCCATCTTGCCATAAGATGAATGGCGTTGAGTGCGCTGACTGCACTCAACGCCATCTTACGTGGGCTGAATGGCGTTGAGTGCGTCAAGTCCACTCAACGCCATAAGCTGAATGGCGTTGAGTGTGTTGACTGCACTCAACGACATCTTGTCATGGGCTGAATGGCGTTGAGTGAGTTGAGATCACTCAATGCCGTATGCTGGATGGCATTGAGTGAGCTGAGCTCACTCAACGCCATTGTACTTAGATTATTTCCTGGCGATTTTTGTCTGTGTGTTGGTTCTGCTGAACCGGGCCATTTCGGGAAGTGGGCCAGGATGTCTTAAATTAGTCATTTCTCTATTAAGACCTAAATATGTCTTATTTAAATAAAATTTGACCGGTCAAGTGGAGGAAATGCCACGTGGCCGACGGTTATGAAGGTGAACAGCCACGGTCATGGTCGAGAGTCGGCTTTCATGGCCACAAATGTCGCTTGAACCTTGGCATCCTTTCACTCTTCTTTTAACGGCTGGATCCAACTCCCCTAGTGAAGAGGAGGAGTATCCAGCCATTACCTTGCTGGTTTGAACCGTGTTCATCCCCCCACAACCATGGCCGAAATTGCTTTTAAGGACCATTAATGGCCACCATTAGTTAGACCTCCTCCCTCCCCCTTTTATTGATTTAAAAGCTTCCCTAGATCTCAAGCATTCGTTTCCACACTTTGCCCAAAGGAGACGAGAGATTTCTGTGTGTTGTTGAAGAGCGTCGGCGACACCTCCACCACTAATGGCTTTCCGTCGATCGGCACGCATCCAACCCGCGAACAAGGTCCTCCACTCCTCTCTCTCTCTACGGGTAGATATTAACCTTCTTTAGGATTAAGAATCGGGCTCAACTGAGCCCGATCGGAAATAGGTGGTCTTCCTGGTTATTTCCGCAAAAAAAAGACATGTCGGGTTCGCTTGAAAATGCCGCTTCGGCGGCTGCGCCGTCGCCCGGCGATGGCCACCACCTCAACGGAGGTGGTGGTGGCGGTGGCCGGCCAGGGAGGAGGCTGATTGGCCGGCGGCAACGTCTGGAATGCGCTCCAGGTCGGGATAATCTCAGCCCTTGGCTAGAGGAAGAAGACGATCCCAGCGCTGTTGGATCTGCATCAAGATGTGTGCTGATTAAATTTATTAATTCCTTTTATCCAAATTTCTGTCCCGTTTTCTGGATGATTTTTGAAATAATTATTAAAAATAGGTAGGCCCCTCTACTAGAAATATGACAAACATGAATGTTGTAGGCCGTGAAGTCTAGTTTTATTTAAAATTTATTTGGACTCATTTGGGTAAGTGGTCCGACCACAACACCCATTTTGGTGGAGTCTATACCTAGGCTAGACCAAATAGTATTTTGAATGCCCCCACCAATCCAGCCATCCAAATGACCTGAAATTTTGGTGGGGCTCACTATTACCTATAACTATAACATATCCAAAAATGAGGATTTTTGGGAAACATTTTCCTATAGTTTTTGGAAAAATTTAATAATCCTTATACAATTTAGGCTTCATTTGGTTCGGCGGTGGCGGATCGATCCGGCGGGTGGAAACGGAGTGTTCGAATCGGAGGGGGGAGGTGGCTGCTCCAAACGGAACTTTTTGGGACGTTTCTCAAGGAGGGCGGGTGGAAACGGAGCAAACGCCGCCGGAGGTTCATTTGTTTACCCTCCTTTCGGCGGCGTTTGCCCAAAACGGAGTATCAAAACTCCCAAACAAATAGAGCCTTAATTAGGTGTCATAAGGCTCTGGTAAAAATCTCAGCCATGTTGGGTTTGATTTGAATAAGTTTTTGGAGTGACCAAAGTTTGGTCTCCTAAGGGATAAATTAAGGCAAGGAGTATTTGGGGCTTAGAAGAGCCAATTCTCACCCAAATGGGTTGGGACCTTGGCCAGAGCCCCATGGTCAGTAAACACACCCTCTCATGGAGTTTGAGATGGATTGGGGTGGGTTATCCCTATGACCCTAGTTCAAACCCTAAGGTTTGACTTTGGGGGTTTGTGAAGGACATAGGGTGATATGTCCTTGTATGGACTTGGTATTTAGAATAAATACTTGTAGGATGTTTAAATGCCCTATGAAGTGATTGAGTAGTGGTTGGACACAAATACCCCACATAAACCACTTAATAAGTATTTAGGTCTTTACACCCTAGGAATTTTATAATGAGTCATGTGACCTTGATTCATAGTGAAACTTTGGCAGGGGTGTTTCCATAGTGATTTTCATGTCTAGAAATTTTGTTATGAATTTTAGATCAATAAATATACTACTTCATTTACAAACAATCAAATTGTACTTTCTACTTATGAATTTATTATGAATTAACCACTCACTGGAATCTTATGAAATTTAGTCAGAGGACCTTTTATGATGTTATAAAGCTTTGTAGATTTTTGTGGAATTTTTGGAAGTCTTGTTATATGGGTTTCTTCACAAAGTGATACTTTTCATGTAAAACCATTTGAATTAATTTTGGTACCTAGTAAACTTGAAAAATTATGATATTTGCGCAGAGGTCCTATTTGGTTGGATTTACTTCCTTCTTTATTCATGATGGTTGGATTTACTTTAAATTAATTAATCAGAAACCAAAGCATTTATGGAAAACTATGGAATTTGATATTGATTGTTAACTCTCTGTTATCTAGTATTCATAAATTTCTGGTGGCTATTACTTGAGAAAATATTATACATCATATTCAATTCAAGCATGGATTGGATTGGAAAAAAAATTAATTAAATATCAAACAAATTAGGAAAAATATGAATTTCTAGATTTAGCCTAATTATGTCATGATAGACTCCCAGTAAATAACTTAGGTCATTTGGATAAATATTTTGAGTACTTCCCATTATATACATCATATAGCTTAGGATGGTCTGCGTTTAGTAAAAACAACAGGAATCATATTATGGTGCAAAATGATCTTAGGGAGATGGCATATTAGTGTATTGGTTTGGCAAGTGAATAGGAGGGGTAGAGTGTTGGACTGTCTAGTGTTAAGTGTTGTCCAGGATCGACGAAGGATCGTCTTTTTCGTGAAGAGGAAGAGTCAAATACACTAGGGTTAGACCCGATATAATATTAAAAGGGATCGGGATAAGGGTAATAACAAATAATATTAAGTGCCTTGTGAAAGGGAACGATGGGCTTCAGCTACCATCATAGTTCCTAGTGCCCTTTGAGAGCCCTTCACGGGTTATGCCGAGGGTAGTCCCGGGCTAACGTAAACCGTAGGAGTAATAAACACATGAGCAACTAGTATAACTAGGGTTTCACATTCACACACCCCGGTAGCTAGGGAGGTTGAATATGATGGTTTGATTGCCATCCGGACGATAGCTTTGGAAGGTAGATGCACGGACGGGATGGTCCGGGGAGTCGGGGGCTCGAGGGTTTAGATAAAGAATAAGGTGGTGGGTCTTCAGTATTTGACAGTCGTTCACACCGACGTCGGTACGTTGTCTCGGCGGTGTGAGACACTTAGCCAAAGAAAGTCTGGTGGATATAGCCAGCACTAGTACGCAGATACTCTAGGTTGTGTTCTTCTAGGGCGTACGGAAGGGCTAGGCTCGGTAGTGTGGATACCCGCCTAGGAGTGGGGAGCCCGACCTAATGTCTCCATTTGCCACTACGGAGGTTCCTGGGAGTGATGCTAGCTGCCCGGACAGGGGGAACTAAAGGTCTGTGCGCATAGAGTCGTGTGCGTGAGTTGCACTTGCATTAATCATGACATAGCATTTCACTATACTCATATTTGCATACAACCGACACCCCAACGTATAAATTGGTATGAAACTTTTTATACGATGGGATACTTGCAGAAGACCCCTTAACTTATAAGTTTATATGAGTGTTCATATAAGTTAAGGTTACTTGTTTTCTACCTTGTCTTTTATTACATTTGCTGCTTATTTTACTTGTTTACTTTACTGCTCACTATTGTAGAACTGCTATATTGTACCTTTCTTACTTAGCTGATATACAACATGAATAACTGCTAGATTATTTCCACTGTCATCTGCTTTGCTTACTCTCCACCTTTGTAGCTTCCCTTTCCTCCTCTCCGCTCGGTGCTTAGGAGCCATGGGGGGAGGGGTAGGGGATGATAGTACTTAGTCTTTATGACTAATGGTTTTCGGACTACAACATTACAGGAGCTCCGGATAGGGGACAGGACCAGCAGCCCAGGGACCAGCAACAGCGGAGTATGATGCGCATGGAGGTGGGACAGTCTAGTTCCGAAGCACCAGTGAGCAGCTCAGTGAGTGTTTAGTACTATCTTATAGCTTCAGCGAGAGATTGTAGTGAGGATTTGATGTACCGGGCTTAAACCCATCTATATTTCATTTGTACTGATCTTTTGCAGTACTCCCTTTTATATATTTATGGACTTGCTGTGATTTTTATTTATATGTGATTCTGTGGACATGACTATATTCTGTTATAATTACTTCTCTCTCTTTTATGATCGAAAAGGCCGGCAGAATTGGCGTTTTGTAGTGGCGGCCTTCCCGAGTGTCGGTGCCACCGCAAAACGGCAATTCTGGGCATAAGACCCCGGTGGTTTTGAAAAAAAATGGGGTCTTACATGTGGTCGGATAAGATCTCACATCTTACTCCGTACAAGTAATGCCTCCAGATTTTAAGGGCGACGACGATAGCGCCCAACTCTAGATCATGAGCTGCGTAATTTAATTCATACGGCTTCAATTGGCGAGATGTGTAGGCCACCACCTTGCCATGCTGCATTAGGACAGCTCCTAATCACTTCAGGGAGGCATCAATGTAGATCTGGAATCCCTCGGTCCCCGCGGGGATTGTAAGGACTGGTGCGGAAGTCAGTCGCTTCTTCAATTTGACGAACGCGGTCTCGCATTCTATTGTCCATTGGAATGTAACATCCTTTCTGGTGAGGGCAGTTAGGGGTAAAGCAATCTTGGAGAAGCCTTCTAAGAACTTCTTATAATACCCGGCAAGACCGAGAAAACTTTGAATATCTACCGCTGTTCTGAGCGGTGGCCAATTTTGCACTGCCTGGATCTTGGCATGATCTATCGCTATCCCTTTCTTGTTTATAGCGTTGCCGAAGAATCCAACTTCTTCCAACCAAAACTCGCACTTATTGAATTTTTCAAAGAGGGAGTGCTCTCGAAGTTTTAGTAGCACCATCTGCAGGTGCCTAGTATGGTCTGCCTTGGTTTTTGAGTAGATCAAAATATCATCAATGAAGACGATCATGAAATGATCTAGGAAGGGCTCGAAGACTTCATTCATTAGGGTCATGAAGGCAGAGGGTGCATTGGTGAGACCAAAAGGCATCACCAGAAACTCATAGAGACAGTAACGGGAGCTGAAGGCAGTCTTGGGAATGTCTCCCTTCCGGATTCGAAGCTGATAGTAGCCTGATCTCAGGTCCATTTTGGAAAACACGGATGCACCTTGCAATTGATCGAACAGTTCGTCGATCCTAGGGAGGGGGTATGTGTTTCGTATAGTAAGCTTATTTAGCTCCCTATAGTCTATGCACAGATATAATGTTCCGTCCTTCTTCTTTACGAAATAGCACCGGGGCTCTCCAGGGTGAGGAACTGGGACGGACGAATCCAGCATCTATTAGCTCCTACAGTTGAATTTTTAATTCAACCAATTCTCTTGGGGCAATCCGGTAGGGTGCTCGTGACACTGGCCGTGCTCCGGTCATGAGCTCGATCTGAAAGTTGACCTTTCGTTGGGGTGGCAATCCTGGCAGGGACTCAGGAAAAACGTCCGGGAAATAGCATACCACTGGGACTTTGGCGAGTACTTGAGTTATGTCTTCCATTTCGAAGTAGATAAGTTACACCTCATCCTTCTGTCGGACTGACCTTACAATCTATGCAGAAGTTAAAATAATACGCGATACCGAAGGTATACCTGTCAACATAATGTCCTCGTCGTTTGTGTTCTGCAGGCAGACCTCTCATGTTGAACAATTTATTTGGGCCTTGTGCTCGGCTAACCAGTCAATTCCCAGTATAATATCGAATCCAGTTATTGCCAGGATGGTTGCGTAGAGCTCAAATTCTACTTCTCCTAGCACAGCCTGGAACGAGCACTTTTCTATAGACATCATACCTGATCCATCCGGTAAACGGATTCGTATAATTAGTCCAATTGAGCGGATAACATTCTCTTTTGATGCGATAAATTCGTGGGATACAAAGGAGTGTGTCGCTCTTGTATCAAAGAGGGTCTTGGCGGAATGTCCTCATACTAACAGAATTCCTGGCGATATATGAAGTATATATATATCATAACACTAATATACAAGATGTAGGCATACATGCATAACCAGTATATAGCATAAGTAGTAACATCTGATATACCCTATCGCCTAATATATATACCTATCAATACATTAGGGGCTGGTCCGTGCTACAAGTCCAGTGTATAGGCCTCCAAGGGTGCTGCTCGGCCCTGCTAGCCTCTCCTACCAGCTCTACCTCTACGGAATCTCTAGCCCTATCCCCGTGCTGGCTGCCCACCCTGTACTGCTCCTAATCCTGGCCATCCTGTTGCTTGTGGGGGAGAAGGCCCTCATATGCCCTGGCTGCTGACACAAGAAGTAATTCCCTGCAAAGGGAACATCACGTAGGACCACTGGCGCAGGTTGTGGTGCAAGAGCTGGTCTGATGTCCTGTTTTGGGGCTAGGAGTGCTGGGGGTGCTGGTGGGTGCCTATAAGGCTGTCTGCGGCATCTCTGCCCGCGCTCTCTATCCTGTCGGTGGGGAGCAATTTCCCTGTCTCGTCTCAGATCTCGAGGGACCTCAACCTGTCCTCTGCGCTGCTGGGCTACTGCCCGCTGGTCCAACTCTAATGCCGCTGCATGAGTAGCTATGGTGTGGAAGGTAGACTGAGAGATCATGATAAGGGCCTTTCTCAGGTTGTCTCGTAGTCCCCGGTAGAAGCGGGAAGCTCTATCCCTGTCAGAGGCAGCCAAGTTCCCGGTAAAGCATGCCAGGTGTATGAAATCTCTCTCGTACTCTGCCACTGTGCGGTTGCCCTGTCGAATGTGCAGGAATCTCTCCTGCAAAGCATCTCGGTTCGCATCTGAAATGAAGAATTCCAGAAGAGCCTCGGAAAACTCCCCCCACAGGATTGCACTCAACGGTCGTCCTCTAAAAGTAGAGCGACTAGTCGCTCTCCACCAATCCCTAGTGTATCCCTCCAATAAGGTCACCACTAGAGAAACTGCAGCCACTGCTGGGCACATCATCCCTACTAGCAGCTCTTCTACATGCTCCACCCACTCCTCTGCCTGGATGGCAGTCTCCGTACCTCTAAAGGCGGGAAGCCTCAATCCTCAAAAAGTCATCAGTAAATCGGTAGGTACCGACATCTCTCATGGTGGCTGTGTCAGGGCTGCCTGGAAAGTTGCTAGAATAGCTGTCAGTGTCTTCCCCATGTCTGTGTCGGCAAACAATACAGCCGTGGGGGCGACCGGGTCTGGAGGTGGGGTGGAAAGAATATATCCTCTGGAAGAGGACCCCCCCCCCCCCCCGTTACTGTACTCCGGTATCTGGGGAAGTAATAGGAATGAGTGTCCGAATTTTACAAAAGTAGGGGAAAATTTACAAAAATTACAGATGAAGCGGAAACAACGGTGTACGAGCGTGCAATCGTATAGTCTAGAATCCCTAAGCCTCTACACTAGGGTCCACCAGGCTTCCGCTGTATGGTTCGTCCCGAACCAAAGAACGAAGCGAGGGATGGAGGGATTTTGAGACTGCTCCACAAGGACGAATCGTGATGGCTCTGATCCATTTGTAAGACCCTCCCCCACCCTTTGCCCCGGGTCGGGCCGGAGGCGATCTTACTGCCCAACACGTCCACCCAGTGCTCCTTAAGGGTAACGACCCACCTTATCTAAGCACCAGGTGGCCGCCTTGCTCGGCTAGAACTACAATATTCACAATACATCAGAGATTTGCGGAAGTATTAACAGGGAACCAAAATATATATATATATCATATATGTTTACATGAGTACTATGTCGAAGCCTAAGTATTTATAAAAGCTCGCAGGCTGTACAAGTACTACATATAACTCTTCACTCTCTCTCCATAATCATCTCGTCGGTACTCATGTCTGGAAACTCTAAAGACGCCAGGGGTGCATCTGCTCGAGGAAGTCCTAACTGCTGGCGCAATCTCCTGCGGCAGTGGGTCACTACGGTGCTCCATTTCCTGTGAATGGTTATTTAAATAACCGTTAGTCACAGTGCTAAGTAGAAATAAATCTTCTCCCCTGATCCATATCCTGGGGACGAGTACACACCAACCCAACAAAAGTAGATAGCCGAAGCAGGGGAGAGTTAGTACAACATTTCATATATATATATATATATATATATATATATATATATATATATATATATATATATATATATATATAATATATATATATATATATAGGCTAGGAGCTACTATAAAGAAGCACAACATAGTATAACTGGAATAGCAGCAATAATGTTTATCAGTTATAATCAAGGCTACACTAGCACATCAGAACAACATGTATCCATAACCAGTACCCTATCGCAAGCATTCACATCTGCACACATTCCGTAGGAATTCATAGCCGCACACACAAACTCTATGTCGACATAGTATGGACCGCTTCTGTTCCAGCCAGGTAGCGAGCCCTGCGGGCCTCACCGATGTGGCTGTCGGTGATAGTGTCTAGTCCTGTAACTTCTGGGGGTGGTCGTACCGCACAACCCCAGGCCCCAACATACAACTCTGTGTACTCCTGGATGTGAGCAACATCCGGTGATTCAATATTTTTGTCGACCTGCGAAGGAAAACCTGACAGGGAGAAAAATAACGGTCGGTCACCCGTGACACCCATTGAAAGTGTAAAGTTGTCAACCTAAATCACCTAGAGGGGGGTGAATAGGTGAATCGTGCGTCTATTTGCGGAATAAAAATTTTAGAGATCTAGCACTAAAATCAAGCAATCACAGAAAGACAAGAAAATTTATAGTGGTTCCCCAATCTTGGGTACGTCCACTTTACCTCACCGATCTAGCAAATCACTAGACTCGGCTACTCCACTATCTCGGATTGAAAATAATCCTACGCCTCGGAACAAAGTTCCTACAAACTCGATCCAAATGGATCTACACTCAAAAGATAAAACTTTCTACAAACTCGGAGAACAACGCTCCTACACTCGGAGAATAATCTCCTACAAGATAACAACAAGATTTGAAAATACAAACAAGAATTTCTCTCAGATCTGGAAATATTCAGCCCTAGGTCTTCTTCTTGAAATTTGCGGCTCTTTTAGAAACTGTTGAAGAAGACTTGACGATCTGACCTGAGAAAGCTTTGACCTACTCGATCAAGGAGAAGAAGATGATCCCTTGAACAGCAAGTCTTCTTGGATCGAAAGCAGAAAGATCGATCTACTCGATGAGCGGCGGCGGCGGCTTCAGAATGTGTTCTTTTGGAAAGAGAAAGTCGATCCAGAAATTTAGAAATGTACAGATTTTCGCTCCTTGTAATTCTTAGGGTTTGTTCTTAATGAAAAGACTTTATATAGGATTACCCTTAACGGCTAGAAAAGACATTAATGACGACACGTGGACCAATCACGTCAAGTCATTTGAAAATCCGGCCGATCTGGACTTAACATAAATTTTCTGAAAAATTAACTTACAGTTCTTGAGAAGTAGCTTTAGTTCTCGAGAACTAGAAACTGAGTTCTCGAGAGCTATCAGGACTTCTCGAGAACTATACTGCTTAGAAGAATTCTGGACTTCTCGAGAACAAGAAGGCTGAGTTCTCGAGAACTAATTGACTTCTCGAGAACTATGGAGACTTATCGAGAACTAACACTTAGAGAGATTTCTGAGGCAACTTTGACTATTCGAGAAATATGGATGGCAGTTCTCGAGAACTTAAGCCAAGCTTCTCGAGAACAAGATAGACTTCTCGAAAACTATAATTGAAACTTCCCGAGAACTGGCCAAGACTTTTCGAGAACAAAGAAGACTTCTCGAGAACTAAGAAGACTTCTCGAGAACTCTGACTTAGAAAAAAAAATCTTGAACCTGGACTTCTCGAGAACCAAAAGCTGGGACTTCTCGAGAACTCTAAGGACTTCTCGAGAACTATGAGGCTAAGCTTCTCGAGAACTCTAAGAACTTCTCGAGAACTAAGAGGACTTCTCGAAAAGTGGACTTAGAGAATTTTCTGAACTTTTAGAATAAATCTTTCTCTACTCTCCAAGAGTCCAATCTTCATTTCATGATCCAAAGTTTGAATATGAAGTGTATCCCAATAGAGAGGCTACACATGAGTCAACACCTTAGGTCACACAGTGAGGGATTACACTGTATGGTCCTGTGTTCATGACCCACTGTAGACTGATATTTGTCTACACTTAGCAATGGTAATCTGCAAACACACAGCTAAAACAAGGATATCAAATACAACTTAATTCATCTTAGTTCAAGGGTGACTTCATGCAAATCTGGGTTATTGTTGATGCAATACCCAACAATCTCCCCCTATTTGTAGAAGTCAGAACCCTCTACACTAAGGTGAATTATGACAATTAAGAAGGAACTAGAAATGAAAAACTGAATCTAAATGCAATAACAGATTAACTAAAGACATAATTAGGCAAAACTAAAGATTGTATACATGTAATGTTTTAGATTTCTAATCAACAATCATTTCATCACAATTCTCAAAAACAAAACAACAAGAGTTCATTCTTTGCTTTGATGTTGTCTGTCCTGCTTTTCTTGCTGTCTCCTCTGGTAGCTGAAGGGTTTAGGGTAGTATCTTGGAGGCTTAGGAGGAGCTTTGGGATTATTCCTGCCAAATTCTCTATCAGATATCCTTCTCTTGGTCATGGACTTCTCATATAACTCCCACTCAGATGAGCTGTAGTGGAGATTTTTGTTCTCATTGTAGTCCATCACCAATTTAAGAGTATCAAGAATTAAGCTCTTAGAAGTGGGGCTCCAAACTTCAACAAACTCCTTTGCTTTCCTTTTCTCTGCATCTGGCTGGGGAACAGACTTGCTTGCAGAAGGACCTTCACCATACTTTCTCTTCTTAGAGGTGTGAATCTCTGGTAAATCCTTAGGAATAATGTCATCCCAAACCTGGTCATAGGAAGCAGGAGGAAGATCCTGATCTTCTAGCCTGAGAGAGAAGGCAGACATCTGAGGTTGAGGCATCTGGGTGGATTGACCTTCAGCAAGGGGGTTCAGATGATGTGGAATCACATTAGGATCAACTTGAAAGTTAGGGAATATCTGATTGTGCATCCAGATTGCAGTGTCATAAGTGTGGAATTTCACTGATTGGAGTTGTTCTAAAACATTCTTATTTATCTCAGTCAATTCTTCATTCCAGAGATATTTTGCATCTGCAACAAGCTTTTCCACTTGTTATTTCACTAAGCTCTCCCCCTTTCTGATTTCTACACAAAGCTTTGCTTATGGTGTCTTCTTTGAAAGTACCAACTTCCTCACAAATCTTCATTACATGCTCTTGAGCTTTCTTTTCCAACTGAATTTGATTATTTGTTAGAGTGATAGACTGGTCCATGACCTGACCAATACTGGTAATGGTGTGGTCAATGGCTTTGCCACCAATTCTGAACAGCTCTTTAAGAGAATTTGTATTGTGTTGGATCTCTGCAAATCCTCTGCTCATTTCCTTTTTTAGAGAGGTGACCTGATCTTTGACTGTTTTGAGAGATTCATCAAAATATTGCCTTTGAGCAGCCAGCATACCTTCAATCTTAGACAGAATATCTGAACTTACAGTTTCAGCAGCAGCAGCAGGAGTGGTACAAGATGTAGCAATCTGAGGTGGAGGAGGTGCTTTCCATGGAGGAATTTCTTTTATAACCACAAAGCTCTAGGCTCTTACAGTGTGAGACATTGTATCAACCTCCTCATCATCAAATCTTGGGAGGGAGAAGTCAAGGTTCCTGAGAGGGGCTTCCACCTCTTCAGGTTCAGACTCATCCCCTTCAGTGAGAAGGATGGTCTCTGGAGGAGTAGATGCTTTCCTTGGAGAGGGAGAAGGAGGTGGAGTAGCTTGGGTTGAGAGTGGTGGAGAAGATTCTTTTGATGGTTCTGCAGAGGTTTATTTGTGAAGGGGAGGAAGTGGTTCATATGACATGAGTTCTTTAATCATGCTGTCAATGGCTGCACTTGTGTCCTTGAGGGTGTCCTGTCCTGGAACATCTGATAGGGCGGCATCTGGAGAATCTGCCACAGGGATCCTGATTGGAGATCTCACTGGGCTTCTGAGAGGACTACTGATGGGTGATCTGCTAGCTGATCTTGCTGGAGAGGAAGGAGTAGGTCTGACAGCAGGAACAGAGGCTACAGGCTCCCCCTCAGTTGCTGCACCAGAAGATTCAACAACATGATGAGAGGAGGGAGATGGGGTCCTGACCTCAGAGGCAGAAGCTGCAAGTTCCTTAGCTAACTGCTTGGAGTTCTTCAGCTTGAGTTCCCATCTATGAATGGAGGCCAATTAAATCTTCTTCAAGTGATGAACTGGAGTGCCTTTAGAAAGTTTGAAAGTGACGGGATCAATCTCACTCAGCAATAAAGAGATTATCCTTGCAAATTTGGGATCCTAAATGCTGTCCCTGATCATCTCAAATACCATCATGCCAAATTGAAATTTCTTTCTACAGATTACAGCTGTCATAACTCCAAAAAGATCATTTGTTATGAAACTAATAGACCCTGTTCTGCACCATAAGATTTTTCCAATTATATCTGCCAGAAGTTTTCCTATATCAATGAAAATATTTCTCATTAAAGAGTTGAATTCCTCAGAAACTCCACAGAAGGAGTAAGTCCTGTCATAATCTTCAAGAGTTAGGTCATCCTATTCATCCACAATGGGCATCTTCAGAAGCTTTGAAACTTTTGTTTTATCCAACTTGATTTTGATCCCTTTGACTTTAGTTTTCAACACTGTACCATTTCGCCTCACCTTGGCATTCCCGAAGAATTCTTCGACATCTGGAAAAACAATCTTGCAGGGTTCTGAGAGAACGAACATCAGTCCAGCAGTGTCCAGTAGAAGAAGCAAGTTCTGTAAATCATCTGAAATGTCTGTAATTCCTTCGACGACAAGTTCACTGCCGATTCTTATCCTTGAACTCTGCGCCATGGACGCTGACAACGGCGACGGGCGGAGCACAAGACGATGGCTGCGACGAAGCTGTCTGTCGGCGGAAGACGAAGAGTTTTCGAGAAGATGGAATTTGAAATGTCGGTTGATTATTGATTTCTAAACTTTATATATATATATATAATCCTAGTAATGTCAATTAAGTGTCTAATTAATCTAGGGTTAGGACTGAAATCAAGCGGGTTTTCGAAAATAAAAGAAATTATACATAAGTCGAAAAGAGGACGAGCATTTCTCGAGAAGTAGGTTTAGTTCTCGAGAGCTGTCAGTATACTTTTCGAGAAGTATGATATAGTTCTCGAGAGATTAATAGACTTCTCGAGTGACTGATCAGAAGTTTTCGAGAAGTAGTCTAAGTTCTCGAGAACTGTTACTTCACTTTTCGATAGGTATACTTAGTTCTCGAGAAGTAGCGCCTTGTTCTCGAGAGCTTTCAGAGTACTTCTCGAGAGGTAGAGTTATTAGTTTTCGAGAACTTAAGGAACTTCTCGAGAGACAGACTTTTGTTCTCGAGAAGTTGAGTAAGTTTTCGAGAACTAGTACTCTGCTTCTGGAGAAGTAGGCTGAGATTTCGAGAACTAGCTTCCTCTTGAGAGATTTTTGACCTTTTTGAAAAGTCCTAGATTCTTGAGCCTTGAACTGTTCCACTTGGTCTATTCTTCTTTGTTCAGCAGCCCAAGTTCAGTTTTGAAGAAATTTAACTTGGTCTCGTCCAGCGGCTTTGTGAAAATATCTGTAACTTGCCGATCTGTTGGCACGTACTGCAGATCCACATCCCCTTGCTCCACATGCTCCCGGATGAAGTGATATCTGAGCTCGATGTGCTTTGTCCGGTTGTGCGAGACTGGGTTGTTTGCGATTGCGATCACGCTGGATGAGTCGCAGAACAATGGAATGTCTTTGACCTTCATATTGTAGTCTTCTAGCTGATTCTTGAGCCACAGCAACTGTGCACAACAACTGCCGGCAGAAATGTATTCTGACTCGGCCGTTGAGATTGCGACACAATTTTGCTTTTTTGCTGCTCCAAGATATAAGCCTTCTTCCTAGGAACTGACATGTCCCGGAAGTGCTTTTCCTGTCATCTTTGTTACCTGCAAAGTCTGCATCTGAAAAACCAATTAGTTCGCTGTCATTACTTCTTGGGTACAATAAGCCAAGATTCGGTGTACCTTTAAGGTATCTCAAACTCTGCTTCGCAGCAGCATAGTGAGATTCCTTACAGCTCACTTGGAATCTAGCACAGACACATGTAGAGAACATTATGTCTGGTCTACTGGCAGTAAGGTAGAGCAAGGATCCAACTATGCTTCTGTACTTGGTTTCATCAAAAAGTTTCCCTTTCTCATCCTTGTCCAGAGACATAGCTGAGGCCATTGGAGTCCTCATAGAGATTGCACTCTTCATTCCGAATTTCTTAATCAACTCCTTGGTGAACTTAGTCTGAGAGATGAAAATTCAGCCTTCAGATTGTTTCACCTGAAGTCCTAAGAAATACTTCAGCTCTCCCATACTACTCATTTCAAACTTTCCTTGCATAAGTTTAGAAAACTTTTTGCAAAGGTTGTCGTCTGTAGAACCAAAAATAATGTCATCGACATATATTTGCACTAGCAAAATCTTGCCTTTAATTTCCCTAAGAAATAATGTCTTATCTATCTTTCCCCTTGTGAACTTGTTCTCGAGGAGAAAGGTAGATAGCATTTCGTACCAAACTCGAGGAGCTTGTTTCAAACCGTACATCGCTTTTGATAATAAATGAACATACTCAGGAAAATTAGGATCAACGAAACCTGGGGGCTGTTCCACGTACACCTCTTCCTTTATGTCACCATTCAGGAAGGCGGACTTCACGTCCATTTGGTAGATAGTGAATCCCTTCAGTGCAGCATAAGCCAGGAACAGTCTGATGGCCTTCATCCTTGCCACTGGAGTGTATGTCTGGTCGAAGTCGATCCCTTCTTCTTGACGGTATTCTTTGGCGACGACTCTGACCTTGTTCTTGATGATTATCCCATTCTCATCCAACTTGTTCCTGTAGACCCATTTCGTTCCGATGACATTCTTGCCTTTGGGTCTTGGAACAAGCGTCCAAACTTTGCAGTGCTTGAACTGATTCAATTCTTCTTCCATGGCCAAGATCCATGATGCGTCTGAGTTTGCTTCCTCAAACTTCTTTGGTTCAACCTGCGAGAGAAAACTTAAATATAAATTCTCGTTAGTTGTACCTCGACGAGTTCTGACACCATCCCGGGGATCTCCTATGATCTGGTCCATTGGGTGATCCTTCAGATGTCTGAGCTCTAGATTCCTCGCATCTGGAACTTCTTCTGCCACTGGAGTGACTTCATAAACTTGGACAATATTTTCATCTTGATCCTCTACCTCTCCAATAGGGGTTGGAGAGGTGATCTTGATGAACTTTTCATTTTTACCTTCGGTTGATTCATCCAAGCTGATCTCTTTAAGCCTTGTACATGCATCTTCAACAAGCACACTAGACGATTCGCCTTGCAGCAAGCTCGTCTCATCAAATACAACATGTATGGATTACTCTACAACCAGAGTTTTCTATTGAAAATCCTGTATGTCTTACTATGTCTACTATATCCTACAAAAATATCTTCAAAACTTTTCTCACTAAACTTGATAGTATGATACTTACCATTGTTAAGTACGAAGCATTTACAGCCAAAAATTCTAAAATATGAGACAGTCGGTTTCCTGCCTTTTAGAAGTTCATAAGGTGTCTTATCATGATTCTTGTTTATGAGGGCTCGATTTTGCACGTAGCATGCAGTGTTGACGGCTTCAGCCCAGAAGTACTCCGGTAGTGAAGCATCACTCAACATAGTCTTGCAGGCCTCTATGAGTGTTCTATTCCTTCTCTCAGCTACTCAATTTTGCTGTGGAGTACGAGGAAAGGAAAACTCATGAAAGATACCTAGGCTTTCACAAAATTCTGTCATGGCCACAGATTTGAACTCCGTTCCATTGTCACTTCTGATTTTGACTACGGAACAGTTGTATTCATTCTGGACCTGCCTGACAAAATTTGTAAAGATATCGAAGGTATCTGACTTGTGTTTCAGAAAGAACACCCACGCAAAACACGAGTAGTCATCAACAATAACCAATGTATAATCCTTACCTCCTAAGCTTCTAATTTGCAGTGGACCGAACAAGTCCATATGAAGTAGGTGTAAACACCTATTAGAGTTTTTGCCTATAATGCTTTTAAAGGTAGCCCTTGTTTGCTTGCCTTTTACGCATGCATGACAAGGTCTCTCTTTGACATGCTTGACATTTGGGGCATCACGTACTAAGTTCTGGGAGAATAATTTATTAATAGTTTTAAAATTAATATGTGCTAGCCTCTTGTGTCATTGGTCACCAAGAGACGCACTATCTTTAGCCAAAAGATACACTGGTGTAGAAGAATCTATACAAATGAAATTTAAACAAAATATGTTCCTGCTTCGAGTGCCTGATAGAATTGTTTCCATATTGTCAACAGACTTTATCAAGCACTTGTCAGCGTGGAACTCAGCTATGTATCCTTTGTCGCATAGTTGACTTATGCTTATGAGATTGTGTTCAAATCCCTCCACATAAGCTATATCCGAAAATGATACACTACCGTTAGTGATCATACCATAGCCTTTAGTTATCCCTCGGTCTGAACCTCCAATGATGACCTTTGGTCCGTTGCAGACTGGAGTGAAATTCTGGAGTAGGCTTCTTGTCCCGGTCATGTGCCGAGAGCATCCACTGTCCAAGTACCAGATTGGCATTTTGGTGGCCTTTGGACATACCTGCATTCATGATCACTTTGCCTTAGGAACTCAAACATGTTTGGGTCCTTGGTCTCGGGTTAGAACACTCCCCCTACGAATATTAGCATCCTGAGTGGTCAATCTCATGTTGCCAACTTGAGGAGTAGCGACCTTCCTGGTATTAAACCAACAATCGATGGCAAAATGACCAATTTTGCCACAGCACCAACAGTCAAACCTGTTGTATCTTTGCCTTATGTACTCCTGCTTGACCTTTTGAGATGGTGGTCTAGCAGGGGTAGCACTCTTGGAGGAGGAGGCTTCATGGTGATGGCAATCACATGACTTCTTCTCCTTCGGAGGCCTTTCCTCAACGGGCTTTACTTTAGGTGCTTTCTTGAAGTTGTGTCCATGATTATACGGACCATAGCCCTGAAGAATCACTTCTTCATAAGGTGCCTTAAAGACACTCTCACCAAAGTTTTGAGGGCGAGTCCATCCTTAGTACCGAGACTTTGGCTCTACATAAGTAGGCCTGTTCAAGTGACCGTAGGACGAGTCCAGATCAAACTTGTTTGTTGGAAAGATGACTTTCTTAAATACAGTCTGATCTAGAGGGCTTTCCCCTTTTCTTTGGCCAAGGCCTTCTTGACGGCCTTATTCTTCCGTTGAGCCTTGTTTCTCCTAGAAGATTTACTAGGAGCGGCAACATGGCCTAGTCCAGCACATTGGGCCTTAGCTGAGAATTCAGCAACGAGTGGAAGAACTGTCTTAGGCTTAGAGAAACTTTCAACAAGTTTCTTCTCAGCCTCGAGTTGTTTTTCCAACTCTTTGATGATTTCATATTTAAGGTCGAGGTGCTTAAGAGCTTGATTGTATTCTTCAATAGCAAAATTTAAGTTCTCTTGAAGAGAGTCAGTCTTAGCGACTTCTTCTCTCAAGATGCTCTCAATAGCCTTTAGAGACTTAATCTCTTTAGCCTGAGTTTTCACGACTCTGCGACATTTGTCGTAAGTCATGATCAACTCCTTGTACTGGGCCATAAGTTCCGACTCATCGTCAGAAGAGCTGTCCTCATGATCATGCTCAGAACTTTCAGATTCAGAGAGAGGAGTGTGAGATTTTACCTCCCTAGTAAACTGGGGCTCTTGTTCGTCATCTGATTGAGCCATGAGCCCAAAGTAATCTTCCTCTTCTTCACTCGACTCAGATGAGTCAGAGTCGCTGAGAGTCTTGCCCTTCTTGGCCAATAGGCTCTTCTCTGTCCTCTTCTTGTGGTACGAGGACTTCTTTTCCTCTCTTCTGCCACCCTCCTTCTTCTTATGGGGGCAGTCAGCTATGACGTGACCTGGTTTGTTGCAGCAGTAGCAAACGATGTCAGTAGAAATCTGTTTGTTCTGTTTAGAGTTATACCTGTCATGGCTACTCGAGCCTTTCTTTCGCTGATCACCGTCATGTCGTGATCTTCTGTATGAGGCATCCTTGCCTCTCCACTGCTTCTTCTTGTTCAAGAATTTCTTGAACTACCGAGAGAGCAACGAGAACTCTCCTTCATATAGTTCTGAGCCTGAGGTGCTTGGCTCAGAGCTTTCCTCTTCACTTACTTCTTGAGCAGGTGCTGGTGAGGCAGCTTTGCCCTTCCTTGAACTGTCAGCCTTTAATGCAATCGACTTCTCTTTTGAGGAGAAGCGACTTTTCTCTTCCTCGGCTTTTCTGGAATTGATCTGCAGTTCATAGGACATCAACTTGCCAAATAGATTCTGTGGGTCTGTTTCAGCTAGTCTGCCAAACTCCCGGATAGCACAGACTTTATTGTCCCATTCCTTTGTGAGAGACCTCAGAAACTTATCATTCAGCTCCCCATTGGTGAAGACTCGGCCATACACTCTTAGGCCATTTACCATCTTGAAGAAATTCTCAAAGGTATCTGCAATGGTCTCCTTTGACCCTTGCCTGAAGGCTTCATATTTCTGGTCCAGTAGGGACCTTCTATCATCCCTCACTTCTTCAGTGCCTTCCATCAGAGTAACTAGAGACTGCCACATTTCCTTAGCCGATTGGCAGTGAATCAGATTCTGCAGCATCGAGTCATCGACTGCACTTGCTATAATATTTTTAGCTTTCTTGTCCAAAGAGACAAGTGCAATCTCGTCCTTATCTAGATCCATCAATTTCTTAGAAACCTTCTTGGTTGGATCTATAGTGGAGATAGTCATGGGGACGTAAAGACCTTCTTCAACAATCATGAAGATCCGGGGGTCCACAGCTTCCATGAAAAATTTGATTCTCTCTTTCCACATGGGAAAGTTATTCTTTGTGCACAGGGGAAGCTTGGCAAAATATTTGACCTTGTCCATTGCTTGAATAACCAAATGACAACTTTCGAGAGGAAATTGATCAAGGTGTTAACCTTTTAACGACCAACCTCCCTCTGATACCAATTGAAAGTGTAAAATTGTCAACCTAAATCACCTAGAGGGGGGGGGGGTGAATAGGTGAATCGTGCGTCTATTTGCGAATAAAGATTTTAGCGATCTAGCACAAGAAATCAAGCAATCACAGAAAGACAAGAAGATTTATAGTGGTTCCCCAATCTTGGGTACGTCCACTTTACCTCACCGATCTAGCAAATCACTAGACTCGGCTACTCCACTATCTCGGATTGAAAACAATCCTACGCCTCGGAACCAAGTTCATACAAACTCGATCCAAATGGATCTACACTCGGAAGATAAAACTTCCTACAAACTCGGAGAACAACGCTCCTACACTCGGAGAATAATCTCCTACAAGATAACAATAAGATTTGAAAATACAAACAAGAATTTCTCTCAGATCTGAAAATATTCAGCCCTAGGTCTTCTTCTTGAAATTTGCGGCTCTTTTAGAAACTGTTGAAGAAGACTTGACGATCTGACCTGAGAAAGCTTTGACCTACTCGATCAAGGAGAAGAAGATGATCCCTTGAACAACAAGTCTTCTTGGATCGAAAGCAGAAAGATCGACCTACTCGATGAGCGGCGGCGGCGGCTTCAGAATATGTTCTTTTGGAAAGAGAAAGCCGATCCAGAAATTTAGAAATGTACGGATTTCCGCTCCTTGTAATTCTTAGGGTTTGGTCTTAATGAAAAGACTTTATATAGGATTACCCTTAACGGCTAGAAAAGACATTAATGACGACACGTAGACCAATCACGTCAAGTCATTTGAAAATTCGGCCGATCTGGACTTAACATAAATTTTCTGAAAAATTAACTTACAGTTCTCGAGAAGTAGTTTTAGTTCTCGAGAACTAGAAACTGAGTTCTCGAGAGCTATCATGGCTTCTCGAGAACTATACTGCTTAGAAGAATTCTGGACTTCTCGAGAACAAGAAGGCTGAGTTCTCGAGAACTAATTGACTTCTCGAGAACTATGGAGACTTTTCGAGAACTAACACCTAGAGAGATTTCTGAGGCAACTTTGACTATTCGAGAAATAGGGATGGCAGTTCTCGAGAACTTAAGTCAAGCTTCTCGAGAACAAGATAGACTTCTCGAGAACTATAATTGAGACTTCCCGAGAACTGGCCAAGACTTTTCGAGAACAAAGAAGACTTCTCGAGAACTAAGAAGACTTCTCGAGAACTCTGACTTAGAAAAAAAAATTTGAACCTGTCTGGACTTCTCGAGAACCAAAAGCTGGGACTTCTCGAGAACTCTAAGGACTTCTCGAGAACTATGAGGCTAAGCTTCTCGAGAACTCTAAGGACTTCTCGAGAACTAAGAGGACTTCTCGAGAAGTGTACTTAGAGAATTTTCTGAACTTTTAGAATAAATCTTTCTCTACTCTCCAAGAGTCCAATCTTCATTCCATGATCCAAGGTTTGAATATGAAGTGTATCCCAATAGAGAGGCTACACATGAGTCAATATCTTGGGTCACACAGTGAGGGATTACACCGTATGGTTCTGTGTTCATGACCCACTGTAGACTGACCTTGGTCTATACTTAGCAATGGTAATCTGCAAACACACAGCTAAAACAAGGATATCAAATACAACTTAATTAATCTTAGTTCAAGGGTGACTTCATGCAAATCTGGGTTATTGTGGATGCAATACCCAACACCCATCTCCCTGTCGCCTTGATTCATCGACCTTCCCACACTGGTACGAACGGTATGCGAAAGATACTGACCCGCCACTATTTCACCGCAATCAAAGTACAATCAATCAATATTGCTAACACCTGCCTGCCCTACTATGCTTCAAACTTCAGACGGCGATACTCAGCTCTACTTTCGACAAGGACCGTGGGAGCGCTATATCTGAGGGTAAACCCGGAGGAGCATCTCAACTTCGATTACCCCCAACTATGGCTCAAACTTAACAGTCAACTGCCAGTCAGAGCAGGACCCGTACCTATAATAGAAAATCTCAGTAATGTGAATGCGGTAATTAAAGCTGCAGTTATTAAATGCTGCATAATTTAAGTGTTGAATGAAATGTGACCAGTACAAAACTGGAGTAGTACTGAAATGAACTTGACTAGTACGAGACTGGAGTAGTACTGAATTAAAATTGCTGAACTGAAATGAACTTGACCAGTATGAGACTGGAGTAGTACTGAATTGAAAAGAACTTGACAAGTATGAGACTGGAGTAGTACTGAAATGAAAGTACTGAACTGAAATGAACTTGACCAGTAAGAGACTGGAGTAGTACTGAATTGAAAAGAACTTGACCAGTACGAGACTGGAGTAGTACTGAACTGAAATGAACTTGACCAGTACGAGACTGGATTAGTACTGAATTGAAAGTACCAAACTGAAATGAATAAAGGAAAAATGACCAGTACAAAACTGAAATACTCATAAAAAATGATTAGTAGTCCAATCACTCTATTTAGGAGGCTTTAGTTCCACCTCCATTCTCAGGAGGTATTTTCAGTTCCATCTCCGTTTACAGGAGGCGCATTCAGTTCTATTTCAGTTTTTAATAAGGCTTCCTTGGGTTACATCCATTATTAAGGTCTGATTATAATTTGATTACGCCATTTTTAACCACGGCTTAATCGGATCACGGCTTATTAGGAGTTACACCCTTATTATTCGTCAGGAAAAATTAATAACTCACTACTCGTACTCTCACTTTCCGAGCTTGCCGAAATCACCCGAGAGTCGGGGCGCTCGACGGTTTCACGAAGTCTCGGAACCCACAGAGTTTGGTCGTTTGCCTTGGCCACTCTCGTCGATAAGACAATTTGATTTTATTATTCAAATTAGAGAGGATACTCGCGCGCTTCAATTTTCATTTTCAAGGAAAAAGTGTGTAATAACTTCCAAACGCGTCCCTAGGCATTGAGGAAAATTCAATTTTGATCTCCAAGTCCCCAAATTTTGATACAACCTTTAATAGAGCCTAAAATGAGCCTAGAAAGTTTCTCATAATTTTTCCAAAAGTTTTGAGCCTTTAATTTGGCCAAACAAACTTTATTTGGGCTTTCAAAAATACCAAAACACCTCCAAAATTTTTCCAAATTTTTGTGGTGATAGCCCTCATCATGAGGAACATTTTTCGTGTTGAACACTTTGCCCCCAGAGGCTCCAATTTTTCTCTAGAAATTTCTCAAAGTTCTGTTAATAATATGGTCTGCGGTTAGCCGTAATCATCTCGATCCCGCGGCTGAGATTGAGATGTACCTAAGAATCTACCCTTATGTCCCCACAACGGATCGGCAACGGATCCGCTGTGGGGGCGCTGATGCTGAGGCGGGGGAGGGATTTAAGGAGTTCCTGACCGTCCGATCTTTATCATAGATCAGACGTCAGCTACTCCTCGCCGGCGGCAGTCAGCAATAAGAACTTCCACCGCCGTCCAAGCACCGCCGGGCTCCGGTACTGCCACCGGCCGGTTCGCCGGGGCCGGCGAGTCCCTGGGCGGTGGCCTGGCGGCCCGCCGCCGCCGGCTACCGCCTGGTTTTGGCCAACCCGAGAGCGGGGTGGCGGTGCTTTTGCTCCCAGTGCCATCGCGCCACCCCGTCTCACCGGCGTTGAGCCCAGCCACGGAACCACCCCCGATCGGTGCGTCGGGGGTAGGGCTCTTCTCCGGTGGTGGTCCGGCGACCATCCGCTGCCGGCCGCCGCCAGAGGTAAAATAGAGCAATTGCTCTGCCTCTCGGGTGCCGCCGGAGCGGCGTTTTCCGGTGGAACCCCGACTTTCTCCCCACCAGAAAAGTCATCCCGGTGGGTCAAGCCTTCTCCAGCGCCACCCCTGGTGCGGGGAAGGGGCCAGCCTCCCTTTGGCCACCACCCGACCTGGAGCAAGGGTCGAGTGGTGCCGGCGACGCTCCGACCGCCGGAGGGTCCATGCAGGACGTCAAAGAGGAAGGGAAGGGGGATGGGAAAAGCTTCTACCTGAGGAGAAGGAGCTTGTGAAGGACCAGCCTGATCCACCATTAAAGGTGGAGGTGGTGGAGTTTGAGTGTGGTGGTTTCCGGCGAGGACAACTCCAACAGAGGGGGCCCTGACTCAGTTGGGTTGGTGTGGAGGGAAGAGGGTCAGGCAAGGCCTTTTATAGGTCGGGGGAAGTCTCTCCCCCCTCCCACCGGCGGTGTGGTATTAACCCATGTAGAGGAGGAGTTCTTCCCCTCTCCCTCACCTGATCCGACCACGTGGCACCATCTCAGAGTTTCTAGGTTGCAGCAACTTGGTGGAGAAGGGGTTTGGTGGGCCTTTGGGCCTTGGTTCTTTAAGAAGAAAAGAAGAGGGGGAGGAGGAAATAGGGCCTACCTTGTTCCATGGCTCCCCTCCCTTTCAACCTTGCTGGTTGGTGGCCCAAGAGGTGAGGGGGTAGGGGCTTTAACCATCCATGAAGAGGAGGTGTATACCTCCTTAAGAAAATTTCCAAAAAATGGTTTTTAGGGGGGTTTGACCAAAGTCAACCCTAAAGTGGGTCCCCTATGCCAGAAAAAGTCAAAGTAGGTCCAAGACATCGGGGTCGGGTAAAAGTAGGGGTGTTGCGTTACAATTGATGTGCTCACGCTTTTCGGTGCACAATTATGCTTGATTTGACAACGGTTTGACCACCAATCATTGAAACTGATCGGAACCAATTCCGTTGACTTTGTATTGACCATACGAATCCAATACCACTGACCGGGGTCGAATCGGAGTTCGTTTGCTAAGTATTCAAAATCTGCGCATCGCGGCGCGCTAAAATGGTGAATGAGTTCAGTTGTCTACCTAAATCACCTAGAGGGGGTGAATAGGTAGACAACTGAACTCATTCAATTGGTATCAGAGGGTGGTTGGTCACTAAAAGGTTAACACCTTGATCAATTCCTTCTTTAGTTGTCTCTTGAGAATCTTCCAAGCATTGACAAGGCTAAAGATTTTGTCAAGCTTCCTCTGTGCATAAAGAACAACTTTCCCATGTGGAAAGAAAGGATCAAATTTCTCATGGAAGCTGTGTATCCCAGGATTTTCATGATTGTTGAAGAAGGTCCTTACATTCCCATGACTACCTCCACAATAGATCCAACTAAGCAAGTTCCAAATAAGATGATGGATCTAGATAAAGACGAGATTGCACTTGTCTCTTTGGACAAGAAAGCTAAGAATATAATAGCAAGTGCAGTCGATGACTCGATGTTGCAGAACTTAATTCACTGTCAATCTGCGAAGGAGATGTGGCAGTTCCTTGTCACTTTAATGGAAGGAACAGAAGAAGTGAGGGATGATAGAAGATCCCTCATGAATTAGAAATACGAAGCCTTCCGGCAAGGACCTAAAGATACCATTGCTGATACATTTGAGAATTTCTTCAAGATTGTTAATGGCCTAAGAGTGTATGGCCGGGTCTTCACTAATGGGGAGCTAAATGACAAGTTTCTGAGGTCACTCACAAAAGAATGGGACAACAAAGTTTGTGCCATCAGGGAATTTGGCAAGTTAGATGAAACAGATCCTCAGAATCTATTTGGTAAGTTAATGTCCTATGAACTGCAGATAAACTCCAGAAAGGCTGAAGAAGAGAAAAGTCGATTCTCTTCAAAGGAAAAGTCTATTGCTTTAAAGGCAGACAGTTCAAAGAAGGGCAAAGCTGCCTCACCAGCACCAGCTCCAGAAGAAAGTGAAGTGGAATCATCTTAGCCAAGTACTTCAGGCTCAGAGCTATCTGAAGGAGAGTTCTCACTGCTCTCAAGACAGTTCAAGAAATTTTTGAACAAAAAGAAGCAATGGAGAGGCAAGGATGCCTCATACAAAAGATCACGACATGACGGTGATCGACGAAAGAAAGGCTCAAGTAGCCATGACAGGTATAATTCTAAACCTAATAAACATATTTCGACTAACATTGTTTATTATTGTTGTAACAAGTCAGGTCATGTCATTGCTGATTGCCCCCATAAGAAAAAGGAGGGTGATAAGAGAGAAGAAAAGAAGTCCTCATACAACAAAAAGAGGACAGAGAAGAGTCTGATAGCCAAGAAGGGCAAAACTCTCAGTGACTCTTACTCAGCTGAGTCGAGTGAAGAAGAAGAAGCCTACTTTGGGCTTATGGCTCAAACAGACGAAGAAGAAGAGCCTCAGTTTACTGGGGAGGTAAATTATCACACCCCTCTTTCTGAATCTGAAGTCTCTGAGCATGATAATGAGGACAGCTCTTCTGACGATAAGTCTGAACTCATGGCCTAGTATAAGGAGTTAGTCAAGGCTTACGACAAATGTCGACGAGCCGTGAAAACTCAAGCTAAAGAGATTAAGGCTCTATTTGTTTGGGCGTTTTGATACTCTGTTTTGGGCAAACGCTGCCGGAAGGAGGGTAAACAAATGAACCTCCGATGGCGTTTGCTCCGTTTCCACCCGCCCGCCTTGAGAAATGCCCCAAAAAGCTCCGTTTGGAGCAGCCACCTCCCCCCTCCGGTTCGAACACTCCATTTCCACCCGCCGGATCGATCCGCCACCGCCGAACCAAATGAAGCCTAAGTCTCTAAAAGCTAAAGAGAGCACCTTGAGAGAGGAAGTCGCTAAGACTGACTCACTCCAGGAGAACTTAAATAATATTATTGAAGAATATAATAAGGCTCTAGAGCACCTTGACTTAAAAGAGAAAATCATCAAGGAGTTGGAAGAACAACTCGTTGTTGAAAAGAAACTTGTAGAAAGTTTCTCAAAGCCTAAGACTGCTCTTCCTCTCGTTGTTGAATTCTCAGCTAAGGCCAAGGGTGCTGGGCTAGGCCATGCAGAAGCTCCTAGTAAATCTTCTAGGAGGAATAAGGCTCAGAGAAAGAATAAGGCCGCCAAGAAGGCCTCAGCCAAAGAAAAGGGGAAGGCCCCTCAAGATCAGACTGTCTTTAAGAAAGTTATCTTTCCAACTAATGAGTTTGATCTTGACTCATCCTACGACCACTTGACTAGGCCTACTTATGTAGAACCAAAGTTTCATTACCAAGGATGGACTCGCCCTAGAAACTTTGGTGAGAGTGTATTTAAGGCACCTTATGAAGAAGTCATTCTGTGGGGCTATGGTCCTTATGATCATGGTCATAACTTCAAGAAAGCACCAAAGGTAAAACCCATTGTGGAAAATCCTGCGAAGAAGAAGAAATCATGTGATTGCCATCATCATGAAGCCTCCTCCTCCAAGAATGCAACCCCTGTTAGACCACTATCCCAGAAGGTCAAGCAGGAGTACCCAAGACAAAGATACAATAGGTTCGACTGTTGGTGCTGTGGCAGAATTGGTCATTTTGCCATCGATTGTTGGTTTAATCCGAGAAATGTTACAACTCCTCAGGTTGGCAACATAAGAATGATCACTCATACTGCTAATCCTCATAGGGGGAGTGTTCTAACACGAGACCAAGGACCCAAATGTGTTTGGGTTCCTAAGGTAAACTGATTATGATTGCAGGTATGTCCAAAGGCCACCAAAACTCCAATCTGGTATTTGGACAGTGGATGCTCTCGACACATGACCGAGACAAGAAGCCTACTTCAGAACTTCTCTCCAGTGCTGAACGGACCAAATGTCATCTTTGGAGGTTCAGACCGAGGAATCACTAAAGGCCACGGTATAATCACTAACGGTAGTGTATCCTTTTCGGATGTAGCTTATGTTGAAGGCTTGGAACACAATCTCATAAGCATAAGCCAACTATGCGACAAAGGATACATAGTGGAATTCCATACTGACAAGTGCTTGATAAAGTCGGTTAATAATATGGAAACGATTCTATCAGGCACTCGAAGCAGGAATATTTTCTGTTTAAATTTTATTTATATAGACTCCTCTACACCAGTGTGCTTTTTAGCTAAAGATAGTGCATCTCTTGGTGACCAATGACACAAGAGATTATCACATATTAATTTTAAAACTATTAATAAATTACTTTCTCTAAATTTGGTACGAGATGTCCTGAATGTCAAGTACGTCAAAGATAGACCTTGTCATGCATGTGTTAAAGGCAAGCAAATAAGGGCTACCTTTAAAAGCGTTATTGGCAAGGATTCTAATACCTGTTTACATCTACTTCATATAGACTTGTTCGGTCCACTGCAAGTTAGAAGTTTAGGAGGCAAGGATTATACGTTAGTTATCGTTGATGACTACTCATGCTTTGCGTGGGTGTTCTTTCTGAAACACAAGTCAGATACCTTCAATGTCTTTAGAAATTTTGTTAGGCAGATCCAGAATGAATACAATTGTTCCGTAGTTAAGATCAGAAGTGACAATGGAACTGAATTTAAGTCTGGGGCCATGACAGAATTTTGTGAAAGCCTAGGTATCTTTCATGAGTTTTCCTCTCCTCGTACTCTGCAGCAAAATGGAGTAGCTGAGAGAAGGAACAGAACACTCATAGAGGCCTGCAGGACTATGTTGAGTGATGCTTCACTGTCGGAGTAATTCTGGGCTGAAGCCGTCAACCCTGCATGCCACGTGCAAAATCGAGCACTCATAAATAAGAACCACGATAAGACACCTTACGAACTTCTAAAGGGCAGGAAACCGGCTGTCTCATATTTTAGAATTTTTTGTTATAAATGTTTCGTGTTTAACAATAGTAAGTATCACACTACCAAGTTTAGCGAAAAGAGTTTTGAAGGTATTTTTGTAGGGTATAGTAGCCATAGTAAGACATACAAGATATTTAATAGAAAAACTCTGGTTGTAGAAGAATCAATACATGTTGTATTTGATGAGACGAGTTTGCTGCAAAGCAACTCTTCTAGTGTGCTTATTGAAGATGCAGGTACAAAATTGAAAGAAGTTAGCTTGGATGAACCAAACAAAGACGAAGGTGAAAAATTCATCAAGATCACCACTCCAACCCCTATTGGAGAGGTAGATGATCAAGATGAAGAAGTAGTCCAAGTTGATGAAGTCACTCCAGTGGTTGAAGTTCCAGAAGCAAGGAATCTAGAGCTCAGACGTCTGAAGGATCATCCAATGGACCAAATCATAGGAGATCCCCGGGATGGTGTCAGAACTCGTAGAGGTACAACTAACGAAAATTTATATTTAAGTTTTCTCTCACAGGTTGAACCAAAGAAGTTCGAGGAAGCAAACTCGGACGCATCATGGATCTTGGCCATGGAATAAGAACTAAACCATTTCAAGCGCTGCAAAGTCTGGAAACTAGTTCCCAGACCCAAGGGTAAAAATGTCATCGGGACAGAGTGGGTCTATAGGAACAAGATGGACGAAGATGGAACAATCATAAAGAACAAAGCCAGACTCGTCGCCAAAGGATATCGTCAAAAAGAAGAAATCGACTTCAACCAGACATATGCTCCAGTGGCTACGCTGGAGGCAATCAGGTTGTTCTTAGCGTATGCTGCACTAAAAGGATTCACTATCTATCAAATGGGCATAAAGTCCTCCTTCCTTAATGGTGACATAAAGGAAGAAGTGTACGTAGAACAACCCTCAGGTTTTGTTGATTCTAACTTTCCTGATTATGTTTATCTATTATCTAAAGCATTGTATGGTTTGAAACAAGCTCCTCGAGCTTGGTATGAAACGTTATCTAGTTTTCTCCTTGAGAACAAGTTCACAAGGGGAAAGATAGATAAAATATTATTTCTTAGGGAAATAAAAGACAAGATTTTGCTAGTACAAATTTATGTCGACGATATTATATTTGGCTCTACTAACGACAACCTCTGCAAAAAGTTCTCAAAACTCATGCAAGGGAAGTTTGAAATGAGCAGCATGGGAGAGCTGAAGTATTTCTTAGGGCTTTAGGTGAAACAATCTGAAGATGGAATTTTCATCTCCCAGACTAAGTTCACCAAAGTGCTAATTAAGAAATTTGGAATGGAGAACGCAACTTTTATGAGGACTCCAATGGGTTCAGCCATGTCTCTGGACAAGGATGAGAAAGGGAAACCTTTTGATGAAACCAAGTACAGAAGCATAGTTGGATCTTTGCTCTATCATACTGCTAGTAGACCAGACATAATGTTCTCTACATGTGTATGTGCTAGATTCCAAGTGAACTGTAAGGAATCTCACTACGCTGCCGCAAAATGGATTTTGAGATACCTTAAAGGTACACCAAATCTTGGCTTATAGTACCCAAGAAGTAATGACAACGAGCTGATTGGTTTTTCAGATGATGATTTTGCAGGTAGCAAAGATGACAGAAAAAGCACTTCCGGGACATGCCAATTCCTTGGAAGAAGACTTATTCATGGAGCAGCAAAAAACAAAACTGTGTCGCAATTAACGGCCGAGTCAAAATATATTTCTGTAGGCAGTTGTTGTGCACAGTTGCTTTGACTGAAGAATCAGCTAGAAGACTACAACATGAAGGTCAAAAATATTCCAATGTTTTGTGACTCCTCAAACGCAATAGCAATTGCTAACAACTCAGTCTCGCACAGCCGGACAAAGAACATTGAGGTAAGATATCACTTCATTCGGGAGCATGTGGAGCAAGGGGATGTAGATCTGCAATATGTTCCAACAGATAGACAAGTTGCAGATATTTTTACCAAGCTGTTGGACGAGGCCAAGTTCAACTTCTTCAAAACTGAACTTGGCATACTCAACAAGGAAGAATAGACAAGGTGGAATCATTTCAAGGCTCAGAAATCAAGGACAAGTCAAAAAGGTTAGAAATTTCTCTAAGTGGACTTCATTTCTCGGGACATAGAATGACTTCTCGAGAAGTAACTTCTAATTACTCGAGTACTTTCTTTCTTCTCGAGAAATAAAAAAATCTCACTCGAGTACTATTACTTGAGTAATAGCCTTCTTCTCGAGAAGTAAAGAACTCACTCGAGAAATATAATCTGACTTCTCAAGAACTGGTCATTCATCTCTCGAGAACTAAGTCTCCACTCGAGAAATGACTCTTCGCTTTTCGAAATTTTTCGAATTCTTCTGTTTCGCTCTAAGCTTGATTTCCGCCCTAATCTAAGGCTTAATTTAGACATAATCATCATTACTACACTTATATAAATAGAGAACTTAGATTTCATTAAATCTACACGATTTCAAAATCAATTTCTCGAGAAAACGTTTCGTCTTCCGCCGCTGAACCAGAGATTTCATCGTCGTCGTCTTCCCTCTGCCGCTCAACCCTTTTTTAAAATAATCCATGGCGCCGCAATCCAAGATCGGTGTTGTAAGTGAGCTAGTTGTTGCTGGGATCGCAAAACTGTCAGACGACTTCAAAAATCTGCTGCTACTTCTCGACAACGCAGGTTTGTCGTTTGTTCTTCAAGAACCTTGCAGAATACTGTTTCCAGAAGTTGAAGAATTTTTCAAGAACCTTAAAGTAAAGAGAAATGAGAAAGTCCTGAAATCCAAGGTTAAAGGTATTAAGATCAAGTTGAATAAGACCATTGTCTCTCAACTGTTAAGAATGCCAGTTGTAGATGAAGAAGATGATCTAGCTGAGGAAGATAATGAGAGGGCATGCTGTTTTTGTAGAATATCCTCTGAAGCTTCTTCTGTTAGAAGGCCAGACCCAAATGCAGAGAGCAAACTTCTAGTAGATATCATTGGAAAGATTCTCTGGTGCAAGACAGGTTCAATAGGATTTATTTCTTATGATCTATTTACTGTTCTCACATCCATAGTATGCAGGAAGAGATTTCAGTTTGGTTTAATGATTCTTGATAAAATAAGGGAGAGCATTAAGGCTCCAAATTTTGCAAGGATAATATCTCTAATGCTTCATGAGATAAATCCTCAAGTTTTTGATACTTCAAAGGGTAATCTCATTCATCATATGAAGAAAGTTTCCATATCCTCCATTCAAAGATGGGAAGTCAAGTTAAAGAATCCAACACAAGCTGCAAAAGTTTCAGAAGCCCCTTCCTCAGAGGACATGACCCCATCTCCCTCTCATCCTGAAATTGCTGACACAAATGGTGTAGTAATTGAGGGGGAGCCTGTCTCCTCTGCCCATGATGTCAGAACCCCTCCTCCTCTCCAGTCAGATCTCCTCTTCTATCCACTTCAATAGAATTGCATTCAGATGAACAAGCTAAGGATACCATCTTATCTTTAGCAGAAGACATAGATAGGATGATAGAAGAACTTACTGATAAAGAGACACCTCAGATACAAACTCCAGATAAAACTCCATCATCTGATCCTTCTCCCTCATCAACTCCAGCAAAGCAACCCACTCCTATGCATACACCATCTCCAGCCCCTGCTGCATCACCAATTCAATCACCCAAGTCACCTCCTACTGACTCTCAAGCTGCTGAACAAGAAAAGCAAGACACTATCCTCCTTTCTGATGATGACAAAGGTTCTCCAGAACCAGTTGATCCACCCTTGAGAAGATTAGACTTCTCTCTTCCTATCTTCACTGATGAAGAAGAAGAAATTGTTCTTGCTCACACCAAAAGAGCTCAAAGCTCTGTAGTTATTGAAGATGTTGTTCCTTGGGCAACTCCTCCTCCTCTAGCTTTTGTTTCTCCTACTGCTTCTGATTCTACCAATTCTTCTGATATATTAAGTAAAATTGAATAGATGTTGGCTGACCAAAGAAAGCACTTTGATGATTCCTTGAAATAAGTGCAAAATCAAGTTACTACTCTTGAAAAAGAAATGAGCAGAGGATTTGCTGAAATCAAACATAACACAGATCAACTGAAACATCTCTTTCAGATTGGTGGAAAAGCCTTAGATCACACTATTACAAGTGTTGGTGAAGTCATTAATCAATGCCTAACCCTGACAAGCAATCAGATTTTCCTTGAGAAGAAAGCACAAGAAAATGTTATGAAAGTATGTGAGGAAGTTGGCACTTTCAAAGATGACACCATAAACACTATATGTGTAGAAATCAGAAAGGGGAGACCCTAGTAAAAGAACATGTAGCCAAACTTATAGAAGGTTTCACTAAAAGTGCTAATGCTCTTTGGACTGAAAAGTTAACATAAATCAACAAGGATGTGCTTGCTCAAATCCAGTCTGTGAAGTTTCATACATATGATACAATAGTTTGGATTCACAATCAGATCTTTCCAGACTTTCAAGCAGATCCAAATATTATTCCTCATCATCTCAATCCACTTGCTGAAAGTCAGTCTGCTCAGATGCCTGCTCCTGCTCCTATGCCTACCTTCTCTCCTAGACCTTATGATGAAACCATTCCTCCAGAGTCTTACACTCAAGTATGGGATGATATTATTCCCCAGGACCTACCTGAAGTCCACATTCCAAAGAGAAGGAAATATGGTGAAGGTCCCTCTGCCTCTAAATCAGTTCCCAATCTTGAGATAGAGAAGAGGAAAGCTCAAGAGTATACTGAAATCTGGAGCCCTACTTCCAAGACCCTGATTCTAGATACTTTGAAGCTTGTAATGGACTATAATGAAAGCAGAGATCTATATTACAGTTTTGCTGAATGAGAAATGTATGAAAAGTCTCTCATGAAGAGAAGGATATATGACAGAGAGTATGGCAGAAACAATCCAAAGGCACCTCCAAAACCTCCAAAGTACTATCCCAAGTCATTCAGTTATCTAAGGAGGCAACATGAAAAGTATGACAAGCAATAGAGCCAGAACAGAACTTTTGATTTTTGAGATAATGAATTGAATGAATGTAGACATGAAATCTAAAACTATTCTGATTATATAAACTCTAGTTTTGATAATTATGTGTTTTTCTTTATTTCTTACATCTCATTATGTTCTTAACTTTTCATCTCCAGTTCTTTTTATTATGATATAATTCACCTTAGTGTAGAGGGTTCTGACTTCTAAAAATAGGGGGAGATTGTTGGGTATTGTGGATGCAATAACCAACAAATGATCAAAACGCTCACAATCATCGTTAGGCTTTGAATCGCGACGCAACGAGTTCCGATGCGTTCGTATCAACTATACGAAGTCATAGGAACTGACAGAACTCAAATCGGAGTTCTCTATGTCAATATCCAAAAATCTCATTTTCGCGACATTCTACGAGGAACGGCCAAATCCACCGTATGACCTCAAAATTCTACGGAACGAGTTCCAATGCACTCGTATTGACTATACGAGGCTATAGGAACTGATATAACTCAAAACGGAGTTCTCTAGCTTGATACCCTGCCTAGGGTTGCCTCCTACCGGGTCAAGGGAAGAGGTTCGGGTCACTTTTATTGGGCCCACTAGGGTTCTAGTGGCCCAATAAAAGTCAGGATGTTACACACACGCGGCCAAGTGTGTGCGCGATCAGGTGCGCGCGCACCCTAGGCCGCGCTAATAGGTCCACGCGCGCTAGTCCGCGCGACGAGTTCACGCGACCAGGTGCGCGCGCACCCTGGTGCGTGCACAAATCCGGATACACGGCCTCGGTCCCGCGCGCCCAGGTATGCGCGCGACCAGGTACGCACGTGCACTAGGCCGCACGACCAGGTGCGCGCGCACCCCGGTGCGCGCAAGTCCGCTTGCGCGGCCTGGTGCGCACGCGCCCGGGTGAGCAGGCGCCCGTACCCGCACGCGCATAGGTGTCCGCGGGGTCACCTGATCGTGTGCCCAAGCGTGCGAGCGCGGGTAGGTACTCGCACAGACGCAGCCGCGCACACCCGCAGGCGAGCTCGCCTCCGGCCGCGCGCTCCGGTGTTCATCCTCGCCGTGTTACCCTGCTCTAACGTCTTACCTGAATTTGCAGGGCACCGCCGTCTTCCTTCTCCGGCCTTTCACCATTCGTCATCGTCGCGATCCTCGCCAAGAGCTCTCGAGAGAAGAAATACTCATTCTTCACCCGTACTTGTTTCTGATACCGAGAATTTCGAGGGGCAATTGAAGGGGATGAACCCCATTTTATGGAGAAGTTGGTGTGCATATAGCCCACCCCTCCATGATCCCCTAAAAATAGTGGAGATCAAGGGTTTGACCGCCGCGCGCGCGATCGGCGCACCTGATCGGCGCACCTGATCCTGCTACGCGTAGATACCGACAACCGACGCCGTCATGCTGGCGGCGCCCGACCAACGCTTCACCCGTGGCCGCCTTTCGCGGCCGCAAAGCGCCGCCCCACTGCCCGCGGCCGCAACCCGCGGCCGTGGAATGCCGCCCGGATGGCTGGACGTGCTCGGCCGCCACGCCCCTCGCAGCCGCATCCCGCGGTCGTGAAGCGTCGACCGGATGGCTTGACGCGCCCGGGCGCCTCGCCCCTCGCGGCTTCCTCCCACGGTCGCGAGGCCCTGGCCGGACGGCTGGCCTTGCACGACCGCCCCGCCCCTCGCGTCCGCCTCCCTCGGTCGTGAGGCGCCGCTCGGGCGGCCGACCGCCCCGCCCCTCGCGGTCGCCTCCCACGGCCACGAGGCGCCGCTCGGACGGCCAACCGCGCCTGACTGCCCCACCCCTCGTGTACGCCTCCCGCGGTTGCGAAGCGCCTCTTGGGCGGCCGACCGCCCTGCCTCTCGCGGCCGCATCCCGCGGCTGCGAGGCGCCGCTCGGGCGTATGGCCACTCCCGGCCGCCCCTCCTCTCGCGGCCGCCTCCCACCACCGCGAGCCACCGCTCGGGCGGCGCAACCCCCTTCGCCGGCGGTTTGGCCATTCTCCCATCGCGGCCCTTCCCCGTTGTTCGATCTCTCTGACGCGATCATCGCCGTCCATTTTGTGCGTAACCACTCACTAACCATCATGGTTAGTGGGGGAATATTTTAATTAAAAATATTCGGTCTACGTATAACGTATTTTAATGACAAAATGTGCACCATTAACTATATTAGAAAATAATTATGTGGGTGGTTACGGTGTGCGGATAGCCGCATAACCTCCCCATAAAGACTATAAAAAGAGTTTCAGGTCTCCTCATTTCTCACATTTTCTCTCCTCAGCTTTCTTCTTCCTCGGGTGAGAGCTCCGCCGGATTCCTCCTACGCGCCACACTCAAGTCATCTTCAAACCACACTCAAGCCACCTTCGAGCTGCATCCAAGCCACATTCAAGCCTTCTTCAAGCCACAACATCCAAGCCACTTTCGAGTCGTCATCAAGCTTCGTTCAAGTCACCTTCAAGCCATCTTCAAGAATCCCGCCACAAGAAGCATCTCGCTACAATAAGCATCCCGCTCATCCACATCCTCCCTACAAACAAGCCTCGTGTGAAGCAGTCTGTTGTCCGCCGCGATCCAGCAATTCTCTCTCACCTCCAAAGTGTAACGAAAAACGACCTATTGCTCTCGATTCTTCGTGAAAGTTGTAATCGTCAGCAGATAATGAAGTTCGACCAACACAGACCCGATCGCGTGATTTTTTACCCAGTTGAGAGGTTTTTTCACGTCAAAATCGTACTGTGTACCTACTTTCTGACTTTTTGACTGATTGCGCGTCTGACCGCTCCCGAGTTAAGACGGCCGAATTTAAACCGGTTTAGGAGCGACGAGTTAGAACGCAACAACTGCTGAGTTAGTCGGATAGTACATGTCAGATAAGAAAATAATTGATCTATAAAAATATTTTAATAAATCCATATAATTTGCTAATACGTCCCAATCGGCATCGGTCAAATCATGAGTATTTATCATATTATAATATTGCATGAGAAGTGTTTTTTGTTGAAATGTTTTTTTAATATTTTATATGTTGAGTTTCATCTAATAGACATATCAAATTGAAGTTTCAAATATTTTTATCCCGTGCATTTACAAAAATTTTAAAATCTTGACATCGTTGCCTATAACTATATACAACTTTTAACATAAGACGAATTTTCTCAATATAAGATTGTATATGACGGCTAAACTATCTTGTACCATTAAATTTAAAATGTTACGGACACACCGAGTGTGAAAAAAATACACTGTTTTGCATTGGTTTTAAATCACTTTTTAATCACTCAATAGCGACCGTATTATTAGAGACGTTATCAAGATAAATATTTATTATTTTATCTTTTATCTTTAATTTTAAATTCTCGCACACATTTAATAATTACTTGATATATAGTTTTATTTGTGTGCGAATATTCGAAACATTCAAAACATATTACACGCTTATTTAGTTCTCATGAAACGAGATCAATTCAATGTCACGTGATACAAATATACGATAATCCTACTTTTATGCTACAATTCCAAACATCACTCGTTAAACTCACACGTCCTTCAAAAGTTTCAAAATAATTTATTAGCGATTGTTTTGATTCTAAATGGGATTTAATGGCTTCACGCCTAAGAGAGGCTCTACTTACCTGTTGATATTTGGGTTGAAGCCCTTCATATATATATTTCGTCGCATCCTCGTTGTTGTAGTGGCTGAATGACAACCCACGTCTGATGACATGTTTCATCTGCAGATCTCGTTGTCGAAGTTGATCGTACATCCAAATTTGCCCTGCTCTTGAAATTTGGGCCTGACTGGACTCAGGAGCTTGTTTTGAAACACTAGACTTAAGGTGTCTTACTAGTGTCGAGGTGTCGGTAAGGATCAATAACTTCGAGCATAATTTGCACCGCGCCTTGTATTTGACACCGACTTTAACCTTATCGAAATGCTGTCAAACTGCCGCCGTACGATTGTGTTCTACCACTACAGACGTAGATTGCGTAGTTTGAGTAGACGGCACTGACGTTAAGGAGGACGATGTCATGCTAGCGTATGCTTGAGAGAGACTAAATCACACTTAATTTTAAGTGAAAAAAATAATAGAGAGAGAAAGAGAGTGAGAGAAAATAAGTGAGAGAGAGAGAGAAGAGAGTGAGAGAGAGGGGGTCGGCTAGGCAGAGGAGGGGGGTTATAAAAAAAAGTTATTTTTTTAAAAAAATTAGCCTAAAGCCTAGGCCCTAGGATGTGATGTTGTACTGTTGTACAACAGCAGTGGGCCAGGCGGCCCATTCAATGGCTCTTATAAGAGCCGTTAGTTCTTTGCGCCTGTCCCTGGGCCGGGCTTTGCTTGGGCCCTGGCCCGGGCTGACCCGAAATTCGAGCATTGCCCTGCCCGGCCTGGCCCGGGCCGGGTATCGGGCCAGACAATTCCTCCATACCTGAGCCCTGTAAGGGCCCTGAGCCCGGCCTGGGCCCGGGTCGGGCTTTTCCTGGGCAGGGCCCGGACGGACTATTTCAGGGTCGGGCTTAGGCCGGCCCGCTGGACCCGATCTTTTTGTTCACGACTACCCGTCTCTCTTAGGCTCTGTTTGGTTGGGTTGTTGCTGATGGAAAGCTACTGATGAACTGTTGATAATAGAAAAAGTGTTGCTTCTGAAAAACGGGGCTTTGTTAAAAAACTGTTTGGCAGAAACAGAGTTTACAAAATGGAGTTTTCAAAAAATTGTTTAGATAGTCTCGTTTGAGTGAAATTGAAGGATTAACAACCAATAATCAGTATAATCTCACTGATCATGGGAGTGAAATTGAAGGATTAACAATTTTAGTGAAACTGATTGCATTCCCAGAACAACTCCTCTCGATGGGAAGGAACAATTCCTAAAATTGCTTACCCAACGCCCCTCTCTTTCCTAGGCTTTCTCTGGATCTATACCTTGTCGGAGAAGGGGGTGGAGGTCGCCGAAGAAGGAGGTGGAGGTCGCCGGACAAGGAGATGAGCGGCCATGGAGGTCTTTTCCGTCAGAGCTTTGGAGGAATGAGCGGACGGGCTCGGCGGCAGCACAGCCGGCTTCAAGAGAGCTACCGGCGACGCACCGGTGGTGAATCCGCGGCCGAAAAAACTGCTTGAGCACTCCGATTTGTTGACGGGCACTGCTTCCGCCTTCCGCCTTTGGCATGGCTTTCGCTTTCCACCAGAAGCACAGGAAAAGCACATTTTTCTTGCGGATGGACAATAGGAGAAAACTGTGGAATTTAGGAAACGGATTTTAGGAAAAAATTCAATCCAAACACTACTTATTGCTAAAATCATGGTGCGGTCCAACCGCACCGCAGCCGAACCAAACGCTACCTTAATCTCATGTGGCCCCTCCTCCCCCTCCCTCTCTTCTCCCCTCTCTCTCCCCTCTCACGTGGACAAACTCCTCCCTCTAACTCCCTCTCTCTTTCGAGAATTTTTTAGATAAGGGACTTGTAAATAGGGAATCATGCCAGTGAACTTTTTAAAATTAATTTTTAGAAAAAGCTATTTATTATTTTTATTAAAAACAGTCATAAAATATTAATTAGAAATTTGTTATAATTATTTTAAAATCTTATTTATTCATACAAAAATATTTTTTAAAAAAATATCCGGCCGAACATCAGGTTCGTTAAAATCCGACTGGAAATCTCATCGGACATCGCGTTTTGTTGACGGTCTGATAGCATATTTGATGGACAAGATTTCACTAATACAGTTTTCATTTACGAGTCTCGTACGTAAATGTTTTTCCTCGCTTTCATCTGCCAGTGCCCCTCTCATCCTTCTCTCTTCGGCTTATCCCCCACCTTGGTTTGCAACGAACAAATGCACTGTAGTAGGATAGGAATATCTTAAATAACCAAAGAACTGAGAATCAGACCGAAATTGAGCAGTTCTGATCGGTTCTCACGAGTCTCAGTTTGATTCGAAAACAAAAAAAAATAGAACCAAATAGTTCAATTCAATATTCAATTCATATGTTCATGTATCCAAGAACTAGCCCGAAACCAATTATTGAAATTAGCTCTTGCGTTTTTTTGGTCTTCATGTCTAAGAGAGTTTCACGGGTGAATTCTCTTGATTTTTCGGAAATTTCTCTTCGCTTTCTTCTTCCTAATCTTACTCTTTTTTTCACAGAATTTCTTGATTTTTCGCAATTTAGAATTTCACGTCATTTTCTATGTACTCTTGGTGCACTTAATCTTTTTTCCCAATAGATATATGCGCATAAAATCAACTTCGGTTCAGAGATTTATATATTGGGAGCATGGATCGATTCCGGTTCCCAAAAGTTAAGAACCGAATCTGCATGAATAAGTAAGTTTAGGATTTTGGGTAGAACAAATCCGAATCAACCCGAATTGCAGCCCTACTTTTCAACAATTTGATATTTGATATGGACAGCCTCATTCTATAAACCACAGAGAGCTCTTAGTTTTCAGATACAAGGGAAATAACAAGCTGTTGGCTTTAAAAAATGGATTTTCCTCATCAAACAGGTATATAAACAAAAGTTGCAAAAAATGAAAGGCTCCATGAACTTGGGACCAGTTTATCTTTAATGGTCTGCTAGTCCCAGGCAGTGTAGCCACATAATTCGCGGGAAAACACTGGACGAGAAAGAGAAACTCACAAGTACAGATACTGTCGTAAATGCTTAGTTCTCTTCTTGTTCTTCAGTTTCCTGAATGCGCATGACTCGATCTGCCGGATTCTCTCTCTGCTAACACCCATCAGCTCTCCTATTTCCTGAAGTGTTTTCATCCTCCCATCCTCTATGCCGAACCTCCATCGCACCACCTGCTTCTCCCTCTGGTTCAAGCAATCAAGAGTCTTGTTCAGATCCTCCTTCATGAATTGCTTCACAAGCATCTCCTCCGGGGTAAGTGCTTCTGGATCTGATGTTACTTCCTGCATATGAGAATTTTTTTAGAAGGGATTCACGGAATTGGAAGCACGAATAATGTGGTTAGAGCGGTGGATGACAAACCGAACGTTTTAAATACTCGTTGATTCCGATCTTTTGGTCGAGAGAGATGGGGGCTTTAGGGGCTAGCATTACTGCCGTGAACCTCTTCATGGTCAGCCCTGCTGCCTCGGCTATTTCCTCGTTCTTTGGGTGTTTCCCACTTTCATTGTAGAGCTGCTTTTTCGCCTCCCGGACGCGATAACTTGCGTCCACCATATGAAACTGATCAGGGAAAAATAAATGAGAACATATTCAAAAAATTTAAAAAACATTGCCAAATAAATGTGTAACATGCAACTTGTATTGTTCACAAAGTAATTGAAGGTGTAGGGTCGTTTTAAATATTAATTCGACCAAGGGGATATCATGGTGGCCAGGGGTGGCCAAAGTGTTATAATATTGAGATTGATGTGTAGACTATAAATAGCCATATTAGTAACCCTAATGAGATTCACATTTCATTCTAATCAACTTGGTATCAGAGGGCAGGACGAAACCTGCTGCTGCCCGCTATCCGCGATTCCGCCGCTGCCATCCAGCGGCCCCTGCTGACTCCGACGAACTCCCCTGATCTGCTCGCGACCGTCCCTGCTGACTCCGACGGAGGAACCCCGCCTCCGTCCAGATCTGCTCTCGACGGAGGAATTCCGTCCCTAGGAATGCGGGATGACCCCTCCCGCCGTCGTATCCTGCGGCCGCCGCTGTCTCCGGCTGCTGCAGTCCGCAACCAGTGAGCCTTCAGCGGCAACACCTCCGCATCCTAGTGGATCTGAGGATGCGGTGATCGGACCTAGGGCATGAGGAGGCATTGATTGGTACCGGACCGGCTGCGGTGATCGGTGAGGAAGTGGATCCATGACGTCGAAGGAGGGAACGATGGAAGATGTCTTCAAGATGTTGGGCCCAGATGGATTGGCCACATTGTTGAGGGTGTTGGGTTCATCGCAACGGTCGGCGAAATAGGAACTTCCATCGATTGACTTGAAGCTTGACGGACCGACGACCTACCTGAGTTGGTCAAGACGTATGAAGAAAATCCTTGCAGCGAAACAGATTGGGGGATTCCGGACAGGGGCGTTGAAGAAACCAGAGAACTCGTCTGGAGATGAGTGGAGTCGGCCCACATGACGGTGTTTATGTGGCTTCTCAGCTCGGTTGTCCCATCGATTGCCGTCACGGTAGATGACCTCGAGACAGTCATGGAGGTTTGGGACAATCTGAAGAATACATATGATGACATGGGAAACACTCTGCGGGTCTTCCAGGTGAAGGGAGAAATTGATGACACTGCCCAGGGAGAGAAACCAGTGCAGGTGTACGCCTCCGAGTTAGAACGGCTATGGGTAGACTATGATCACGCCTCTGGTGGGATGTGTTGCAGCGATTCACAGTGTCGGGCTTCCAAGATCATCATGGAGGAGGGGACGATGAAGTTCTTGAAGGAGTTAGATGACAAGTTCGATCAGCGGAGAGCCCTACTTCTTTCGGGCACGTCGATTCCTACACTCACTGAGATCATCTCTGCTATGATTCAGGAGGAGACGCGTCTCAAGCTTCAGGAAGGAGTAGGAGGGTCCACGACTGTGAAGTCAGCACTTGTGGTTGCTACTCCTGGCATTGCACCACAGAGGGAAGAAACCCGCTAGTGCTACAACTGTGCCGAGGTGGGCCATCTGAGGCTAGAATGCCCCAAGCCACCCAAGGAGAGAGATTTGGGTGGTGGACGGGGATGTGGTTGGGGATGTGGTCGTGCTCGTGGTGGCAGGGGAGGCTATCGAGCCAACCTGAGCATGACTGAGAGTGCAGAGGAAGTTGGCGTTTTCTATACAGAGGAGTAGCAGACCCTCCATAGCATGATGGAAGGCATCACGGGCGAAGGGAGCAGAGATGGAGCGGGGGGGGGGGGGGGGGGTCGCGATGTATGCCCACCCAACTAATGGATCTCTCGCTCTTGCATCCATATCCTCCTCCAGGGCGTCAGATTGGATCATCGACTCAGGTGCATCACGTTACGTGACAGGAAATGCAGGCGAGTTCTCCTCTTACACTCGTCTAGCTGCTGCAGATAGCATCCAGACGACGGACGGTAAGTTTCAGTCAGTGGTCGGTAAGGGTATTGTTAATTGTTTAGGTTCAGTAACATCATCCAATGTTTTGCATGCTCCTTTTCCAGCTAGTCTCTTATCTATTAGTTTCATAATCATTCAACTGAAATGTATTGTTTATTTTGATATTCCCAAGGTGACTTTCCAGGAGAAAGGGACGAGACGGATACTTGGACTGAGACTTGACATGACGGGTTGTGATATCTGGATCAGGAAGGATTGGATGCGGCTCTGGTATCTGTGGTAGAGAAGACGGGAGTTATAGGACAGAAGACGAGTGAAGAGGACATGCCGATACTTCATCACAGGCGGTTGGGTCACCCATCATTTAGTACTGTAGCTAGATTATTTCCTGCTATTGTTAAAACAGTTGATAAAACAAAGTTGGTGTGTGATGCTTGTGAGTTCGACAAGCTTACTAGGAGCTCGTATGCTAGTACAGACCGAATAAGCTCTTCTGTTTTTGATGTTATTCATTCCGATGTATGGGGACCTTGTACTGTAGGTTTTTTGAATGGTTATCAGTACTTTGTAACGTTTACTGATTGTGTTTCTCGTGTTACTTGGCTGTATTTGATGAAATCTAAGAGTGAAGTATTTAACTACTTTCGAGATTTCCATAAGCTTGTTCACACTCAATACAATGCAGTGATTAAGGTACTACGATCATATAATGGAACAGAATACATTAACAAGGCAATGGATGAGTATGTATCGGCTCATGGGATAGTGCACCAGACCACTTATGCCTATACGCCTGCACAGAACGGAGTGGAGGAAAGGAAGAACAAACATTTTCTGGAGGTGGCAAGAAGTATGATGTTCAACATGAAGGTTTCTCAAAGTCTGTGGGGATATGCAGTGCTAACAGCATCACAGTTGATCAATAGGATGCCTTCTCGGGTTCTGGGGCGGAAGTCCCCGTTTTCTCCAGGAAGAATAAAGGTCACATCACCATGCTTGCGGTGTATGTGGACGACATGATCATTACGGGGGATGATAAGCAGGAGATTGGCCGCCTCAAGGTGGCTCTGGGCAAGGAGTTTGAGGTGAAGGATCTGGGCATTCTTAGGTACTTCCTTAGGATTGAAATTGCTTATGAGGCGGAGGGAATAGTCCTCTCCCAAAGGAAATACGCTTTAGATCTTCTCACTGAAACTGGGATGTTGGGGTGTAAACCTGCTGCGATGCCAATCGATCAGAGATGTAAGCTGGGTGCAGAGGCTGGGGAATCAGTAGATCGTGAGATGTATAAGAGGCTAGTTGAAAAGTTAGTTTACCTGAGCCACACTCGCCCAGATATCTCCTTTTCTGTGAGCGTAGTGAGCCGCTACATGCACGATCCAAGGAAGGGTCATATGGAATATGGATTCAATGTACCAGATCATGTGATACATGAAGAGTGCTCCTGGGAAGGGATTGACCTTCAGAAGGAATGTGCACATGAAGATTGACGGCTATTGCGAATCTGACTGGGCAAGCTGTGCGGATGATAGGAGATCCACTTCAGGCTATTGCATATTTGTGGGAGGCAACCTGGTCTCCTGGAGGAGCAAGAAACAGTCAGTAGTGGCTAGATCAACAGCAGAGGCAGAGTACAAAGTCATGACATTAGGGGTTGCAGAGCTCTTGTGGCTAAGGGGGATGCTTGTGGAGTTGAAGTTGGATCGAGGAGATAAGATGAAGTTGTGATGTGACAGTCAGTCAGCCATCAGTATTGCAAATAATCCAGTACAACACGATCGAACCAAGCATATAAAGATTGATAGATTTTTTATTAAGGAGAAACTTGACAGTGGGCTACTAGAGCTGAGTCACGTGTCGACCAAGAGTCAGGTTGCAGATTGCTTGACCAAGGGACTCAGTTCAGAGGACATGATCAGGGGTTGTAACAAGATTGGCTTAGTGAATATCTTTTGTCAATCTTGAGGAGGAGAGTTGTAATATTGAGATTGATGTGTAGGCTATAAATAGCCATATTATTAACCCTAATGAGATTCACGATTCATTCTAATCAACTCAAAGTATACGATCACACGGATTATCTGTATACTATATTTAAAAAGAAAAAAGGTTGGTTGGTCGTGATCCTCAAGTAAAACCATCAAATAAATCTAAGTCATTCTATTTCAATCTCCGATCTAACGGAATATGTTGTTTTTTAATACAGAGAACTAAAATAAATCCATGTGTGTATATTTGTGTTGTTTATGGATACTAGCGGTCATGTACAAGACCACCAATATAGAATGTGTGGTGGCAATGGTACTAGTTTGATAACATTGTCTTAGAATTTATTAGCATTGCTTTATTATGGCTTTGTTTAGCATGGTGGTGGCGGTCGTGAACATGGTAGTTATGAATTGTTGTTCGTAAATGTCAGACCTCATCTAAGAAACTTCATCCACTTTTATGTTCAAAACTAGTTTTATTTTCTTGGTGGTCATAATCATTGTCTTGCCAAACAAGCAAGTGCATATGATGGTTTTTTTGTCCAAACTCATCGGAGCAACAGAGCCGCACCAAACTGAGCCTAAGTCAAAGTGAAAAATCATAATTAGTTCAAGATACAGTTAAACTACCATGAATTTCAGATGAGTCCTTGACCAAGGGAAAACCTATTAATGATCAAATCATGTAATTAAGTTATTACTACTATTAGATTACTTTGGTATATAAATACAGTAAACACCCAATCACTACAACCTGTTCATTATTTAACCTTTTTTATTTCCAGTCCACTAAATAATGGTTTGCAATATTTTGTACGTTTACTAAAAATTATTGAGATTAGAGTCTGTTAGAGTTAGTAGTATTTTAGTATTGTTGAGTTTAGTCTCACACCGCCTATCAGTGTTGGGTGCCCTGTTGTTTCTCCTATATTATGTTCCTATTTGTGGAAGAATAAAATTACACCTTTCATTTCCTTCTACATGGTATCAGAGGGTTCGATCTGAAACCTAAATAAAATTTTTTCCCCGATTTTGCTTCCGGCACTGTTTCCCCCTCCCCGACCCGTGCTTCCGTTTCCGTGCGCTTCTCCCCCGTCCCGTCCTGCCGCGCCCGGGCTGCTAGGGCTTCCGACGGGAAGTATCCCACCCGCTCCCGTCGACGGAGTGTACGATTGGCTCCATCGACGGGAGTGGCCGCTTCTTTCATCGACGTCGTGCCGCTGGATGATCCCGTCGTCTGCTTCTCCCGACAATGTCTGCTCTTTCATAAACGCCGACACTGACACCTGCTTCTCTGTGCTGCTCCTCTGCGTTGTTCCATCGTCATCGATCCCGTCGGCTGCTTCTTCCGACGGCTCTGCTTCCGTCGTTGTCTTCTCCATTCGACGATCCTGTCGTGCCGACGACACAGCTTCCGACGGCTCTGCTTCCCATCGATTCTGACGGCTCTGCTTTTCCAGTCGACGATCTCGTCGTACCGCTGCTCTTCTCCTGCTCGTCGATGCTTCCTCTAATCTGCTGGTTGTTCTCAATCCCGGAGCAGATCTAGTCTCCTCCTTCATGCCCCGATGCGGCTCTTGTTGCCTCCTCTTCCGGATTGGTGGATCCATGTTGTTGTTGCTTTTCTTCTTTCCGGTCTAGCTTTTTTGTAGCTGCTGTTTTTTTTAAGTTGTTTGTTGGTATGTTGGTTTGCGTCTCTATGCAATTTTCGCCTTCTTGCATGTTGATAGTTTTACTTTCAAGACAACCTAAACACCTAGAGGGGGGGGGGGTGAATAGGTTCTAATTTCTTGTTTATACTTCTAGGCAGAATTCAATTACAAATTAAAACATCTAGCACAGCATTCACAGATAACTAAGCATCACAGATTGCACAATGTTTTATAGTGGTTCCCCAAGGTCTGGGTACATCCACTTTCCCCCTTCACCTATCTAGCAGTATGCTAGATTCGGCCAAACTTCCACTATTCTCAGATCCTCAGATCCTACAGCTCAGAACCTGGATAGGTTCCTACAACTCAGGCTCAACAGCCCTACCTCAGCCTTGCCTCAAGGCCTACCACTCAGAGAATAACCTTCTCCTACACTCAGGCAAATAGCCCTACCACTCAGAGATCACCTCTCCTACACTCAGCCTTTATAACACAGGCTTTCAACTCAGATCTGTGTAAACAGATCCTACAGAAATTTAGAAAAGATATTTTAATGTCTTACCTTTGTTGAGAGAGAAGAGGACAAGACACTTCTTGATCAGCTGATGAAATCAACTGAATCTGAGCTTTCTTCAAAGCTTCTTGAATCTGAACTTAGCTGAGTTGATTTCCAAACAGCTTCTTGAGAAACCACTGATGGCTTCCTTCTTCTTCTTCAAGATGACTGGATCCCTCTCTATCCAACACCTTTTTTGATACTTCAGACTTCTTCTTCTTCTTAGATCCACTGATGAAGATCTTCTTTAGAGCTTAGCACTTTCTTGAATTGAAACTACAACAGGATCGTAATCCTTCTGTTTCTTCTTCTTAGATCTTCTTCAGTTATCTTTCTTAGATGATAATTTCCTTCTGAATGTGTCTATTTATAGACTTTCTTCATGGTAACCGGCTGATCCGGTTTCTAACTGTTTTCTGACAGGTCTGACAGCTTCAGTTAAACGGTGGCAACCCACAGCTGTCAAGTCTTCAAACAGTTCCTGTACCTTAGCCTTGGACAGCAAAATGTCGAGACAGTCTGTTAGAAAGTGTCGAGACCAAACTGTCTATCTGTGTCGACACAAGTGACCTTGGTGTCGACACAGTCTTTGATGATGTCGTCTAAGTTGCCTTTAAGTCGACACAGCTTCTTCAAAAAATAACTTGGTCTAGACTCTGCAGTGTGTCGACACAAGTTCTGTGTGTCGACACAGTTGTTGTAGATTCAGAACTCAGTATGTGTCGACTCAGCCTTCAGGTGTCGACACAGCAATCTTCAACTCTGCCAAAATGTGTCGACTCAGTCTTCTGGTGTCGACACAAGCATAGTCGACTTCTGCCAATATGTGTCGACTCAATCTTCTGGTGTCGACACATCCACCCAGTGTCGACACAGTTGAGGTCGACTATCTTCTTTTATAAGTCGACACTCTTTCTCTGGTCGACTATCTTCCACTAGTCGACTATTTTTCTCTGGTCGACTATCTTTCACTAGTCAACAAACTTTCTCTGGGTGTCGACTATCTTTCACTGTGTCGACACTGCTTCCCAGTGCTGAGGTCGACGATTTTCTTTATGTGTCGACACTGCTTCCCAGTGTCGACATAAGTGTGGTCGACTATCTTTCTCTGTGTCGACACTGATATTCTGAAGTGTCGACACAAATATTCTGAAGTGTCGACACAATTTCTTCAGGTGTCGACATGTGGACTTAGAATATTTTTCTGCATTCTTTAATACTTCTTCACCTGCACATGTCAACTCAAAACAACATCAAATACACCTTGATGTATATCATTGAGCTAAGTTGGGCTTCTTCAAATCAGGTACACATTTTCCAATATACCCAACACATGTGATCTACGTGAGGGGAAGTGTACGTCACGACCTCCAGGAGCAGTCTATGCATTCATGTACGTATTCCACGTGAGGGGGAGTGTTTGTGATAACAACGACTAGGATGCCTCTTTCCCGACTCCTGCCTTAGTCACACATGGACTCCAGGTGTAGCCTATGTCTTCTTGCACATATTCCACGTGAGGGGGAGTGTTTGTGATAACAGCGACTCGGATGCCTCTTTCCCGACTCCTGCCTTAGTCACACATGACCCCTAGGTTGATTTCGTCTGTTGTTTGTGTCTCCCTGTTTCTTTTTTTCGCTTTGTGGTAGGAATGGTTTGACATTCTTGGTTGACCTAGTTTCTGTTCCGGGTGTATCCAGCGTGATCATGGTCGGTTTGTGGACCAACGTCGTGTGACCTTTGCCCGGTTGTAGTATCCCCGATGACACGTGGTTGGGCATCGGTAGCTGCTGTTTTGTCCCATGTTGCCAACCTTCTTTTACCTTCCGTTTTATGTTGTGTTCAAATTGTAGGTTTTCCCTCCAGCTTGAGGGGGAGTGTTAGAGTTAATAGTATTTTAGTATTGTTGAGTTTAGTCTCACACCGCCTATCGGTGTTGGGTGCCGTGTTGTTTCTCCTATATTATGCCCCTTTGAGGAAGAATAAAATTGCACATTTCATTTCCTTCTACAGAGTCCTATATCCTGAAACTCATGGACAAGTGCACTTAATATAGATACTTGGTCACTCCACTTTCAATCAATTGATTTTAAGTTGGAATGGATGTTTAGGTTCTCACATAACATGAGAGTAGATTAGACTAAATGGCCTACACCTACATCACCGAATTAAGGGCCTAAGACCCGACACTTTGAAGGCCGCATTGAGAATATAGTTTCACATTAGAAACTAATATAGTCCGATACACTATATAGGGTCTGGAACTTTTCCCCTACAAACAATTGGTTATAGGTTGTATATTACGGTTCTAACAAAAAGTAACATGCTCTTGACAAAAAAAATACCCCATAATGACAGCATATATACATAAGAAAGCTCACCGGTAAGCGTATAGTCCTCGATTGATCAGAAAGAGATTTTCGAACAGATTGTCTGATCCACCAATGTGCATACGTAGAAAATTTGAATCCCTTTGAAGCATCAAACTTCTCAGAACCCCTTAGTAATCCCCGGCATCCCTCCTGGACACAAAATTAATGTTTATAACTAGGTTGGATGATAAAGGAAATAGGATCATTCTTCCATAAGGTAGTGGGAAGACCTGAACAAGATCCTGGATGCTCATCCCTGCCCCCTGGAAATTTTTCGCGATGGAAATAACGAGTCTTATGTTACTTTTGATCATCTTGTCCTTGCAATGACTTCCATACAGTAGGCGCTGCCTCAGGTTCCTTTTATCAAGTTCAGCCGCGGTGGCCCACTCAGCAAAAGTGGGTTGCCTGTCAAATCTTTTTTCAAGTTCCTTGTGGATTCTCTCGAGCTTCAGTAAGTCCTGCAAAAAATCATTACCAAGGGAAAATATGTAAATTGATGTCTCTCAATAGAATGCAGCAAAAATGAAAATATGTAATGCAAAATGATGTGTGAAATGATGCAAAGTAACGACAATTTTATTTGAAGAACTTGACATAAACAAGGAACTTATATTTACTAGCATGCTAAGAAAGCTTATAGAGTTTTTAAGAAACTTTATCTTTTGTAAAACTAAGTCAATATAACTAATATGTTACATCATACGGGTTGAATGATTATTATAAAATCTATGAGGAAGATCTAGGAAAATACCAAAAAATGTCGGGATATGAAGGTTGGATTCAACGGACAATCATTCGCCGCTTAGTCCTTCCAATTGAACTAGGTCATCATGAACAATCCTTCAATGAGATGATTTCGCTCCTTCCTTGAGGGCACTTTACCAAAAGCTACTCACACACTCACTTTGGAGATCCTTTACTAGAGAAAAGTTGGCTGCAAAATTCACACACAATGTCGGAACAAGAAATTTTTCTTTCAAATAGCTATCATACATTATCAACATTACAACCCAGACTCTTATTCAAAGAGTTAGCATGTTATAAAAGCCCAAGGAGGGGGAGACGGAAAACCAGTTGACATGTGAATCATGAGCTAGTGATCAGTGGTCATAATGGAAGTGAGGGAGTAGTTGCCGACTTCTAAGGAAAAGTAGGCTTAATGATGGACTGACATGGGGAAGTGGAGGATTAATATTCGATATGTTGGGAAGATCATGGCTTTGGAGAGCTACTGGAGAGGTGGCCACCTAGCTAGAAGTGGTAGTCAATTTAGGGGGGTAGGTAGTGTCTGGTTGGGTCGCCAAGCAGGATGCATGCCGATATGAAGGAAATCACGATCACATGAGTTGCTGAATTCATGGAAGAAGAGAGCGAAGTCATGTGCAACACTTTTTATTAAAATATTAAAGATTAGAGGGGTTATATAGAAAAAAGGGTGGCGAGTTGAATAGCCAAAACAAGAGGGAAAATGTAAAAGTATAAATAAATGTAAAATGACACAACAAATTAAGTAATCCTTAATTAAAAGAAACAATCCATGATTTGACATTTTGAGTTTCTTCCTCGGACTGACCACACATGAACATAATTGTTGGAAGAGCTCAGAAACTTATATGTATTGCTTGTGTGTCTAAATACAAGGAGAGAATACAAATATATAGGAAGAAGAAGAGAGAAGATAATACTATACAAGATGTGGGACTAAAAGAGGAGAGAAGATAAAACAATAAATGGGCTCAATAATGGGCCCTTTACATGGGCTATTTTAACACTCCCCCGCAAGCTGGAGCGTACAAATCGTATGCGCCAAGCTTGGACAAGCATTGATAGAAGAGTGTCTTGGAAAGAGCCTTCGTGAAGACATACGCAACTTGTTCTGATCCTGGGACATGCCTTAGGTCAAGCTTCTTCATTTGAACCTTCTCCCGGATGAAGTTACAATCGACCTCAATATGCTTCGTTCTTTCGTGAAAGACCGGGTTCTTTGCGATGTGTATGGCGGCTTGACTGTTACAAAGGAGAAGAGTTGGTGATGGTAATTTTACACCCAGATCAGTTAGAAGACTCTCAAGCCATGTCAATTCTGATACAACTGATGTCATTGCCCGGTACTCTGCCTCGGCTGAAGATCGAGCAACGACCGCTTGTTTCTTACTTCGCCAAGTAACAAGATGTCCTCCAAGGTAAGTGCAAAAACCACTCGTAGATCGCCGATCATCGAGAGAGCTAGCGTAATCAGCATCTGAATATGCCACCAGTGTTGGAGAAGAAGAGGAGGTCCTGTAGACAAGTCCCTGGCCAGGAGCGGTTTTCAGATACCTGAGAATTCGTTCTACTGCTTGAAGATGATATTTTCGAGGAGAGTGCATGTATCTGCTGACAAGACCGACAACAAAGGAAATATCCGGTCTGGTAACTGTGAGATATATCAGTTTTCCAACAAGGCGTCGATAATATTCAGGATTCTGGAGAAGGAGATCGGAGTCAGATGCCTGGGCACACAGTTTGTGGTTCACATCCATAGGAGTATCACTTGGCGTGCAGCCGGACTGACCCGCATCATGAAGAAGGTCAAGACAATATTTCCGTTGAGAGAGAGTGAGCCCATCCGGCCTTCTGGCAATCTCAAGACCCAGAAAATAGCGAAGAGGTCCCAAATCCTTTGTCTGAAAGACTGAGTTTAGATGGATTTTGACGGCCAGTATCCCTTGAGAGTCATCTCCAGTAATAATAATATCGTCGACATATACTAACAGAATAACCGTTCCTGTTGGTTGGTGACGAGTAAGGAGCGAGAAGTCGGCCGAGCTCCGAGTGAAGCCAATCTCGCGGAGGACCTTGCTGAATTTTTCAAACCATGCCCGTGGAGATTGTTTGAGACCATATAGAGCCTTTTTAAGATGGCAGACCTGAGACTCCCCCGTGGTCTCAAACCCGGGTGATTGTTGCATGTAGACAGTTTCCTGGAGATCCCCATTCAGGAAAGCATTCTTGATATCTAGCTGAAAGAGAGGCCACCGGCGATGGACAGCAACAGAGATGAGGACGCGAACACTATTAAGTTTCGCTACCGGAGAGAACGTTTCCTCATAATCTAGCCCCTCCTGTTGAGTGAAACCTCTAGCCACAAGACGGGCCTTTAGGCGGTCAATTGTCCCATCTGCAGCATGTTTGATGACAAAGACCCACTTGCACCCAACTGGTTTCTGGCCTGGTGGAAGGAGAACAACAGACCAAGTCTGGTTAGACCAGAGAGCAGACATTTCTTCCTCCATGGCCGCTCGCCATCCTGGATGTTGAAGTGTCTCCTGCACAGAATTAGGAATAGCAACTGAAGAGAGAGAAGTAGCCAAAGTGTGTAAATGGGGAGAGAGGCGATGAAGAGAGACGTAGTTTGCCAGCGGATGAGCAGTGGAAGGCAATACCTGATCATTTGGACGCGGAGTATCCATGGTAGGGACCGACGGCAGAGGGGCAACGGAAGTGGTAGAGCGCCGAGTGTAGACGCGGATAACTAGTGGTTTGGAGGGAACGACAGTCGGTTCAGAGGGAACGACAGTCGGAGGAGTAGTGGCGGGAATGACGGGGCGTGGGATGGATGGAGGAGAAGATGTGGGTGGTAGATGGTCGGGTGAGGGAGCAGGAAAGAATGGTTGATCCTCGCGGAAAGTGACATCAGCAGAGACGGAGAGCTTGCGTGTAGTAGGAGAATAACATACATACCCCTTTTGGGTACGTGAATAGCCAACAAAGATATGTTTGGCCGCTCGAGGATCCAACTTATCCGAGGAAGGCCCCAAACGTTGGACGTAGCAGAGGCTACCGAATACACGAGGTGGGAGAGAAAAGGCCGGAGTGGAGGGAAAGAGTATGCTAAACGGAGTAGCATAGTTGAGAATAGAGGAAGGGAGACGGTTAATGAGAAAGCAGACGGCCGAGACCGCAAAGTTCCAATATGGTTTAGGGACATGCATTTGAAGAATGAGTAAACGGGCAACATCGAGTAAGTGGCGATTCTTGCGTTCGGCAACACCGTTTTGTTGCGGCGTGTAAGCGCAGGAAGTCTGATGTAGAATGCCGAACTCAGAACATAAAGCAGTAAATTCGTGACTAGTGTATTCACGAGCATTGTCAGTTCGTAGAACTTTGATGGTCGTGTGGAATTGTGTACGGGTTTCGAGGACAAATGCTCGAAAGACACGGGGAAGCTCGGAGCGTTCACGAAGTAAGTATAGCCAGGTAGTGCGAGAGTGATCATCAATAAATGTTATAAAATACCGGAAACCGGAAATACTAGTAATTTTAAATGGTCCCCAAATATCTGAATGCACTAAATCAAAAGGAGCAGCGCTCCAAGTACAATGTGAAGAAAAAGATGAACGAGTCTGCTTGCCGATGATACATGAGTCACACTGAAAGGGGGTAAAAGAAATATCCGGGAGAGCCCGCTGGAGGACCGGTAGAGGAGCATGCCCAAGTCGACGATGTCAATCAGTGGAAGAGACGGATGAGAGGATGGTGGGAGAATCGTCGAGAAGGTAGAGCTCATTCCGCAGCCGGCCTTTACTAATGGTAGTCTGCGTCCGCCGATCCTGTATAACAAAAGAAGAGGAAGTGAATATAACAGAACAATCCAGATCATTAGTAAGTCGTCCAACAGAAAGTAAATTGAACGGGGAACTCGGGACGTGAAGAGCCGAGCGAAGGGAGATGGAGGAGATGAGAGGAAGATCTGCCGAGCCGGAGACGAGGGACAGTGGCCCCATTGGCCACAGTAATAGACTGTGGATAAGAGGAATTCAGGTACTGGGCAGGTTGATGTGGAGTAATGTGATGAGTAGCGCCAGAGTCCACAATCCAGCCCAAGCCGGTGGAGAGACAAGTGGTACCTGTGTTAGAGACGGAGGCAATGGAGGCAGATGGTGGGTGGAGTAATCACTGGAGATGCTGGAGCTGAAGACGGACACTTTCAAGATCAGGAGGACCAGCATCGGTAGCAACAGAGGCCGTCGGGCGAGGAGGATAGCCAACTTTCTTGTAACAGGTGGCCTCGAGATGACCATCTTTCCCGCAGAAGGAACACTTCGGTCGACCCCGGCCACCACGACCACGACCGCGAGATCCCGAACGACCCCCCCGAGTAGAAGGAGGAGGAGGGAATGGTAGAAGAGGAGGTGCCTGCTGAAGAAGGGTCGGAGGAGCCGTAGTATCTGGAGGAGGTGGTACACGGAGAATCATGGAACACACATCAGAGAATGATGGTGTGGTAGAGGAAGCCAGGACCTGAGCATGAATGCTCTGAAGGTGAGGGGGAAGACGGGCCATGAGGATGGCAGTACAGGCAGCTTCCTTCTGAGCGCGCTGAGCAACAACATCATTGGTGAACGACTGATGTTAAATCCATGCTTCGGCAAGAGTCTTCGCATGAGCAACAAAGGAGGTCATATCCGAAGCCCCTCCAGCGTCAAGAGAAAAGAGGTCAGTGAGGATATCGTAGAGATGTTGGAGGCTGTCCCGTCCAGAATATAAGGAGTGTAGCTCAGTCAACATATCTTTGGCAGTCTCATGATACATAGCCATTTGATATGGCTCACAGTCTAAAGAATTCAAGATCCAGGTCTGAACTCGGCCATCATTGCGGAGCCAGTCATCGGTAGGAGGGGTGGGAGGAGCCTGAGTAAGGTGAGAGAGAATGCCCTTGGCCTGAAGAACCCGTCTAACTGAATGTACCCAAGGGACGAAGTTCTTCTTTCCAGAAAGAGAGATGGTAGTGATGTGCAGCTCATCACGGACTTCTGTAGTGGTAGCCGGGCGGTCAGTCGGACAAGCCGGGCGGTCAGCAGGCGGGCTGGCCGTCGAGCCAGAGGAGTTGCCGGAAGAGCCCATAAGGACAGACCGCAGAGACAGACAACCGAGGTCGCTGCGAGAAGGGTAGGAGGCCGCTGCGAGAAGAGAGCAAGGCCACGGCGAGTAGAGGACAAACCGCCTGCGAGAAGATAAGGAGGCCGCCGCGAGAATGACTGAGGAAGACCACGACCAAAATGCGGATAGGCAGCAGTCCGCACGGTCAAGCCGGACACCAACGAGTAGTCAGTTCGCGACCAGAGGGCAAAAACAGAAGAGAGACCGCCCCGGTCAAGGTGAAGCCAGCAGCAGTCAGAGAGCGGAAGGAAACCGCGAGGTCGCAAGCGAGAAGAAGCAGAGAGAGGCGGATAAGAGCAACCCGCAAGAGGGAACCCTCAGCGGATTGACAGAGATCGCGGGAAGCACAGGGGAGACTGTTGTCTTGCAGCGGACAGAAGACGAAGCCGCGCGGACAGAGGGCAAAGCCGCAGCAGCCGTGCTGCGGGCAAGAAGGTGAGGAGCTCGCAGCGGATAGAAGGTGAGGCCGCAACGGGTAGAAAAGAGGTGGACCCCACGAATTAGAGAGAATGGTGGCTATAAAAAGCCAGAAGAGGGTGGAACCACGGAGAGGGAGAGGAGAAGAGGAATGCAGAGGCAAACCGCAGAGCTCGCAGATAGAAGCCCGTGGATAGGAGACCGGAGCGGGAAGGCTCACAAGCCGCAGGAGAAGCGGAGAGGGGCAGGCGGATGGGGCGGGTTGGGCGGCCTGGGCGGTTAAAGAGAACGAGACCGCACAGGTCAGACCGATGGCTCTGATACCATGTTGGAAGAGCTCAGAAACTTATATGTATTGCTTGTGTGTCTAAATAGAAGGAGAGAATACAAATATATAGGAAGAAGAAGAGAGAAGATAATCCTATACAAGATGTGGGACTAAAAGAGGAGAGAAGATAAAACAATAAATGGGCCCAATAATGGGCCCTTTACATGGGCTATTTTAACAATAATGAATGCATCGAGATGCAGCACATCAAACTCCCAAGCTTAAGAAAAACTTGTCATCTAGTTAATAGTGTGTGTGCACGAGAAGCTTAGGGTGACCTCCAGCATCTTCTCATCTGTCTGCTTTGGCTCATCCGCAGAACACATATCATTTCATGTATCTTTTGAATATAGTACCATATCAAGAAATTCCTGCAGCCTTGTGCATTTAATAAAGATCTTGGGCATCTTCAAATATAGCTAATTGATTTTAGGTTGGATGTTTTACATGGTATCAAAACATATTAGGCTTAACTACCCACTTTCAAATAATTAGATTAAAAAAATTGTCTTAAAAGCCACACGTTGAGAATATAGTCCCACATCAAGAATCTTTATGCACTTAATATAGATCTTGGACCTCATACTATACAAAAAAATATTATGCTATATATTGACTGAACTAATATAAGATGTTCATTGATGTTTTCCTAACTCACGTGATTCACATGAAGATTCTGAGACGATGTTAGAGCTAGGAACAAATTGTCAATGAGTTGATAGAGATGGATGACCCAGCTATGATGGCAAGTGGAAGAATTTGTACAAGTATTGAGATTAAAGTTAAAAAAACAAGTAGATTTAAGATATAAAGGCCACTAATGGGCACATGAAAATATTTAAGTCGTGTGAACAATGATAAGGGTAAAGGGTTCATATGTTCGGAAGCTCCTGAATCAATGATCAATTGTTGAGATAAAAGAAATATCATACTTATCTAAAAAGACCTGCTGAAATTTTTGGAAACAGTTTGTGACATCTGGCATGCTCAACAGTAAGAGTGACCTAATAGAAAGTACAACCAGTCCTTGCAGTAGAAGTAGAGGTGGGAGTAAATTGTGACAGAAGCTTGATGTGCAGAGGAAGAATGGCCGAGACATTTCTAGCATGTCTCAAAGAAATGGCACATGCACTAACGGTAGGTGCAATACTTGTTACGGTAGTTATAGAGGCGTGCTAAAGCAAGAGAAAATGGTGAGAGCTTGGGACAAAAGTCCAGGACCTCGGTGAAGAAGAAAGGTTGCTCGAAGAAGATAGAGGTAGAGGAACACTGATGGGAAGAGCTGCGGGTTGGGACTTTGACAAAGAAGGAAGAGCTGCGGCTTGGGACTTTGACAAAGAAGAAAGAGCTGCTTGAAGATACAGTGGAAGGGCTGCTTGAAGATAAGAGTCGAGGAACCGCAGTTAGGGAAGGAATAAAATTGCACTGATATCATATAGATGCCACTGTGCATTCCTAAGGAACTTATATATGAATGTATATGAGGTGCAAGTATATAAGAGGCCATTCATCAAGTATAAGTAAAAAAGATATTCTAACAACTACATATCCGATCTGCAAGTACTTGTTCTTCCCTAGGCATTTGGAGTGGAAAACATTCAAAAGGGATACTAAAGTTATTCAGTCGTCAGTTATACGGTAACTCATCTTAAGAAGGTATGATTTTTCCAAAAATGTGTTTTTATGTTTTAGGTTTCGACTAGTCAACATTCTTACATTCTGTACTTGCTAATGCAGCACGGCTTTGCTAATTGTGACACTTCTTTTCTTAAGACTGAAGGTCCACTCAATGAGGCACTCGCTTCTTTAGCCTGCCATGGGCGATGGCTAATTCTTGTCAAGGGCCAATGCATAGCAACATCCATGGAGATTCTATTCCTTTTCCTTAGTTCTTGAATAGGTGCGCCCTATCGAGGAGACCTCAGCTCCTTTTGGCACGGCGGTGGCGGCCGTGAACGCGGTGGTTATGAACCGTTATTCGTGAACGCCCAATCTCTCCTAAGAAATTTCATCCACTTTTTTGTTCAAAACTAGTTTAATTTCTTGGCGGTGGTCATAACCATTGTCATATCAAACATACATTCTATGATAGTAGTGTTTTATCCAAACTCACCAGAGAAAAACGCTGCGCCAAATGGAGCCTTCATTGTCAACTAGTCTGCTTCCTCATTATAATTGTGCGGTTTCATATGAGGAATCGCCTTCCTAGCACTTCCATTACTTTCTTGTTTTCTCCATGTTTGAATTTACTTTCTTAAGTCATTATTTTGTTACAATTTCTTCAAGTTTCAAAGAAAGGAGTACTCCCCTTGTTCTAGAAATGGAATGCTCCATTGGTTGTCATCGTCCTAACTCTCTCCCTTGTTCTAAGCATCCGAGAATGGTGAATGTTTGGCATTCTCATTTTTTGACACAGTCTTGTGAAAGCAAGAGAATTTTCCTTTTAGGGAGATTTCATTTCACTAAGTGTATGTTATGGATTGCGTGCCCGTTTATATAGTTGATTATGATTATCTCTATTATGTAGGCGTCATCATTATATAGGCGTTATCATTATGCAGGAACCTCGAGCACCAGATCTAATAATAGGTGTCATTATCGTTGTTTGCCCTATATAAATGCATATGTAAGGTTGTATGGGTAAACAAGAAGTTCTATTTCATGTCTATTGTGTGAGATCATTGGTGGCTCTCCCCTCTAACGAGCAACCCCGCTCAGGCAGCCGCAGTTAGGGCTACACGATATCGTTTGCTCACTCTTCCGAAATCCGCCAAGTTGGCCCATAACAACTTGGTATCAGAGCCATTAGTCCTCTTCCCCATTTTCTTCTGGATCGGATCCTCCTTCTGGTCACTGCTTCGGATTTTCTACTGCTTCTCTGTCGACGCTAGTGGCCGCAACTTCAAACACACAGACTGACAGTCACGTCGACGTATATCAACAGAGCCCGTCCGCCGCTGATCTTCCTCCATCTGATTTCCACCATCTGCATCAGTCGTGCTTTGCTTCCTCTGTCGGCATCTCCAGCAAGCCATCTTCATCTTTCTTCAAGTACGTCGACGTCCAACCACGTCCATCTATAGCGCATCTTCGTCGACGCACCCGACGGAGCTTGACGCTGTCACGTTTTCTCCCTTCTTCCAAGTGTTCTGCCCTTCCTCTCCCCTTCATTTCCGAACATCAATCATTTCACCTTTTCGTTGTTTCAATTCCCCACGCGACTCAGCTCTGCACGCACTCTTGAGCCATGTGCAACCCGTATGAAAAGAAACCAGTTCAGACCGGGAAATTAAATTATTCTTCTTCTAGTCACTTGGAGTATTTTTGTCATCATTGAGCGAAGATGCGACTCTCGCGGTAACTCCCACCCAGCCTTCTCGTAGCACTCCAGTCGGTCCCGCACCCACTCTTTATCTCGCACTATAGGTGACTCGTCTGATCAAATGAGTCAAATTATGTAAATGTTGCAGGTCGTTACGGCACAACAAACTGCCCTCGCTGACCGTCATCAGGAGGCCATTACTGCGCTCTCCAAGCGCATAGATGATCTCCCTAACACCCCCCGCACACGATCAAGCAAACAATAATCAGGCACCACAACTTATCCGCCACGCGCCGCCGCCACTGACGGTTCACGAGCCACCGTCGCCAATCCTCGCTCACCCCGATGTTGCTATTTTTCCACGCTACACCAGATTGGACTTTCTAACCTAAGATGGGAAAATTGATCCTTTGGGCTAGCTCACCAGATGTGAGCAATTCTTTGACCACCAACAAACTCCGGCAGTGGAACGAGTTCCTCTGGCCTCCTTCCATCTTTTGGACTCGACTTTGCTTTGGGTCATTCGTCACCTCACTGATCAGCCAGGTCTGACATGGGACGACTTCAAGCGACTCTGCAACCTGCGCTTCAGACACCTATCCGTAGTAAACTCCTCGGTGCCCTCACAACTCTACATCACACAGGCTCTGTGGACGATTATTTGGAGCAGTTTCAGATCCTTATAGCATATGTCGCGCTTCCCCCAGAGATACAAGTCGCCATCTTCACTATAGGACTTCGCGATCGTCTGCGACTGGATGTCGAATTTGAGGCCCCACCAGACTTGGTAATTGTTGTGAGTCTAGCCCAGCTATGCAACCGTCTCCTTTAGCTGGCATAGGAGATCTACTTACCCCCTGACATCAACACTCAGTAGGGTTGTACTGAGGGCCAGGACGCGCCCCCGATCTGCCGATTATCTCGGGCCGAGATGTTGGAATGACGCACCCATGGATTAAATTTTAATTGCAACGAGTTGTACACTCGTGGACACAGGTGCAAAAAGCTCTTCTACCTGAATGTCAAGGACTCCGATAAGGAGGGAGTCGGATGATGCTCGTACCATGGTGCTCTCCCTTGAGCTTGAGATCAAGCTCGTTTTGAATGGCGGGAGAGATGTTATGGGCTGTGTACCCATTTATCCAGTTGATTATGATTATCTCTATTATGTAAGTGTCATCATTATATAGGTGTTATCATGTAGGAGCCTCAAGCAACGAGTCTAGTAAAAGGTGTCATTAACATTGTTTGTCTTTTTATGTTCTAAGCCTACATAAAGGCATATGTAAGGGTGTCTGGGTAAGCAAGATAAGTTTTATTTCTTGTCTATTGTGTGAGATCATTGGTGGCTCTCACCTCTAACGAGCAACCTCGCTCAGGTAGACGCGGTTAGGGCTCCACGGTATCGTTCTTTTGCTCTTCTCACATCCGCTGAGTTGACCCATAACAGTGTACTATAAATATTCATTTCAAATTTTATTTCTAAAAATTAAAATTTCTTTTTATGGTGTAAAATCAAAGTGTTGGGTATCATGAAGTTAAGTCATATATTAAGCTAGGAATTAAAATAGTACTTCCTGTTGGGAACAGTGGAGAGGAAAAAGAAGTATTCAAAAAAAAGATAATGTTAGTCCCTTACTCACATATATACTCGAGTAAGGGAAAACCTAAAAAACAAGAAAAAGACATTACTACCCTGACCCGAGGTGAACATAGAAAATGATAAAACACGACTTGTACATAACATTTCACAACTCTCCCCCTCAAGTCGGACGGAAGATATCAGTCATCCCAATTTTTTGGATATCGTCGGTAAACACATCACACCCCAAGCTTTTGGTGAACACATCGGCCAGCTGATCTCTGGAGTGAACAAACGGAGTAACAACTGTTTTCTTATCCAAGTGATCCTTAATAAAGTGTCGATCCACTTCGACATGTTTTGTCCTGTCATGTTGGACCGGGTTATGAGCGATACTAATTGCAGCCTTATTGTCACAGAATAAGGAAAAAGGGACTGTCACGGGGAAACTCAAATCCTGTAACACAGTACGCAGCCATAATCCCTCACATAAGCCTTGGGTCATGGCACGATATTCTGCCTCTGCACTTGACCTGACCACCACATTCTGTTTCTTGCTCCGCCACGTTACGAGGTTATCACCAACGAAGGAGCAGTATCTTGTTGTGGACTTTCTGTCATCCTGGCAACCAACCCAATCAGCGTCAGTAAAAACCTCAATCTCCAAGTTGTTGTTCCTAGAGAATAGGAGGTCGCGAGCAGGAGCTTTCTTTAAATACCGCAGTAGATGATACACCGCTTTCTTGATGTCTGATTCTAGGAGAACGCATATATCTGTTAAGAGCCTAAGAATACCAACTACATACGTAATGTCGGGACGAGTATGAGATAGGTATATGTTTTCCGACCAATCTTTGGTAACGTGATACATCCACATGATCACCATCACCATCTTCATCAATTCTGTGATTTTCCTCCATAAGGGTGTTCGCAGGAACACAACCAAGCATACCAGTTTCCTTTAGGAGATCCAATATGTACTTCCGTTGGGATATAAAGATACCCCGCTCAGATCTAACCACTTCGATGCCCAGGAAGTACCGTAATCTTCTCAAGTCCTTCACTTCAAATTCAGCCGATAGGAGGGTCTCTAGGTTGACAATCTCCTCTGTATCATTTCCAGTGATCACGATGTCATCCACGTAGACAATGAGAACCACAACACGTTGTGCACATCTCTGGATGACATGGTATGATCCGATTGGGCTTGCTTGTACCCAAACTTGAGCATTGTTGTGAGAAATCTTCCAAACCAGACCCTTGGAGATTGCTTCAGGCCATATAAGGATTTCCTTAGGCGGCAGACAAGCCCTTCAGTTCCTTCCATCACAAAACCAGGAGGGGATTTCATGCACACATCCTCCTCAAGCTCACCATGGAGAAATGCATTTTTCACATCCAGTTGATGAAGTTCTCAGTCCAGACAAGCTGCACATGATAACAAAACCCGAATAGAGTCCATTTTTGCTACAGGAGCAAAAGTATCCTGATAATCAACTCCTTGAGTCTGGGTGTATCCTTGAGCGACAAGACGCATTTTGTACCGTTCCACCTTGCCATCTTGGTTTTGCTTAACAGAGAAGGCCCACTGGGAACCTATAGCTTTCTTTCCTGAAGGGAGAGCAGAGATATCCCACGTATGATTTTTGTCCAAGGTGGACATCTCATCACGCATAGCTTGTGTCCAAGCCGGTATTGTCAATGCTTCCTGTCATGTCTTTGGAATAACAACTAGAGAAAGAGATGAAACAAAAGTCTGATGGATCGGAGTAAGATGACGATAAGCCACATGATTAGAAATCGGATGTTGCGTGGAAGTAGCTTTACCCTTTTTCAACAAGGCAAGAGGCATATGCAGGTCGGCATCATCAGAATCTCTAGTAGAGGTGGAGCGGCGGTGACCTGTGTACCTGAACGACGGTGGTATACATGGGGGAAAGGATAAAGCATAGTAGAGGAGTCTGGTATCGGGATAGGAGGAGCTCTGGGTACCAGAGCAGAAGGCGTTGAAGGAATAGAGGAAGAGGACAGAAGAAGAGGCAGAGGGACAGCAGTAACAACATCCGTAGTAGTACTCTCCTCCTGACGAAGAACATGAGTCGAGGACGGAAAGTAGGACTCCCCCTCACGAAAGGTAACATCCATGGTACAGAACATACGCCGGGAGGGGGGTGATAACAGCGATATCCTTTGGTCGTGGAGGAATAACCAAGGAAGACACAACGTTGAGCCCGAGGGTCAAGTTGTTGAGGTTGGTGCAATGTTCAAATGAGAAGTATGAACGCTTCGTATAAGATGTGCCCAGTCACCCCAATATGGTTTAGGAAGATGCCTGGAAAACACAAGAATCCGTTCGGCCAGGAAAGAATGTAACGGAGAGGTGAGGTAAGCAGTTAAGAGAACACGGATTTCGTAAGATTGCTGATGGAAAGTAAATTGCGTGAAAAGGAGGGGATGTGAAAAACAGAGGTAAGAGATATGGACGGAGAACAAGAAATATTGCCCTTACCCGCAATGGCTTCGTAGGAAAACACAAGAATAAAAGAATGTAACGATTAAGAGATTTCCGTTAGCAGAAATAATTTTCTCCTCACTAGACAAAGGAGTATAAGAGAGAAAACCTGAGGAGGACCCAGTCATGTGGTGGGTGGCACCGGAGTCGAGCACACACTCTGAAGGTGAGGTGGTGGTTGCATGAGATTTAGGAATAGCAACAGTGGCAAGAGAGGTAGAGCTTCCAGTGACCGAATCAGACTGAGAGTGGACCGAATCAGACTGAGAGTGGAGCAAGCGGCGAAAGGCATCCAACTCATGTGCAGTAAGAGAGGAGGAAGCCGAAGACTGAGACTCATCATAGACATCAGTAGTGTAAGCAGCGTTATGAGAACGGTAGCCACTGTGCCAATGGCCCCCATGGCTAGGTACATGGCCCCGACCAAGACCAGGAGGAGCCAAATGCGGATGATGTTTGAAGCATGCCTCTTGTGAGTGTCCCCATCGACCACAGTAATCGCAGATAAGAATAGAAGATGCAGGAGTAGGGATGAGGCCACGACCAACACTCGTCAAGGCAAAACGATCTGGAAGAGTCATAACATCGAGAGACTTGTGGCGGTCTTCATCTCCCAGAATCATGTTGAACGCCTCCCGAAGAGAGGCAAGAGGAGAACAGTGGAGAACATGTGTCCAGACCACATCAAATTCCATGCTCAATCCCATTAAGAAGACATGAAGACGGAAGCGGTCCTCTCGTTGCTTTAACAGGACGACATCTGCTGTACAAGCTGGAGTGAAATGTGCAAAGTAGTTCAATTATTGATACAAGCGCTCAAACTCCGAGATGAAAGATGAGACAGTCATCGAACCTTGACGCAACTCCAAAATGCGGCGAGTGAGCTCATAAACCTGGGTGGAACTACCAATCTGAGAGTATGTTTCCCGAGCACGAGTCCAGATCTCGAATGCAGAGTCCATCAGCATATAGCTCCGATAAACCTTGGGCGATATTGAATGCAGGAGTCAAGACACAACCAGAGAGTTGTCAGAATCCCAGCGCTTCCAAGAGGGATCAGTCACTGGAGGCTCCATAATCGACTCATCGATATAGCCAAACATCTGTTGACTACGGATGACATGTTGAGCAGCACGAGATCATTCCAGGTAATTCGTGTCATCCAGCGGAACCGTGATAATCTTCAAGGAGCTAGTGTGGCCATGGGGCCGCTGAGGCTCAACCATCGAAGGCTGGATCACGCCCGGAGAAGAAACTGATGAATCAAGTTCACCCATACCGCCACAAGAAGCACAGGTCAGCAGCACCTTATTCTATTGTGCAGATCAACATATCAGCAACACCGGCAGCGGCACAGGAGCGGCATGGTAGCAGGACAGCGGCTCGGGGTAGCAGTAATCAGCACAGGTAGCCTCCAGTAGCGGCACAGGAAATCAGCACCCGGGGTAGCAGTAATCAGCATAGGAAAGAAGGGCAGCGGCCCACAGTAATCAGGTCAGGAAAGAAGGATAGGTGGACTGCTTCATGGAGGAACGGCGGCGTCGTTCCTCTCAGCAGCTAGCAATGGCGCCGCCCGGCATCACGAAGAAGAAGACGCGACGGGAGACGGGCGACGGCAAGTTGCGGGAAGAAGCGCGCGACGGGAGACGGGCGACGAGTTGCGGGAAGAAGCGCGACGGAAGACGCCGAGATCGATACGATCGACGCTAGGGCACGGGTTTTTTCGCCTCTGATACCAAGTGAAGAGGAAAAAGAAGTATTCAAAAAAAGAAAATGTTAGTCCCTTACTCACATATATACTCGAGTAAGGAAAAACCTAAAAAATAAGGAAAAGACATTACTACCCGACCCGGGGTGAACATAGAAAATGATAAAACACGACTTGTACATAACATTTCACAACTGGAACTACTAGAGTTATTCGACAGGACCGGTAAGCTCTCCAACGACTTTAATGCATTGTCGAATTAATTATTCAACCACTACTTTGAAGACTGAATGGGATGATGTTCTTAACTGAAAACCTGAGAACTATTGCCGAATAGCCCAGCATCGACATCTAGAGCTTTGATGGAATGGGTTCTTTAACTATTTGCAGAATGGAAGGAGTAGTTAACTGAGAATGATGTGCATGATGATTAAGATCTCCATCAAAGGTGTGGTATCCCACTGAAAAGCCCTCATTAGCTTTTGAAAGAACTTAATTGAGCGACGTGCACAAGATGATTTGATGTTTAGGTCGAAGTATCGACATTTATAAGATTGGCTTTGTGTAACCTAGCCCATCAGGCTGAGAGGCCCATCAGGCTGAGAGGCTTCGTTACAAGAGTGTTCAGATTGGGGTAATGAGTCATTCTTCCATCTGGCTGAATTTGCTTATGCCAAGGTACCCTTCATGGACGATCGAATATGGTGCCCTAGGACCCTAGGGTTGTCTATCATGGTCATTGATGATGTTGATTTCATGTTGACTGCACATTTCAAGATGCTGAATAGCAACCGGTCAGTGGATGTCCAACAGAGATTTGCTAAGGAACTAAGATTAGAAAATGAACACAAAGGAAAACAAAAACCAAATAATAGAGCAAGAAAATGAGGTATAATCACCTTATTTGTATTGTCCTTCCTATCTTTTAAAAAGAAAATTACAAGAAGATGAACGAGAAGAGGGGAGAAACAAAATAAAGATAGGTGGGATAAAAATCTTATAATTTTAGAGATCCCCAATTTTGAGGGTAATGACATTAAGGTATCTCCCCCGGCTCCATCGAGTTTTTTTCTTCGGCACACATGTTTCCCCGAGATCAAGATGACAAGATGTTCATGCACATGTTATTTTCCAAGAGGGTTTGTCAAGACCATGGTCACACCTGTGCTAGGTCATGCTCTACATTAATGCAAGTGCTAACTGTTAGACTATACTTATGTTGTTAGACCTTACTTATGTTATTTAATTATTCCTCCTCGTAATTCCTCTATATATAGGGGCTCCTTAGTGTAATGGAATTTAATTTGGGTTCACGGTTCAACATGGTATCAGAGCATCGCGTGATTCCGCTAACCCTAATCCTCCGCAGCCCGCGACGTTCCGCAGCCCGCGCCCTTCGCAGCCCCGTCGCTCGCCGCTCGCCACCTCCGCAGCCCGCAGCCCCGTCCTCGCTCGCTGCGCGCCGGTAGCCCGCGGCTTCGCAGCCCTCCGCAGCCCGCGCGTCCGCAGCCGCGCGTCGGTAGCCCGCCGTTCTCTTTCTCCCGCCCCTTTCTCCCGCCTCTTCTGGCGCCGGCCTTTATGCAGTGATCTTCCCTGCTTCCTCCGGCGCCATCCATCCTTCATGATGGTTTTTTTGTGGGTGGATTCTTCCCTCTCTACCTTTCCTCTCCTGATGCCCTAATTCTTGGGTTGTTTCCTTATCCGGATTCCCCCCCCCCCTTGCGGGATTTGTATTCCTGCGTGATGGGTTCTAGTGGCCCGGCTTCTCCGACTTCTCCCTCTATTTCTACCGAAGTTACTCCGCCTCCTGGTTCCGGTGGCCCTCCTCCGTCGATTTTTTTCCGTGCAACCACCGACCATAATACTCCTCAGATCACTACTATCCGCCTTGATGACTGCAATTATCTCTCCTGGTCCCGTTCCATCACTCTGGCGCTCAAAAGTCGGCGTCTCTTTGGTTATGTCACGGGTCAAATGAAGGAACCAGATAGGGCTTCTCTCGACTGGCAGCAGTGGGAATCTGAGAATTCCTTGGTTATGTCTTGGCTCACGAACTCGATGCAGGAGTCCATTGCCCGCAACTACCTCTTTCTTGACAATGCTGCCGATATTTGGCGTCCTGCGGAGTCTACTTATTCCCGTCGTGGCAGTGCTGCTCAGATCTTTCAGTTGCACCGCAGAATAAGCTTACTTCGGCAGGGTGACCGTCCACCTTCCGCGTACTACTTGGAGTTCACACAGCTTTATCAAGAGTATGATCATTTTGACCCTCTTGTCTTTGTCAGTCCTATTAATGCGGCGATGGTTCGAACCAGGGATGACCGTAATCGCATCTTTGAATTCCTTCATGGCTTGCATCGTGACTTTGACCAGATCAGCGTTCAGATCCTGGGACGACCATCGATACCTTCTCGTCCTGAGGTCTACAGCATAGTACAGCAGGAGTTTGATCGTCGTCAGACCCTTCTACCTGACCCTGTGCCGGAAGGATCTGCTCTGGCCGCTACCACCCCCTCTCTTCTTGGTACTCGGCCATCCCGGGATCTCAAGCTGAAGAATTCTGATAAGGATCATCTTCTCTGTGATTATTGTGGCAAGAATCGCCACACTCGAGATACCTGCTTCAGGCTTCATGGATTCCCCACCCCCAGGGGGGGTGCTCCACGTCGTGGAGGTCGTGGTTCTGGCCGCTTCTCAGGTCGTCATGCTGCTCCACCCCGTGTGGCCCATCTTACTGATGCTACTACAGATATCTCCACTGGTTACTTTGGTGATGATGCTTCTGCCACCTCTGGTAGTTTTACTGTGGATGAAATGTTGGCTCTCCGATGCATGATGCAGGGAATGTCTATTGAGTCGTCTTCCTCATCCTCGTCCTCCTACGCTCACACGGGACTGCCAGGTGCCCACTCTGCTGTTTCTCCGTCTTCCACTCAATGGGTCATTGACTTTGGAGCCACGGATCATATGACCGGGTCCTCCACAGGTTTTGTTTCCTATACTCCTCTTTCTAGGCGTGATAAGGTGAGCATTGCCGATGGTTCCCTTGCCTCTATTGCTGGCAAGGGTACCATCCCCTGCTCTTCTCTCACCTTGTCCTCTGTTCTTCATGTTTCCACCTTTACTCGTAATCTCCTTTCAATCAGTCATTTAACTAACTTCATGCATTGCTCTGTGACATTCCTTCCCTCTTCTTGTGTTTTTAAGGACCTGACGACGGAGAAGGTGATTGGCTCTGGTAGCATGGTGGATGGACTCTACGTTCTTGACTCTGGCGTTGTTCCTCCTACCGCAACACTTCATTCCAGCACTACCCACCCTTTGTACTCCTGGCATTGTCGCCTAGGCCACCCCTCTATCTTTGTTATGAAGTTATTATTTCCTGCTCTGTCTACTGTTGTTTTTGAGACTTTTGTGTGTGATGTCTGTAGTCTAAACAAACATCATCGTACTTCATTTACGAATGTTTCATTGCCTAGTTCTATCCTTTTTGATGTAATTCATACAAATATTTGGGGTCCTTGTCGTGTTCCTTCAATTTCTGGTTGTGAATGGTTTGTTACTTTTATTGATTGTTTCTCTCGTACTACATGGTTGTACTTGATACATTGCAAATGTGATGTCTTCTCTGTTTTTAGACATTTTCACAGCATGGTATCTACCCAATTTCAATCCAAAATTAAAATTCTCCGCAGCGACAATGGTCGCGAATACATGGATTCACAATTTGAGACCTATCTTGCAGATAATGGCATCCTCCACCAGACTACATGTGCTTATTCCCCAGCACAAAATGGTGTTGTTGAGCGGAAAAATCGCCACCTTCTAGAGGTTGCTCGTTGTCTCTTGTCCACCATGCACCTCCCAAAATTCTATTGGGGAGATGTTGTTCTGACCGTTGCGTACCTCATCAATCGAATGCTCACGCGTGTCCTTGGGACCTCTACCCCCCTTGATACTCTCCGGGTGCCCCCTACAAGGCTTCCTCCTAAGGTGTTTCGCTGTTTTTGCTTTGTTCACATACACCAACCGCGCCCCTCTAAACTGGACCCTCGTGCTCTCAAGTGTGTCTTTATTGGTTACTCTCCTACACAGAAATGGTACAAGTGTTTTCATCCGCCTACCAGGAAAGTTTTTGTCAGTATGGACGTCACATTCCGTGAATCTGAGTCCTACTACCCTCTCTCTGATACCCCATCTTCGAGTGTTCCCTCAGTTTCCTTGCCCGTGCCTCCACCTTATCCCTCACTTTAGGGGGAGACTCTACCAGTGGAAGTGAGTCCTTCTATCACTCTACCAGTGGAATTGAGTCCTTCTATTCCAGTGGTGGTGAGCTCCTCCCCTATGTCTTCATCTTCCTCCATACCTTCATCCCCGACCTTGCAGGTATATACTCGGCGTATCACGAGACCAAGCACACAAATTCCCGCCATGCCACCAGAACAGTCAGTGGATCCTGACTCAGGGCCTTCCGATCTCCCGATTGCCCTTCGAAAAGGTATCCGGTCTTGTACTCGTCATCCTCTATCAAATTATGTATCTTATGCTTCTCTTTCTGCCTCCTACAAGTCTTTTGTCTCTTCCCTTTCTACTGCCTCTATACCTGTTTCATGGCAACAGGCTATAGCAATTCCTATGTGGCGCGGGGCGATGGTTGAGGAAATGCAGGCTCTGGAGAAGAACCATACATGGGAGTTAGTTCCTCTTCCCTATGGGAAGAAACTTGTTGGGTGCAAATGGGTGTTCTCGGTGAAACAGAACTCACAAGGACTTGTTGAAAGGTGTAAGGCGAGGTTGGTTGCACGGGGTTATACTCAAACCCATGGCATCGACTATCAGGAGACGTTTGCCCCGGTGGCCAAAATGAATACTATCAGGGTCTTACTTTCTGTTGCTGCTTGCAAACATTGGGACCTATTACAGCTGGATGTGAAGAATGCCTTCCTCCACGGTGACTTGGAGGAGGAGGTCTATATGTCTATCCCTCCAGGTCTTACTCTGGTTGGTGCTGCAGGAAAAGTATGTAGACTGTTAAAGGCTCTATATGGGCTGAAGCAGTCCCCAAGAGCTTGGTTTGGCCGGTTCCACAAGGCTATGGTGTCATTTGGATACAATCAGAGCAATGCTGACCACACTCTGTTCATCAAACGTAGACTTGGAAAAATTACTATTCTCATTGTGTATGTTGACGATATTGTCATAACAGGTGACGATGTTGAAGAAATTCAAAATTTGAAGAAGAAATTCAAAATTTGAAGCAGAAGCTAGCAAGAGAGTTTGAGGTCAAGGACCTGGGAAAACTCAGGTATTTCTTGGGAATAGAGGTTGTCAAATCCAAGCAGGGGATCTTCATTTCGCAACAAAAGTACACTTTAGATCTTCTCAAAAAAATGGGAATGAGCGGATGCAGACCGGCTGACACTCCGATTGAAGCAAACCACTGATTGGGGCGTGATGATGGAGAAGACATTGAAGATATCTCTGGGTTCCAAAGATTAGTGGGGAGGTTGATATACCAGTCCCATACTCGCCCAGATATCTCCTATGTCGTGAGTGTTGTGAGCCAGTACATGCATGCTCCCAAGAGCCGACACATGGTGTTGCACACAGAATTCTAAGGTATCTCAAGTCTTCACCAGGAAGGGGCATCCTGTTTGTTCCAAACACCGGTCTAAAGGTTGAAGTCTACACCGATACTGATTGGGCAGGGTCTGTGGACGATAGGCGGTCAACATCCGGATATTGTTCACTTGTTGGAGGCAACCTTGTTACTTGGAGGAGCAAGAAGCAACAAGTTGTGGCACGCTCCAGTGCTGAGGCCGAATTCAGAGCTATGGCTCAGGGTGTCTGTGAAGGCTTGTGGCTTCTGGCCTTGATGTGTGATCTTGGTCTTGCGGAGGATGGACCCATCCTGCTGTATTGTGACAACAAGTCTGCCATCAGTATCGCACACAATCCCGTCCAACATGACCGAACGAAACATATCGAGGTGGATCGACACTTTATCAAGGAGAACATTGAAAAAGGGATTGTGTGTACTCCCTTTGTGCCCTCCAACAGGCAGCTAACAGACATCCTCACCAAAGGATTGAGTGGGAACTTATTTGGCACGATTTTGGACAAGTTGGGCATGATCAACATCACTCGCCCAACTTGAGGGGGAGTGTTAGACTATACTTATGTTGTTAGACCTTACTTATGTTATTTAATTATTCCTCCTTGTAATTCCTCTATATATAGAGGCTCCTTAGTGTAATGGAATTTAATTTGGGTTCACGGTTCAACACTAACTAAAGGTTGCTCACCGAAGTAGTGGCAAGCATTTCTCAGGAGCCTAGTAGTCATGGCCAAAAGGTGAATTCATGAGAACCACAATCTCATGCCCATGCCTTGTAAGATTTCATGGTCGGACAATTGTAGCCTTTGTAACTCCCGTAAGAGCTTGGAGTTGATTAGTGTTGACATTTCCCACTATATCAAGTAGCTTCCGATTTTTCGAGACAAGACTTTATGCTTGTTAGGACATTATGCCTTAGTGTTGGAACCGGGAAAACCAATTCCAAATATTCAGACCAATGGGCAGTTTGAGGTTACGTCCTGAGATTTGACTCTACGGAAAAAGATGACAAGAGCACAGAAGAAAGAGAGCGGTCTATAAACACACTCAGGTGTTACAGTAGGGAGGTCCCACCACGTGCCTGGAAGTTAGGAGAAACTTCCCCTCCACGATTAAAAGACTGAGCGAGGTACGATGAATGCACCACTTAGGAAGTAGTAGACTTATGGGGGTGTCAAGATTTGAAGGTGTCATTCCTAGTACCCATGTGGTCCTATTTATAGACAAAACCTAGAGGGGGTAATTGTTGCGAGAATGTCCTTCCCATGCGAAATATTTATCGTGCAACTTCCGGAACAATTTCGCCCACTAGGCGATTGGAAAAAGCTACCTTGCCCATAGTGGCGAGTTACGCGGGATAATCGCCTATAATGGTGACTAAAAAGGCTACTCACCCTATGGCTTAGAGTTGCTTCTGCTGGTTGACTTGACTTTTGTCGATGTGGCCTGAATGGGCACACCCACAACGAATACGGGTTGTACATAATCTCCGCTCTTTGCGAGCTGTTAGAGAGCTCGGAAAGAATCATTCAACCCTTATTTGGCGAGGAACCGAACTTGTCGGAGCTATCATGCGAGTTCCTCCTGCGTTTATAAATAGGGGGGTCTTCTTTGAGGTGTCATTTCTTAACTTGCCGAGATGCTGATCACACCAGAGGAGATTGCTGCTCGGATTGCCAAACTTATAAGCTTAATGAAAAAGAAGGGATCTCGCAAGCCAAGCGGCCATCCCCGAAGGTCAAAGAGAGAGAGGGTCTTGACAGAGACATCGGAAGAACCGTTGCCGGAAAAGGATACGTCCCGACAAGGTGTCTTGGTGAGCATTCCGCAAACTGCAAAAGAGGCCCTAAATCAGGCAGGCCTATGCGACGATCAAGCACTTCCATCACATGAGATTGTGACGTCCCTTCCAGTGAAGGGGAGATCTGCGAGAAGCGAGTACGAGACCAAAGCCCAGGTCCACATCGACCCCATTTCGCGAGGTGAGATTTCCCCCACCCCTATTTTTTTGAACTCACTATTCAAACATACTTGCAATACTCCCACTGACACCCTTTCCTTCGCTCAGTTTCGCAGGCGAGCATGGTTGCGTCTGACCTGAGCTTACCCCCACCTCCTGCCAACATGTCTTTGAAGGTCGCTCCTTTGAGATTAGCTTATCATGTCGTGGCCCTGGTCCCGGCGGGTGGCGAAGGCACTTGCATAACACGAGTTTCTAAGGGTAGCGAGAAAGGTCGCACCCCGAAGGCTCAGGGGACCAACCCTCCGCCTGTGACTCCGACAGGCAGCGCGACCTCCCTTGTTGCGACTATGCCACCTCCGCCGCCCCCAACTACAGCGGCTACTCGACCATCCTCGGTGGCCACCCAAGTCCGCACCCCTGCTGCTCCTCTTGGTTGAGAAATGAGTGATCTTCCGTTCCCACGTCTCCCGCTAGTTGGGATCTCCAGAGCTCGCATGATCGCGGGAAGGCTCCCCTAGACCCGGTGGCGGAATTGTCTCCTCGACGACCGGGGACCCTGCGTCTATGGTCCCCTCCTCCATATCGGTCATATTGTGGGGGCCAATTCGGTGACCGCAAGAACTCACCCCGCTGGACTCCCTTGCTTCGTCTATCTTCGCCATCTCGCTGGTCTCAGTCACCACGCCGGTCTCTGCCACCACGCCAGTCTCTCCTTCCTTGTTGGTCTTCGCCTCCTCGCAAATAGAGGACACGAGTCCCTCACCCAGGTATTAGACTTCAGCCATATTATCGTACTTGCGAATAGATGCTCGTTTGCTAAACATGTTAGCAAACAGGTCGCGTTGTTTCGCCGAGCACCACTCTCATAAATGCAATCGGTCTGCCCTTAGGCGAGTATCAGATGAAGGCCGTTGCTGTTTACCACGATCTCGAAGCGAGGATCGACCTGTTGGCGGCAGGCGAGCCAAATCGCCAACTCGACACGTTGGCGGTGTGAGTATCGAAGATAGAAAAATTCGAACACCGACTAGAATGTGTGGAAGCAAAGTACTACGCCATCAACAAGCTGGAGAGGCACACCTTTGACCTTGAGTATAGGCAGGACCTCCTTCAGGACGGCATTTGCGTCATCCGTGCGAGTATGGGGGTTGTGGGTACCCGTACCCAAATGGAGGACCACATTCATCGAAGAGAAGAACACATGGTGAAGACGAACGAGGAACTCTGGCTAGCGCGCGAGCTGGGATGGATTGGTCGCCAAGCGCAAACGTTGCAGCGGCGTGGATACATGCCAACTTTCTAGGCTGTCCATTGTCTCTTTCATAAATTTGTTTGATGTATTATGTATTATACTCTTGATAAACTGATGTTCAATTTTTATGTGTTGAGTTGGACCTTTATGCTTTATTTATTTTGGCATTTTTCTTGTCTGAATGATGATCGCGAACATTCACGATTTTCCTACTTCTGTGAGTATGTTTTTGTTTATATCCCGGGTTATGCGAGTTGTGCATTTTTTTGCTCAGAGGGTCATTTGCGAGGAACGTTCGACAAATAAATTCTGCGAGTTACTGCTCTGCTCGCTACGCAAATAAGACACCCCCCCCGGACGTCTATAAATATGGGGGTAGGGGCTAAAAAGGATGTGCTTTATGTGATTGTTCTTCTTTTAGAGAGCTACGACATACGAGGTTTCAAGAGTACTCCATCCTCGCACTTTCGATGACACCCCCAGAGGATGTTGCTACTCTCCGATTGAGTATGTCGCGACCTTCGCAAGTGCCAAGTTCAAGAAATCGATAACTAGCGAAGATGAGTTGGAAAGTCTCAGCCAGTGCTTCATACCGGAAGGCCACAAGGCGAGATTGCCTCGCTCCGACGAGCGCATCAACACCTTCTTTGCCGACCAACTTGCCATCCCCCTTCAAAACTTTGAAGTGGGATTGCGGCCTCCGCTTTGGCCGAAAATTTGTCAGATTTTGCGCTACTACAGACTGGTTCCCGCACAGATAAACACCAATGGTATAGGGATTATTGTTGGTTATTTATGTTTCCTGCGGGCAGAGAAGATCTCGTTCAATATGACCGTCTTCTGCAAGTTGTTCTACCTAGGCGAGACCAAGAACGGGGTTATCTACCTCGGGAACCACATGTGCTCACTGGTCGGCACTTCGAATAAGTTCCACCGCTGGGAGGGGAGGTTCGCTCACAGCCAACTTCAGCACCATACTACAATATATATATTATTATTATAGACTAATACTAAAATACTATATTATATTATACTATATACTACTATACTATAGACTATACTATATACTATATTATATTAGATATTATACAATATTATTAGTAAACTATAACATATTATATTATGTATTTCTCGTCGTCCCCAGCAACCATCAGCGGAGGTCTTCCAGTCCCCAGTCCTTCGGGGGCCACGAGAAGAGCTGCGGAAGGCGTTGAAAGTCGAAAATTTAGTGTCGCCTTTTGGCGCCAATGGGTTGACCAACTTCCATACATCTCGTCAGGGGAAGGTAATTCTAGGCGAGTTTAGATCTTGCAGAACTAGACTTAAGTCTTTATTACTAACGCAATGTCTCCCTATAGGAACTCATGTGATTCCTCAGGTCGTTCTTCATATCGTTGGCGAGGCCACTCCACCTGTTTCCAGCGAGCACCATCCTCATCACGGTGTCGGGGAGTCCACAAGTAACTCGGTCGAGGAGTCTTCTGCCCGCGTGGAGGAGGTCGCAGATCTAGGCATCCCGCCCGAGATCCTTAGAGGAATGAAGTGCACGGAGGATGTTGGGCCTTCAACTAAGAAGAGGAAGACCGTCGCTCACAAGGCCAATCGTTGAGAAGGAGGCGACTACCAGTCAAGAGCTCCCTGCTCGCACCCTAACTTCGGACAGGGATACAGGAGTATAGACCTTTATGGTCGTCCCTTGTTCGCATGGGACGAGCAGAAGAATGAGGTTCACCTCAGTTCTAACCTCCTGCTGTGGTCCGAGGATTTGGGATTGAATGATGATGCATTCAATCTCACTTTTGGCCTATACGGGCAAGATGACGCAGAGGCTTTTGGAGATGTCTCACCTCAGTATCTCTCCAATCAGAGCTCCCGAGCGCAGCTTAGGGTGTTAGAGCTCTCGCACCAGACTGCTCAGAACTTACTTGCGTCTGACGCGAGGTATAAGATGTTAGAAAAGATTCAAGTTAAAATTGAGAAGGCGTTCGCTACTGCGGAGAAGCAGGCTGCCGAGGCCAAGGATAACCTTGACAAGTGCAAGGGATACGAAGTGACTTTGGTAGACATTTGTTTACCTTTCTGTTTGTCTATATGATTCCTTGGAAGGTTCATTAACGTTGTCTGCTTTTATCACTCACATGAGGCTGAGTTACTCGCAACTGAGCAAATTTCCAAACTGGGAAAGGACTTGGGAGATTTCCAGTCAGCCTTGGAAGCTGCTCATATTTGTATTGCTGAGCTATAATATTGGGACTCTGCACGGAGACCTCCAGAAGTCAAATCCTCTAGTCGCGGGAAGATAGTTTGCATGTCTCCTATAGAGTTATCCATGATGCGCCGGGAAATCACAACTACCGTGGGCAACTTGGTTTTGAACAAGTTGAAGATCGGCGGATATCTATCCCTACACGAAGAGAATCTGAGGGCTGAAGATCTTGTTCTGAGATTTTTGGGGAGGATGAATAATCCAATTATTCCTCGGATTACGCGCCCTCAGATGCCTAGTACTCGCTAGACGCTAGCGCCCACTGGCCGAGGATTTTTGCACCCAACATTTTTTGTTCAGGTAAATTCAAGTGTAAAAGACAACGCATGAACTATTATTGATGTAATGCTATCTCCATAGAATAAAACAATGTTTACGCCGAACAAGGCTCCTTTTTCCAGTTGATTCGAATACTCGCTAGGCTCTTAGATTTGCACAATACACATACTCTCTAGGATCTTAGGCTCGCGTAATACGCATACTCGTTGGGCTCTTAGGCTCGCGTAATACACATACTCGGTAATCGATAGGCTATTAGGCTCGTGCAATACACATACTCGCTAGGCTCTTAGGCTCGCATAATACGCACACTCTCTAGGCTCTTAGGTTCGCGTAATACAAGTGCTAGCTAGGCAGGAACTCACGAGTTGAAGGCTTACTTGCCTATTACCACGCGATCACACCTTGACACTGGAGAAGGGGATGGCTCTTGGGGGTCTACTAGGCCAACTTATAGGTGGGGAGTTGATCTCAGCCTACCTTGTAGAGGTGTGGTCTTACTAGGACGCTCTGGACACGAGGCCTAGAACCTTGGCACTTGGCATGACTTTAGATAATGATGGGAGAGGGAATAGCTCTTGGGGGGTCTACTAGACCAACTTACAGGTGGAGAGGTGATCTCAGACTACCCTGTAAAGGTGCGGTCTTACTAGGACGCTCCAAACACGAGGCCTAGAACCTTAGCACTTGACGTGGATTTAAAAAACACTAGTGGAGGGGATGGCTCTCGGGGGTCTACTAGGCCAACTTATAGGTGGGGAGTTGATTTCGGCCAACTCTTTGAGGTGTGGTCTTACTAGGATGCTCCGAACTCGAGGCCTAGCACCCTGGCGCTTGACATGACATAAGAGAACACTAGGGGAAATTATGGCTCTTGGGGGGTCTACTAGGTCAACTTATAGGTGGGGAGTTGACCTCAACCTACCCTGTAGAGGTGTGGTCTTACAAGGACGCTCCAGACACAAGGCCTAGAACCCTGGACCTTGGCATGGCTTAGGAATGACTCTTGGGGGTCTACTAGGCCAACTTACAGTTGGGGAGCTGATCTCAGCCTACCATGTAGAGATGTGGTCTTACTAGGATGCTCCGACCACAAGGTCTAGTACACTGACCCATGTCGTGGCTTTAGAGAACGTAAGGGGAGGGATGGCTCTTGGGGGGAGGGGGGTCTACCAGGCCAACTTACAGGTGGGGAGCAGATCTCAGCCTACCCTGTAGAGGTGCGGTCATACTAGGACGCTTCGGACACAAGGCCTAGCACCCAGGCCCTTAACATGGCTTTAGAGAACGCTAGGGGAGGGGATGGCTCTTGGAGGGTCTACTATACCAACTTACAGGTGGGGAGCTGATCTCGGCCTGCCTAGTAGAGGTGCGATCTTACTAGGACACTCCAGACACTATACCTGGCACCCTGGCCCTTGACATGGATTTAGAGAATGCTAGGGGGTGACTCTCGGGAGGTCTACTAGGCCAACTTAGAGGTGGGGAGCTGATCTCGGCCTACACTGTAGAAGTGTGATCTTACTAGGAAGCTCCGGACACGAGGCCCAGCACTCTGGCCCTTGCTCAAGGTTTCTCATCCTGTTACTTGACAATCAACTGAGTTAACTGCATTAACTTTTGCGGGCAAATAAAAATAAAATTAATTACGACGCTTGCGCGCGCTTTCCTCTATCATTTAGTTGTTTGAATCCTATATTGCACTTAGAGATGAAAAATCCCTTACCAAGGAAAAATGATCTACCTCTCGCCTAGTTGGGGGAAGACTTCATACTCTCTCCTGATAATATCTCCGGACAAATAAGAAGTGACACGAGAGATCGTCAACCAACATGCAAGGGGAGAGCTGACCTCAACCGTCAGTGCAGAGGCTTGGACTTACGGAGGATGCATTATCATCCTGAGACACTGTCTCATCAACCGTTATGGGTTCTATGAGATTCGAGTTGAAGGTTCATCTCCCAATCCGTTAGCGGGGGACAATTTTGTCATGGACACGGCCTCGAGATGTTTTATAAAGAAGTAAAGCTTTTATCTATTATTGAACAACTTTGTTTACAAGAAAGATGTAACATGTCTTCTCTTATGGATAAAACCTTTTTAGGTCATCTCCACTACAGATATTTTCGAGAAGTTCCCCTTCATAACTTTATAAGCGGTAGCCTCTGGTTTTGAGTGCTTCTTGTATAGCGAATAGTCCTTCCTAATTCGGGTTCAGCTTCCGAACGACGGTCGATCTCCCTGCTACGTCGGCTTTCTTCAGAACGAGATCCCCTACTTGAAATTGTTTGATGCGAACATGCTTGTCGAAATGTCTCGTTATCCTTATTTTGATTTCTTCCTGTCTAACTGACGCAAGATCTTGAAGTTGTTCAATGTACTCGAGTGATAATCTTTGAGTTTCTTCATTTTCAAGGCCTCGTCTCCATCTCCCGCCGCAACTACACTCAGATTTCTGACCTCGAATTCCATCGGGATGAGGGCCTCCGACCCTAGGACAATTTGAAAGGCGTCTCCCAGTTGTCGAGTTGAGAGTTGTTCTGAGAGCCCATAGGATTGAGGAAAGTTGTACAGCCCAGTTGTATTTTAGATTCTCTACCTTCTTTTTTAGCAAATAGATAATCAGCTTGTTTGCGACTTCGACCTGCCCGTTACTTCTAGGATGATGAACAGATGCGAACTGAAGATTTGTTCTCAATTAATTACAGAAGTCAGTCAACTCTAGGCTGGCGAATTGCGGCTCATTATCGGTGACAATCGCTAAAGGTATCCCAAATCTGCAAAAAAATTCTCCCTAGATAAAATTCTTTACTGTCTGCGACGTTGTCTTGGTTAGCATTTTAGCCTCAATTCACTTCGAGAAGTAATCGATTATTACGAGAACAAACTTTTTATGTCCACTAGTTTGGGAGAACGGGTCGATCATATCCATTCCCCAGATAGAGAAGTGCTAAGGAGAAGTGATTGAACGAAGTTGTTGAGTCGGCTGCAACTGGATAGGACCGAAGAGTTGGCACTTCTGACATTCTTTTGAGAATAGTTCGGCATCTCTCCAGATGGTTGTATCAAAACTTTCGTTTATCCCCTTCTTTTGTTAGATATCAGTCGGTAGCTAGAAACGTCACAAAGGGGGCCAACCAAGAAGCACACTCCTCAATCACCATCATCTCTCCTTCTTCGATTGATGGTTGCAATAATTCGGTCATCGTGCCTCCGGCCCTTGAACCGTATTTGGCCAATCGACCTCAGATTTTTCTTCCCTACGCACATGTTGACATTGTTTTAAATGTCCTCCGACGTGTCTCTTGACTTGTCATTTTTAAGGGCAAAACGATATATTTTCTAAAGAAAATAAATTATGTCCTTTTGTAAAATATAGGCCGACATGTCCGATTTTTCACGATATATCGGTTGTCATGAATTTTAAATATATTATCCGTAATTTTATTTTATGTTATATTAACAGACTAACAGCATATGTTTAAATCGCCTATATATTATATTATGTATGTTTAAATAAATTAGACTTATTGTTTCAATTTTTTTTACATTTTATTCTTACAACCGATTTTGTATAATTATTTCACAAATTTTTTAATTTCATATTACAAAAAAATATGAAAACATTTAATACATTTATTAGCTGATTGTTTTTATATTTTTAATATAAGTTTATAAGTTTTAAAAGACTTATAATCAATCAAAAATTTTTAACTTTTAAATCTTTTTTATTTGCAATAAATTTATTGTTATCAAAATAAAATTAGTGTATGCTATTAAATATATTTTACATTGAATCATTTTATATTTGCTCATAATTTTATCTTAGATGCTATTCGATTTTATTTTGTAATATAAATAGCTTATTTTTTTATCTATTTGTTATTTTATTTTTCTACTTTTATAACATATAATAATAGCTAGTATACATAAATAAAATTATAAAACATAAAAATCCGATATTTTAAAATATTCCAGACATATCTCCGACTTCTGACTTCTGACATCCGATATTTAAAAACTCAATCAAATATGTCGTCGACATCGGATATTTACAACATTGCATGTTGAACAAAGAAGGATCGGAACGCTCCTATCAGCCCTTTTACTTTTACCAGGTACCGCTAGAGAATGGTATCTCATACCTCAAACTTTCCTCGGATTTGAGACGCCGCCATCATCGAGTCTGTGAACGTCACAAGATCCTGGATTGTTCGTGACGGCAAAAAGGAATTTGATCGCCTGTTCGATCCTTGTCCCTTGCGGGCTCACTAGCACAATGCCCACTCCTACAAAATTCTTTCCCGAGGCTCCGTCAACGAACATCCTGAGGCTACAAAATTCTTTCCCGAGGCTCACTAGCACAATGCCACTTAGAGAGTAGTAGACTTGTGGGGGTGTCAAAATTTCAAGGTGTCATTTCTGGTACCCCTAGGATCCTATTTATAGACAAATCCTGGGGAGGGGGTCATTATAGCGAGAATGGCTTTCGCCTGTAAAATACTTGTCATGCGACTTGCGGAGCAACCTCGCCTACTAGGCGACTTGAGAAATAACCTCGCTTACTAGGCTCTCAAATTAATCACATTTTATTAGTCGTCTCACTCATGATCATTATTGTTTTATCACCCTTTTCTTCTTCTTTTGTGGTGCAGGATTGGTGAACACGAAATATCATTGTTAGAGGACGACTGTCAAAAGGGCTCTACACTCTAGACCTCCCACCTAGGTTCTTTCTTCTATTACCCTTGTTGACTGGCACCGACCTCTCGACTATGCTCCTCTCCCTATCCTGCAGAAGGCTCTTCCTAACTTTTTTTTTTTGAATTTACTTGTGAATCTTGTATCTGATGAGTGAATTTCATATAACATTTTAGACACTTTTCTAGCTCATGTTTGCATTCATTACGCTACTATTATATTTAATTTCCATTCATATATTCATGATTTGTCAAAGTAACGTAGGAGTAGATATGGAGTTAGAATGGATTGATTTTAAGTTGGATTGGGCTTGAATGAGACTCTCTCATTTCCATCTCTTTAATTTATGTTGTATTATTTCTTTGTAGTCATTTTAATGATAATGTATACATGTTGGTGTAGCCTGTGGTCGCCTATTAGAGTTTGCGGCATGATTCACACTTTGATGTGAAACATACGACCATGGGAACTCATTGCAACATGATCGAGCAGATTCACGATCTTCCATCTTAGAAACTCAAATTCCGAGATCGTGTGTGTACTATTCGCACTAGTTGTTTGCATATAAAGATTTCACACGATCGTTTGTGTTTACACACGCACAACCATGCGTGTTATTTTGGCCGCCAACTCTTCAAGAAACCAAAATTTGAAAATGCATATGTGGTTTGGTCATGCATAATCGTATGTGAGTAAAACGCACAGTCGAATTGCGGTTGCCCATCATTTTATTTTCACGACAATTTCTTTGTTCTTCATGCACGATTGAGGACATGATCGTTTGCTCGGTCGTGCATGTTTAATTTTCCTGCAGGTCTATAAATACGATGTTTGATGGAATAGCTCGGACCCGTCGGGGACAAGCTTTGTTTTTGCTCTGGTACCGCCTCTCCTAAGCAAGGGTGATCCTCTAGGCTTCCACCATCATCCCAGAGCTAAAGGAAGTGGATTTCTTCGTCATCTAGAGCCTCCAAGCAAGAAGAGAAATGGAAGGAGACAAGAACTTCACATACCAACGAGAAGACGAGTAAGGTTTCTATGGAGATGACAACTCCCTTTCGACCTCGGACGACAGCCAAGGATCGCGATGGATCAAAGCTACCTATTTAGGAGCTCTACCGGTACCCGAGGAAAATACTCAAGCATTGTTTGTATCTTTTTTCTATCTCCTTGTCATTTTAGGCTTTGTTTGATCGATTTGCCCATTTCATTTGGATGAATGATTGTGGATTTGTTGAAGTGAGCAATGTTTTAAATAATGTCTTGTGATTTACTCACAATAGCTTTCATGATTTGATGCTTGTTCTTGGCTTGGATTGCTCTTGTGATGTTTGGAATGCTCTTGTGATGTTTGGAATGCTCTTGTGATGATTGATGGTTGTGATGTTTGGAATGCTCTTATGATGACTGATGGTTGTGATGTTTGGAATGCTCTTGTGATGATGAGAATGGCGTTCTCCAAGCTATTTTAGTTTAGGATTTTTATTTCATACACATAGTGCAGGAAAACCAAATCCAATTAACGATCCATCCATTCATCCGCTTTAATAACTAAAGAATCAAATCGATTAATCTACTACGCATGTGTTCCTTGTGAGATCGATACTTGATGTTTATTCACCATTTCATTTATTACTTCGATCGGTACATTGTCGACACCATCTCCTACGCGGGAGTGGTGGTCATAGAAAGCAATCAGTATCTACAAGAAACAACATCGCTCTGTTTTCTCTACTCATTGTACTTGGAGCTTTGTTCCTTTTGATTTAGTGCATTCATACATTTGGAGCCCGTATAAGAGTATAAGACTATTAGTATATCTGGATATCACTATTTTATTACATTTATTGATGATCATTCTCGCATAACGTAATTATATTTGTTGCGCGATCGCTCTGAACTATTATGTGTCTTTCGATCCTTCATTGCTTAGGAACGTACTCAATTTTTGCGCTCAGTTAAAATACTTCAAATCAATAATATGTGTGAATACACAAGTCACGCCTTTTAGGGAACTTGCTTATGTTGGGCATTATCCACCAAACATCATGCGCTTATACACCACAACAAAAATGTGTGGTCAAGCGGAAGATTCGTCGCATCCTCGAGGTTGTATGCTCCCTTATGTTTCAAATGCAGGTCCCTAAGAGGCTAAGATCTATTGGCACTTTGCTGTCTCCACCACATGTTATCTAATTAATCGCATGCCCTCTTTCATTCTCAACTTTGTGACGCAATTTTCCATTCTCATTCCTTCTATACCCCTCTTCCCCTTGCTTCTCTGTATCTTCGGCAATGTTTTCTTCATCCAACTTCTTGTCCATGCCATGGACAAATTGGTCCTACGTGCAACCGAGTATTGTTTGTTGGGTACTCTCGCACACAGAAAAACTATGCGTGTTACTCTCCCACTGATCGAAAACTTGTTGCATCTGTTGATGTCACTTTCCCTGAGGATCAACCCTTCTGATCCTCAGCTCCAATTGATAGCTTCCAACATGCTATCCCACGTCTTAAGTACATATCAAAGGCCAACACACCTCTTCTTCCCACACCATCTCGTGTTGTCCCAACACCACCACCCCCTCCACTTCATGTGTACACTCACGGTCATTTTCAATCTGATGCTCTAAGATAATTACTCATACTGATGACGCTCCCCTACTAGTTGATCCGCCTAAGGCATCTATGACTCGCATTCTTTCTAATTATGTCTCCTTAAATCATTTTTCTCCTGATTTTCACAGGTTTGTGACTTCCTTGTCGTCTATTTCCACCCCTTCTTCCGAGCAGGAGGCTCTTCAGCATCAGGGGTGGAGGGTTGCAATGGATGAAGAAATTGTTGTCCTTTGGGCCAATCAAACCTGGGACCCTGCCCCCTTACTCTTAGCCAATTCCAGTTGGGATACAAATGGGTCTTCACTGTGAAGCATCATCCCGATGTGAGCGTTGAGCGCCTCAAATCTCATCTTATAACTCGCAGTTTCACTCAACAATATGGTCTCGACTATGAAAAAATGTTCTCTTCCGTCGTTAAGCTGAATACAGTCTGTGTCTTGCTCTCCTTGGTTGCCCATCGTCATTGCTCGTTGCATCAACTCGACATCAAGCACGCCTTCCTTAATGATGATTTCGCTGAGACTGTCTACATGTAGCAGCCTCCTGGTTATGAAAGCACGAGGGAGTCCTTTTTCTGCCACCTCAAGAAATTTCTTTATGACCTAAAGCAATCTCATCGAGCTTGGTATGACAAGTTCAGTTAGGTCGTTTAAGATTTTGTATTCACCCGGAACTCAACAAACTTCTCCCTATTTACACATCCTCACCAGCATGACACGGGATATTCCTTGTATAAGTTGATGATATTCTCATCACGGGCGATAATCTGAACGGTATCTCAATGATCAAGAAGCCCTTTGCATCATATTTTTAGACAAAAGATTTGGGCAACCTCTGACATTTCTTGGGTATCGAGGTAACTCGCCAATCTGATGGACTCATTTTATGTTAACGGAAGTATTGTCTTGATCTTCTTCACGACACAGGCTACTCATGATGCAAGTATACTGATGCTCCAATGATGTTAACCACAAGCTCTGTGTCCATACATCTAATTCTAATTTGCTTCTCCCTTACCCGGCGTACTATCGTTGCCTTGATGACAAACTCATCTATCTGGCTGTCATGCGACCCAACATATCATTTGTTGTGGGATGGTCATTCGCTTCATGCATGCTCCTCAGATGTCTCATCTTTAGGCTGTCGAGTTAATCCTTCGGTATCTAAAGAATGTTTCAGGCAAAGGGCGTGTGTATAAGACAACCTCTTCTCTATTATTAATTGTCTACTCTGATGCAGATTATATTGATTCTCTCGATGACCGTCGATCTGTGAGTGACTACTGCATATATTTTGGCAGACACTTGGTCACCTGGCGAAACAAGAAATAAATGACAGTGGCATGCTCTTCTGCGGAAACTGAGTATCGTTCAATGGTGTTTATTGTTTCTGAACTCGGGTGATTGGAAAAACTTCTTATTGATCTCGGTTTGAAACTCCCCTCTCTGGTCGTTCTCTATTGTGATAGTCAAGTTGTTATTTATATCGCCGAGAATCTAGTTTTTATGAACGTACCAAGCATCTCGAAGTTGATTGTCATTTCATTTGTGAAATAAGTTCATCTTTGCAAACTTGATTTGAAACATGTACTTGCTGTCAGATTTCTGATTCTCTCACCAAGGTCTTACCACGCCCACTATACTAACAATCGTTTCTAAGCTTGACACCTACAATTTGTATGTTCCATCTAGCGGAGAAGTGTAGAAAATTTGAATAAGTCCATGTATAGATCCACTCTTCTCGCGTATAGTTTAGTCTCATATCTTGGTTTTGAGTTGAGTCTTCACTCATCCTTCCTACATATATGTACAAATTCTTCTATTATGAATATGTGTGAAGAATAAAATTATTTTTCTTCTTCGTATTCAGTTTTTCTATGCATAGCATGCACGGGGGCTTAGTGCGCAGATGTGAAGGACAGCTTACAGCCATGGCAAAGCCCAAAGGCGGGTAATGTTGGACGGTCCAATATGAACCAAAAAATGCATGTCAAGTTTAGTCCCACACCGCCTTGACCTACCTAGTTATTTGAAGATTCATCATGTATTTCATGTGAGCATTCTCAAGCCATATTATGAGGAGAACGAAAACCATCAAAAAGGAGAGCTTAAAGGGGTCTCTGATGATGACTAAGTCTTTTGACAAGACCATAAAGGAGGTGCTTACAAAGAGAGTAGTATAGAGAAGAGATGTGCAACCTAACACGCAATACTTAATCAAATGGAAAAGATTGCTAGAGTCTGAGGCAACATGGGAGGGATCCGGATCCCCTGGAGTTCCTCCGGGAACTCCAGTGGGTGGAGTTCGCGTTTTGGGAAAAAATGGAGCGGAATCGGAAAAAATGGTTAACATGAAAGTTGTAGATACCGCCGAGACGAATAACTTTCATGTTGAACATTTTTTGATTTGAATTCGTTTAGACCCCCGATTTGGCCCCCGAAAAAAAGCTGTATTTAATTATTTTCGGACAGCTTTTTTTCGGGGGCCAAATCGGGGGTCTAAACGAATTCAAATCAAAAAATGTTCAACATGAAAGTTATTCGTCTCGGCGGTATCTACAACTTTCATGTTAACCATTTTTTCCGATTCCACTCCATTTTTTCCCAAAACGCGAACTCCACCCCCTGAAGTTCCCGGAGGAACTCCAGGGGATCCGGATCCACATGGGAGCCATTAGAAGATTTGTGGTAGTTCAAAGACATCCTTCAACAATATGAGGAAACGAGGACGTCATCAGGATAGATGGGGGAGGATGTCAGGGATAGCCATTTTTGGCCCGACCGTGACAAGCTTTGTGCTAGCCCCGAGAAGATTCTAAAGAAATCTGGAGTTTTGGGGAATCTTGTACATAAGAGGATGCATGAAGGTCATAGAGAATTCTAGTATGGTCTCACATTTTAGAATGATTTCAAAACTTCATGAATATTGTAAATGCAAGAGATGTATAGAATAATCTAGAATAAGAGACATTCTAGATCCTTCCATACTTTGGAGGAAAAAATTTGTGTGGTCTATAAAAGGGGAAGGCCCACTCATTTGTAAGCATCCAAGTTTTGGATAAGAATAGATTTATTTGGAGTTCCCTTCACTTATGATCTTTCTCTTGAGTGGTTTATTCACTTTTCTTTTCATCGCCAACAAGATCTTGCAAGAGGCTAACTTAGCTAGGCTATGCAAAGTGGCAAAGAGTAGCTAAGGCCGCACAGGTGCTTGTAAGGGGCAAGTCCATGACAGATCGCTTACATGAAGACCAAATGCCTCTGACTTATGGTAAGAATTGTAGTCGCCAAAATGATGTTCTCGGCGACAACTTTAAATAATGTTCACCACGACTTGGGTTCTTCAACGCCTTCCAAAGCACCAAATTAGGCCAATATTTTCTACACAACTAATGTATTCTCCATCAGACTCCATTTATGTGTGACTGGGACAAGTTGTGCACTGAATGGACTTGATCAACCTAACCTAGATGGATTTGGATGTTCACGCACACTACAAATATACTGTATATATAACCAAAAAAATCACCAGATACTATTTTACTAAATGTCCTTATATAATTGTGGTTTAAGCTCAATACTACCAATGCTTTCTCTTTTGCTTTATTCTTACACATTCATAAACTTAATCTGAAATAAAAGCAATGAAAATTTAACGCCAGCAGAGGGCACCAGTAATAAATTGTTATTAGTCCACTAACATAGAACTGATGAACCAAGAATATGCCATAATGTATAATACTGGTAAATTCTCAACCTGAATTCCTTCTGACAGCTCTTGCTCTTCAGAAGCTGTGAGAAGCTTTGATGTGCTTGTTGTGCCTCTAAGGTAATGTAAAGGATCAGAAAAATCAATCTCGTGTGAAGATGGGCGCTTTTTCTTTCCAGATGATCCCAACTTCATAGATGCAATGGGAGGAGTGTCCTTTTCGGCGGCCCTACCTTTTCTGGACCTTTTCTCTACTTGACGCTTAGACCTCACAGCTGACTTTTGCTTGAAATCAAGTTCATTTCTTATTAAACCAGAAATGGAAGTTTCCTGAGATTGATTCTCTGTGATAAGCCCTTCAAGTGATTCAATTTCAGTTGTTGAAGAACAATTGAGGCCAGTATGATCCATTTCAGTTGGCCTTAGTACTTCTGCCCGAAATTTTTCATCGCAAGATGAATAATCAATCGAATTTGACTTCAAGCATGGGTCAGTTTCCAGTAATTTCGCAGCTTCTTTGGCAACTTCAACTGCAGCTTTTGCTAGAGCAATCGCCTCTGCAGCAGCTGCGGCTATTACTGCCTCATCACTTGTAAGAAATTTTTCTCTCGGGAAAGTTTCTTCATTTTTTCTCTGGAGAAAAATTGCAACACAAAGAAGGTGGATAGATTATATAGTCCTGGTCATGACTGACCCAAACAAATGTGCATTAAGCAGTATAAGACGGGAAGAGACTATGCCACAGTACTGCAGCATTGTTTGGAAATAAAAAATATTAGAGCCTCAAATATCAAGAAATTGCCTAATAACTTGCAAATGAACAATATTTTGCAATCATATCATATATGAAGTTACATAGGAAGGGACATCAATAGATAAAAGATCTTTGGAGTAAAAATGTTGGTAATGAAAAGCAAAAGGAAGAATAAATAAAGGATGAAAGGAAAAGAAAAAAACAAATCCTTATGTGTATTGGCATGGAGCTCTCCATGAAAAGTCCACTTTATGGCAAGGTTATCTTAATATATAGACCATATTATCCATGACCTTAGGATTTATAAATTACCATGTAAGCAGATAAGATGCATGGTATAGATCCTTAGCTCAACCACCTGCAACCAATTGGTGCATATAAGATCCATAATTTATAAGGCTGATTACAGACCTCCCTTGGAATTTTGCAAACTTACATGGGCCTTCCCTCTACTTTTTGGAATTACAAAATCCTCACCTCTAAGTTTACATGATTAATTTATAGTACAATAAATCTCCCCTCTAGAAATGGTGCATTTGTAATTTATCTGTAATGTTGTCAACTCAGTGGGGAGATTTTGTGATTTTAAAAAGTAAAGAGGAGGTCCTAGTAATTATGAGAATCTCAAGGGAGGTCCCGATAATTAACCCTATCATATATCATGAGGCATTCACCTACAATTAACTGGTTTTAGGTTAGATGCATACGTTCTAATAGAACCAACATGTCTAGGATATCCGTATGTACCTACAATGACTCAAATAGGTATATCATATAATCTGATAAAGCTTCATCAGCAATTATCAAAATTCATCTTCTTGACATTTAAATGATAGAAAAATCACAATTTTTCTACAAAATTGATAGAATAGCTTCAAGCTAATCTCAAAACATTAGAGCACAAAGAACCAATAGAAATTTTAAAATGTGAAGAGGTCAGCAATACTTTGTGTGATCTTCCCTCACCTTTCCAGGTGGTCCAACCACTCCAATATATGTCAGGGGCTTTGTAGAAGCTAATGTGTTGGAATGAGCTTCCAAAGTAGACAACTGGAGCTTCTCAATCACTGCCGTTCCATGCGATGATGAACACTGGGCCTTGAAATGAACTAGTACTCTAGCATTCACTGAAAATGTAAAAATTAAAATCAATCATCATGTTTACAAAAAAATTAAAGACAAAAATTCGGGAAATGAGTCTCAGAAGAAAATAACAATATATACTTGGAAAATTTTGTTTCAAAGACTGTCTAGAACAAAAGCAGAACCTGCTTTTACTGGCTGCGGGCAGTTCAAATTTAAAGTACGCATGAAGAGAAGAAAGTAAGATCCTTGAAATACGTAAAAGCATTCTAACCAATTTCACTTTGTTGCAAGTAACCTTGTAACATCTCAATTCTCCTCATCCGTAGTATGCAACAATAGAACTTGCGTGTACAATGTAGGATGGTGAAAGTACCACAACAGGCGGTTGCAGCACATCACATAATTCGAAGTCCACACACAAACTCCTCCCATTTGAAATAATTTTAAAAATATTATGTTATATTTTATTTTAGTTTAAAATAATAATAATAATGATAGAATAATTGGACGTGATAATTTTGGTGGTGTCACTTTACAGCTCGTACTCATCGAGATTCGACGTGGACAACCAAATAAGAGAAATTTACCAAAGTGCCCCTACAGATGTCAGCTTGTCATCACCTTGCCCCAAGCTCATGACTGGTTCCACCAACTCCCAGAGAACTTGATCTACCATTTCAATGACCTCCATTGAGGACTGATGTTGAGGTTATCCACTTGCAAGAAGAGGAAGAAGGGTCGCAAGTTCTCTTCGCAATCAAGCAGGGGGCTAGGCACACCTTATCCCCCATTAATAGCTCTCATAAGTTTTGGTTCAATTAACCATGGTTGAACAAGGTTCAAACATAGTGACACACACACACACACACATGACGATCATAAGTTTTATGTAGTACGAATCTAAGTTATTAAAGGCGCTAGGCACACCGAGACGCAATGGGGTCCTAGATCCTAGGCGTGGGCTTGAGGCACATAAGCCGCAAAAAAAAAATTATTAATAGATGTACATTTGTAAGGTTGTAATGATTTATTTATAGTTTGTGCTTTTAAGTCCATGCCTAATTTCACTGAAAAGCAGTGAACTGGGAGCCCAGTTCACTGAAAAGCAGTGAACTGGGTGCCCAGTTCACTGAAAAGCAGTGAACTGGGCATTGAGTTCACTGAGTTCACTAAAAAACAGTGAATTGGATGCCCAAGTGCGCCTCAAGAAAGAGTTTTATGGCACACGAGAGTGTACTTTAGTCTCACATCGATTGGGTAAAATAAAATATATTGGTGTAGAAATAGCACGGTGCCCTCACCCATGGGATTAAAATTTTGGATTAAATATGAATTTAACTACTGCTCGGTCTAACCCAATGCAGTCCCCATTTGGTTTCCTCTCCCTCAACAGGATAAACTACCTTCAATATCAAAGATGGAAAATACTAAACATCATTCTATTGTGGCTATTCTACCATTTTATGGTTGTTACCGTTGCTAATACTGAAAAACACATGGCTATTCATACGATAGTAGACAGACACGAACACATGTAACTATACATCCCCCTTCCTGCAGGCAAGAACCCACTTTTGCATAGAACCAATATAGCATCAAACAGACGCTATTTCGCATTATCACAAGCTGGAACAAACCATCAAATTATCAATCACTGGAACGATAAAATTGCATTGCACCCAAATGTTCAACATTCTCTTACCAACTCCCATGAACAAGAGCTATATCTTCCTGAAATATAGGCTATAAAGCAAGCACTTTGTACAGGGAAAGAGCGGCATTAAGTCTACAAATGAAACAACTTCAGTGGGTGAGAGAAAGAGAAAGGGGGAGAGGGGAGTACAGTGGAGAGTGTGGTGAGGGGAACTGGAGTGGGCATCTATGGAGGCGGCCGGGCAATTGAATTGCGGCACCAGGAATGCCATTCGCGGCCTTCTCTTTGGCAGCCGCAGCTTTATCCCTGTTTGCTCGTCCACTGCTTCCGGGAAAGGGGGGAGAGAGAGACGGTCGGATTAGGAAGAGGATAAGAGTGAAGAGAGGGAGAATGGGGAGGGAAACACACACTGAACTATGGAGCGGTCTTGGTAGTGGGTCTGACTTCTGAGGGACCAACAAGGCTCGCCAACTACTGGCTTTGGTGAAGCCGCATTCGGGTGCGCGTGTTGAGGCCACGATGGCCTTTGTTTTGTTTAATTTATTTTGTTTATTTCCCGGCTACTAGTAAGGGGTGGGCATAAGGCCTGTCAGACCCAGGTCGGGTCCGGGCCTGTCAGGCCCAGTCATTTTCAAAAAAGCCTGGGTTCAAGCTTGGTTTTTGCCAGACTCGGGCCGGGCTCAGGCCTTGTTCTCAGGAGGAGGCCTGTCTAGGTCCTGTAGGCCGGGTCAGGCTCAGGTCGGGCTTGGGTCTAGCCCGGCTAAATAAAATATATAATTATTTTAATAAAATATTTATTTTTTAAATACAATTAACATTATTCAATGTATTATATTTCATGAGCTCCAAAAATTTTAAAAATACAAAATAGTTACACTTATAAAACATGAAAAAGTTCTATTAATTTTAAAAAAAATAATTACAAATTTATAATAAACTCCAAAAATTTTATAGTAAAATTTAAAAAATACAAATCTAAAAATATATAAAAAATTGCACTTAAGAAAAATACAATACTCGATGTCTCAATTATTAGAGTGTGTTCGAAGCATCCGCGTGACTGTCTAGTTTGGAACGATCTACTCGTTGCCCCTAGCTTGGGTAAATTTATAGGCAAACCCTAAATACCCGACTATGGGTTGTTGGATTCCTGTCGGATCATAACCGCAACTCATTAAGCACCTGTCACATCTAATTCAATATACATCAACAATCTCATCATATATTGTAAATAGGTGTTAGCACAATACAGGTTACTTAAACAAGAGTTAATAACGACCAAAAGTTGAGTTTTCAGAAAGCATAAATATGAGTTTTAGAATATAGAATATCTAAACTCAAACACATAGTCTCAAACATAGCAATAGAAAATCTGAAAGAAAAACTCAAATTGGAGATTGATCTACGCAAATAGCAGATTATCTTCATCCGGGTCGAAATCAATTTTCTCTCCTCCAATCTCCATTTAATCTGCAAACAAACATCATAAGAATGTCATGAGACAAATCTCTATGAATTCTAACATTTGCTAATCAAAATTAAAGTTATTAGTTGTAGCAGTAAAAGAACGTAATACTCTAAGCAGGAAGAAAGAATTACATATCAACATCTTTATCTAATTTACATAAAATTAGAAAAATGATTTCATAGAATCAAACTATGTTCCATCGATTATTAAGATTATTATTCACCATTTCATAATTGTGTTATATCATCAAGTTTGGAATGATACAACAAGTTGTGATCATCATATCATCAAATTTGGAATGATATAATTAATAATCATAACATGAGAACTCATATCAGCAACTTCAATATTCCTTTTTAAAATGATACTCAATTCAGCCTTTGAATAAAATAATTGTGTGAGTCATCAAGTTTGGAATGACTGACAACTAATCATCTCTAGCTTTCATCAGATAGCATCTGAAATACTTCAGTGTACTCAACTCTAAATGCTTGAATATAAGCAAACTACGGTTCTAAAATTTAAATTATAAGCAAGGTATTAAATCCTACTAAATGGACTTTAATCTCATCTCCTCTGATGTTTTAGTTGCTAGAACCTTACATAAGGTCTTGGTAAGGACATCTGCTACATTATCTTTTGATCTCACGTCCAAAAGGGAGATTATCCCCTGACTGGTGAGATAGGTCAACTAGGCATATTTCATCCTAAGCTGCATTCGCTTTCCATTGAACAACGTATTTGTAGCAATGGTCTTTGTGGCTTGATTGTTACAATAAATCGAAATAGAGTGTATTTTCAGATTCGTCATTGGAATATCCATTATCAGATCTCTTATCCACTCTGCTTCTTCTCTAGCTGAAGCAAGAGCATTGAGTTCTGATTCCATAGAGGATAGTGCAATGCATGTATGCCTCTTTGACTTCCAAGCTACTTCTTTTCCTCCTAGTGTAAACACAAAACCACTAGTGGATCTACTATCAGCAATTTATGAGCACCAGGAGGCGTCAGAATACCCCTCAAGCACAGGAGGATGTCCACTGTAACATAAAGCATACTTCTCAGTGTACTTTAAGTATCGCATTAGCCTTTCCAAGGCATCGCAGTGGTCTTTCTCAGGGTTACTTGTAAATCTACTTAACATGCCGACCGTAAAGGCTATGTCAGGTCTAGTGCAGGTTATAGCATACATGAGACTTCCTATGAGTTTGGAGTAATCCAACTATCTAATAGGTGAACATTCATTCGGTTTAAGTCTATTGTTGTAGTAGTATGAAGTCTCAACCTTTTTGCTACTAACGTAACTCCACTTTTCTAATAGATTTCTAACGTAGTGACTCTGACTTAGGGCAATACCCTTTTTAGTGAAGACCACTTCCATACCTAGCTAGGATGGTCTTCACCACTCCCAAGTCTGTCATGCTAAATTTAGTTGTCAAGGCAACTTTCATGTCTTTCATCTCAGACTGATCAGTGCCCAGAATTAGCATGTCATCAACATACAAACAAATAATTGCAACTTTATCTGAACTTGTTCTTACGTACAGACATTTATCTAATAGACTAGATTTAAAACTCATGTCTCTAACACAAGTGTCAAATTTCTCGTGCCATAATTTCGGTGTTTGCTTCAATCTGTAGAGTGACTTAATCAACTTATAGACCTTATTTTCTAGACCTTCTATGACAAACCCTTCAGGTTGGTGCATATAGATCTTCTCAGTCAGATCTCCATGTAAAAATACAATCTTGACATTCATCTGATGAACAACAAAATGTTCAATAGATGCTAATGCGAGAAGTATCCTAATTGTCGCAATGTGACAAATATGCGAGTATATATCAAAGTAGTCTATACCACTCACTTGAGTGTAGCCTTTGACAACTAGACGTGTTTTGTATTTAGCAATACTTCCATCAGGATTAAGCTTCTTCTTCAAAACCCACTTACTTCCAATGGTTCTAGCCCCTTTGAGAAAGTCGACCAAAGTCCAAGTGTGGTTTTGCAGTAGCCGCTGATCGAAACCCGAAGGTGTTGTTCAGGTTTGATCTTCACCGGCAAAATTTAGGTCGCTTAGCTCGTCTTCAACTTCGGACGAGCTATCTTCAATTGATGCGACTTGTTGTCTCCTCTTCGTAGCATCCAGGTGGTCCTTATAGCATATGCAAATTTCTAAAGACTTGTCGCTCAGGTGGCTCCTTCGCTCGTTCAGAATCCCGTCACTTAAAGAAAACACAGACTCCGAAGCTACTGTAATTGCTTGGATTGTTAGTAAATCTCGGGCCATGAAGGGCATAACATGATACATATTAACTTTATTTTTCCACCATTATAAAATATCAAAATTTTTTATTTCATTTGAACTCATAAAATCTTGAAATTGTGTTTTCGTATATAAGCATAATTCATTTAAAGTACTTGAAGTTCTTTCTTTTTTGCGGGCTGCTAATTCTAAAATTTTATTTTTAAAACTATCTTTTGTTTTAGGTTGTGTGTTTTCTTCTCTAGGTCACGGTCTATATAGCTGATCGTAATATTGGTTTCAAATCTCGTTTTAAATACTCGATTGCTACCGTATTATTAGTAGTATTATCGAAAGAAATACTATTAATTTTATCTTTAATTTTAAATTCACGAATACATTTAGTAATTACGTGATAAATAGCTTGACATGTATGTGGATATTCAAAACATTCAAAACATATAATACGTTTATTTAGTTCTCACGAATCGGAATCGATCCAATGACATGTAATACACATATACGATAATCCTGATTTTATATTGCTACTCCAAACATCACTCGTTAGACAAACTCTACCGTCGAAAGTTTCAAAATAATTAATTAAATATTATTTTGATTGTAAATAAGATTTATATGCATCACGCTTAAGTGTAGATCTACTTACCTGTTGATATTTTGGTTGAAGTCTTGTATGTATGTAATATGTCTTGTCCTCATTGTCGTAGTGTCCGAACGGTAATCCTCGTTTGATGACGTTCTTCATTTGCAGTTCTCGTTGATGCATTTGATTGTACGTCCAAATTTGCCCGCCTGCCGCAATTTGTGCTTGACTTGTCTCCGGGGCTTGTTTAGCCAGACATGATTCTATATGTCGCGCGAGCGTCGAATTCCCGCTAATAGTCGGAAGTTTTGAGCAGTGTTTGCACTTCGGCTTAAATTCTGTGCCCACACACACTTTTTCAAAATGCTCCCAGACTGGAGCCATGTGCTTGTGCTCCACAATTTCATGCGCGACGGATGTTGAAGACACATACATCAAAGAGAAAGACGCCATCAAAAAGGAAGACGTCATCGAAGAGGAAGAGAAATTGTCTTAGAAATTTGGGAAGTAAGAAAGAGAGGGAGTATGAGAGAGAGAATATGAGAGAGAGAGAGTGATCAAATGTGGGGGGGGGGGGGTATATAGAATTTTGAATAAAAAAATTAATTTTTTAAAAAAAAACCAATGAAAAGCAGCCTAATCAGCCTAATATTGCATAGGTTGCTGCTTTCCTACTGTCAGGAAATGACTTAATGTCATTTCCAGTTGCCAGGAAATGACTTAATGTCATTTCCAGTTAAGGCTCTTTTTAAAGAGCCGTTAAGGCAACGGTTGGGCCAGGCTTTTTCAAGCCTGGACCAGGCTTTGGCCAAAAGCCCGGGTTTTGCCCGGGCTTAGCCTGGGCTGGGCACCAGGCCGGGCTATACGTTGAAATCTGGGCATGGTTAGGCCTTCAAATCCCGACTTGGGCCTGGATTGGGCATGCTCGGGCCTGGGCATTTCAGGCTTTTTCCAGGCCGAGCCTAGGCCAGCCCGATAGGCCCGATTTTTATGCTCACCTCTATTCCTGAGGGGTATTAAATTTTTTAATCCTTTTAGTAAAAAGAGCCGTTACTTTCTCTAGTTCTCTTTTGATCAAGTCTTTCCAAATAGATTTCAAACTTGATTGTGCTTACGAGCGGTCTATACTTGCATATGAGCACTTATTTTTATTCAAAACATATACATTTTTATTTTATAAAAAAATATTCATTTTAGTCTAAAAATTTAATTTTTCCCTCATCTCTTTCTCCTTAGCTTTATCTCATGTAGGTATAAGCGGACTTTAAAGATTCCATCTCTCTCTTAATTGTAAACATAAGATAAAAAGCTTGAAATATATTCGGTGATTAAAATTAATTTTATAAATTCAAACTAATTATATCTCTATTAATATGCGAAAACTACTCTTTGGTGAAACATTGCCTGATGTCCCTATATTGCCCTTATAGTTGTATTCATAATTGCACAATTATACCAAACTTTATATTAGTATATTATAAAGTCAATATTCTTTTAGGTAATTACACAACTTTACAATATTAAAATACAAAAAATAAAAACACTAAGATACCCTAAACCTATAGTCTATAGCTAGAAATTACAAGAGAAAAATTAATGTTTTAACGTTAAAATATAATTTGTTTTACAAAATAAAAATTGTATTCTTGATATATATTTTTTTACGGTCATTTTGAGTACTCATATGTATATGTTGCGGGTCGAGCGGAGCCCGCCGGGAGCGGGCGGAGCCCGCCGGGAGTGGGCGGAGCCCGCCGTCCTCGGTCGGATACTGTCGCGCGAGGCTATAGGGGCAGGTACTGTCCACGACAAATGTTGCCGCCCACGACAAAATGTTGCCACCCACGACAAATGTCGCGCCCACGACAATTGTCGCCGCCCACGATAAATGTTGTCCCCACCCACGACAAATGTCGTCCCCACGACAAATGTCGCACCACCGGCGAATGTCGCATTCCGGCGAATGTCGCACCCCGCCGAATGTCGCACCCCGCCGATTGTCGCACCCCCGCCGAATGCCCCCCGGGCCGAAGGCCCGTGCCTATCACTTGTATATCTATATTAATAAAGTTCATTGTCTTTTCCGTCCGTCGTCGGTCACGCAAGCCTTTTCCACGCCGTTAAACATCGCCGCTTAACTGCCTGCTGCGCTTCGCTCGACGCCACCTGCCCTCGCCGTGTCGTCGTTTACGGCGAAATCCCCGCAAAACCCCTGCAGCGCTTCTTCCCCGCAAAACCCCGCAAGTCCCAGCGTCGTCGGTCACGCAGTTACTAACGCCGTCCGTTCCCCTGTTTTGCGGAAATTGCCAAATGCTTCACCGCTTCTCTCGATTCTTCCGCTCCACCGCTTTCGCCTGTGCCACCAGTGGTAACACCTGTGCGGTCGACATCGCAGAGTATATTTCGCCGCCTAAGGTGACGCCGCCACGCGCGCTCTGATGTTGCAGCCAGTACATTCTTCCCTATCCCTCCTCACGATCGGAAAAAAAGTCTGTCACTTCCGCTGGTTTGGCAACGGGTTATCTTCCCCCACTCTCCGCATCTTCTGCTCACTCGCTTCTCTCCTCCTCCACGTTTCTCCTCGCTGCTGCTCTTCCGCGATTCTCTTCCTCCGCGATTCTCCTCGCTTCTCCTCCTCGCTCGCGCAGGCTTTCAGGGACCGGGCCTTACTCCACCAGCACTTTCGGCAGAGGTATGTAAATAGTTGTTCTGCATATGTTTTTTGCTTCCCGATTGTGTACCTTCACTCTAGATTTTTTACATGATACTTTGATTTTAGGTGCTGCTTTCGCCTATCAGGTTCACGTTTGTCTCTTCCATCTGAAAAACGCTTCACTTCCCATCTATGCCGCATCTGTTCTGCATATTTACTGCATATTTCCTTTGTTCTCTAGGCTATTTCTTCCTGATTTTGAGCCTTGCTTCACGATTTTTTGCATGTACCTCTGAGTTTTCCTCCCGATGTTGAGGCTTGCTTCACGATTATCTGTATGCATCTGTGTGTTTAACTGCTGCTTTTGCCTATGTGCAGACTCAACTTTTGTGTCTGAGATCTGAGAACTACTGTCCCTCCCGTCTACGTCTCAGCTGATCGTTGTTCATTCCGCCGCCAGATCTAGGTACTGTTTTCAAGTTTCGTCACATTTTTTGTTGAAGATTTTGTGCTCTATTTTTTTTCGTTTGTCGCTAGACTTTTACAATTTCTGTTCTTGCTATTTTTTGTCATTTCCATTCTTCCAGAAATGAAATATTGTTGGGTACATTAGAAAATGTGTACCTGATTTGAAGAAGCCCAACCTAGCTCAATGATATACATCAAGGTGTATTTGATGTTGTTTTAAGTTGACATGTGCAGGTGAAGAATTGACAAAGTATGCAGAAAAATTCTAAGTCCAAGTGTCGACACAGAGGAAGCAGTGTCGACACATAGAAGAAAATAGTCGACACAACACTGGGAAGCAGTGTCGACACATAGCAGTTAGTCTACAACTACACTGGGAGAATGTGTCGACACAGAAGAAGTAAGTCGACACATCACTGGGAATTTGTGTCGACACAGAAGAAAAGAGTCGACACAACTCTGGAAATTTATGTCGACACAGAAGAAAAGCGTCGATCTCAACATTGGGAGAATGTGTCGACACAGAAGAGTATAGTCGATCTCAAGATTGTCGACATCAGCTGAATGTGTCGACACAGAAGAAAATAGTCGACCTCAAGTTTGTCGACACCAGCAGAATGTGTCGACACATTGTGATTAAGTCGACACATTAAAGCAGATTTAAGAAATGAATGTGTCGACACCTGAAGGCTAAGTCGACACTTACTAAGTTATAATTCTACAACAACTGTGTCGACACACAGGACTTGTGTCGACACACTGAAGAGTCAAGACCAAGTTATTTTCAGAAGAAGCTGTGTCGACTCAAAGGCAACTTAGTCGACATCACTGAAGACTGTGTCGACACCAAAGTCAATTGTGTCGACACAGATAGATAGATGGTCTCGACACTTTCTGACAGACTGTTTCAACAACTTGTCGTTCAAGACTAAGGCACAGGACTTGTTTGAAGACTTGACAGCTGTGGGTTACCACCGGTTAACTGGAGCTGTCAGACTTGTCAAAAAACGGTTAGAAACCGGATCAGTCGGTTACCATGAAGAATGTCTATAAATAGACTGATTCAGAAGGAGAACAATAACAATAACAGATAGTCCTTTTTGAATAACTTTGAATCAAAAAGGAAGAGAAGGATCACAATCCAATTCATTTCAAGAAAGTGCTAGTCACTTAAGAAGATCTTCTCCGGGAGATCTAAGAAGACTATCTAAGGATAGATCTAAGAAGAGTTATAATCAGAATTCAGAAGAATCATTCAAAGTGCTGGATAGAGAGAGGTCAAGCCAGAATTAGAAGAAGAAGAAAGAAACCACCAGTGGATTCTCAAGAAGCTATTTGGAATCAACTCAGCTAAGTACATTTTCAAGAAGCTTTGAAGAAGGCTCAGATACAGTTGATTGCATCAGCTGATCAAGAATTGTCTTGGCCTTTTCTCTCTCAACTTTGGCAAGACAGTTTAATAATATTTTCTATATTTCTGTAGGATCTGTTTACACAGATCTGAGTTGTAATCCTATGTTATAAAGGCTGAGTGTAGGAGTGTTGAACTCTGAGTGGTAGGGCTGTTTGCCTGAGTGTAGGAGAAGGATATTCTCTGAGTTGTAGGCCTTGGGGCAAGGCTGAGGTAGGGCAGTTGTGCCTGAGTTGTAGGAACCAGTTGGGTTCTGAGTTGTAGGATCTGTTGATCTGAGATAAGTGGAAGTTTGGCCGAATCTAGCATACTGCTAGATAGGTGAAGGGGGAAAGTGGATGTACCCAGACCTTGGGGAACCACTATAAAACATTGTGCAATCTGTGATGTTTTATTTTCTGTGATTGCTGTGCCAATTGTGTTAGCTATTGAATTGAATTCTGCCTAGAAGTTTTTATAAGAAAAGCAGAACCTATTCATCCCCCCCCCCTCTAGGTGTTTAGGCTGCCTTGAAAGTTAAACTATCAAGTGGTATCAGAGGGAGGTTCCTCAAAAAGGACTTAACAGTCTGAGGTAGATCTGAAAGACAGATTCAAGATTCAAGAAGATGGGTTCTGGAGAGAATCATAAGGAGCTAGGGTCTATGAAATTACCCATATGCAAGAAGGAAATCTTTGGGATCTGGAAAGAGAGAGTCAGATTGTTTATGGAAGCATCTGACCCAAGGATTTACATCACAGTACAAGAAGGGCCCTTCATTCCAATGAAGATATCTGTTCTTGATGCAAATATCCAAATACCAAAGACTTATTTAGAAATGACCAAGGATGAAATCATCTTGGCAACCATGGATAAAAGGGCACAGAATATCATTGTCAGTGCCATAGATGATTCAACATTTCAGAATCTGATTCACTGCAAGACCTCCAAGGAGATGTGGGACACATTGATTATCTACATGGAGGGATCTGAAGAAGTAAGGCTGGACAGAAAGTCTATGCTGAATCAGGAGTATGAAAGCTTTAGACAAGGAAAATCTGATAGCATAACTGAGTGCTATAAGAAATTCTATAGAATTGTGAATGAGCTAATATCCTATGGAAGAGTCTTCAGTACCTATGAACTGAATGACAAATTCTTAAGATCCTTTATCAAAGGATTGGGATACAAAGATCTGTGCCATAAGAGAAGTGGCTAAATTGGCAGAAATATCTCCTCCAACCCTGTTTGGAAAGTTGCTATCCTATGAAATGCAACTTATGGTAAGGAAGGAGGAGAAAAGAAACTCAAGAGGAGAGCATAGAGAAAAGACTGTGGCATTTAATGCTGAAGCCACCAGAAAGAATAGGAGGAAATCACCATCTCCTCCTAAGGAAGTTGAAGAAGATAGTTCTGAAAATTCAGATAAGGGTTCAGTTAGCTGTGATTCAGATGCAGACTTTGCTGCATTCACTAGGCAATTCCAAAGGTTCTTGAAAAAGAAGCAATGGAAGTCTAGGCCTTCCACATCACAGCAAGTTGATGACTATTATCAGAAGAGAAGGTCATCAAGGAAAGAGAAAAGCAGATCAAAGCCCAGCAAAGCCACTACTTCAAAAATTGTCTGCTATTGTTGCAATAGGCCTGGACATGTAGTGGCTGATTGTCCTGACAAAAGGAAGGAATCTTCAGAAAAGAAGAAGACTTATCAGAAAGGCAAGAAGGAGAAATCCTTTGTAGCAAAGAAAGTTAAAAGTCTGTCAGACCAGTCAACTTCAGAATCAGGATCTGAAGCTGAAGCATATATTGGATTATATGCTGCATCTGAGGAAGAGGAGTTTATGCAGTTGCTAGACTCCATCAATGAACATCAATGCATGGGTTTGATGACAAGATCAGAAGAGGACATATGCCAGAATCAGTCTGGTCCTAATGAGGTAAATTGTCTTTCCTATACATCTGTTTGTAGTACAAGTGAAGAATCAGCTACATCTGCATCAAGTGATGAAGATGCATCTGGATCTGAAGGAGATGTCTATCAATTGATAGACAAGTATGGGGACTTGTTGCAGACCCTTAAGAAAAGCAAGAACCTGGTTAAAACACAGGCTCAGGAAATTGCTGAACTAAGGGTAGCAACAACTGAGTTAGAAAAAGTCCTTGATCAAAAATTAAATGAAATTGCCAAGCTGAAGAATATAACTATTATTCAGATGGGCACAATTAATTATACTAATGATCAAGTAAAGAGTCTGGAGGCCAGACTTAGAATTGAAAGGGATTTAGTGGCTAGTTACTCTAAGCCAAAATCTGTCTTACCCTTGATAGATGAATTTGTCACTCAGAAGGGTAAGGCTGGATTAGGATTTAAAGGTAACTCCAGGGCTGGCAGATTCAAGAGGAAAGGCAAAGTCCCTATTCAGCCACTAAACCTTTCAGTCCCCATAAGGTTTAGTAAGGAGAAAGTGCCTTCTAACATATATGATCATGAAGACATTCAAGGTCATATTAAGACAAATGTTCTGAAGAACAAGGGTGTTAAGGCAAGCAGGCCTACCTATGGTCATAAACCAAATGGTTTTAAGAAATCAGTAGGTGAAGTAGCAACAGCACCAGCAATGAACAGAAATTCTACTGACAAGGATGTATCTAGATCTAGATACAATAAGTTTGAATATTGGTGCTGTGGCAAGAGGGGCCATTTTGCATTGGACTGCTGGTATAACACAAGTGTTATAAAGAATAAGAGTCTACCTGTTAGAAGAGGTTATGATAACTTTATTAATGCTAACCTGAACCAAGGACCCAAGACTTACTTGGGTTCTAAGGGTAAGTAATTCTGTATTGCAGGTGAATCCAAGTAACCATGCCCCTATATGGTACTTGGATAGTGGTTGTTCCAGGCACATGACTGGAACAAAGGGGCTACTGAAGGAGTATTCATCTGTCAAAGATGGACATAAAGTGATCTTTGGTGGATCTGAAAAAGGAGTCATCAAAGGGTTTGGTAACATTTCTTCTAACCTAATTACTATCACCCAAGTGGCCTATGTAAAAGGTTTGAAACATAATCTAATAAGCATAAGCCAGCTGAGTGATCTAGGATATGACATTTCATTTGGTAAGGATGGATGTCATATCAAAAGGTCAAGTGATCAAGAGATCATTCTGACTGGGTATAGGAAGAGAAATGTATATTGCCTTAATTTTGAGTGTGAAAATAAGGCTTCCCCCATTTGTCTTGTAGCTGATGACAATGCTTCCCATTGTGTTAAGTGGCACAAGAGATTGGCTCATCTAAACTACAAGACAATTGGCCAACTCATTAGTAAAGAACTAGTGAGGAATGAGCCTCAAGTTAAGTGTATAAAGGAAGGGGTATGCTCAGCTTGTCAAAAGGGCAAGCAGACAAAATCCTCATTTCAAAGCCTTGAAAACAAGGATTCTGTGAGGTGCTTATACCTCTTGCATATGGATCTTTTTGGTCCTATGCCAGTTCATAGTCTAGGTAGGAAGGTCTACACTTTTGTGATTGTAGATGACTATTCTAGATTTACATGGGTGTTCTTTCTAAAACAAAAATCTGAAACCCCAAGTGTACTACTTAATTTTGTAAAGCAAATTCAGAATGAACTGAATAGTACAGTGGTCAAAATCAGAAGTGGTCATGGTACTGAGTTTCATTCTGAAAGCATAACAAATTTGTGTAAAGACTTTGGGATTTTCCAAGAGTTCTCCTCACCAAGAACACCTCAGCAAAATGGAATTGCTGAAAGAAAGAATAGAACATTAATTGAAGCTGGTAGAACTCTATTGAGTGACACCTCTCTCCCAGAATATTTTTGGGCTGAGGCAGTTAACACTGCTTGTCATGTCATCAATAGGGCTTCTATCACCAAAAGCCACAGAAAGACTCCCTATGAGATTGTGAAAGGCAGAAAATCAAATATATCCTATTTCAGGATCTTTGGTTGCAAGTGCTATATACTTAACAATGGCAAGTCATATTTGACTAAGTTTGCTGCCAAATCCCAGGATGAGATATTTGTTGGGTACAGCACAAATAGTAAGGCCTATAGAGTCTTTAACTTAACTACTCAAGTTGTTGAAGAATCTGTGCATGTTGTATTTGATGAAATAAGATTAATCAATAGTGAGTTGTCTTGTAGATCAAATGACTCAACAGGTATAAGCAAGAAAATGGACAAGCTCTCCATTGCTGAAGCTTCAAAGGAAGATGAAGCATTGGAAAATGAAGGCTGCTGTCCAGGGGGAGTACAAGAGATAATGGAAGCTGATGAAAACCAGGAGGCTCAGCAGAATGAAGAAGCTGGAGATGCTCAACCTGAAGGGAATCTTCCTCCAGCTATAAGATATCTGAGAGATCATCCAACTGATCAGATAATTGGTGATCCAAGACAAGGAGTGCAAACTAGAAGCAGAAATCAAAGCACAGTTTTGCATTCAAGTTTCTTGTCCCAGATGGAACCTAAGAAGTTTGAAGAAGCTATCCAAGACCAGCACTGGATTGATGCTATGCAAGAGGAGCTGAATCAATTCAGAAGATGCAAAGTCTGGGAGCTGGTTCCTAAACCAAGAGGCCACAATATAATTGGCACTAAGTGGACCTATAGGAACAAGCTAGATGAGAGTGGGATAATAGTGAAGAATAAAGCAAGGTTAGTTGCAAAAGGATACAGGCAGGAAGAAGGAATTGACTTTGATCAAACCTTTGCTCCAGTAGCAAGGCTGGAGGCAATCAGAATGTTCCTTGCCTATGCAGCCTACCAAGACTTCAAAGTATACCAGATGGATGTGAAGTCAGCATTTCTGAATGGTGATCTTAAAGAAGAAGTATATGTAGAGCAGCCATCAGGTTTTATAGATTCTCTTAAACCTGATTATGTGTATAAGCTTAGGAAAGCTTTGTATGGGTTAAAACAAGCTCCAAGGGCTTGGTATGAAACCCTATCTACCTTCCTCATTGAGAATAAATTCTCAAGAGGAAAGATAGACAAAACTCTATTCCTTAGGGAATCCAAAGGAAAGATCATCTTAGTCCAGATCTATGTTGATGACATAATCTTTGGATCTACTGAAAACAACCTTTGTAAAAAGTTTGCCAAACTTATGCAAGGGAAGTTTGAGATGAGCAGTATGGGAGAACTTAAGTTCTTCTTGGGACTCCAAGTAAGACAGACTGATGATGGATTGTCCATATCCCAGTCTAAGTTCACCAAAGAATTAATTAAGAAGTATGGTATGGAGTCATCCTCCACCATGAGAACTCCTATGGGAACTAGTATGCCTATATGCAAAGATGAGACAGGTAAACCTGTTGATGAATCATTGTATAGAGGAATAGTTGGGTCTCTACTATATCTCACTGCTAGTAGACCTGACATTATGTATGCAACATGTGTCTGTGCTAGGTATCAAGCCTGCCCTAAAGAATCTCATTATACTGCAGCCAAAAGGATTCTGAGATATCTAAAGGGCATTCCTACTCTAGGTCTTTGGTACCCTAGGAATAGAGATTTTCTACTAACAGGCTATTCAGATGCAGATTTTGCAGGATGTAGAGAGGATAGAAAGAGTACTACAGGTACTTGTCAATTCCTGGGAGGAAGACTAATATCTTGGAGTAGTAAGAAGCAGACCAGTGTGGCAATTTCCACAGCTGAGTCAGAGTATGTTGCTGCTGGAAGCTGCTGTGCACAGCTATTGTGGATGCAGCATCAGCTTAAGGATTATGGTATTCAGGTAAGTAGAACACCTCTTTTATGTGATTCAAAGAGTGCTATTTCTATTGCTAATAATCCAGTTTCTCATAGTAGAACTAAACATATAGAAATCAAATACCATTTTCTTAGAGAACATGTAGAAAGAGGAGACATCTCATTGGAATTTGTAAAAACAGATTATCAAATAGCAGATGTATTTACTAAGCCTTTAGATGAAACCAAATTCAATAAATTCAAAATTGAATTAGGTATGTTAACCATTGATTAATGTATTAACAAAATCATTAACAATGCAATTGAAGTGGTATATAAATAAGTAGAGGTAATAACAAACAACATAATCAAGTGTTAAAAAAATGGACACATTGAAGTTACAGAAATTGGCTAAGTAAGAATGTGTCGACACATTCAGTAGTAATGTGTCGACTCAGAGAAATTATGTCGACAAGTCAGAAATATTGTGTCGACACAGAGAATATATGTCGACACTTGAGAGTTATATTGTCGACTTAACCAGGAATGTAATGTCGACTCAACCAGGAAAATGGTGTCGACACTTACAGAATATGTGTCGACACTTATCCTTAGAGTCGACACAGAATTTCTGTTTATCTAAGGGGTCGACATAACCACAAATTGGTGTCGACACATAATAGGCTGAAGTAATGTCGAGACAATAGAAGTTTGTGTCGACACATTCCGTCTGTGTCGACACATTTTGACTGTTTTTGGCGCCTTTTGAACTTCTTTCAACTGAGGCTATAAATAGGTCAAAAACTCATTCTGTCGACACGCTTCCAAGGTTTTCGAGACTAAAACCCTGTGTCGACAGTCTATCTTTCTCTCTTCTCTCAAGCTTTCTCGACGAACCGATGGCGCCAAGGATTGAAGACAACATAAATGAAGGGTATGAGTTGGTGCGCCAGGCCTTTGCAGAGGCGCCGCCAGATGTTCAAGGAGTTATCACCCTCCTTTCTGAGTCAGGGTTAGAATTTCTCATCTCAGAACCTACTAAAATCTGGAAGAAGGAGGTGCACGAGTTCTTTATCTCTGCATCAGTCCACTCTACTGGCCTCAAGATTAAGTCCACTGTTCAAGGGACTAAGGTGAAGATTAATCAAAGAAGTTTAAGAAAGATCTTTCAATTGAAAGTAGTTGAGAATGAAGAGGAAGTTCCTATATCTAAGACAAGGGAAGCCCTTCAATGGTGTGGACTGGACTCAGGATTGAAGATTGGAGCTGCCTTCAACAGGAAGGGTATGAATCAACAAGGGAAATTCTTGTCAGAAGTAGTTGGGAAAGTAATCCTCTGCAAGACAGGTGGACATGATAGGATTTCTGCCTATATGTTCAGCCTGATGACCAGGATAGTTTTTACTATTCCTATTGATTGGTCAGGAGTGATCTTTGACAAGATCAAAGAAGGAATCAAGAAGCCTAACATGGCTAGGATCATGAGCCTGTACTTCACTGGAGTGATTCCTGAAGTGATGCAGCAACTGCAAGGGAGTAAGATTAATCATATGAGAAGAATGGATATGAGATTGTTCTCCAGGTGGGATAGGGTGCTGTCCAAGGATGTGCCTGAAGAGAGCAGGCCAGACACCCCTGTGAAATCCCCTACACAAAATCAAGAATCTGAACAATTACAAGAAGATCCACTGAGGACACAGGTTGAAGAACAGCTTGACTCAACTATGGTCCAGGAAGTATCAACACCTGCACAAATGCAGGGGGAGCCAGTTTCCACTCCTGCTCCAAAGGTATCTACTCCTGCTCAGGTATAGGGGGAGCTAATGTATTTTACTATAAAAGACATTGCTCATATTCTTATTACTGCACAGGTTCAGGGGGAGATAGTGTCCACTCCTACTCCTAACACTACAAATACTGAAGTGCAAGTACAAGAGGAAGCACAGTTAAACTTATCTCAAGATTTAACTGCTGCAGAAGTTACAACTCAACTGGAATTTACTATGGAGGAGTTATTCCCAGATATTGATACTACTGCTGATAAAGTAGGAGGTGGACCAGATATTGAGAAGTCCATAGGAATGGACATTGATCAGGAAGCTGCAGTTGAACCACAGGTTGAGGGTGAGCCAGTGGAAGTTGAAGCTGTGCAAAAGGCTCCTGGAACAGATACAATTCATCATCCTCAAGAAAGAATTCATGTAGATACTTCATCTGAAACAGAAACTGAAGATGCCAGGATGGCAAAGAAGAGAAAACTTGTTGTATTTAAGAGAAGGAGCAAGCATTATAAGCAGGCTTTACATACCACACCTCTATAAGTATCTCCAGCCTTTGATTACAACAAATTTATGATAGATCTACAAGTAAAATTGGATGAACAAAGGATGGCTATGGAAAAGTATGTTGATGAAAATAGCAAGTCACTTCAGTTTGACTTAGCTCAGGATATAAAGTCCATCCAGTTTCAGGTCAACATGCATAAAACTGAAATGACAGATTGCTTCCACAAGGGTGGCAATGCTGTGGTTTATCTGGCTAAACAACAGGAGGCTATTACTACAAAGGTGGATGACATTGCTTTGAAACAAAGTTATGTTTTGGAAAATCAGATCAGAATGAATGATAATTTAACTGAATCTCATAATGAGATCATTGAGGAGGTAAAGAAGATTGTTCCAGGTCTGCCTGCAGATAGAGCCAAAGAAAGGGAAGAATTTGATAAGAATTTTCAAGCTGCCATTGCATCTATTAAGACTGCCATCACAACCTCTCAAAAAGAAATATCTGAAAAGCATCAAAAGTTAAAACCATTTTTCAAAGAGGGTGTGAATTATTTGGATGGCCAAATCCGATTTCAAAAGGAAGATCTAAGAGATCATGTATCTAGAGAAGCCATAAAGGGGGAGAGGATGCTAATTCATGCAGGCTCAGAGCACTCCAAATGGGTGACCAATAGTATCCGAGCCACTTTGGGATATCCCCCATTGTGTGATGATGCTATGGTGGCTGAATCAGGAATACAATCAAATCTACTTGAAGGCAATCAACCTGAGGTTGCCCAAGTCATTTACCCCCCTCCAGATTTTGACATGATTGATCAGAAAATTCAAGGAATGTATAGTCCTCCAAAGGAGGTTACTAATATTGTCTTTGGAAAGGTTGATAAGCCTGAGGCTACTCTGAAAGAACAGCAAGATGCTCTATTAGCCAAGAAGAAATTCAGAGAGCAGGCTGTACTTAAGCCAGATTATGAGCAGTGGAGTCCTACTTCAAAGAACATAATACTCACTGCATGGAAAGCTGTACAAGATAAAGTTCATGAGAGAGGCAAGTGGTACAATGAAATAGAATGGCAGAAGTATGAGGCAAGACAAGAAGCAATAGTTCAATTCAGAAGGAAAGCTAAGCTGGGAAGACTGCCATCAGATGCTAAGGAGCCAAGCAAATACTTCCCAAAGCCTTTTCATTATTTTGAAAGGCAAAGGATCAAGGAAGAAGCTCAGAAGAAAGTTGATCTTAAAGGAAAGAAGATAGCTGAAGATTCAGAAGCTCCTGTGACAGCTACAATTCAATCTGGCAAAGAGATTATAATTAAAGAGCCTAATCAAGCCTGATTTTGTTTCAAGTTCTTTTATAGTGTTTTGTAATGTTATGATGTAATCATTAAATGTAAAACATTGTAATCAAACATTACCCAGTTATAAACAAAATGTTGTTTGGCATATTATAATGTGCATTCTGTGATGATTTGTTTTTATGTTTTGTTTATATTAAAGTATTCCTGTTATGTCATTAATCATCATTTAGTACTGTTTATAAATGGTGTATATCATTGGCTATAGGGGTTATGACTTCTCCAAATAGGGGGAGATTGTTGGGTATATTGGAAAATGTGTACCTGATTTGAAGAAGCCCAACCTAGCTCAATGATATACATCAAGGTGTATTTGATGTTGTTTTAAGTTGACATGTGCAGGTGAAGAATTGACAAAGTATGCAGAAAAATTCTAAGTCCAAGTGTCGACACAGAGGAAGCAGTGTCGACACATAGAAGAAAATAGTCGACACAACACTGGGAAGCAGTGTCGACACATAACAGTTAGTCTACAACTACACTGGGAGAATGTGTCGACACAGAAGAAGTAAGTCGACACATCACTGGGAATTTGTGTCGACACAGAAGAAAAGAGTCGACACAACTCTGGAAATTTGTGTCGACACAGAAGAAAAGCGTCGATCTCAACATTGGGAGAATGTGTCGACACAGAAGAGTATAGTCGATCTCAAGATTATCGACATCAGCTGAATGTGTCGACACAGAAGAAAATAGTCGACCTCAAGTTTGTCGACACCAGCAGAATGTGTCGACACATTGTGATTAAGTCGACACATTAAAGCAGATTTAAGAAATGAATGTGTCGACACCTGAAGGCTAAGTCGACACTTACTAAGTTATAATTCTACAACAACTGTGTCGACACACAGGACTTGTGTCGACACACTGAAGAGTCAAGACCAAGTTATTTTCAGAAGAAGCTGTGTCGACTCAAAGGCAACTTAGTCGACATCACTGAAGACTGTGTCGACACCAAAGTCAATTGTGTCGACACAGATAGACAGATGGTCTCGACACTTTCTGACAGACTGTTTCAACAACTTGTGGTTCAAGACTAAGGCACAGGACTTGTTTGAAGACTTGACAGCTGTGGGTTACCACCGGTTAACTGGAGCTGTCAGACTTGTCAGAAAACGGTTAGAAATCGGATCAGCCGGTTACCATGAAGAATGTCTATAAATAGACTGATTCAGAAGGAGAACAATAACAATAACAGATAGTCCTTTTTGAATAACTTTGAATCAAAAAGGAAGAGAAGGATCACAATCCAATTCATTTCAAGAAAGTGCTAGTCACTTAAGAAGATCTTCTCCGGGAGATCTAAGAAGACTATCTAAGGATAGATCTAAGAAGAGTTCTAATCAGAATTCAGAAGAATCTTTCAAAGTGCTGGATAGAGAGAGGTCAAGCCAGAATTAGAAGAAGAAGAAAGAAACCACCAGTGGATTCTCAAGAAGCTGTTTGGAATCAACTCAGCTAAGTACATTTTCAAGAAGCTTTGAAGAAGGCTCAGATACAGTTGATTGCATCAGCTGATCAAGAATTGTCTTGGCCTTTTCTCTCTCAACTTTGGCAAGACAGTTTAATAATATTTTCTATATTTCTGTAGGATCTGTTTACACAGATCTGAGTTGTAAGCCTATGTTATAAAGGCTGAGTGTAGGAGTGTTGAACTCTGAGTGGTAGGGCTGTTTGCCTGAGTGTAGGAGAAGGATATTCTCTGAGTTGTAGGCCTTGGGGCAAGGCTGAGGTAGGGCAGTTGTGCCTGAGTTGTAGGAACCAGTTGGGTTCTGAGTTGTAGGATCTGTTGATCTGAGATAAGTGGAAGTTTGGCCGAATCTAGCATACTGCTAGATAGGTGAAGGGGGAAAGTGGATGTACCCAGACCTTGGGGAACCACTATAAAACATTGTGCAATCTGTGATGTTTTATTTTCTGTGATTGCTGTGCCAATTGTGTTAGCTATTGAATTGAATTCTGCCTAGAAGTTTTTATAAGAAAAGCAGAACCTATTCACCCCCCCCCCTCTAGGTGTTTAGGCTGCCTTGAAAGTTAAACTATCAAATATGTTCTGTGCTACACATTTGTACTCTACCCTATTAACTATTTCATTGTTATTGTCTCTTTGGGATGTTTTGAAGCGCATATGTTTTCTAAATGATGCATTTGTCCACTACGTATGTTCCTAGAAGCTGCAAGTTATTACTTTTGTATACTTATAATACCAATGACAGCTCGGCCATCGTGTATTCCTGAGACATATGCTGTTCTTTTACACCACTATATGAGCTTTAGCGTTTGTGTACATTGCATATTGTCAATTATTTGTTTGTTCACTCACGTTGAACACTGAAGGTTGAACACTGAGGAGGTCATTTTCGCTGATGAGCTGACTCTGCGCGATGCTGCAATAAAGATGGACAACCACATCATTGACGGGAAGCAGATTTCAGTTCGTGAGCTCACTCTTTGACGTTAGACCGGACTTCTCCCGGGGGGTTGACGAGCCTTAAATAACTGAAGTTTAGGTTGTTCTTCCCATTCGCAGGTGTTTGTGATCATCCGTTTGTATGTTCGGTTCTCCTATGCTTCATCGTTTTCATTATTATCTTCCGTCATCAGCCTTCTGTTTTAGCCACTGTATCAAATGTTGTCCGATGTTCTCGGTTTTCCGTTGAACTGAAAATCTGTATGCATGTTGCTGCAAATCTACATACGATATTGTATAACTGTTACTGAAATAATGTCACATAACTCCGCTCCTTTTACTCACTGAACACATCATCAGTTATAATACCCATCATCTGTTGAACCCATATCTACCACTCTCAAACTGCGATCAATATACACATGTGCTTTCAACTTTATGTTATGATATTTCATTCATGCATTGCGTTCAGTTTCCCCAAATCTTTGTTTCTGTGGCTCACGCGCGACATGTAATGGCCCTACCCGATCCATCGTGAATATGTCACAACTCTGTTGTAGGCAACGCTACCAGGCTACAGCCAAAGCACCCCAACCCGTCTTTGCTCCAGCGGTGCGCATTGGTTGGTCACAGCCGCCCTTTGGTGCGGGAAAACTCGATGCTCAAGCAGCCAGCACGTGTACGTCCCGTGAACTCACCCATCACATTACAATTCCAGCCCGATCACTCTTAACTATTCAGTTCTCCAACTCCTCATCACCAGCTGTGTCGCCTCAAACAACCTGCCTGTTTATTGAGAGGGGTTGGGTTGCTTGGGCTACCAGCGCCTAAAGCCAAGCGTTCACATTGTCACGTTGTATCGTGTATGACCCGTCTCCTCGGTTCTCCTTCTCACGCCGTTGCTGTGATTATATTTTGCCATCATTACGTGCCTGCGTCCGCTGTGAACCTCTCTTGCGTCTCTTTCATTTTCCATGTATCCTATGCAGATCTTCATTTCTGACTAACGCTGCCTCCGTCCTTCTTGCATAGAATGTGTGGCCATCCATTCACGTATCAATGGTGATTGCTTTCCTTCTATTCGTTGCGTTCGAACTCTCATCATCCTCCTCACCATCATAATGAGAGCAGTCACATGTTTGACATTTATTTTGCCCACTTCACGTGCTCCTAGATGCAGCTCACTTACTTCTAATTAACGATTGGCATCACTGTGCCCAATCTGTGTGAAGATTTAGTAGCTACGATCTACCCAAAATGCATCGCAGCTCACTGTTGAACTAATGCACTTAAGCTAGCTACAACATGAGACAAACTCATACAAGTATGGAATTGATAGTTTATAGATAAACACTCCCAGTTACAATATTTTCCATTGCTACAGCACATCAAACTATACTGCATACTGCTTGATTCTTTCAATTCATCAGTTTGTCTATCCATACTTCTCCTCTTACTACAGAATCAGTCACCTTCTGTTGAGGTTTCTCTTATTTTATTTACGTTAATCACCTCTACTTTTTTTATATTATAATAAGTCATTTTGTTTTTCCCAATTGTACGTCGCACATTTTGTGAGCTTATGTACATTTGATGTGTACCAATTTGTAGACACTCAGCGCATAATGTAACTACACTATAATGTTCCATCTCAGGTTCGTACTCGAGCTACCTCTGTACCTGATGAATAACTTCATTCTCATGTTCTTCCACCGCCGTTCTCCTCAATTTTCCATCTCATGCCCATCACTACCGCCCAACAAAAAAAAACCACACCACCATACCAAAGCGTACATCCACAGTTTATAAACATTTGGATGACCTGCCTACCATTTCACAAAGCTTCTTCTCTGCCATCCACTCATTCATTGTCCACCATTTACGTTAAACCATACGTCTGTTCGGGGGGCGTTGCCTTAATTAAACAAAGTCTATGTTTCTCTGCCCTCTGACAGTTTTTGTTCGTACTCTGTTTGGATGTTCGGTCCATCTTTGCTCATCGTGCTATTGTCTCCTGCACTGTATAAGCTGTTGTCATGTGTTCCTGCTTTTTTATTAACTTCTACAGCTGTATGAATGTTTTCGTAAAGCTGCTGAATATATGAACTAACTGTTACTAAATATTGCCACTTCACCCCATACGTTTTACTCACTCAACGCATCATCATTCTGTACAATTACTGTCACTTATGTACTCACGTAATTTCTATGAACATGATATAAATGAAAAATTGAAATATAGAAACTCTTGATTACCATTACATATTGACATATGATTACTCCTTTATGAACAACAAAACTGTGCAGATGGCAAACAATAAATCATCGGAACACGAGCTACCATTACGTGCTCATTCCATCGCTCAAACCTGTAAGTACTTCACATTTATCGTATCTACATTTGTGTTGCCATAACAACTTTGACACTAAATTGCACAGTTTCTTTTCTCAGCTTGCCCTGCCAACAACATCCTTGCGTCTGACTACGATGATAATCACTACGATGACATTTGCAAACAAACCACAAGTAGGTGGTCAGATGGACCACGTACTGAGATTCCAGGTTTTAGATTACGTATCCCAGCGGTGCCACCATCCCTCAGTGCACAGGAGGAGTGAAACTTCATGTTCACAATGATTAAAAGGTAATATCTACAAAATAATATACAAAATATGCTGAACTCTGCTACTGTAACTCATTCAATAGTTATTAACAGCTCTGATAACTTTATACCTCTCTTCGATGCTGGATCTCGCAGGGCCACTAAAGCAGACATGATCATTCCGTGGACTGACTTCTGAGAGCTTCAAACCGCACCTACACGTGCCCTAAATCTCCTTTACTCCATGTTTTCTGCACCAGTAATATATATGATGTATAGTTTCGTTTCGAAATACAATGCTATCTGTTTGTTTTTCTCACAGATATATATCGTTCATTACACTGTCGAACATAAACAGGTGAACATAAGTTATTGATATCTATGAGTGTCTTGCATCCTACACGCTCTCTTTATTGTGGTTGACATACATATACAACTGTATGATCTTTAGTGATTGTTACGTCTTCGTCATCTGTGCACTCAGCGCCGTAGAGATGATGGATTAGACTGCACACAACGCCGTCGAGACGACGGCTTTGAGTGCGCTCACTGCCGTTGACACGACTCCTTTGAGGGCACTCAACGCCGTCGAGAGGAAAGCCGTGGACACGACAGCTTTGACTGCACTCAACGTCGGTCTGTGCAGGCAAAGCCGTCCTTTCCACGACGGTCTGTGCAGGCGATGCATTTTGGGTAGGAACACATGACAACAGTGTGAGAGTTGAGTGCGATGCATTTTGGGTAGATCGTAGCTACTAAATCTTCACACAGATTGGGCACAGTGATGCCAATCGTTAATTAGAAGTAAGTGAGCTGCATCTAGGAGCACGTGAAGTGGGCAAAATAAATGTCAAACATGTGACTGCTCTCATTATGATGGTGAGGAGGATGATGAGAGTTCGAACGCAACGAATAGAAGGAAAGCAATCACCATTGATACGTGAATGGATGACCACACATTCTATGCAAGAAGGACGGAGGCAGCGTTAGTCAGAAATGAAGATCTGCATAGGAGACATGGAAAATGAAAGAGACGCAAGAGAGGTTCACAGCGGACGCAGGCACGTAATGATGGCAAAATATAATCACAGCAACGGCGTGAGAAGGAGAACCGAGGAGACGGGTCATACACGATACAACGTGACAATGTGAACGCTTGGCTTTAGGCGCTGGTAGCCCAAGCAACCCAATCCCTCTCAATAAACAGGCAGGTTGTTTGAGGCGACACAGCTGGTGATGAGGAGTTGGAGAACTGAATAGTTAAGAGTGATCGGGCTGGAATTGTAATGTGATGGGTCAGTTCACGGGACGTACACGTGCTGGCTGCTTGAGCATCGAGTTTTCCCGCACCAAAGGGCGGCTGTGACCAACCAATGCGCACCGCTGGAGCAAAGACGGGTTGGGGTGCTTTGGCTCTAGCCTGGTAGCGTTGCCTAGAGCAGAGTTGTGACATATTCACGATGGATCGGGTAGGGCCATTACATGTCGCGCGTGAGCCACAGAAACAAAGATTTAGGGAAACATCATAACATAAAGTTGAAAGCACATGTGTATATTGATCGCAGTGTGAGAGTGGTAGTTATGGGTTCAACAGATGATGGGTATTATAACTGATGATGTGTTCAGTGAGTAAAAGGAGTGGAGTTATGTGACATTATTTCAGTAACAGTTATACAATATCGTATGTAGATTTGCAGCAACATGCATACATATTTTCAGTTCAACGGAAAACCGAGAACATCGGACAACATTTGATACAGTGGCTAAAACAGAAGGCTGATGACGGAAGATAGTAATGAAAACGATGAAGCATAGGAGAACCGAACATACAAACGGATGATCACAAACACCTGCGAATGGGAAGAACAACCAAAACTTCAGTTATTTAAGGCTCGTCAACCCCCCGGGAGAAGTCCGGTCTAACGTCAAAGAGTGTGAGCTCACGAACTGAAATCTGCTTCCCGTCAATGATGTGGTTGTCCATCTTTATTGCAGCATCGCGCAGAGTCATCTCATCAGCGAAAATGACCTCCCTAGTGTTCAACCTTCAGTGTTCAACGTGAGTGAACAAACAAATAATTGACAATATGCAATGTACATAAACGCTAAAGCTCATATAGTGGTGTAAAAGAACATCATATGTCTCAAGAATACACGATGGCCGAGCTGTCATTGGTATTATAAGTATACAAAAGTAATAACTTGCAATCGCCCCTAATCGGACGGCTTCCAAGCGGTGCGGGACTAAGACTTTAGTCCCACACCGCTTGTAAGAATGACACTTTGCTCTTTATATAGTAAAAGTCATAGGCAATTATAAAATCTAGCGCGCGCGAGCACGCCCACTCGCGCCTGTGCGCGGTCCTGGTTGATCCGGCCTGGGCTCAAACCACTTTTTACCGATCCGCCGCTTAATCCAGCCGTTGGATCTAGATCAAATCCGCTCGGAAATATGTTATATCTGCTTTGCGCGGATATACATATTTCCGATATATATATATATATATATATATATATATATATATATATATATATATATATATATATATATATATATCAACAATCAATCAGAATTCGGATTGTAACACTTGTGCCCGCCAAATAAATATGGACCGTCCAATCTAGTTAGATCATAACAATTCAGTCGTTCGGTCATACAAACGAATCAGGACCGTCCGTCTATATTTTTGTAGGTCTCCTAAATTTAAAATAGCAGAGTGTCATGAACATATACATTTTATAGAACTCCCACACTACAATGTGAATTTACAATTTTACCCTTCTAATAATGAAAAAAAAAATCGGATAAGCACAACAGGCAGCCCAATACTCCACGCATAGAACGGTTAACCCGCCAACCAGTTTAAGCCCGCCCATCATATATTAATTTTCAAACAAACAACACTTTCCTAATATTTATACCAAAAAGAGCAACTGAATCCCATGACTCGCGTGCTTAGCCTAACCCGTCAGCTTACGCGTTTTTAAATTTTTTAAAACCAAAAAAAGTAAAACATTGTCCGCCCAAAAGCTCATGCGTTTTTTTAAAATTTTTTATTAAAATTTTCAAAAATAAAATTTATATACAGAAAAAATATTTGTACTTAAAAATATATAATATTTTAAAAATTACAGATTAAAACCGCCGGGAGCGGGCAGCTTCACCGCCGCAGAATTAAAAATCATCAAGGGCGGGCCTCCGGGGGTAGGCGAAACCCACCACCGCAAGTCGAGTACTGTCGTACGGAGCACGGGGGCCCCCTGTGCACTGTCACTCGCACGCACGTGCGTGTTTGTATATATATTGTTGCGGCCAGACTCGACTCCTCGGTCGGACGGGAATAATTTGGACCGTCTTAGCTCTCAGAGTAGTCGAAGGCGCACACAGTCAATAAGAGAGAAATCGTACGCACGAGGTTTTTGCGTGGAAAAATCCCTTAATTGGGTAAAAAATCACGCGATCGGATTTGTGCCGGTCGAAATCCACTATCTACTTATGATTACAACTTCCTTGGAGAATCGAGGGAGACAGACAGCTCCTTGTTACACTTTGGAGGTGAGAGAGCGAGTTCGTAGACTCACGACGGGCAACAGGCTGCTCCGCGCAGGACTGTTTGCTGGGGAATTGTGGACGAACGGGGCGCTTACTGTAGCAAGAATTTTCCTCTCGTCGCTCGTTCATGGACTTAGGCAGATTTTGGTGGTGAAATGATGAGTTGCGAGTGGCTCGAAGAGAGCTTGAAGATGGCGTGAAGATGACTTCAAGGTGGCATGAAGGTGGCTCATAGGAGAAATCTGTTGAAAATGGTGAAGTGAAAGTGGGTGATTGGACGACCTGACCGCGTGGCCTATGCTGACAGGACTGGCGGTTAGCCAGGTCGGCAGAGCTGTTGCAGTTAGCTTGTTCTTTGGCAGCCTGGGCGGTCTGTTCGCGCGGACTATGCGGACAGAGGCGGCGGCCTGTCAGGTCGGCTTATGCTCAACAAGCGGTTTGGTCCCAGAAGGTAACCGGGCGATAGCTTCTCTATCCGCGAAGTCCAGCAAGATGCGGACTGGACTAGAGCTCGGCAGACTGGCATGGCAGATGCCTTGGTCTAGTTCTGGTAGTGCTGCTGGTGGAAGCCGCAGGGATCGCTAGTTAGAGCGGACTGGATCTGGAGGTCGCCAAGATTGGCGGACTGCTTCCAGTGTCCGCCAGTAAGCGCGGACTGGCCCTTATGGCCAGTGGTGTGGACTTGGTTAGTTCTGAACCAAGTCCAGGTTTGGCTCAGTCCGGCGAGATCGGGCAGTTAAGCGCGGACTGCTTCTCAGTCCGCCAAGCTCGACAACAGTGTCATGTGCCTTGGTTGCAAGCTTGGGGTATGCGGATTGGAGGTGGTTTGTAGGGCGTGCGGACTGGAGCGGTGTACGCGGATAGGCGTACAAGGTGTTGTTGCAGAGTTCGACTGTCTAAGTCTGGCTATGCTTTTGGCCACAAGGCGGATAGAGAGGTTGTTGACCGGCCTTGGTAAAGCTACTTGGTGGGCTGGCTATCCGGGTCAGGTCGTGACAGACTGTATGTGTATCCGCGGCTTGCGGATACACTTGGTTCCTGCTGCGGGATGGGGACAGTTATCCTATCGGCTAGGGAGGTGATCACACTCCTCATTGTGCCTATAAATAGGACCCCTGTCACATCAAAATAAAAAGCGAATGAACAGTAAGTGAACTCGCGGATAGTTGTTGCGAACTGGATTTTTGTATCCGCGCGGTTTGAGAAGGTTGATCGGGTTGTGTTGTGCAGGTTGTGCGGATAGCGCTGGAAGGCCAGGACTTGGTTTTGACTGCGGTCAGGGACAGTGCGGACTCTGCGAATAGCAACCAACGGTTAATAGCAGGTCGCGGATTTGAGGCTGGGCGGTCTCTCTTCTACAACTAGTTTCCCGGTTCAATAAGCTGTCCGCTTCTGGTAGCCCGTTCAGTTGGGTAGCAGCATCTCGCGCGGTCTGGCAGCTAGGCGACCTCGCGGTTAGGCTGCTTGCAGATCGGCAGTTAGAGCTCAACATTGTAATAACGTGCAGTCCACGCGGCTTGGTTGTGGTCTGGCGACTAGGCGGGTTGAGCGGACTATGTAGATTAGTGGTGCAGTAGCGGCTTGGCGATCTTAGCGGACTCGGCGGTCTCTGAGGTAGTCCGCCCAACTTAATTCTCTTGTTTGTTTATTTGCTTCTCCTTTATACTTGGCGAAATCATGTCTTGCCATGTATGTCTCGCCTTGTAAAGATTGTTTAATACAAGATTCTTGTTCTTCTGGTTTGCATCTGGTTTATTTGGGATCGGATAGGTTGAGGTTCCTGTGTCTGGTTTTCCGTCTTCCGCTATATCAAATTTCAACATGGTATCAGAGGGAACAGAGGCTTGTGCAGTGGATCAACCGACAGTTTTCTTCAGTGCTTATGTGAGCCTAAGTGAACCAGAGTTAAGTGCAATGGAAGGCGGTTTTGCAAGGGATCTTAGAATGGAGCTTCTTACATGGACTAACTTTGTTAAGTGAAAGTCATGTATGGAATGCTATCTTCTTGGTGAGGACCTCTAGGAGGTGGTTTGTGGAGATGAAAGGCAAGAGGTTACTGCTATCAATGCTGAAGTGATGAGAGCTTGGAAGGAGACAAACACGAAAGCAGAGTCTATTCTCAAGCAGGCGATCTCATCGGAAATCTTGGACCACATCGGTGGATGTCGGACAGCTGCGGAGATTTGGACTTCCCTCGATAGGTTGTTCAACAAGGAGGTGAAGGTGGCTGCGTAGGTTGGTCCCTCTACTTCTGCTCAGCAAGAGAGGAGTGTTTCTCCTAGGCGTGATGGGAAGAGGAAGGGAGGACCAAGGTGTTATAAATTCAAGCAGCTTGGTCACCTCAAGAAGGAGTGTAAGGTTGTCTTGCACTCGGTGAACGTCGCTCATGTAGGGAGCAAAGGGAAGGACTTGGTTGAGTCGTCAACAAGTTCTGATGCTGATCGGTTGAAGGCCAGTGATAGTGCAACTATCTGGCATGAAATACTGTGGCACGTGGGGATGGACAAGATGAGAGCAATGACGGTGAGAAGCCTTGTGAGAGGCTTGCCTAGGATGTCATCCTTCGGCGACGGTCATGCTTGCACGGGATGTCAACACGGTGAAGCTTATCGTTTTATGTTTGATATGACACAGTCTAGGTGTAAGGCATCATTGGAGGTTGTCCATGGTGATCTGGTGGGACCGACCGTCACCGCCAGTCTTAGAGGCAGCAGGTACATGTTGATATTGGTTGATGACTACTCGAGGTATACTTGGGTGTACTTCATGAAGGAGAAGTCGAACGTGTTTCGGTTGTTTGTGGAGTTCAAGAAGCTTGTGGAGAGCCAGCTTGGTCTGCAGATCAAGAAGTTGAGAATGTGCAACGGAGGTGAGTTTGGTTCAACCGTGTTCTCTAACTTTTGCAGGAAGCATGGAATCCGAAAGGAGCTCTCTTGTGGGCATACTCCAAAACAAAGTGGAGTAGCAGATCAAAAGATCCGTCTTTTGATGGAGACCTGCAAGTGTTGGCTTCAGTGCAAAGGCATTCCTAAGGCTTTTTGGGCGGAAGGGATGGCCTGCGCGACACATGTCATCAATCGGATGCCTCTGTATCCGATCAACACAAAGACTCTGTATGAGATGATGTTCAGGATAAAGTCCAACGTGAAGCACCTTCGGGTGTTTGGATCTATCTGCTTTATACACACTCCAGATACTCTCAAGACGAAACTAGCCTTTGTTGGGTATGATGAGCAGAAGAGGAGATGGAGGTGTATGTATCCTGCGACGAAGAATTTCATCATGTCGAAAGACATTGTCTTCGATGAGATGACTTCGTATTGGGGTAGCTCAGATGAGGAGCTAGAGGTGACCAGGTCAGATGGTGGGCTGGAAGAGGTTGCTGTTAAGGTTCAGATGGAGCTGTCTGTGTCACCAGGGGCTCCAGGTTGTTCTAGCTCCAGGGCAGAGACGTCTGGGTCAGTAAGCAGGGGGAGCGATGTTCCATGTGCTTCTAGTTCAAAGACGGTTGTTTTTGGTTCAGGAAGCAGGGGGAGTGTTGCTCCAGGTGCTTCTTGTTCAGGTAGCAAGGGGAGCGATGTTCCGAGTAGTTCTTATTCAAGAGCGGAGGCTTCTGGTTCAGGTAGCAGGGGGAGCGGTTCTCCACGTGCTTCTGGTTCCAGTACGGTGGCTTCTTGTTCAAGAATCAAGGAGAGCATTGTTCCGGATTTGCCTGGGAACGGAGCTAGTTCAGGAAAAGCGGAGGTGGTTAGCCATGATCAGACTCTTCGGAGGTCGAAGAGGGTCATCAACCCACCAGTTCGATATTGCGGAGGAAACACGGTGAGCTTGGTCTCATGTTTTCTCGCATGCCCTCATATCGAGCAAGGGTCTTCTAGCTGTGATGACACCACTAAAGCCAAGGAGGTGGATGACGCCAAAGCTGAGGAGGTGACTACTCTCATAGGAGACGAGGCTTGGGGCCTTGTGCCTAAGATCGTTGATGATACTCCTATGATGCACGAGTGGAGGTCGAGGCTGAAGAAGAAGGAAGAGGGAAGCATGGCTCCCTTTGGGAGATGCTGGAGGGATTTCTCATGGTCCAGGATATGCGGGGCAGGGACTATGTCTCAGACATCTTCTCAAAGGCGCTATCAGAGGGACCATATGCAAGGTTACGGGAACTGCTGGGGTTGCTCACAACTTCTCAATTCAAGAGGGAGTGTTTAAAATGGTGAAGTGAAAGTGGGTGATTGGGTGACCTATCTGCACGACCTATGTGGACAGGATTGACAGTTAGCTAGGTCGGTGGAGCTATTGCAGTCAGTTTGTTCTTTGACGGCCTAGGCGGTTTGTTCCCGTGGACTATGCGGACAGAGACGGCGGCCTGTCAGGCCGGCTTATGCTCATCCAGAGTTTTGGTCCCAGAAGGTAACCGGGCGGATAGCTTCTCTATCCGCGGAGTCCGACAAGATGCGGACTGGACTAGAGCTCGGCAGGCCGGCATAGCAGATTCCTTGGTGTAGTTCTGGTAGTGCGGCTTGTGGAAGCCGCAGGGATCGCCAGTTAGAGTGGACTGGATCTGGAGGTCGCTGAGATTGACGGACTGCTTCCAGTGTCCACTAGTAAGCGCGGACTGGCCCTTGTGGCCAGTGGTGTGGACTTGGTTAGTTCTGAACCAAGTCCAGGTTTGGCTTAGTCCGGCGAGATCGTGTAGTTAAGCCCAGACTGCTTCTCAGTCCGCCAAGCTAGGCAGTAGTATCATGTGCCTTGGTTGCAAGCTTGGGGTATGCGGACTGGATGTGGTCCACATGGCGTGCGGACTTGAGCGGTGTCCGCAGATAGGAGGACAAGGTGTTGTTGTAGAGTTTGGCTGTCTAAGTCTGGCTAGGCCTTTGACGACAAGACGGATATAGGTTGATGTCCGACCTTGCTAAAGCTACTTGGCGGGCTGGCTATCCGGGTCAGGTCGCGACAGGCTGGATGTGTATCCGCGGCTTGCGGATACACTTGGTTTCTGCTGCGGGATGGGGGCGGTTATCCTATCGGCTAGGGCAGTGACCACACTCCTCATTCGTGCCTATAAATAGGACCTCTTTCACATCAAGATAAAAAAACAAATGAACAGTAAGTGAACTCGCAGATAGTTTTTGCTGACTGGATTTTTGTATCCGCGCTGTTTGAGAAGGTTGATCGGGTTGTGCTGTGTAGGTTGTGCGAATAGCGCTGGAAGGCCAGGACTTGGTTCTGATTGCGGTCAGGGACAGTGCAGACTCTGCGGATAGCAACTAGCGGTTAACTGCAGGTCGCAGGTTGCGGCTAGGCGGTCTCTCTTCTGCAACTAGTTTCCCAGTTCAATAAGCTGTCACCTTCTGGCGACCTGTTTAGTTCGGCAGAAGCAGCTCGCGTGGTCTGGCAGCTAGGCGACTTCACGGTTAGGTGGCTTGCAGATCGGCAGTTAGAGTTCAGCATTGGAATAACAGGCAGTCCGCGCGGCTTGGTTGCGGTCTGGCGACTAGGCGGATTGAGCAGACTCCGTAGATCAGTGGTGCAGTAGCGGCTTGACAATCTCAGCGGACTCGGCGGTCTCTGAGGCAGTCCGCCAAGCTTAATTCTCTTGTTTGTTTATTTGCATCTCCTTTGTACTTGGCAAAATCATGTCTCGCCATTTATGTCTTGTCTTGTAAAGATTGTTTAGTACAAGATTCTTGCTCTTCTGGTTTGCATCTAGTTTATTTGGGCTCAGATAGGTTGAATGTTCCTGCGCCTGGTTTCCCGTCTTCCGCTATATCAAATTTCAACAGAATCTGGCAGAGCTCTCGCCTGAGGATGAAGAACGCAGAGGAGCGAAAAGGTGAGAAATAAAGAGACCTGTGAGTCTTTTTATAGTCTCCATGAGGTGGTTACAGTGGTTATGCGGCTATCCGCATACTGTAACCACCAACATTATAATCTTAAGCATAGCGCTATGCGAATATTGTTCGCATGATATTATGTTTTAACATAAACCCATTATTCTTAATTAATGGCACTCCCCACTAACCATAGTAGTTAGTGGGTGGTTACGCTTGAAGTGCATGTTGATGATTGCGATGAGATGATTGGACGGTGAGAAAGGCACCCAAGAGGGGCAAGAGAAGTGGCAAACCACCACCTCATGGGAGGTCGGCCACGTAGAAGACGGCAAGCTGCCGGCACCGATCGGGAGCGTGGCTGACGGCCTGCGAGAGCCGGCCGGTCGCACCCAGACTGCACACCGGGCGCCGCCACGGCAGCGTCCGTCAGGCGCGGCTCCGACGCCAGCCCCCGGGCACGGTACTGGGCGTGGCGCCGACCGCAAGGCGTGGACGGCCGGAGCTGGCCTGAGGGAACTAATGTGTGAGGCGCACTTCACAAAAACACTCTATTCATTCAAAAACTACGAAAATGTAAATGAATCTAAAGGGATATTTTTGGTAGACTAGAATGAAGAAATATGTGATACTTTATGTGAATCAGTGCCAGACATGTGTGTTAGTAAAAGTAGAATGTCAAAAACCGGGTGGATTTCTTCAGTCCCTTCCTATTCCAAAATGAAAATTTGATGATATTTTCATGAATTTCATACATGATTTGCCTAGATCCTAGCAAGACAACGTTGCCATTTGGGTGATTGTGAACCGTTTGACAATAGTGACTCACTTCATGCCTAATCAAAATGATGACAATCGATGTAGGACAATTAGTGAAACTTTATGTGCAGAATATAATGTGATTGCAAGGAATTCCCAAAAGTATTATCGGTGATACTTTACCTCCAAAGATTGGTGATTAGTTCCAAAATATTTGGTAACGAAACTGAAATATAACACGATGTTTCATCTACAAATTAATGGACAAACTGAAAAGATAAATCATACTTTAGAAGATATGTTTTGTATGTGTGTACTTGAATTTGGAATTAAGGAGTGGGAAGAATACTTATATATGATCGAATTTGCATACTACAATAGCTTTCAGGCTACTATTAAAATGGCTCTGTATGAAGCATTGTATGGGAGGAGGTGTCGAACACCAATGTGATAGGCGGAAGCTGGCAATGCTCGTCTTTTGAATAAGAAAGATACCCCATATGCATTTAATGTTATTGAAACTATTCGGGACCGAATGAGAATTGCTCAAGATCGCCAAGATAAATATTTTAGCACATGTCACCGACATGTGGAGTCACCGACATGTGGAGTTTGCAGTTGGAGATATGGTATATTTAAAAATCAAGCCATTTGAAGGTATGTCAAGAATTTGGCGACAATAAAAGTTAATCCCATGGTATTTGGGACCTTTTCCGGTTATTGAATGCATCAACGAGTGTGCATATTGCCTTGCGCTATCTGTGGAGCTGAGCAATTTATATGTTGTTTTCCATATCTCGGTACTTAGGCAAGTTGTGATAGAACCTACAACTGCGATTGAACCCAATGCAGTGCTAGTAGAGGAAAATATGGCAACCCCTATATATCCAGTCTGCACTGAAGATGCGAAGACTAGACATCTTCGTAAGAAATATATAAAGCTCGTGAAGGTCCACTGGAATAATTACGGGCGAGATGAATTTTCATGGGAGCGAGAGCAAGCCATACTGGAAGAATACCCAAAACTTTGTACCTCAGACATGTTTTCATTTAAGATTTTAATTTAAAGGATTAAAGTTTTTTAAGAAGGGGAGAATTATATTGCCTTGAATTTTCTTATGCCTAATCTTCTCTCATGATGGTGGTTATATGTAAGATTATATATGCCTAAATATGGAGTGTTTAAGGAAGGTTTAAGTTCTGTATTAGTTTTCTTTGATTAATGCCCTAATTAGGGGAAGTTTTAAGATAAGTAGGAGAGTTTACAACCACGTTTATGATCATAAATGTATGAATATGACTCCAACTAGTGTGAGGGTTGTGTCAAGGAGTTTTTGACATTGATTGGAGGTCAAAAATGAAAAAAATTAAATATTTGACATGCCCTGGTACACACCATGTACCATGGGCGTGTAACCTAGAATAGAGGAGGATAGGTTTCCTGAGAGCTAGAAGGTGTTTTGGATGAAAATAGGCTGAACACGCCCTTGGTACATTCCCATGTTCCAGGGTGTGTTCATGGCAAAAATTGAAACTTTGACTCCAAATGCTAGATTCTAATTTGGGATTGAGCAATCTTCTTGGGTGCCATCTAGGCAATATAAGTTCTGGAAATCAAGAGAGAACATTCATTCTTATCCATTTACAAAGGAGGAAAATAGAGGGAGGGAGGAAGAGGGTTTGGTTGCTTGTTTTAGCAACTGGAGGTGCTCCCGAAATCCAATCGATGAACCATTTGCGACAACATTTAGATCTCGACAACCCCGTCGTACACTTATAAAATGGTTAATCTTCCATGGTTGGAAGGAAACCACAGAGGGTAACAACTCTCAATCTTAGGTTTTCTTTTACATTGATTTATCATTTTGTTTGGTTTGATTTTGGTGGTGGTTTCAAGATTCTCTAATTAGAGAAATTTGAAATCTAGGGTTCAGTATGAACCACCGAAGCATAGGTTGGTGTTTTCGGCATGTTTGCATTAGATTTCTGAAAATATTTCAAAGTAGGCATGATTGTGAAACCTATTTATGGTCTGGCACAAATTGGTGATGAATGTTGGCTAGATTGAATTAAAAATTCACTTTGGTGCATGTGTTACAATAGCCATAGAGTTGTTATCATGCCAAAATTTGGAAAGGATTAGGTTAAATGATGTTAGCCAATTCATTGGCGGTACGAACGTGATTAAAGGTAGAATTGTTTCCCTTCTGTTTGCTCCCGAAATCCAATCGACGAACCATTTGTGACAACATTTAGATCTCGACAACCCCATTGTACACTTATAAAATGGTTAATTTTCCATGGTTGGAAGGAAACCACAGAGGGTAACAACTCTCAATCTTAGGTTTTCTTTTACGTTGATTTACCATTTTGTTTGGTTTGATTTTGGTGGTGGTTTCAAGATTCTCTAATTAGAGAAATCTGAAATTTAGGGTTCAGTATGAACCACCGAAAAATAGGTTGGTGTTTCCGGCATGTTTGCATTAGATTTTTGAAAACGTTTCAGAGTAGGCATGATTGTGAAACCTATTTATGGTCTTTGGCACAAATTGGTGATGGATGTTTGCTAGATTGAATTAGGAATTCACTTTGGTGCATGTGTTACAACAGCCATAGAGTTGTTATAATGCCTAAATTTGGAAAGGATTAGGTTAAATGATGTTAGCCAATTCATTGACGGGAAGAACGCGATTAAAGGTAGAATTGTTTCCCTTTTGTTTGCTTGCCTAAATTTGGGAAAACCCTAATTGTTCTGGGCTATATAGTGGTTGTTTTGGCTTGTTTATAATCTCCGCATAAGCTCTATAATAGCTAATATGTACTATAAAATGTGCATGCAATTGTCTAAAGCTTATTCATGCAAAAATTAAAATGGATTATTATGTTTGATCTTCTTTTGATGTCGGCAATGCATTGGCTGTGGGGTTTCTTATGTTTCCAATACTTTGATATGAAATCCACTTATAGTTATTATGAGGCCGTGTACTTATTACCGGACAATATAGCCCTCGGGTCATATAAGTACAATGTCATCACAATTATTTTAAAATTTTGTATTGGTGTTTGGTATCAATCGTTTATTGTACCGCCATAATTATGTGTTAATGTTAACATATGTGGAATATGAATTTCCTGATTTTGTGAAGTGTTGATATGTTAAATGCATACACCATGTGGTAGGTGACATGGTGGATCCATTGGACATGCCCAATTGCACTCTTATTTTCATATTTATGCACTTTCTGTGTATGTTCAACATAGAGAATGTGTATGATGTTTGAGACACTTAGGTACATTATGCATATTTGTAAATCATCATGTTACTTTTTTTTGCTTAATTTGATTTTATTATGAAATGCTGACTTGTACGACAGTGTAGTTCTCTTGCGTTCGTTAGGATGATAGGGAGGAGGAGAATCATTACGTAGTTTATGGGCAACTCATTGGCTGGCCCATAACTGACGTCGGGGAGGAGGGAATCGTTATGCGGTTTGTGTTCAACTCATTAGCTAACCCATGTTTTTCCTCTCATTTGTCTTTGGTTGCAGGGCATCGCGCGGTGGCGAAAGCTTACTAACTTGCTTCAAAAGAATAAATCTTCATGAAGTGTTTGCATCTTTTACTATTCATTACATTCACAGTTTTTATGATGTGCATGCCTACGAGCCGATGATGTTTGAGTTTGAATGTAATGTACTTACATTTTGTAAAGGCCATATGGCGAAGGACTTACTGTGGACATGAACAATCTTATATGTGTAGTATTTTTGTTGTGTATAGTTCATACTTTGTATAGTAGTTAACTGGAATAGTTTTGCATAATTTTATATCATTAATATCTTGTAATGCTAGTATAGTGTGTGGCCTGGCCGAACTTTTATAATATGATTATTACATGTCAGGTGATACAATATATGGATGATAAACTGATAATATGATTGTTGTTTGTCGACGAAGGGACTTCACCCTATTGTTTTTAAGAAGCACATGCAATTTGTGACTTCCCAACTTATGAAGGTTTCGTTTGGGGGGACTTATTTTCACCGGTCAAGCGGTTACGACCGCATGAACCGGACCTTAAATTTAAGGTCCGGTTCATGCGGTCGTAACCGCTTGACCGGTGAAAATAAGTACCCCAAACAGAGCCGAAGTCTATTGATGTACTTAATTAATGTCGGGTTATATATTGGCAAAGCTTGTGAAATGTATTTATTTTCAAAGCTTTATTTGCATCTCCTTAAAATTTATTAAATCTTATAATATTACTTTTGATTGAAATATACAAGCTTTTTGGGGCATTATGAATGTGTAAAACATTAATTCAGTAGAGAAGTTATTTGAACAATAATTTGTGATCACATTTTCAATATGTTGGTATAGCTCTCTTTGATTATATTGTGTTCATATAAAATGAGTTTGTAAGCTCTTGTGGTCATAAAAGATCTTATGTCGCATAAATATGTGTTTTTTTGTCATGATTTGAAGTGACAAATATAGGCTCCGTTTGGCACGGTGGTGACGGTTGTAAATGCATGGGTTAAACCGTCATTTGTTAAGGATCGCATAACAAACATCATCCGTTTGAACATAAAAGTGGATGAAATTTCTTAGATGAGCGTTAACGAATGACAATTTAACCTCATGTTCATGACCGCCACCACAGTGCCAAACAGAGCCATAATCAAATCAGACTAATGCTTAAAGTAATCTCATGATGTGAGCTTCAATACGATATCTTTAAGTTCAGTAAAGTAGCTTGATCCAAGATGAATTTTAAGAACTATTGATGGAATCCAAATAGTAGAATGTTAAAAATTTTCTTGTGGTAGTCATGGCCCGAAGCTCAACCTCAGTGCTGAAATGAGAAACACCAGTTTTGTTGAAGCCAGGAAATTCCTGACCTCAGAATTCGGATCAAGGCCGCCTAAGGTTACCGGTTCAGAGGTAAGATCAGATGGCTAGGATGACAAGGATGAAGAACTGGAGGAAACAAGACCCCAGATGCTGCGGCAGGAAGGACCCACCACGTACCCGGATGCTCGAAAGGAGCAACCCCTTCTCAACCAAGAATGGCTGAACTGGGTACGAGGGAGACTAGCTGATGACTTAGTCGCAAGGCCGCGACCCGATCTTATGAGGAAAAGGAATCCAAAGACTTGACTAGTATCGAAAAAAGGGGTGAACTCGCGAGTATCCTGCAGAGGATTTCCAGTCTCTCTCCTCGTATCCCTGGGGTCCTATTTATAGGCAAATCCAAAGAGGGGGGGGGGGGGGTGATATTTATACCCCACCCCCGGCGACTAGGCGACTTCCTGGAGGAACTCGCACGAGCTGGGCGAGTATCTCGCCTAGTCGCCTACCTGGCGAGTATGCGAGGGGAGCTCGCCAAGCCTTCCACTGCTTGACGCGCTGACTCTTGACTTCTGTCTTGACTTGTTGACCTTGACTTCTGCTGACCTGGCTGTGGTAGGACCCATCATCGACGAATACGGGTTGTACACAATTCCCGCTCTTTTTGAGCGACGTAGGAGCTCGGAAAGAATCATCCAACACTTATTCGACGAGCTGCTATGTCGAATATCTGAGTTGCTCGCTCTCGACTATTGTCTAACTCTCTATAAATAGGGGGGCCTGGTTTTTGAGGCGTATCTCCAGAGCTCGCGCACAATGTCGAACGCAAACGAGAAACTCCTTCAAGACAGTCTCGCTGCCCTGTCTGGTCTCCTCGGCATCACCAAGTCGAAAAGGCCAAGGGAGGAGGATGTCGCCGCCGACTTGCCCCTCCAAAAAAAGAAGAAAACGAAGAAGACTAAGGCACCCGCCTCCAAGGTGGTTGACACTCTTCCGCCCCCGGAGCAGGTCGTCGTTCCGAGCAGCAATCCCGCACGTTCTGCTAGCACCTTGTGTCTCCTTAGCGACCTTGGGCTAGACGACATCCCCAACTTGGCCACTCACGACTCGAGCCTTCTCAACCCGTTGAGGGCTCCTGAGGTCGCCAACCCGCTGGCTCCGTCGCAGGTCGAAGTCGTCTCCCTGTCAGGTCGTCATCTCGCTAAACCACTCTTCCGAAATAGTTGGTCCCCATGTGCTTCTCGCTGATGTGTTTTATTTATTCGCAGACTCCCCTACGGACGTCGTAAATGTGCCTATGGATGTAGCCCCCCTGAGCTCCGTGCCGCTGCTGGCCCTGGCCACCGATAAGACACTCCGGAACGTGCATACAGTACAGATTAATCTCGGCGCCAAGAAAGCGTCGGAGACTATTTTGGCGAAGGAAAACTCTCCGGCGAGCAAGAAGCCACCAACGAAGGATCTCTCGGCGAGAAAGGACCCTCCAGGGAGTAAGGATCTCCCAGCGAGTAAGGCCGCTCCTACTCCCGTGTGGGATTCGGCACTGCCAGCGGCGAGTTCTTCGCTGCCGCCGCCACAGCCACTGAACGCGGCTTCTATCCGGGCGGCGAGTACCTCTTTACCGTCGCCGCCGCCTATGACCGCTCAACAAAAAGCTGACTTGCAGCGACTTCCCCCGCCTCCTCCGCTGCAGACCTCGCATCCTCCGACGAGTTTATTGCAGGCTCCACCGCCTCCATCAAAGACTCTGGCCCCGAAGAAGAATAAGCAGCGGTCGAGTTATTTCTCGCCGCGAGTTGGGGACCCTTATTACGGAGGTCGCGGGCAGGGCAGAACAGCCGATCATGCGGGTGGTCCATCTTCTGGTCGGCGAGATGTCCCAGGTCGCGTCCCTTCTCCTCGCCGATCTCGGTCTACTCATCACGGTAAGATTTGTCGTTGTTACTTTGATAATTTAGGCGCTTAGCTCTGACCTGTCGTCCTTTCTACCTACTCTGACAGATCGCCCGACGACTCCTGGGGCGGCCTTTATCGATGCCATCAGATTATCAGAGAGCGAGTATCATCATGATGCTGCTCGCGCCTACATGGAGCTGGAGTGCAAGTTCGATCAGCTCGCCATTTGCGAGCCTCATCGCCGAATCTCAGCTCTGGAGGTACGAGTAACAAACATGGAATAACTCCAGACGACTCTAGAGAGCTACGAGGCTCGCTTTCACATGGTGAAGGAGAATGATCGCCAGCTGGCGATAAACAACCACCACCTGCACCTTGTCCTCGACGAGCTGGCCGGCATCCGGGCGTGTATGGGCTCCGTGGGGCGGCTGACGAGGATGGAGGAGAAATTGTGGCTTGGTGACGATGCTACGGCGCTGGCGCGGAGCATTACCGGCGAGCGCGTGAGATTGGCTGGGCTGGGTGACATCCTCACCCTCCGGAGCGACCACCTAGAACTTATGACCATTTTGTTTTTCTTTTATTCTGAACTCGCCGTAGGCGACTATTTGTAATAAACAGTATTATCTTTGTAATAAGCGAGTTTTCATCTTGTCGCCAATTTCTTTGTCTTTTTGCTTGTTTATTCTACGGTATGTCGAGCTTACTATGCAGGTTCTGGCGAATATCGCGACATCCTCTGCTTTGTCGTGTGAGATAGGACTGATGTCGGGTGTGTTTTCTTGCCTTAATAGTGACTTGGACTAACCTCTCTGCTCGCGTCTTCTTGTCTCCTTCTCGCCTCTCTTCTTTTGTCTTCTCGCTTAGCTCGCCAAAATGGTTGGGGATGATGCAAATGCTCGCCGACAAGCCCATGCCATAAATTTTGCCGACGCGGCCTTCAAGAAATCAATAACTTTAGAACGAGATTTGGACACATTAAGGGAGCGACTTCTGCCGGATGGATACTCGACGAGGCTCCCTACTCATAGCGAGCGACTCAATACCTACATTGAGGGCGCGATGGTATTGCCGCTTTGCCATTTCGACGCCGGCCTGCGACTTCCATTCTGGCCTGAATATTGCGAGATCCTTCGATACTTTGGGTTCGTCCCCGCATAGATCAACCCCAATGGAGTGGCGATTATCATGGGGTTACTTTGTTAACTACGGGAAGAGAGGATCGCCCTTGACCTTTCGGTTCTCCGCACGATATTCGCCTTTGCCACGACTGCCGAGGGAGTTGTCTACTTCTGCAGTCACGTCTGCACTTTGGTGGGGACTGTAACACCCATATCCGTAACATAGCATATAGCAGTAGGCCCGACCGGGGCCCGACTCCATATACCACAGACAGACCGGTGGGTTACTCATTGAAACCAATCAACCATTCACAACGTTCTACATAGAGAATCTAGCAGAAGCAATTTATTAAGTTGCAAAGAATAAAGAACCCACCCAAGCATGAATGTCCACTACTCAAACCAACAGGAATTACAATACACAAGTACTGGCCTTATGGCCTTACAATAGTTTGCTAAAATATAAGTGTCTTCCAAACTTCGGCACGCAGACCGGTCATACATGATAATACAAGAAAACACTAAAAATTAGGCCTTCGAGGGACGGCTCAGCAACTTGGGCTTTAGCCCGCTATTTACCGCTCGGCTCCGCAGCACCTACAAGCAACAATCCACCGCATGGTGGCAACCAAAAGCAACAGTCAACCATGCTGACCAAATTATAACGACCTCGCCCCCAACTCGGGGCGGCGATACTCTTTCCCTGCACTTTGTTAGCATAACACAGCAGTATAGTGTAAACACATTTCATTACAGGCGTAGGCACACACGGCCACACACCCCGTGCACTCAGGGCACATTCACGGCGATCCGGCCAACATCACGTAAATTTAAGCCATAGACGTTTCCATCTCACCACCGCCCCTTGGACGGCCAACCTTATGAGCATTTTGTCTTCCTGGCATGGGTCACGTCAATTTAAGCCATAGACCGCCGAAGACCCTCATCTATGCCAACGGTTCCGCCAAACGACATAGAGCAGGTACAGTTCCGCTTGACCCGTGCTCATACCGCAACGTCAATTTAAGACATGCGCGGGTCAAGACTCCTCGAGTCTTGTTTCCATCACACAGTTCACATAACCCGGTTATGTTCAAGTTGGCTACCCGGCCACCATGTTGGCGAAACCACGCGTTTGCCCAGTTTTTTGGGTGCACCTTGGAGTTAGTCCCCAAGGCTCCCTGTTGCAATCTACCTCGTAGAAAACCCGAAAAACAAACATTCGCACGGAGTCTTCTCCGGCCATTTATGCACTGCAACATCACCGATCCAGACCAACTTTTCTGGGTAGGCTTCTCACATCATGCTTATGTACGTTCTCGAATGCGGACTCTACACAAGGGGGACTTTACATATCTACCCCAAGGAACGCCACAAACTCACCGCACACTCACGAGAGAGGGATTCCTATGCAAAGGAAAATAGGACTTCACATGTCCTAGGATGAGAATCGTTACCCTAGCGTTTTTCCTTGGCATCATGGGAATCTATGCGAATGCAAAGCACTGCAACCTCCTTGCCTCCGTAGATCCGAAGTCGGCTCGCGATTTGGAGCTTTGAAACTCCGCCGGTGACCAGATCTAGCCCTCCTTCTTCCTCCTTGCTCTCTCCTCTCTCTAGATCTTAGAAAGAGAGTGAACCCAAGAAAATGAGGTTTTCTAAACCCTAAACTCAGGTATATCCCTGAGGAAACAACCCCCAGTCGTCGGATCTCAAAATAAGGAAACGAACAGCTGCGATTTAGCCCGAAAATCCAAAACCTGGGCTGAACACGGGTTGTGACACGACCATGTCCAAGGCCGTGTCACCCATTCGCCGTCAAAACTGTCGCGGCCCAAAAAGAACACGACACTCGACACGCCCGTGTTAAGCTTGACACGCCCGTATCACCCAGTACACGCCCGTGTAGCTGGGCGTGTTCCTCCAACGACACAGGTCCAAAACAACCAGAGCACGACACGGCCATGTGATACGCCCGTGTCACATGCCGTATGTTAGACACGCCCTAGGACACGCCCGTGTCCCAGGCCGTGTAGCTGTCTTAACACAAATTGCCAAACGACCCGAGCAGGACACGGGCATTCAACACGCCCGTGTTGAATTTGATACGCCCGTGTCGGACCCGAACACGCCTAGGCTCAGGCCGTGCGCCCTCACTCAACGATCGTTGAGTGGAAAGCTTTGAGTGACTAACACGCCCTGGGACACACCCGTGTCCAAGGTCGTGTTCACCCCCCCGACGACCGTTGACCCCAAAATCGTCGACCACGCGACCAACGCCGAACCCGAGCATGATACGCCCTGGGACACGCCCGTGTCCCAGGCCGTGTCACCTCTACCAAATCCCAAATTTGGCTCAAAACGCCACCCATCACCCTTTTGAGTTTCGGGGCGTTACAACTCTCTCCCTCTTAAAAGAATTTCGTCCACGAAATTTCCAAAGGAAAAGAAAACAGAAAACCAAAAGCGGTACCTGAGCGGAATAACTCTGGGTACTCCTCCAGCATGGTTTGCTTTCGTTCGCAAGAGAGCTCCTCCCGACCGCAATTGTCCCACCGGACCTTGACCATCCTGATCTCCTTGTTACGGAGTCGCTTAACTTCAAAGACTTTAATACGAACGGGCTTGACCCTAGTCGTCAACCCTTCGTCCACTAGCACTTGATCAATTGCGATCACCTGTGAAAGCTCTTGCACCGTCTTCCGCAATACTGAAATGTGGAATACATCGTGTAGACCACTCAACTCTACTGATAGCCTCAGACGATAAGCCGCTTCGCCGATCCGCTCCAGAATCTCAAATGGTCCAAGGTACCTTGGGCTCAGCTTCTTCAAGCGTCGTACCCGTGAAACACTCTTGAATGGCTTTATCTTCAAGTACACCCAATCGCCAACCGCGAACTCCACGTTCCGATGCTTGCCATTATAGTACTTAGCTTTCTATCCCGAGCAATCAACAAACACTCTCGAATGATCCGCACCAAAGAAGTAGCGCTTTCCACCTCATGCTTTTTGTACAACCTTGCCTCACCCGTTTATAGCCACGATAACGGCGTGCGACACTTTCTACCATATAGGGCCACGAAGGGCGTCATTTGAATACTCGCCTGGTAGCTATTGTTGTACGCAAACTCCACCAAATACAGGTGGTCTTCCCAATGCTTTCCGAAGTCTAGAACACACATGCGAAGAATGTCCTCCATAGTTCTATTGACCCTCTCGGTCTGCCCATCCGTCTGCGGATGGAAGGCTGTGATGAACTTCAACTTAGTCCCCAGCATTTGCCGCACCAACCTCAAATCATTGGATGTAAAATGCCCATCTAGATCACTCACGTTGCTGCGGGGCACACCGTGCAGTCTGACTATATTATCCACGTACAGCTTCGCCAGTCACTCCACTGAATCATCCTTCCTATGCGGAATGAAATGCGACACTTTTGTTAACCGGTCTACGATCACCTAGATGGCGTCGTTTTCCTTCTGCGACTTTGGAAAGTCATGCACAAAGTCCATCGAAATGTCGTCAAACTTCCACTCTGGAATAGGCAAGGATTTCAAGAATCCCCCTGGCTTTTGGCACTCCGCCTTTACTAAGGCGCAAGTTTGACATTTAGCCACAAACAGTGCCACATCCTTCTTGAGCCCTGACCACCAGAATAACTTCTTTAGATCCCGGTACATCTTCGTGCTCCCTGGGTGGATTGATTACTTGGTATGATGAGCCTCGTACATCAACTCCACCCGAAGATTTCTCCTGTTTGGGACGCACAAACGATCGTCCTTCCTTAGTAGCCCATCTTCAACTGAAAACTGGGAATTTGACCCATCCAATGCTGCATCCATAAGCTCTTTCATGCTGCCATCCAGCTCCATAGCCTGCCGAATCCGATCAGCCAGGTCATACTGCACTTCCGTCCAGTTCAATAATGCCTCGGCGCTAGTCTGCCTGTCAACACAACAGATCTCTAACGCCTCCAACTCCCAAATTAGCCTCTCAATATGAACCGACAACCAGTTGGCTTGGGGGGGAGCCCTGCGACTTAACGCATCCGCAACTGCATTGCCTTTCCCAGGTACATAATGAATCTTGAACGTACAGTCCCCCAGGAACTCCATCCATCTCCGCTGCCTCATATTCATATCCTTTTGATCCAACAGGTACTTCAAGCTCTTATGGTCGGTATAAATATCAACCTTTACGCCGTACAAATAATGTCTCCACAGCTTAAGCACGAAAATCACGGCCGCCAACTCCAAGTCGTGGACTGGATAATTCCTTTTGTGCACTTTCAGCTGACGTGATCCATACGCTATCACCCTTCCATGCTGCAGCAGCATGCAACCCAAACCACTACCTGAGGCATCATTATAGATCTCGAAGCCCTCGGTCCCACTCGGCGAACTTAGCATTGGCGTCGTGGTCAACCGACTCTTCAACTCCTCAAACGCTTGCACGCACTCCTGCGTCCATAATAACTTCTGATCTTTCCTTATCAACTTAGAGAGAGGTAGCGTTATCCGCGAGAAGTTCTGTACGAAGCGCCTGTAATAGCTGGCAAGCCCAAGAAAACTCCGGACTTCCGCTATCGAAGACAACACAGGCCACTCTCGTATCGCAACAATCTTCGCCGGATCTACCGCTATCCCTTCTCCACTGACTATAAGCCCAAGGAATGCAACTGAGGATAACCAAAACTCGCACTTGGAGAACTTTGCGTATAGTTCATTCCTCCTCAGCGTATCCAACACCAGATGTAGATGTTTGAAGTGATCTTCCTCGCACTGCGAGTACACCAATATGTCGTCAATGAAGATGATCACAAAATGGTCTAGGTACTCTCTGAACGTTCTGTTCATCAGATCCATGAACACCGATGGCGCATTGGTCAGCCCAAATGGCATGACCGTGAACTTGAAATGCCCATACCTTGTGCTGAACGCTGTCTTCGGGATATCACTCTCCCTTATCCTTAACTGATAATAACCGGACTTCAGATCCAACTTTGAATATACCGATGACCAAACTAACTGATCAAAAAGATCATCAATCCTTGGGATCGGGTATTTGTTCTTTTCCGTTAGCTTGTTCAACTCTCTGTAGTCGATACACAGCCGCAAGCTCCCGTCCTTCTTCTTAACAAAGAGGACCGGTGCGCTACAAGGCATGAGCTTGGACGCACATACCCTTGCTCCATCAACTCTTCTAGTTGAACCTTTAACTCCGCCATCTCCTTAGGCGCCAACCTATAAGGAGAGCGTGACACAGGTTTGGCACCTGACACTAGCTCGATGGTGAAATCGATCTCTCGCTGCGGTGGGGCTCCGGTAAGATCGTCCGGGAACACGTCGGGGTACTCACATACCACTGGGATACCATCCAAAGTGGTCTTAGGCTTTACAGCCTCCACTAACGTGAAGAACAGCTCTGCATCAACATGAACCGCCTTCACCACCTGAAGAGAAGACATCAGCGTCTTGCTCGACCCCTTCAAACCCGCAAATGTTGTCTCCTGCCAACACCCAGTTTGACCTCTTTACGGTTGCAATCTATAAAAGCCTTCTGCTCCGAAAGCCAGTCCATACGGAAGATGACGTCTAACTCTACTAGCAGCAGCAACGACGTTAGCAAGTCGAACTCTTGGCTTCCAATATGAACCCTTACGACACATACACTGTCCGCGTGCATCGAACACACAATCAGCAGCAGCACATCCAATTTGTCCTTCGTCATCGAAGAAGGGACTCCGATGCGTGTTATGAAACTTTCGGACAAAAAGGAGTGTTAAGCTCCTGTATTGAATAGTGCTCGTGCCGGACTATCGCCAATCAGAACAAAGCATATACAAACAATATTAAGCTAACAGGCACTAGGTAATAGTATTTAAATCTAACTTGCTATAAATTAAACCGTACCTGTGACCACATCTGCTTGTTTGATGGCTTCCTGCTGGCCCAAATTATAGACTCTCGGTTGAGTCGGAGCATAGTGGGACGCGGTTGACTCCACCGCCTTGCCCTTTTCTTCATAAGTGGCTCCTTGCTTCCTCTCGGACTTCGGGCGTCCGCTCCAACAATCACGGGCAAAATGCCCCGTCTTTCCACAAGTAAAACAAGCGCCCGGGGTTCGGTTGGTAGTTGCCCCCGAGGCACCTGAAGAAGGGGCTGGACCCGACGTCCTAGCCTTCTTGTAGAACCTGCGATATCCAGACTTCGAAGTAGTCGGCAATTTGAACTCCGACTTTTTGCCACTGGAGTCCTTCTTCGCCTGAACATTCTTCATGTCCTTTTCCAAGGACCGGGCCGTATTGACCAAGGTTAGGAAACCTTGCGCCATAGGCCCCAAAAGTAACAATCTCAAGTCATCTCTCAAGCCTTCATAGAATCAGTTCGTCTTGCGCTCCTCATCAGCAAAGGTAGCGCTTGCGTATCGTCCTAAATGAGTAAACTCATGGAAATACTCGTCCACGGTACTGTCTCCTTGAACCAAATTCTGGAATTCATTCTCCAAAGCAATCCTCTGAGCTGAGGGGAGGTATCGAGCCAAGAACAACCTTGAAAACTCCTCCATTGAGACATCAACCAACTGCTTACCCCTCAGATGGTGTAGCTCCAAGCCTTCCCACCATAGCCTTGCGTCCCCGTCCAGCAAGAACGTCGCAATCATGGTCTTCTGCCACTCTTCAGTCTCAGTAGCTATCAGTACTCTATTAACTTTAGAGAGCCAATCCTCTGCTTGAGTTGGGATTCCCGTCCCCGAGAACACAGGAGGATTGAAGCCCATCACGTGCTTTAGCTGCTTCTCCGTTGCTCTCCTCGGTAACACCGGCTCCAGGACCACCTGTTCCACCCTCCTTGGCTCTGCCTCTTGGAGCGGTACTTGCTCCATAGCAGGAGCAGGCTGCTGCACCTGCCTCGTAGGCTGCGCATTGATCATCGCATACACAGCCTCCGCTACCAATCGAATGGTCTCGGCTGAAGGAGGTGTTGCAGACACATCAATTGGTGCGCTGCTCGCCTAAGAAACTGGCCGTTCTGACGGTCCAGCACCACTCCTGGTCACCTATAATCGTACAAAACACAGATAAGTGACTAAACAACATTGCAAAACGCAATTATAGGAACACGCAGGTTCCTCAAACAAGTGTATTTTCATTCCTAAGTGGACATTCATGGGTTCTTTTCATGTTATAACGATGACGCACACACATGTGCTCACCACCCCTTAAAGTGAATTCGTCCACGAATTCATTTAAGCTTGACCGAAACCATTAGTCTGATACCAAATTATAACACCCCTATCCGTCACATAGCATATAGCAGTAGGTCCGACCGGGGGCCGACGCCATATACCACGGACAGACCGGTGGGTTACTCATTGAAACCAATCAACCATTCACAACGTCCTACACAGAGCATCTAGCGGAAGCAATTTATTAAGTTGCAAAGAATAAAGAACCCACCCAAGCATGAACGTCCTACATAAGTACTGGCCTTATGGCCTTACAATAGTTTGCTCAAATATAAGTGTCTTCCAAACTTCGGCACGCAGGCCGGTCATACATGAAAATATAAGAAAACACTCAAAATTAGGCCTTCGAGGGCCAGCTCAGCAACTTGGGCTTTAGCCCGCTATTTATCGCTCGACTCCGCAGCACCTGCAAGCAACAATCCACCGCATGGTGGCAAACAAAAGCAACGGTCAGCCATACTGACCAAATTATAACGACCCCGCCCCCAACTCGGGGCGGCGATGCTCTTTCCCTGCACTTTGTTAGCATAACCAAGAAGTATAGTGTAAACACACTTCATCACAGGCGAAGACACGCACAGCCACACACCCCGTGCACTCAGGGCACATTCACGGCGATTCAGCCAACGTCACGTCAATTTAAGCCATAGATATTTCCATCTCACCACCGCCCCTTGGACGGCCAACCTTATGAGCATTTTGTCTTCCTAGCATGGGTCACGTCAATTTAAGCCATAGACCGCCGAAGACCCTCATCTATGCCAACGGTTCCGCCAAACGACATAGAGCAGGTACGGTTCCGCCTGACCCGTGCTCATACTGCAACGTCAATTTAAGACATATGCGCGGGTCAAGACTCCCCGAGTCCCGTTTCCATCACACAGTTCACATAACCCGGTTATGTTCAAGTTGGCTACCCGGCCACCATGTTGGCAAAACCACGCGTTTACCCAGTTTTTCGGGTGCACCTTGGAGTTAGTCTCCAAGGCTCCCTTTTGCAATCTACCTCGTAGAGAACCCGAAAAACAAACATTTGCATGGAGTCTTCTCCGGACATTTATGCAATGCAACATCACCGATCCAGACCAACTTGTCCGGGTAGGCTTCACACATCATGCCTATGTTCGTTCTCGAATGCAGACTCTACACAATGGGGACTTTACATATCTACACCAAGGAACGCCACAAACTCACCGCACACTCGCGAGAGAGGGCTTCCTATGCAAAGGAAAAGAGGACTTCACATGTCCTAGGATGAGAATCGTTACCCTAGCATTTTTCCTTGGCGCCATGAGAATCTATGTAGATGAAAAGCACCGCATTCTCCTTGCCTCCGTAGATCCAAAATCGGCTCGCGATTTGGAGCTCCGAAACTCCGCCGGTGACTGGATCTAGCCCTCATTCTTCCTTCTTGCTCTCTCCTTTCTCTAGATCTTATAAAGAGAGTGAACCCAAGAAAATGCGGTTTTCTAAACCCTAAACTCGGGTATATCCCTGAGGAAACAACCCCCAGCCATCAGATCTCAAAACAAGGAAACGAACGGCTGCGATTTAGCCCGAAAATCCAAAATCTGGGCCAAACACGGGTTGCGACATGGTCGTGTCTAAGGCCATGTCACCCATTCGCCGTCAAAACCGTCGCGGCCCAAAAATAACACAGTACTCGACACGCCTGTGTCAGGCTTGACACGCCCGTGTCACCCAGTACACGCTCGTATAGCTGGGCGTGTTCCTCCAACGATACAGGTCCAAAACAACCAGAGCACGACACGGCCATGTGACACGCCCGTGTCACATGCCATGTGCTAGACACGACCTGGGACACGCCCATGTCCCAGGCCGTATAGCAGCCTTAGCACAAATTGCCAAATGACCCGAGCAGGACACGGGCATTTGACACGCCCGTGTCGAATTTGACACGCCCGTGTCGGACTCGAACACGCCTGGGCTCAGGCCGTGCGCCCTCACTCAACGACCGTTGAGTGGAAAGCTTTTGGTGACTAACATGCCCTGGGACACGCCCGTGTACCAGGCTGTGTTCACCCTCCCGACGATCGTTGACCCCAAAAATCGTCGACAACACGACCAATGCCAAACCTGAACACGACACGCCCTGGGACACGCCCATGTCCCAAGCCGTGTCACCTCTACCAAATCCCAGATTTGGTTCAAAACGCCACCCGTCACCCTTTTGAGTTTTGGGGCGTTACAGGGACAGCGAATAAAGTCCACCGCTGGAGCGAGCAGCTGGTCGTCGTCCATGGCGACTTTGCGGGCCTCCTGGGAAGGCCACACCAACCCGCCGATGTCGCATTCCTCCCGCCGATCTTGGAAGGTGTCAGCGAACAACTGTTCGAATCCTTCCAAGGTCGCCAGTTTGATGTCATCTACTGGCGGCTTAATGTCAACATGTTCGAAGAGGTCCAACCAAAAGAGGATAAGACTTAAACGAGAATTATGTATACTCGCCGGCTCGCGCCTGTTTATTGGAGCTCGACACTAAACATGTCGCTTGATCTTTGCAGTGGCCAACGAGCTTCCGGAGAAGCTGCTTCCTCCGACAAAGGAAATCACCACCTCTCTTACTGAAGCCCACCCACCGCTTGACGTTGGGGAGAAGAAGAAACTCGCCAAGGGGAAGGCGAAGGTCAAGTCGTCGGGGCCTGCGAGTAAGGGGGCGAAAGTGTCGTTGCCTCATTCTGATGACCAGGAGTCACCGCTGGAAGCTCGGGCACCCCGCTTCCACCCAAACTATAACCTTGGGCGAGGGGTGGTGGATGCTTATGGTCGCCCGCTGGTGACCTGGTCGAAAGACAAACACGTGGTGTCGCTGAGCACCAACCTCCCGTCCTGGTCGACGGATTGGGAGGATAAGGGGGAGTACTTCTGTAACACCCCTATCCGTCACATAGCATATAGTAGTAGGTCCGGCCGGGGCCCGACGCCATATACTACGGACAGACCGGTTGGTTACTTATTGAAACCATTCAACCAATCACAACGTCCTACCCAGAGCATCTAGCGGAAGTAAATTATTAAATTGTACAAAGAATAAAGAACCCTGCCAAGCATGAATGTCCACTACTCAAACCAAGAAGAAATGTTTAATACATTAAACAGAAATGGCCTTATGGCCTTACAGGAGTTTGCTTAATAAAAGTGTCTTCCAAACCTCGGCACGCAGGCCGGTCACACATGAGTACAAAAAAAAGAAAACACTGAACAATTGGCCTTCGAGGGCCGGCACAGCAACTTGGGCTTTAGCCCGCTATTTATCGCTCGGCTCCGCAGCACCTGCAAGCAACAATCCACCGCACGGTGGTAAACAAAGGCAACGGTCAGCTATGCTGACCAAATTATAACGATTTCACCCCCAAACTGGGGCAGCAAAGCTTCTTCCCTGCACTTATTAGCAAAACAAGCAACATAGCGAAATAAGCATCACATCACAGGTGCACGCTCACACGGCCATACACCCCGTGCTCTCAGGGCACTTACTCGGCGGGCCAGTCCGAACCCCGTCCGGTCCTTGACTCCACCACCACCCCCAGGGCGGCAACCTCGTGAGCATTTAGTCCTTTCAGCCGTAGCCTAGACTCGATCTCCAAACCTCAGTAAGTCCCACGTAAAACTTTAGGTCGCTTTAACCGAGCAGATGGAGCGGGTAGGGGTCCACCAGCCCGGTTCTCACCCCGCCGTTGCCATTTGGCCTTTGACGCAGGCTAAGCTTCCCCAGTCCCAAATATCATTCAAACACGGTACATATCCCCGCTATGTACCCGGTTGGCTCCCAGGCCACCGATATGACAGAAATGCGTTTCCGTCCATATTTCCGGGTGCACCTCGGGGTTAATCCCCAAGATTCCCTGATGCATTCTACCGCATAGCAACCCGAAAACAATCAAAACGCTCGGAGTCTTCTCCGGCTAAAAATGTACAGCAAATCATCACCGATCCAGACCAATACGTCTGGGTAGGCTTCACACATCATGCTTATGTCCGTACTACAATTCCGGACTCTAAAAGGGGGACTTTACATATCTACCCCAAGGAATACCTCAATCTCGCCGCACACTCGCGGGAGAGGGGTTTTCCCATGCAAAGGAAGAAGAGCTTCACATGCTCAAGAAGAGAATCGTTACCCTAGCATTTCTCCTCGGCGTCATGATGATCTAGACGGATGGAGAGCACCGTATCGGCGTCGCCTTTGCGGATCTGGACTCGGATCGTGATTTGGAGTTTCGAAGCTCCGCCGGTGACCGGATCTTGGCCTTCTTCCTCCTCCTTGCTCTCCCTTCTCTCTAGGTTTTAGAAAGAGAAGGCTTGGATGAAAATAAGGGGTTCAAACCCTATTCCCCAGATATAACATACCAGCAACAGCCCTGAGCCATCGGATCCCAAATCAAGAAATCGAACGGCTGCGATTCAGTCCAATATTACAAAATCTGGGCCGAACACGGGTTGCAACACGGCCGTGTGCATGTCTGTGTCACCCATTCGCCGTCTCACCCGACGTTCCAACCAGCACACAGCATTTGACACGGCCTATGACACGCCCGTGTCAGGCCCGACACGTCCGTGTCATGACCCGTGTTACGCCTAGCAGAAAAATCCTGCAAACCGCCCAAAAAGGAAACGGCCCGCGACATGGCACCCGACACGCCCGTGTCATAAGTGACACGCCCGTGTTTGGCCCCGTGTCACGCCCCGTGTGCACCTTACTCAACGATCGTGGAGTGCGAGGCTTTGAGTGACTGACACGCCCTGGGACACGCCCGTGTCCCAGGCCGTGTTCAGCCTCTCGACAATCATCGACTCCAAAATCGTTGACCGCGCGACCATCACTGAACCCGAGCACGACACGTCCTGGGACACGCCCGTGTCCCAGGCCGTGTCACCCCTGCCAAAACACAGATTTGGCTCAAAACGTCACCCGTCACCCTATTGAGTTTTGGGGCGTTACAACTCTCTCCATCTTAAAAGAATTTCGCCCACGAAATTACTAAAGGAAAGAAAACAGAAAAACTTTAAGCAGTACCTGAGCGGAATAACTCCGGGTACTCCTCCAGCATGGATTGCTCTCGTTCCCAAGAGAGCTCCTCCCGACTGTAGTCGTCCCACCGGACAACGACTAACCTGATCTCCTTGATACGAAGTCGCTCGACTTCACGGTCTCCAAAACGAATGGGCTTGACCGTAGACGTCAACCTTTCGTCCACCACTACTTGATAACTCATGATCAAGTTCGAAGGCTCTTGCGCCGCCTCACCAAACCGCTCTAGAAATCTCAAGTGGTCCAAGGTATACCGGGCTCAGCTTCCCCAAGCGTCGCTCCCGTGAAACACTCTTGAACGACTATAACTTCCAATACGCCAGCTGAGAACTCCACATTCCGATACGTGGCGTTAAAGTACTTAGTCTGCCTCTCCTGAGCGATTAGCAAAAGTTCTCATATGGTTCGCACCAAAGGGGTAGTGTTTACCACCTCTTGCTTTAAATACAACTTCGTGTCATCCGTTTCTAGCCACGACAACGGCATGCGACAACTTCAACCTTATAGGGCCTCGAAGGGCGCCATTTATATGCTCGCCCGGTAGTTAATGTTGTACGCAAACTTTACCAAAACAGATGGCCTTCCCACTGCTTTCCGAAGTCCAGAACGCACATGCGAAGCACGTCCTCCAACGTCCTGTTGACCCACTCGGTCTTCTCATCCGTCCGCGGATGTAAGACTGGACTAAACTACAACTTAGTCTCCAGCACTTCATGTAACCACCTCCAACCATTGGACGTAAAATGCCCATCTCGATTGCTCACGATGTTGCGGGGCACACCGTGCGGTCTAACTATGTTACCCATAAACATTTGTCAGTTACTCCGCCGAATTATCCTTCCTATGCGGAATGAAGTGCGACACTAAAGTCAACACAACTACGATCACCCACATGGCGTCGCTTCCCCACTGTGACTTTGGCAAACCATGCACACAGTCCAGTCGAACTTCTATTCCGAACTAGGCAAGGATTTCAAGAATCCCCCGACTCTTGGCACTTTGCCTTCACTAAGGCGCAAGGCTGGCATTTTGCCACACATAGTGCCACAACCGTCTAGAGTCTTGGCACCCAGAGCACTTCTTCATATATCGGCACAACTTCGTGCTTCCTAAGCTAATTGAGTACTGGGTGTAACATACCACAACTCCACCCATCAATTTCCCACGCTTAGGCCGCAAAAACGGTTGTATTTCCTTGGTAGCCTACCTTCAACCGTCGATTTGGGATTTTGACCCACCGAGCCGCACCCATGATTTCCTTCAAGCTGCTTCCCAAACTATAGTCTGCCAAATACGATCAGCCAAGTCATACTGGACTTCCGACCAGTTCAATTACGTTTCGACGCTAGTCTGCTTGTCAACGCAAGAGATAGCTAACATATCCAACTCCCGGGTCAAACTCTCAACATGAACCTACAACTAGTAGCTTGGGCGGAAGCCCTGCGTCTCAACGCATCCGCAACTACATTGCCTTACAATGGGCACAAAATAACTTTCAAACGTATAGTCCCCCCGGAACTCCATCCATTTTTGCTGCCTCAATTTCCGACCCTTTTGGTCCAACCGATATATCAGACTCCTATAATCGGTACAAACATCGACTTATGCGCCGTACGAATAATGCCTCCACAGCTCAAGCGCAAAACACACGGCCGCTAACTCCAGATTGCGGACTGGGCAATAGCGCTCTTTCAGCTAATGCGAGCCATAAGCCATAACATTACCATGTTGCAGCAGCACGCAGTCCAATCCACTGCCCAAGGCAGTGCCGTAGATCTCACAGCTTTTGGTTCCACTCGGCGAACTTAACACTGACGCCGTGGTTGACCAACTCTTTAACCCTTTAAAGTTTGGGCGCACTCGCGCATCAAAACAACCTTTTAAGCTTTTCCTTGACAGCGGTGTGAGGGGTAAATCTATCCGCGAGAAGTCCTGTACGAAACGCCTGCGGTAGCTGACCACACCAGAAACTATGGACTTCCGCTACCGAGACAACACGGGCCACCCTCGTATTGAGACTAACAACGCTGGATCCACGCTCACCCATTCTACCAACTATAGGACCGAGGAGCGCTACGAGGATAACCCAAGACTCGTGTTTGGAGAACTTGGTGTATACATGGTTCCTCCTTAGCTTCCACAAAACCAAAAGTAGATATTCAGAAGTGATACCCTTCGCACTTCAATTACCCCAATGTGTCGTCGATGAAGATGGTCACAAAATGGACTAGGTACTCCATGAACGTTCCGTTCATCCGGTCTATGAACACTGATGCCACATTTGACTGCCAAAATGGCACGATCGTAGACTCGGATTGCTCATTCCTCGTGCTTAACTCCGTCTTTGCGACAACACTTACCCTTATTCTCAGATCAGGGTAACCAGACTTACGATCCACTACTGAGTCCACCGAAGACCCGACTAACTGATCAGAAGATCATCGATCATTTGGATCGATTACTTGACATATTTCTGCAAACTTATACAGCTCTCTGCAACAGATACAAAATTGCAAGCTCCCGTCCTTCTTCTGAGTAAAAAGGACCGGTGCACTCTAAGGCCACGAGCTTGGACACACATACCCTTACTCCATCAACTTTTCTAGTTGAACCTTTAACTCCGCTATCACCTTAGGCATCAACCTATAAGGAGAGCGTGACACAGGTTTGGCACCTGGCACAACTCAATCGTGAAATCGATCTCACGCTACGGTGGAGCTCCAGGGAAAACATCAGGGAAACACATAAGGATATTCAGATACACCCGATTACTATCCAATGTAGGATTAGGCTTCACAGCCTCCCATGGTGGCAGTAACGACGCTTGCAAGTCAAACTCCAAACCCCCAACTCGTACCTTTACGACACAGACTCTCTCTTCGCGCGCATTGAATGACCACTAGGCAACTACACGTCCAATTTGTCCTTTACCATCGAAGGAGGTACTCCAATGCGCAATATAAATCCTTCAGACAAAAGGAGTGTGAAGCTCCCGTATCGAACAATGCTCTCGCCGGATTACCAACAATCCACACAAAGCCGAGAACCTCCAGTCCTAAGATAATACGCATAACGTATCAGGTATAAGAAGCTAAATTGCTAACAATTAACCCATACCTGTCTTCCCGACGATCGGCCACATGGCCTCCTGCTGGCCAAGGATGTCCATTCCCAGTTGGGCCGGAGTAAACAGCGGTGCGGTGGACGCCACCGCCTTTCCCTTCTCCTCAGATACTGCCCCCGAATTATTTTTGTACATTGGGCGTCCACTCCAACAATCCAAGGCATAGTGCCCCGACTTTCCACAAGCAAAGCATGCATCCGGGGTTTGGATTGTAGTCGCTCCGAATGTGCTAGAGGAAGGGACTAGACCCGACCTCCTAGCGTTCTTATACCACCTACGGTACCCAGATTTTGAGGTTGGCATTTTGAACATCGTTTCCTTTACACCAGAGGCTTCAACTGCTCCTGCCACAACTTTCGTTGTCTTCTGAACATTCACCCAACACTCACTGGCAAAGTGCCCTTTCTTGGCACAAGAATAACATTTGTAAGTGGTTTGGCTAGTAGATGATCTAACCTCTTTACTCAGCGTCTTTCGATAGACAGTCCTTATAGGATCTGTAGGGTTTGGTACCCTATCCACTGGTACTTGGTGAGTTTTCCCCAACAACACCTCCAAAGCTCTGTCCGATTCCACCAAAGCTCGGAATCCCAAAAACTTTGGTCCTAGCAGTAGGATACGCAACTCGCTGCACAGACCGTTATAAAATCTATCAACTATAGATTGCTCGCTTTCCCATTCAAAGCTTGGGTAGCGCCTTATCATAAGGAACGTCTGCAAATATGCTTCAACTGAATGCGCTCCCTGCACCACAGTCATGCTCATCTGCTGCCCTAATTGACCTCCAAATGCCCTTTGCTCCAATATACCGCCCGATGTTAGGGTCATCTCAGGGACAAAGGGCTGCACATTACTTCCATGTTGTGCATTGGTCACAGCAAATACCGCTTCAACCACCCTTATTAATCATAGTTTCCAAAGACGTAGGGGTCTCAGGAACGTTACTTAGTGCAGTACTTTGCTCAGCAAACATGTGTTAAGACTGCCACGCTCCACTTCCGGACACCTATAGCCGTTCAAAACACCATAAGTGACTGAACAAAATTGCAAAAAGCAATTATAGGAACACGCAAGTTCCTCAAACATGTGTATTTTCATTCCTAAGTGGACATTCATGGGTTCTTTTCATGTTATAACGATGACGCAAACATATGTGCTCACCACCCCTTAAAGTGAATTTGCCCACGAATTCATTTAAGCTTGACCGAAACCAGTAGTCTGATACCAATTTGTAACACCCCTATCCGTCACATAGCATATAGCAGTAGGTCCGGCCAGGGCCCGACGCCATATACTACGGACAGACCGGTTGGTTACTTATTGAAACCATTCAACCACTCACAACGTCCTACCCAGGGCATCTAGCGGAAGTAAATTATTAAGTTGTACAAAGAATAAAGAACCCTGCCAAGCATGAATGTCCACTACTCAAACCAAGAAGGAATGTTTAATACACTAAACAGAAATGACCTTATGGCCTTACAGGAGTTTGCTTAATAAAAGTGTCTTCCAAACATCGGCACGCAGGCCGGTCACACATGAGTACAAAAAAAAAGAAAACACTGAACAATTGGCCTTCGAGGGCCGGCACAGCAACTTGGGCTTTAGCCCGCAATTTATCGCTCGGCTCCGCAACACCTGCAAGCAATAATCCACCGCACGGTGGTAAACAAAGGCAACGGTCAGCTATGCTGACCAAATTATAACGATTCCGCCCCCAAACCGGGGCGGCAAAGCTTCTTCCCTGCACTTGTTAGCAAAACAAGCAACATAGCGAAATAAGCATCACATCACAGGTGCACGCTCACATGGTCGTACACCCCGTGCTCTCAGGGCACTTACTCGGCGGGCCAGTTCGAACCCCGTCCGGTCCTTGACTCCAACACCACCCCCAGGGTGGCAACCTTATGAGAATTTAGTCCTTTCGGCCGTAGCCTAGACTCGATCTCCAAACCTCGATAAGTCCGACGTAAAAATTTAGGTCGCTTTAACCGAGCAGATGGAGCGGGTAGGGGTCCACTAGCCCGTTGCTCACCCCGCCGTTGCCATTTGGCATTTGACGCGAGCTAAGCTTCCCCAGTCCCAAATATCATTCAAACACGGTACATAGCCCCGCTATGTACCCGGTTGGCTCCCAGGCCACCGATATGACAGAAATGCGTTTCCGTCCAGATTTCCGGGTGCACCTCAGGGTTAATCCCCAAGATTCCCTGATGCATTCTACCGCATAGTAACCCGAAAACAATCAAAACGCTCGGAGTCTTCTCCGGCTAAAAATGCACAGTAAATCATCACCGATCCAGACCAACACGTCCGGGTAGGCTTCACACATCATGCCTATGTCCGTACTACGATTCCATACTCTAACAAGGGGGACTTTACATATCTACCCCAAGGAATACCTCAATCTCGCCGCACACTCGCGGGAGAGGGGTTTTCCCATGCAAAGGAAGAAGAGCTTCACATGATCAAGAAGAGAATCGTTACCCTAACATTTATCCTCGACGTCATGATGATCTAGCCAGATGGAGAGCACCATATCGGCGTCGTCTTCGCAGATTTGGACTCGGATCGCGGTTTGGAGCTCCGAAGCTCCACTAGTGACCGGATCTTGGCCTTCTTCCTCCTCCTTGCTCTCCCTTCTCTCTTGGTTTTAGAAAGAGAAGGCTTGGATGAAAATAAGGGTTTCAAACCCTATTCCCCGGATATAACATACCAGCAACAGCCCTGAGCCGTCGGATCCCAAATCAAGAAATCAAACGGCTACGATTCAACCCAATATTAAAAAACCTGGGCCGAACACGGGTTGCAACACGCCCGTGTACATGTCCGTGTCACCCATTCGCCGTCTCACCCAACGTTCCAACCAGCACACGACATTTGACACGGCCTCTGATACGCCCGTGTCAGGCCCGACACGGCCGTGTCATGACCCGTGTCTCGCCTAGCAGAAAAATCCTGCAAACCGCCCGAAAAGGACACGACCTGCAACATGGCACCCGACACGCCCGTGTCATAAGTGACACGCCCGTGTCTTGCCCCGTGTCACGCCCCGTGTGCACCTTACTCAATGATCGTGGAGTGCGAGGCTTTAAGTGACTGACATGTCCTTGGACACGCCCGTGTCCCAGGCCGTGTTCAGCCTCTCGACGATCGTCGACTCCAAAATCGTTGACCGTACGACCAACACTGAACCCGAGAACGACACGCCCTGGGACACACCCATGTCCCAGGCCGTGTCACCCCTGCAAAAACACAGATTTGGCTCAAAACGTCACTCGTCACCCTATTGAGTTTCGGGGCGTTACAACTTCGCCGTCCTCCACGCTTTGTATGGGCGAGTAGATGTCGAGTCTATGCTGGAGCTCGACTCGACGGAACTCATCCAGCGATCTGCCGAGCTAGGACACTACACAGCCAGGAAGCTGTTGGAGACAACAGAGGCCTTGAAGGTCGTCTCTAAGAAGGCCATAGATCTCGGCATGCAATTGGTCTGTTGGAAGGATTTCGAAGTAAGTCGGTTCCTGTATGCGACATTGATGGTTTTTGACTTAGAATTACTTTGCTGGCGGTTGGTATCTCGCAGACCGTCGAGCTCGAAGCCGCGAAGAAGCTATCTTAATGCGAAGAGAAGCTCGCCACTTCTTAAGCGGAGTTGGAGGCGGCCCAGGTTCTCGCTGCCGAGATGGAAACTCGGCTGGTCGCAGCTGAAGGATGCGCGAGTTCTGTCGCTCCTTTGCCAGAGGCGTCGTGGCCGGAAGACGATCCGCAGTGGGCCGTCAAGCAGTCCCGCGCTCTTTGGGAAGAGAGGTCGTCCGTCCTCCGCGAGATAGTACGGGCCGCGGGGAATATCATGCTCGCTCGGTTGAGGATCAACGGTCAGCTCGTTGAGGGGGAGAGGCAGCTCACCGTAGACGAGCTTATCCCGGAGTTGCTCGTCGAGATTCCTATCTCGCCCGATCGCGTGCCCTCCTCGTCATCAAGCTCTCCAGCAGCAGTGGCAACGGCGAGGAAGAAGAGAATGCCGACATCGGAGATGACGAATATCAGCCGGATACTGGTGACGACGAGTCCTAGTTTCTCGCCGATCTTTGTTATGCTCGGATGTCGGAGACTTTTTGACACTTTTGTAACTTGCAACCTTTTGACATATTTATACAAGTTATTTCATTCTTTGCCCTTCTTTTCTCGCGTGTTGATTGATATCGCTCGCTAGGCTCATAGACTCGGGGAGGATGAGTGCTTGTTACGCTTACCCATGCGTTGACGTCGGTCATAGTCGCACAGTCGCTTCTCATGCAGCCATACTCTCTCCAACTACTCGTATAAAAGGTGTTCGCTTGACTGCCTGTTTGTATACTCGTCATAATCGTTCTCTCATTCTCACAAAGATATACTCGCCTGCTCGCCTAAGTATATTCGTGTTTGTAAAATCGTCTATCTTGTCGGAGCTAAATCCTGGATGGCTTGGAGATCGGAACCAACATCCATCATGGGTGAAGCTCCAGTGGGGGTGGGAAGCAGTCGACACCCAGCAGGAGGAAAGCTCAACTAGAGGTGGAAAACAGTCGACACCCACCAGGAGGCAAGCTCAACTGGGGGTGGGAAATAGTCGACACCCAGCATGAGCCAAGCTCAACTAGGGGTAGGAAACATTCGACACCCAGCAGGAGCCAAGCTCAACTGGGGGTGGGAAACAATCGACACCCAGCAGGAGCCAAGCTCAACTAGGGTGGGAAAAATTCGGCACCCAGCAGGATCCAAGCTCAACTGGGGGTGCAAAACAGTCGACACCCAGCAGGATCCAAGCTCAACTTGGGGTGGGAAACATTCGACACCCAGCAGGAGGCAAGCTCAACTGGGGGTGTGAAACAGTCGACACCCAGCAGGAGCCAAGCTCAACTAGGGGTGGGAAACATTCGACACCCAGTAGGAGGCAAGCTCAACTAGGGGTGGGAAACAGTCGACACCCAGCAGGAGCCAAGCTCAACCGGGGGTGGGAAATAGTCGACACCCAGCAGAAGGCAAGCTCAACTGGGGGTGGGAAACAGTCAACACCCAGTAGGAGCCAAGCTCAACTGGGGGTGGGAAATAGTCGACAACCAGCAGGAGCCAAGCTCAACTAGGGGTGGGAAACACTCGACACCCAGCAAAAGCCAAGCTCAACTGGGGGTTGGAATCATTCGACACCCAGCAGGAGGCAAGCTCAACTGAGGGTGGGAAAGAGTCGACACCTAGCGGGAGCCAAGCTCAACTGGGGGTGGGAAACCGTCGACACCCAGCAGGAGCCAAGCTCAACTGGGGGTGGGTCGACAACTCTCAGGAGCCGTTCTCAACTGGAGTGGTGTGAGTTGACTCGGGGAGGCAAATATTCGGTCTGCAGGAGGGGAGATCGTGCATAGTTCATGGACTACGACATCACTCCAGCGAGGAGCTTGGTCTCACTCGAGGAGGTCATTGGCCGATGTGCAGGAGAGGAGCTCGTGCAAGGACTCGGACTTACGATGACACTGCCACTTGAGGACTTTAATCGGTGCTGAGGTGAGCTCATCCTGTTACTTGAGAGGTGACAGATGGATTAGCTACAATGATGCTTTACAAACGACTGATACCTTTTAAAAGATATGATCTTGAAACTGCCAAATCGGGAAGTTGGCGTCCAGACCTATTCCTGAAAATTCCTCAAGTCGGAGGAGAGATGCAATCGGGGAGACATAGGCCGACATGCAAGGGGGGAGCTTATCTCGACCGTCAATGCAGAGGCTCGGTCTTACAAGAGCGCTTAAGTCCCGAGGCATCGTCCTACCATCCGCACTGGGCTATTTAAAAGGAACGGGTCGAAGGCTTGTATCCCGATCCAATAGCGAAGATCGCTCTTGACCATGCCACTCGGCCACGAGTGCCAATGCACGGGCAAAGGGGAATGTTCCTCTGAGGGTCCTTCAGGACACACTCGAGGCCAACACCTTCCCTTGGGCTTATTCTTGCCCCTTCTTCGGCAGGTTACCCTGCTTAGACAATAATTGAGATGCCTAGATTAGTGATTGCTTGGTGAGATCGGCCCTCTATCGAGTCCAGGAGGTTAGCGTCTAGGCCTGTTCCAGATAGTTCCTCCAGTCGGAGGAGAGATGTAATCGAGGAGACATAGGCCAACATGCAAGGGGAGAGCTGATCTCGACCGTCAATGTTGAGGCTCGGTCTTACAGGAGCGCTTCAGTCCCGAGGCATCGTCCCATCGTCTGCACTGGGCTATTTAGGAGGAACAGGTCAACCGCTGGTTTTCGGAGTCGATCGCGGGGCTGGTCCTTGAAGCCTTCAGAAATCTTGAGATAGATATACACAGAGAGAAACAAGCTTACCGCAAATATTATATTCATATCAACATGATTACAAAGAAGACATAGGTTACCGCTAGGGATATAACCTTTTCAGGTCATCCTCGCTCCAGGTACCTCCCAGCTGTTCTCCTACTTGATCTTTCAGGTAGTAGCCTCCAGTGGCTAGGACTTCTTGGACGATGAAGGGACCTTCCCAGTTTGGATGTAGCTTGCCAACGGTTGCGCCTTTTCCCGCGGCGTCTACCTTTTTCATGACTAGGTCACCTGGAAGGAAATGTTTGAGGCAGACGTTTTTGTCGAAATGCTTTGCCATGCGTTGCTTGATCTCCTCTTGGCGGATGGACGCTAAGTCACGAAGCTGTTCAACTTAATCCAGCGAGAGCCTCTGAGCATCTTCATTCTCCAAGCTCGACTCTTTGCCGCCATCTCCTGCTGATATGACTCTCGGGCTACGAACCTCGAACTCTACTGGGATGAGTGCCTCAGATCCGTGGGATAACTTGAAGGGGGTTTCCCCTGTAGCCGAGTTCAGAGTTGTTCTCAGAGCCCAGAGGACTGAGGGGAGCTGCTCTGCCCAATTGCCCTTCAAGTTTGTGACTTTCTTCTTTAGGAGGTTGATGATCAACTTGTTGGCGGCCTCCACCTGTCCGTTGCTGCGAGGATAATGCACAGAGGTGAATCGAAGATCCGTCCCTAGCTGCTTGCAGAAGTCCTCTAACTCCAAGCTAGTGAACTACGGACCATTGTCGGTGACGATGGAGAGAGGAATCCCGAACCTGCACGCAATCTCCCCCCCAGATGAAATTCTTCACAATCTGAGAGGTTGTCTTGGCCAGAGCTTTTGCCTCGATCCATTTGGAGAAGTAATCGATCATGATAAGGATGAACTTCCTCTGTCCGCTGGCCTGAGGGAAAGGGCCGATCAAGTCCATTCCCCAGATAGCGAAGGGCCATGGAGCAGTGATTGAACGAAGGTGCTGAGCTGGTTGTAACTTAAGAGGCGCGAAGAGCTGATATTGGGGACACTTCTTGGAGAAGGATTCTGTATCCTTTCGGATGGTGGGCACAAAGTATCCATGCCTTAGGATTCTCTGTTCCAGAGTATGGGTCCCTGAGTGACTGTCACACTCTCCCGAATGAATCTCTTCTAGAATGTGAGGGACTTCTATTTACGACAGGCACCGGGCCAGAGGGCCCGAGATAGTCTTGCGATAGAGTTCTCCTTCCTGTAGTAAGTAGTATGCGGCTTTGTAGCGGAGCTTTCTTTGATCACCATCGCTGGTAGGAATCCGACCTGTTGCCAAGAAAGAGGTGAACGAATCCTTCCAAAAAGCCCTCTGTTCGATCTCCATCATCTCCCCTTCTTCGATGGACGGTCAAAAAAGTTCGGTCACGGTACCCCTAGCCCGGGGACCGTACTTGGCGAGATAGTCAGCTTCTGAATTCTTTTCTCGAGGCAGGTGCTCGATGAAGAAAGATTGAAACCCGCCGATCAGACCCTTTACTTTTACCAAGTATCTCTGCAGGATTGGGTCATTCAGCTCAAACTCGCCTCTAATCTGGGACGCGACTACCATCGAGTCGGTGAAAGCCCTGATATCTTGAATTGCTAACTCCTTGGCGAGACACAAGCTAGCTACCATAGCTTCGTACTCCACCTGATTATTTGTAACGGGGAAGAGGATCTCAACTTATTGCTCGATTCGGGTTCCTAGAGGACTCACTAGCACGACTCCGGCTCCCACAGAATATCTGCCCGAAGCCCCGTCTACAAACATCTTCCGAGAGACTGGGTTAGAAGAACCTTCGTCTCCTTCCATCTCGGCCGAGAAGTCAGCCAAGAAATCTGCTACCGCCTGTTCCTTGATCGCTACCCTCGGAGAGTGAGAAATGTTGAACTCGTTAAACTCTACCGCCCACTTCGCCAATCTGCAAGAGTGTTCCACCCCATCCAGGATACTACGCAGGGGGTGATTGGAGACAACTTTGATGAAATGAGATTGAAAATAAGGACGCAACCTCCAAGCCGAAACCATCAGAGCAAATACAAACTTTTCCAGAATAGGATATCTCGCTTCCGCCTAATGCAACACTCTACTAACGTATTAGATGAGGAGCTGCTTCTTGCCTTCTTCTCGGACCAGCACCGAGCTAACTGCCTCCGCTCCTACTCCCAGATAGAGCAGGAGATCCTCATCTCCCTGCGGGCCTTGGAGGAGAGGGGCCTGGGTAAGCTATTGTTTGAGCTTCCCGAAGGCATCCTCTCACTACGCGGTCCACTCAAACTTCTGATTCCTCTGAAAAGTATTGAAGAATGGAGAGCACTTCTCTCTTGCCTTGGATAAAAAACGACTAAGGCTTGCCAGCTTCCCCGTCAGCCTTTGGACCTCCTTGGGATCTCTTGGGGATGCCATTTCCAGAATGGCTTTGACCTTGTCTGGGTTAGGTTCCACCCCCCTGGGAGTGAGGAGGTGACCTAAAAACTTCCCTCTTCCCGCACCGAAAATGCACTTGGCCAGGTTGAGTCACATCTTGTACTTCCTCAGGGTGGCTAAGGTCTCCACTAGATCCGCTATGTGCTCTGTGACGCTTTTGCTCTTGATAAGAAGATCGTCCACATAGACTTCCAAGTTCCGCCCCTTCTACTCCTTGAAGATATGATCCATTATTCTCTGATAAGTTGCGCCCACATTCTTGAGCCCGAAGGGTATCATATTGTAGTTATAGCAACCATCGTTGGTTATGAAGGAGACGTCGTGGCAGTCGGGGGGATGCATCCGGATCTGGTGGTACCCTAAAAAAGCATCAAGAAAACTCATCACAGGAAACCCGACAGCGGAATCAACCAGCACGTCAATTTGAGGCAAAAGGTAGCAATCCTTCTGGCAAGCTTTATTCAGCATGGAAAAGTCAATACATAGACGCAGCCTCCTCCGGGCTTTTTCACCATTATAACATTGGAGATCCAATTTGGATACTGGATCTCTGAAACAAAACATGCCTTCAGCAGCTTCTCCACTTCCTCCCTGCTTGGTCCAGCCAACACGGCAATGCTTTTCCTATGCTTTTGACGAACGGAAGCCACCGTGGGATCTAGGTTGAGGCGATGACAAGCCACATTGGCATCAACCCCTGACATCTCGGCAGCGCTCCAAGCGAAGACGTCGACGTTGTCCTGTAGGCAAGTAGCCATCTCAATCTTCCCCTCTGGCGACAGGGATCCTCCAACCTTCAGCAGACCAGGCTCTCCTCCCTGGGAGATCACCTCCACCTCTTTCACCTCCTCGGCAACACACCACCCCTTCTCTTTCTCCATTAGCTCCTCCAACCTCTCCTCGTCCCCCATCCAGTTGATGGAACTGACGACATTCAAGTAGCATTCCCTAGAGGCCTTGGGATCTCCCCTGATCTTGATCTGGACATCCCATCGGTAGTACTTTAGGCACTGGTGATAAGATGACGGAACGGCCTTAAAGTAGTTGATGAGGGGCCGCCCGAAGATGACGTTGTATCTGCTCGGTGCGTCGACGATGACAAAGCGACATCAGATCGAAGTCCCGTCGAGAGTAACCAGGAGCTCTACTGCCCCTTCCATCTCTTTATTCTAGCCTGAGAAGCCAAAGAGGGGTCCATCTGCAGCTTAAACCCGAGACGCTTCCACCTGAAGTCCTACGAAAGTTCTATTGAAGATGACATTTACCGAGCTCCCATTATCCGCGAGGATTCGATCGATGGTGAAGTCTTCGATGGAAGCTTGAATCATTAGGGCATCATGGAAGGGGTTCTCATTCCCCAGCATGTCCTCCTCTGAGAAGGTGATCTATTCTAGCGGTGGCAGAATTTGTGATGTCGAAGCAACGCTCTTCTTGTAGATTTGATGGATACTTCCCTTGAGGGAAGCTCCGAGCCCGGCTCCTCCGTTGATCACCCTGACGTGGCCACCTCTTGGGCTATGGACCACCACTCCGTGACCTCCCAGGTCGGTATGGTCATCATTCCTCCTCCTTCCCGGAGCTTGGAATGCTACCTGCCCCACCGGGGCCTCCTACCTCGGTTGCTCCCTCTCTGTAACCCCTGCTTCCAGTCTCCTCCTTGCTTCCCAAAACTCCGGGCAAGCTAACGTCCCATGCCCCTCTACTCGATGTCTCAATAAAGGGGGATCTCCGCTTCCTGATGCCTAGCCCGCTGCTCCAGCCTGCGATGCTTGTTGTCTTGATGAGCAATAGCCATCGTCTCCCTTCTTCCTCCTCTTCGGCCTTCCTCCTGCCGATTATCATCCCTCCTCTCCTGGTGGAAACATGGTCTTACTGGTGTCCTCCACTAGGGGTGATTTCCGGGGTGCTTGAATCGCCTCACTTCTCCTCTTCCTGCCGGAGCCTCTACGGGCCTCCTCTCCTCCCGCCTCCGAGGCCTTTCCTGCCTTCTTTCTTCAACCCTCCTGGGCTCTTTTATCTTCCTCTTTTATTCTCTTCTTCTCGGCACCTCCTTCCTCCTTTCGTCATGCCTCTCCGGGGATTTCCTAGCCTTTGCTTCCGAAGGTCTCGCTCTCCCCCTTTGCCGTGGTTCGTCTCCATCCAGCCGCGCCAAGAATTCTTTGTTTTTCTCTTCTCCTTGGACGAAAGTATTTTCCCTCTCCACCATCTCCTCGAAGGATCTCGGGGGCTTCAACCCTATCTCTATGCTGAAGAGGCCTTACTTCAGACCAAACTTCAGGGCCACCATTAGGGTAAAGCTGTCTACCTCCTCCACTTCCAAGATCTCTTACTAGAAGCGATCGATGTAGTGGCCCAAACTCTCGTGCTGCCCTTGAGTAATCTTGAAGAGGGTCGTGTCCTCCTTATTCCTCTTCTTTGATGTTGCGAACCTTGCCATGAGGCCCGATATAGGTCGGAGAAAGAGTAGACGGACCCTGCTGGCAGTTGGTGAAACCAGTTTCTTGCATTGCCTTTAAGGGTGATGGAGAAGAACCGACATTTGAACGCATCAGACATGTTGTGGATGAAAATGACATCTTCAAACCACTGAAGATTCTGACCGGGTCATCTCTGCTGGAGTAGTAGGTGAGAACGGGCTCTCTGAAGCCTTCAGGGACGGGGGCGGCAAGGATCTCATTACAGAAGGGGCTCCTCCCTCCTTGGCGGTGGCGAGTTTCATCCTCGCTGGAGACATTATACTCGCTCCATAGGCGAGCATCACGGTATCTCGCCGACGACATTGGATCCTGAAAGTGGACCCCTTGGCTGCTTGCCGGATGATGTCGCGGCTGCATCAGTCTCTCTTCTCTTGCCTAAGCGGGCTCCTTCCCAGCTCGCCTTGGCGGCACTTCCTCATCCAACGGTGTCACGCGATGGGGGGAGGTCGCTGTGACGTCGGGGAGATGAGAAAACTCGACGAGGATGGTATTCTCAATCTTCTTCGTGAACTCCTCTAACGCAGCAACTGTCACAAACTCACCACCTCGCGCGAGTTCGCCAACTCCCACCGAGTTGCCAACCAACTCTTTATACTCGCCATCATTGGCCATCTCACTAAACCACCAAACTTTCCTCCTTGGCTGCGATCCACGCTCACCGCACCAAGTGTTGAAGTCAGGAAATTCCCGACCTCAGAATTCGGATCAAGGCCGCCTAAGGTTACTGGTTCAGAGATAAGATCAGAAGGCTAGGATGACTAGGATGAAGAACTGGAGGAAACAGGACCCCAGATGCTGCAGCAAGAAGGACCCACCACGTACCCGGATGCTTGAAAGGAGCAACCCCTTCTCAACCAAGAATGGTCGAACTGGGTACGAGGGAGACTAGCTGATGACTTAGTCGCAAGATCGCGACCTAGTCTTCTGAGGAAAAGGAATCCAAAGACCCGGCTAGTATCGAAAAAAGGGGTGAACTCGCGAGTATCCTGCAGAGGATTCCAAGTCTCTCTCCTCGTACCCCTGGGGTCCTATTTATAGGCAAATCCAAAGAGGGGGGGGGTCATATTTATACCCCAACCCCCGACAACTAGGCAACTTCCTAGAGGAACTCACACGGGCTGGGCGAGTATCTCGCCTAGTCGCCTACCTGTCAAGTATGCGAGGGGAGCTCGCCATACTCGCCAAGCCTTCCACTGCTTGACGTGCTGACTCTTGACTTCTGTCTTGACTTGTTGACCTTGACTTCTACTGACCTGGCTATGGTAGGACCCATCCTCGACGAATATGGGTTGTACAAGTCTATTTCTTGGATTGCCATGCAATAAGTGAAGAACCCAAGAATGGGCCAAAATCAGTGACAGAGCATTGGTCAACAGGATCACTGACCCAGGTAGCGTCTGAATAAGCATGGGGATGTAGAGAACTACTGCTGCAGAAGAAGAGACACGAGAATTCGTCGCCCAGAGATAACGCAGGAGCTGCAACATATGACCGTAATGATCATATCATCCACATGAACATCATGGGCAATATCAGGCCGAGTGATGGTGAGGTAGACGAGACTCCCAATGAGTTGACGGTAGTGAGTAGGATCAAAGAGTGGAACCCCATCATCCAGATGTATCTGCAGGTGAAGCTCCATAGGGGTGTCCACTGTGCAAGAGTCAGAGAGAATAGCCCAAGCTAGCAGATTATATGTGTAACGCTGCTGAGAGAGGTGAAAATCACGGTTTGTAGAACAAACCTCAAACCCCAAGAAGTAGCTCAGTTGTCCAAGGTCAGTCATCTGGAACTATTGCTGAAGATGATGGTTGACGAAGGTCACAAGTGAAGGATCATCGTCAGTAATGATCATATCATCCGAATAAAGTAACAACAAAGTTCGACCATGAGAGGAGGAGTACACGAACAGAGCTTGATCATGTGGACTTGGCTGGAAACCATCGGCTGTAACGACTGAGCTGAAACATGCAAACCACGCGCGGGGAGCCTGCTTGGGCCCATAAAGTGCTCGCCTCAAAAAATAGACAAGACCTGGAGGAGAGGATAGACCAGGAGGAGGAAGCATGTATACCTCCTACTGAAGATCAGCGTGAAGAAAGACATTCTTCACGTCGAGCTGAGACAAAGACCAATGACGAACAACTGTAACTATAATAAGAGTCTAAACCATAGTCATATGCATTACTGGAGCAAAGGTTTCATCATAATCTCTCCTCTACTCCTGTTGAAAACCACGAGCAACTAGCTAAGCCTTGTACCTCTCTACAGAACCATCACAATGAGTCTTGTCCTTGAAGACCCACTTGCAAGTAATATGAACAACACCATGTGAAAGAGGAACAAGATCTTATGTATTAGTGTGCTCAAGCGCCGCCAACTCAGCAGATATAACAAGCTGCCACTCAAGTATCTGAATAGCCTCGCGATAGGAAATCGGCTCTGGAGTAGTACAAATAGTAGCGCGAAGGGAAGGTAGGTCCAATGGTAGTGTAGAAAGACCAAGGCGGTCGGGAGGACGTCGTACATGAGGTTTGTAACATCCCTCAAGCAACTAGACCCCTAAGATAGTTTTGTCATGACTAGGTCATGACAAAATCCTAGGAAGCTCAAAGAGACCATATGAACTTAGGCATGAAGGTAAAGATCACAATGCTCTGCAAATAACACATTCCAATTACCTAACCTAGGGTTTGACTTTAAGGCCTCACATTGACTCTTTGATCCCACCATAACATTCCTAACCCATTAGGGGGTCCCTTGGAGCATCTAAAATCCATTGGGGTCAACTAAAAGTGTCAAGTTGAGAAAAGTCAACCATAACCCTAAAATGGTCAAAGTAGCATATCTAGGGCCAATAGACCTCCAGCTTGCCAAAGTGACCCCACCTAAACCTTCCTAACTCTAAAGGGAGTCCAATGGGTCACTAACCACCCATTGGGGTCAACCAAATTGGCCAATTTGACCAAAGTCAAACCTAGGTCAAAATTGGTCAAACTTACATCTTTTGGATAAATTGGTCCAATTGGAACACCAGCATGACCCAACCAATATTTGAGGGTGTCAATGGACTCAAGACACACATCTTGGGTCAGTCAACTCATCAAGTTGACCAAGTCAACACCCCAAATAACCTTCTGTCAAACCAAGCTCAAAGAAGGAGAATAAGAGCCCAAGTCAATTCAAGTGGGCTAAAGCCTTGAACCAAGGCCCATCCTATATCCCACTAGAATTATCAAATGAAATTTAATCTGATTAAAATATTTTATCAGGAATTAATGAGTGGTTGAGGGAGAGGAATCTTCATTCATGTAGGAAAGAGAGGGGAGTAATGGAGGAAGACCATAGGGTACACCCTTCCCCTTCTCCAAGCCCTCCATTCATCTCCCTAGTGCATGAGGAATTAATTCCCAATGAATCCAGCCGGCCAAGCATCATGGGGAAGCCCAACCACCATGGCCGACCACACCCCTTCACCTCCCCTCCATGGAAAATTATAAATCCCCCTATACAGCCCCCCATTTCCACTTCTGACCAACCCATCACCTTCAAAACGTACTTGACAATCAAAATGATGTATTGGATCAATGGTTTTGGTGGAGGAGAGAAATTGGGCAAGCTCATCGGAGAGGAGAAACGCCATGGTCGACCGCCGTCGCCGTCGTCGTCGAACCCCAAACAAGGTCCACTTCTCCGCCTCTCCCCTTGTGCTAATATCCTAGATCAATTAGGAGAGAAATCGGGCTCAATTGAGACCGATCCAGTGAGAAAAAATGGTGTTTTTCCGAAAAATCATGGTGGCGGGTTCGCCGGAAACCACCACTTCCGGAGGCCAAACCACCGTCGGGCAATAGCCACCACCTCGACGGAGGTGGTGGTAGCGGTTGCTGGCCAGGGAGGTGGTCGGGTAGCCGGCGTTAAGCTTGGGAAAAAGCTACCAGATTGCGTTTACGGGTTCGATTTGGAGAAGAAGATGAACAATGCCTTTTTAAATTATTATTATATTTATATATAATATAGTAATTAATTACTCCTTTATCAAGTACAAATTGATATGTTAAATGAGGCCCTTATGGGCCGTTTTAGGAAAAAATGTCAGTCACAAAAGTTGTAGGCCTTTGGGTCTAGTTTAATTTAAAATTAGTTTCGACACATTTGGGTCAGTGGTTAGACCACAACACTCAATATGATGCAGCCTATACATAGGCTTGACTAGAGACTAAATTGAGTGCCCCCACTAAACCAGTCAGGTAAATGCTTTGGAATTTGGACCATAGGATAATTATACTTACCCACTCATCATATCCAAAAATGGGAATTTTGCGAGAATATTTTTCTATATTTTTTGTAAAAATATAATAAATCATGTATGATTTAATTTTAGGGTCTATGGACCTCAAAACCTCTCAATATTTTGGTGGTTGACCATTAGGGTCATGAAATGATTTTGGTAAAAATATCAGCCCATTTTGGGTTGATTTGATTAGGTATTTGTATGACAAAAGTTTGGTCTCACAAGGGAAAATTAGGACAAAAGTGCACTTGAAGGATTGAGTGACCAATCCTCATCCAAAGTTGGTGAAACTTTGGCCACTGACTTATTGACACATAAAACAACCCCACAAGAGATTTTGGGTGGTTTAGGGTTGAGATGCCCTAGAACCCTAGTGTGAACCCTAGGGTTGAGCTTTGAGCTCAAAGAAGGATATGGGACTATATGTCCTAGGAATGTATTGAAATTTGGTAGGTGTGATCCTATGGTGGAAATAAGCCTTAGGAATGGATCTTAAAGCTTTACGAACTTATATTCCCCTTGAAATAGATTAGGACCAATTAGGGCACTTTTACTCATGTTTTTTATTACCTGATCATATGACCTTGGATATCCATAAAACTTAGAAAGTGACTTTAAATAGTTGTCATTAATCTTTAAAAATTTTGTTATGAATTATGGATTAATATTTTTGGCACTTCATTCACAAATTTAGTGTTTGTCTCATTCATCAAAGAATTTATTATGAACTATTAACTCATTTAAAAGTTATAACACTTGGGCAGAGGACCTTTTAGGGCAACATTAAGCTCTGGGAATTTTTATAAAATTATTGGAAGTCTTTTTATATAGGTTGCTTTACAAAGTGAATATGTAGAATATATTTAAATGATTTATTTAGGTGACCAAATTCGCCTAGAAAATTATGATTTTTGGTCAATACACTTTTATGGTCACTTTGGAGATCTGGTAATGTTTCTATAATTTTTAGATGATTAATTTTATTATTCCCTGTTCCGCCCTATCATTGTGGTTATTTAGTCGATAATTAGTTTGAAAGATAAAACTTTTTTGGAAAATAGTGAAATTTAGTAATTACAGTTATTTTGATGTTATACTCTTGTCATAATTTTATTAAGGTCATATCATGTCATAAAATTATACTTGGTATTCAAAAGCATAGTCGACCTGATTTTGCAGAAAACTAAATAAATGTCAATAAATTAGGAAAAAATTATCTTCTGGATTTAATCTTAAAATATCATGATTGACCCCCAATAATAATATTAGATTATTTGGATGAATATTTCGAGGGATCACCATTCATGCACGTCATGTAGCTCATTAGGTCTGAACATAGTAAAACTATAGAATTAAGGAATCATGTGAACCTTATTGGGTACATTGGAAAATGTGTACCTGATTTGAAGAAGCCCAACCTAGCTCAATGATATACATCAAGGTGTATTTGATGTTGTTTTGAGTTGACATGTGCAGGTGAAGAATTGATAAAGTATGCAGAAAAATTCTAAGTCCAAGTGTCGACACAGAGAAGGATGTGTCGACACATAGAAGAAATTAGTCGACACAACACTGGGAAGCAGTGTCGACACATAGCAGTTAGTCTACAACAGCACTGGGAAGCAGTGTCGACACATAGCAGTTATACTGGGAAAGTGTGTCGACACAGAAGAAGTAAGTCGACACAACACTGGGAAGCAGTGTCGACACAGAAGAAGTAAGTCGACACAACACTGGGAATTTGTGTCGACACAGAAGAAAAGCGTCGACCTCAACATTGGGAAAATGTGTCGACACAGAAGAATATAGTCGACCTCAAGTTTGTCGACACCAGCAGGATGTGTCGACACAGAAGAATATAGTCGACCTCAAGTTTGTCTACACCAGCAGAATGTGTCGACACATTGTGATTGAGTCGACACATTATAGCAGAGTTAAAAGAAGACTGTGTCGACACCTGAAGGCTAAGTCGATACTTACTAAGTTATGATTCTACAACAACTGTGTCGACACACAGGACTTGTGTCGACACACTGAAGAGTCAAGACCAAGTTATTTTCAGAAGAAGCTGTGTCGACTCAAAGGCAACTTAGTCGACATCACTGAAGACTGTGTCGACACCAAAGTCAATTGTGTCGACACAGATAGACAGATGGTCTCGACACTTTCTGACAGACTGTCTCAACAACTTGTGGTTCAAGACTAAGGCACGAGACTTGTTTGAAGACTTGACAGCTGTGGGTTGCCACCGGTTAACTGAAGCTGTCAGACTTGTCAGAAAACGGTTAGAAACCGGATCAGCCGGTTACCATGAAGAAAGTCTATAAATAGACAGATTCAGAAGGAGAAAAAGAAAACCCTTTGAAAACATTGATGAGAATCAAAAAGTTGAGAAGGATTACAATCCAATTCATTTCAAGAAAGTGCTAGGCACTTAAGAAGATCTTCTCCAGAAGATCTAAGAAGACTATCTAAGGATAGATCAAAGAAGAGTTCTAATCAGAATTCAGAAGAATCATTCAAAGTGCTGGATAGAGAGAGATCAAGCCAGAATTTGAAGAAGAAGAAAGAAACCACCAGTGGATTCTCAAGAAGCTGTTTGGAAATCAACTCAGCTAAGTTCATATTCAAGAAGCTTTGAAGAAAGCTCAGATACAGTTGATTTCATCAGCTGATCAAGAATTGTCTTGGCCTTTTCTCTCTCAATTTAGGCAAGACAGTTAAATAATCTTTTCTATATTTCTGTAGGATCTGTTTACACAGATCTGAGTTGTAAGCCTGTGTTATAAAGGCTGAGTGTAGGAGTGTTGAACTCTGAGTGGTAGGGCTGTTTGGCTGAGTGTAGGAGAAGGGTCTTCTCTGAGTTGTAGGCCTTGGGGCAAGGCTGAGGTAGGGCTGTTGTGCCTGAGTTGTAGGAACCAGTTGGGTTCTGAGTTGTAGGATCTGTTGATCTGAGATTAGTGGAAGTTTGGCCGAATCTAGCATACTGCTAGATAGGTGAAGGGGGAAAGTGGATGTACCCAGACCTTGGGGAACCACTATAAAACATTGTGCAATCTGTGATGTTTTATTTTCTGTGATTGCTGTGATTATTGTGTTAGCCATTAAATTGAATTCTGCCTAGAAGTTTTTATAAATAAGTAGAACTTATTCACCCCCCCCCCCTCTAGGTGTTTAGGCTGTCTTGAAAGTTAAACTATCAAGTGGTATCAGAGGGAGGTTCCTCAAAAAGGACTTAACAGTCTGAGGTAGATCTGAAAGGCAGATTCAAGATTCAAGAAGATGGGTTCTGGAGAGAATCATAAGGAGCTAGGGTCTATGAAATTACCCATATGCAGGAAGGAAATCTTTGGGATCTAGAAAGAAAGAGTCAGATTGTTTATGGAGGCATCTGACCCAAGGATTTATATCACAGTTCAGGAAGGGCCCTTTATCCCAAAGAAGATTTCAGCTGTGGATGCAAATATCCAAATACCAAAGACTTATTCAGAAATGACCAAGGATGAAATCATCTTGGCAACCATGGACAAAAGGGCACAGAACATCATTGTTAGTGCCATAGATAATTCAACATTTCAGAATCTGATTCACTGCAAGACCTCCAAGGAGATGTGGGACACATTGATTGTCTACATGGAGGGATCTGAAGAAGTAAGGTTGGACAGGAAGTCTATGCTAAATCAGGAGTATGAAAGCTTTAGACAAGGAAAATCTGATAGCATAACTGAGTGCTATAAGAAATTCTATAGAATTGTGAATGAGCTAATATCCTATGGAAGAGTCTTCAGTACCTATGAACTGAATGACAAATTCTTAAGATCCTTATCAAAGGATTGGGATACAAAGATCTGTGCCATAAGAGAAGTGGCTAAATTGGCAGAGATATCTCCTCCAACCCTGTTTGGAAAGTTGCTATCCTATGAAATGCAACTTATGGTGAGGAAGGAGGAGGAAAGAAACTCAAGAGGAGAGCATAGAGAAAAGACTGTGGCATTCAATGCAGAAGCCACTAGAAAGAATAGGAGGATATTACCATCTCCTCCTAAGGAAGTTACAGAAGATAGTTCTGAAAGTTCAAACAAGGGTTCTAAAAGCTGTGATTTAGATGCAGATTTTGCTGCATTCACAAGACAATTCCAGAGGTTCTTGAAGAAGAAGCAGTGGAAGTCTAGGCCTTCCCCATCACAGCAAGTTGATGACTATTATAAGAAGAAAAGGTCATCAAGGAAAGAGAAGAGCAGATCAAAGCCCAGCAAAGCCACTACTTCAAAGATTGTCTGTTATTGTTGCAATAGGCTTGGACATGTAGTGGCTGATTGTCCTAACAAGAGAAAGGAATCTTCAGAAAAGAAGAAGACTTATCAGAAAGGCAAGAAGGAGAAATCCTTTATAGCAAAGAAAGATAAGAGTCTATCAGACCAGTCAACTTCAGAATCAGGATCTGAAGCTGAAACATATATTGGACTATATGCTGCATCTGAGGAAGAGGAGTTTATGCAGTTGCTAGACTCCATCAATGAACATCAATGCATGGGGTTGATGGCAAGATCAAAAGAGGACATATGCCAGAATCAGTCTGGTCCTAATGAGGTAAAATGTCCTTCCAGTACATCTGTTTGTAGTACAAGTGAAGAATCAGCTACATCTGCATCAAGTGATGAAGATGCATCTGAATCTGAAGGAGATGTCTGTCAATTGATAGATAAGTATGGGGACTTGTTGCAGGCCCTTAAGAAAAGCAAGAACCTGGTTAAATCTCAGACTCAGGAAATTGCTGAACTAAGGGTTGCAACAACTGAGTTAGAAAAAGTCCTTGATCAAAAGTTGACTGAAATTGCCAAGCTGAAGAATATAACTATTATTCAGATGGGCATAATTAATTATACTAATGATCAAGTAAAGAGTCTGGAGGCCAGACTTAAAATTGAAAAAGATTTAGTGGTTAGTTACTCTAAGCCAAAATCTGTCTTACCCTTGATAGATGAGTTTGTCACTCAAAAGGGTAAGGCTGGATTAGGATTTAAAGGTAACACCAGGGCTGACAACTTCAAGAGGAAAGGTAAAGCTCCTGTTCAGCCACTAAATTTTTCAGTCCCTATAAAGTTTAGAAAGGAGGAAGTGCCTTCTAACAAATATGATCATGAGAATACTCAAGGTCATATTAAGACTAGTGTTCAGAATAACAAGGGTGTAAATGCCAGCAGGCCTATCCATGGTCATAAACCTAATGGTTTTAAGAAATCAATGGGTAAGGCTGCTGCAGCACAAGCAATGGACAGACATTTTTCTGTCAAGAATGTATCTAGAAATAGATACAATAAGTTTGAGTGTTGGTGTTGTGGCAAGAGAGGCCATTTTGCACTAGACTGCTGGTTTAACACAAGTGTTACAAAGAACAATAGTCTACCTGTTAGAAGAGATTATGGTAGCTTTGTTAATGCTAATCTGAACCAAGGACCCAAGACTTACTTGGGTTCTAAGGGTAAGTAATTCTATGTTGCAGGATAGTCCAAGTGCTCATGCCCCTATATGGTACTTGGACAATGGTTGCTCCAGGCACATGACTGGAACAAAGGGGCTGCTGAAGGAGTATTCATCTGTCAAAGATGGACCTAAAGTGATCTTTGGTGGATCTGAAAAGGGAGTCATCAAAGGGTTTGGTAACATTTCTTCTAACCTAATTACTATCACCCAAGTGGCCTATGTAAAAGGTTTGAAACATAATCTAATAAGCATAAGTCAGCTGAGTGATCTAGGATATGACATTTCATTTGGTAAGGATGGATGTCATATCAAAAGTTCAAGTGATCAAGAGATCATATTGACTGGGTATAGGAAGAGAAATGTATATTGCCTTAATTTTGAATGTGAGAATAAGGCTTCCCCCATTTGTCTTGTAGCTGATGACAATGCTTCCCATTGTGTTAAGTGGCACAAGAGATTGGCTCATCTAAACTACAAGATAATTGGCCAACTCATTAGTAAAGAACTAGTGAGGAATGGGCCTCAAGTTAAGTGTATAAAGGAAGGGGTATGCTCAGCTTGTCAAAAGGGCAAGCAGACAAAATCCTCATTTCAAAGCCTTGAAAACAAGGATTCTGTGAGGTGCTTATACCTCTTGCATATGGATCTTTTTGGTCCTATGCCAGTTCACAGTCTAGGTAGGAAGGTCTACACTCTAGTGGTTGTAGATGACTATTCTAGATTTACATGAGTGTTCTTTCTGAGACAGAAATCAGAAACCCCAAGTGTCTTACTTAATTTTGTTAAGCAAATTCAGAATGAACTGAATAGTACAGTGGTCAAAATCAGAAGTGACCATGGTACTGAGTTTCAATCTGAAAGCATGACAAGATTATGTGAGGACTTTGGGATTTTTCAAGAGTTTTCCTCACCAAGAACACCTCAGCAAAATGGGATTGCTGAAAGAAAGAATAGGACATTAATTGAAGCTGGTAGAACTCTATTGAGTGACACCTCTCTCCCAGAATATTTCTGGACTGAGGCAGTTAACACTGCTTGTCATGTCATCAATAGGGCTTCTATCACCAAAAGCCACAGAAAGACTCCCTATGAGATTGTGAAAGGCAGAAAACCAAATCTATCCTATTTTAGGATCTTTGGTTGCAAGTGCTATATACTTAACAATGGCAAGTCATATTTGACTAAGTTTGCTGCCAAATCCCAGGATGGGATATTTGTTGGGTACAACACAAATAGTAAGGCCTATAGAGTCTTCAACTTAACTACTCAAGTTGTTGAAGAATCTGTGCATGTTGTATTTGATGAAACAAGATTAATCAATTGTGAGTTGTCTTGTAGATCAAATGACTCAACAGGTATAAGCAAGAGGATGGACAAGCTCTTCATTGCTGAAGCTTCAAAGGAAGATGGAGCATTGGAAAATGAAGGCTGCTGTCCAGGGGGAGTACAAGAGATAATGGAAGCTGATGAAAACCAAGAGGTTCAGCAGAATGAAGAAGCTGGAGATGCTCAACCTGAAGGGAATCTTCCTCCAGCTATAAGATATCTAAGAGATCATCCTGCTGATCAGATAATTGGTGATCCAAGACAAGGAGTGCAAACTAGAAGCAGAAATCAAAGCACAGTTTTGCATTCAAGTTTCTTGTCTCAAATGGAACCTAAGAAGTTTGAAGAAGCTATCCAAGACCAGTACTGGATTGATGCTATGCAAGAGGAGCTGAATCAATTCAGAAGGTGCAAAGTCTGGGAGCTTGTTCCTAAACCAAGAGGCCACAACATAATTGGCACTAAGTGGATCTATAGGAACAAGCTAGATGAAAGTGGGATAATAGTGAAGAATAAAGCAAGGTTAGTTGCAAAAGGATACAGGCAGGAAGAAGGGATCGACTTTGATCAAACCTTTGCTCCAGTAGCAAGGCTGGAGGCAATCAGAATGTTCCTTGCCTATGCAGCCTACCAAGACTTCAAAGTATACCAGATGGATGTGAAGTCAGCATTTCTGAATGGTGATCTTAAAGAAGAAGTATATGTAGAGCAGCCATCAGGTTTTGTAGATCCTCTTAAACCTGATTCTGTGTATAAGCTTAAGAAAGCTTTGTATGGGTTAAAACAAGCTCCAAGGGCTTGGTATGAAACCCTGTCTACCTTCCTCATTGAGAATAAATTCTCAAGAGAAAAGATAGACAAAACTCTATTCCTTAGGGAATCCAAAGGTAAGATCATCTTAGTTCAGATCTATGTTGATGACATAATCTTTGGATCTACTGAAAACAACCTTTGTAAAAAGTTTGCCAAACTTATGCAAGGGAAGTTTGAGATGAGCAGTATGGGAGAACTTAAGTTCTTCTTGGGACTCCAAGTAAGACAGACTGATGATGGATTGTCCATATCCCAGTCTAAGTTCACCAAAGAATTAATTAAGAAATATGGTATGGAGTCATCCTCCACCATGAGAACTCCTATGGGAACAAGTATGCCTATATGCAAAGATGAGGCAGGTAAACCTGTTGATGAATCATTGTATAGAGGAATAGTTGGGTCTCTACTATATCTCACTGCTAGTAGACCAGACATTATGTGTGCAACATGTGTCTGTGCTAGGTACCAAGCCTGCCCTAAAGAATCTCATTATACTACAGTCAAAAGGATTCTAAGATATCTAAAGGGCACTCCTAAACTAGGCCTTTGGTACCCTAGGAATAGAGATTTTCTACTAACAGGCTATTCAGATGCAGATTTTGCAGGATGTAGAGAGGATAGGAAAAGTACTACAGGTACTTGTCAATTCCTGGTAGGAAGACTAATATCATGGAGTAGTAAGAAGCAGACCAGTGTGGCAATTTCCACAGCTGAGTCAGAGTATGTTGCTGCTGGAAGCTGCTGTGCACAGCTATTGTGGATGCAGCATCAGCTTAAGGATTATGGTATTCAGGTAAGTAGAACACCCCTTTTATGTGATTCTAAGAGTGCTATTTCTATTGCTAATAATTCAGTTTCTCATAGTAGAACTAAGCATATAGAAATCAAATACCATTTTCTTAGAGAACGTGTAGAAAAAGGAGACATCTCATTGGAATTTGTAAAAACAGATTATCAAATAGCAGATGTATTTACTAAGCCTTTAGATGAAACCAAATTCAATAAATTCAAAATTGAATTAGGTATGTTAACCATTGATTAATGTATTAACAAAATCATTAACAATGCAATTGAAGTGGTCTTTAAGTAAGTTAAAGTAATAACAACATAATTAAGTGTTAAAAAAGGACACATTGAAGTAATACTTACAAGTGGTGTTGAACCAACAGAAATTGGCTAAGTAAGAATGTGTCGACACATTCAGTAATAATGTGTTGACTCAGAGAAATAATGTCGACAAATCAGAAATATTGTGTCGACACAGAGAATATGTGTCGACACTTAAGAGTTATATTGTCGACTTAACCAGAAATGTAATGTCAACTCAACCAGGATAATGGTGTCGACACTTACAGAATATGTGTCGACACTTATCCTTAGAGTCGACACAGAATTTCTGTCTATCTACTATGTATCCAAGGTGTCGACATAACCACAAATTGGTGTCGACACATAGTAGGCTGAAGTAATGTCGAGACAATAGAAGTTTGTATCGACATATTCCGTCTGTGTCGACACATTTAGTCTGTTTTTGGCGCCTTTTGAACTTCTTTCAACAGAAGGTATAAATAGGTCAAAAACTCTTTCTGTCGACACGCTTCCAAGGTTTTCGAGAATAAAACCCTGTGTCGACAGTCTATCTTTCTCTCTTCTCTCAAGATTTCTCGACGAATCGATGGCGCCAAGGATTGAAGACAACATCAATGAAGGGTATGAGTTGGTGCGCCAGGCCTTTGCAGATGCGCCGCCAGATGTTCAAGGGGTTATCACCCTCCTCTCCGAGTCAGGGTTAGAATTTCTAATCTCAGAACCGACTAAAATCTGGAAGAAGGAGGTGCACGAGTTCTTTATCTCTGCATCAGTCCACTCAAATGGCCTCAAGATTAAGTCCAATGTTCAAGGGACTAAGGTGAAGATTACTCCAAGAAGTTTAAGAAAGATCTTTCAATTACAAGTAGTTGAGAATGAAGAGGAAGTTCCTAGTTCTAAGACAAGGGAAGCCCTTCAATGGTGTGGACTGGACTCGAGCATGAAGATTGGAGCTGCATTCAACAGGAAGGGTATGAATCAGCAAGGGAAGTTCTTGTCTGAAATTGTTGGGAAAGTGATCCTCTGTAAGACAGGTGGACATGATAGGATTTCTGCCTATATGTTCAGCCTTATGACCATGATTGTTTTTACAATTCCTACTGATTGGTCAGGAGTACTCTTTGACAAGATCAAAGAAGGAATCAAGAAGCCCAACATGGCTAGAATCATGAGCTTATATCTCACTGGAGTGATTCCTGAAGTGATGCAGCAACTGCCAGGGACTAAGATCAATCATATGAGAAGGATGGATATGAGACTGTTCTCTAGGTGCGATAGGGTGCTGTCCAAGGATGTACCTGAAGAGAGCAGGCCAGACACCCCTGTGAAATCCCCTTCTCAAACACAAGAAACTGAACAACAACAAGAAGACCCACTCAAGACACAGGTTGAAGAACAGCCTGACTCAACTATAGTCCAGCAAGTGTCAACACCTGCACAGATGCAGGGGGAGCCAGTTCACTCTCCTGCTCAAAATGTATCTACTCCTAATCAGGTACAAGTGTAGGGGGAGCTAATGTATTTTACTATAAAAGACATTGCTCATATTCTTATTACTGCACAGGTTCAGGGGGAGCTAGTGTCCACTCCTACTCTAGATACTACAATTACTGAACGAGTACAGGAGAAGCTGTTGTCAGTACAAGTGCAAGAGGAAGCACAGTTAGACTTATCTCAAGATTTAACTGCTGCAGAAGATACAGCTCAACTGGAATTTACTCTGGAGGAGTTATTCCCTGATGTTGATACTACTACTGATAAAGTAGGAGGAGGACCAGAAATTGAGAAGTCCATAGGTATGGAAATTGATCAGGAAGCTGAAGTTGAGCCACAGGTTGAGGGGGAGCCAGTGGATGTTGAGACTGAGCAACAGGTCACTGGGACAGATACACTTCATCCTCCTCAAGAAAGAGTTCACCTAGATACTTCGTCTGATACTGAAACTGAAGAAGCCAGGATGGCCAAGAAAAGAAAACTTGTTGTATTTAAGAGAAGAAGCAAGAATTATAAGCAGGCTTTACAGACAACACCTCAACAAGTATCTCCTGCCTTTGATCATAACAAGTTTATGGTAGATCTACAGGTGAAATTGGATGAACAACGAATGGCTCTGGAAAAGTATGTTGATGAAAATAGCAAGTCACTTCAGTTTGACTTAGCTCAGGATATAAAGTCCATCCAGTTTCAAGTCAACATGCATAAGAAAGAAATGACAGATTGCTTCCAAAAGGGAGGCCATGCTGTGGTTTATCTAGCTCAACAACAGGAGGCTATTACTAAAAATGTAGATGATGTTGTCCTGAAGCAAGGCTATGTCATTACCAATCAGATCAATATGAATGCAAATCTGGAAGACTCCCACAATCAGATTCTTCTAGAATTACAAAAGAATTACACTGAAATGTCTGAGGCAAGAGCTAAAGAAAAGGAAGAGTTTAATAAGAAATTTCAAGATGCCATTGCCTCAGTACAAACTGCTATCTCCACCTGCCAACATGACATATCAACCAAGCTGCAAAAGTTGAAACCTTTTTTCAAAGATGGTATAAATTATCTAGATGGACAGATAAGGTTTCAGAAGAATGATCTTAGAGATCATATGACCAGAGAAGTCATAAAGGGGGAGAGGTTATTGATTCATGCAGGCCAAGAGCACTCTAAATGGGTGACAAATAGTATAAGAGCCACCTTGGGATATCCACCCTTGTGTGATGATGATATGATGGCTGAATCAGGCATTCAAGCAGGACTACTTGAAGGCAACCAACCTGAGGTTGCCCAAGTTATTTACCCCCCTTCTGATTTTGATATTCTGGATAAGCAAGTGCAGGATATGTATAGTCCTCCAAAGGAGGTTAATAATGTTGTGATTGAGAAAGTTGAGATGTCAGAGGCCTTCCTGAAAGAACAGCAAGATGCTCTATTAGCAAAGAAGAGATTTAGAGAGCAGGCTGCACTTAAGCCAGATTATGAGCAGTGGAGTCCTACTTCAAGGAACATAGTACTCACTGCATGGAAGGCTGTACAAGACAAAGTTCATGAGAGAGGGAAGTGGTACAATGAGATAGAATGGCAGAAGTATGAGGCAAGACAGGAAGCTATAGTACAATTCAGAAGGAAAGCTAAGCTGGGGAGGCTGCCACCAGATGCTATGGAGCCAAGCAAGTACTTCCCAAAGCCTTTTCACTATTTTGAAAGGCAAAGGCTCAAGGAAGAAGCTCAGAAGAAAGCTGATCTAAAAGGAAAGAGATAGCTGAAGAATCAGAAGCTCCTGTGACAGCTAAAATTCAATCTGGCAAAGGGATTATCATTAGAGAGCCTGATCAATCCTGATTGTGTTTTAGTTCCTTCATAATGTTTTGTAATGTTGTGATGTGATCATTAAATGTAAAACAATGTAATCAAACATTACCCAGTAATAAACAAAATATTGTTTAAATCTGTGATAGATTGTTTTATCTATGATGTTTTTATTATTTTGTTTATAATTAAGTATCCCTGTGTTTTTGTCATATATCATCATTTAGTACTGTTTATAAATGGTGTATATCATTGGCTATAAGGGTTATGACTTCTCCAAATAGGGGGAGATTGTTGGGTACATTGGAAAATGTGTACCTAATTTGAAGAAGCCCAACCTAGCTCAATGATATACATCAAGGTGTATTTGATGTTGTTTTGAGTTGACATGTGCAGGTGAAGAATTGATAAAGTATGCAGAAAAATTCTAAGTCCAAGTGTCGACACAGAGAAGGATGTGTCGACACATAGAAGAAATTAGTCGACACAACACTGGGAAGCAGTGTCGACACATAGCAGTTAGTCTACAACAACACTGGGAAGCAGTGTCGACACATAGCAGTTATACTGGGAAAGTGTGTCGACATAGAAGAAGTAAGTCGACACAACACTGGGAAGCAGTGTCGACACAGAAGAAGTAAGTCGACACAACACTGGGAATTTGTGTCGACACAGAAGAAAAACGTCGACCTCAACATTGGGAAAATGTGTCGACACAGAAGAATATAGTCGACCTCAAGTTTGTCGACACCAGCAGGATGTGTCGACACAGAAGAATATAGTCGACCTCAAGTTTGTCTACACCAGCAGAATGTGTCGACACATTGTGATTGAGTCGACACATTATAGCAGAGTTAAAAGAAGACTGTGTCGACACCTGAAGGCTAAGTCGACACTTACTAAGTTATGATTCTACAACAACTGTGTCGACACACAGGACTTGTGTCGACACACTGAAGAGTCAAGACCAAGTTATTTTCAGAAGAAGCTGTGTCGACTCAAAGGCAACTTAGTCGACATCACTGAAGACTGTGTCGACACCAAAGTCAATTGTGTCGACACAGATAGACAGATGGTCTCGACACTTTCTGACAGACTGTCTCAACAACTTGTGGTTCAAGACTAAGGCACGGGACTTGTTTGAAGACTTGACAGCTGTGGGTTGCCACCGGTTAACTGAAGCTGTCAGACTTGTCAGAAAACGGTTAGAAACCGGATCAGCCGGTTACCATGAAGAAAGTCTATAAATAGACAGATTCAGAAGGAGAAAAAGAAAACCCTTTGAAAACATTGATGAGAATCAAAAAGTTAAGAAGGATTACAATCCAATTCATTTCAAGAAAGTGTTAGGCACTTAAGAAGATCTTCTCCAGAAGATCTAAGAAGACTATCTAAGGATAGATCAAAGAAGAGTTCTAATCAGAATTCAGAAGAATCATTCAAAGTGCTGGATAGAGAGAGATCAAGCCAGAATTTGAAGAAGAAGAAAGAAACCACCAGTGGATTCTCAAGAAGCTGTTTGGAAATCAACTCAGCTAAGTTCATATTCAAGAAGCTTTGAAGAAAGCTCAGATACAGTTGATTTCATCAGCTGATCAAGAATTGTCTTGGCCTTTTCTCTCTCAATTTAGGCAAGATAGTTAAATAATCTTTTCTATATTTCTGTAGGATCTGTTTACACAGATCTGAGTTGTAAGCCTGTGTTATAAAGGCTGAGTGTAGGAGTGTTGAACTCTGAGTGGTAGGGCTGTTTGGCTGAGTGTAGGAGAAGGGTCTTCTCTGAGTTGTAGGCCTTGGGGCAAGGCTGAGGTAGGGCTGTTGTGCCTGAGTTGTAGGAACCAGTTGGGTTCTGAGTTGTAGGATCTGTTGATCTGAGATTAGTGGAAGTTTGGCCGAATCTAGCATACTACTAGATAGGTGAAGGGGGAAAGTGGATGTACCCAGACCTTGGGGAACCACTATAAAACATTGTGCAATCTGTGATGTTTTATTTTCTGTGATTGCTGTGATTATTGTGTTAGCCATTAAATTGAATTCTGCCTAGAAGTTTTTATAAATAAGTAGAACCTATTCACCCCCCCCCCCCTCTAGGTGTTTAGGCTGTCTTGAAAGTTAAACTATCAAACCTCGTTGTGGGATAAAGGAGATAGTTGGTGGACTTAATCAGGGGAGTATGAATGAGGTCACAAATGGAAGTCAGCTGTGAGAGCCTGGTTGACTAGGGGAAAGGTTGTGCTCGGGATCGACGATGGATCATCTTTCCCTTGGAAAAAGTCTAAATACACTTAGGGTAGATCAAGTGTAAGATCAGTAGAGTCAGGATGTAGATACCAACAATAATAAATACCTTGCAAAAGAGAGCTTTGGGTTTCAGCCAATCGTAGTTCCTAGTGCCCTCGAGAGCCCTTCATAGGGAATGCTCTGGGCAGTCCAAGGTTAACCCTAAACTGTAAGGCTAAACTATTAGTGCAAGATGAATTCTAAGCACTTCACTTTCACTCACCCCATAGTCATTGGAGGCTAGTTTGGTTTAGACTCACGAGTGGTAGGCTCGGTGGTGGTAGGTACGGACTGGTTAGTCCGGGGAGCCAGTGGCTCGGAAGGTTGTTATGACGGACAGGTTAGTCCAGGGAGCTGATTGCTCAGAGATTCATATTTATCATAATTGCATGTGCATAAAGGTGGTGAGTCTTCGGTATTAGACAGTCATTCACACCAACGTAGATATGTTGACTCGGCAAGTGTGACTCTCGCTTAGCCAAGGAAAAGACTGGTAGATTTGCCAGCAGAGTACGTAGGGGCTCTGCGGTTGTGTTCTTTGCGTTGAGGCGTACGAAGGTCTAGGTTAGGTGGTGCGAATACCGGCCTAGAGGTGGGGTGGCCCAACCCATCGCCTATGTTTGTCACTATGAGAGGTACCTGAGAGTTTAGCTAACTCAAAATGAGGGAACTAAAGGTATGTGCGCATAGAGTCGGGTGCGTGTGTTGCACTTGTATGAACCTAGCATTAAACTAGCATAATATAGCATATCATGTCATCATTGCATTTAAATCCCTACCCCTATCGTATAAATTGGTATGAGACTTTTTATACGATAGGCCTTGCAAAACGACCCCTTAACTTATGAGTTTGTATGGACATTCTTATAAGTTAAGGTTACTTATTCTATAACTTACTTTACTTTACTTTATTTGTGGTAAAATATAGTAGTAGTTCTTTACTTGTAATTTTATTACTTATAGTGTAGCATGTGCTTACTGCTCTGTATTTTACCTTGTTTACATTACTGCTACCTTGTTATACTTTTTTGTACATACTCCTGATAGGGTAGTTGTCACCTGCTCTTGTTCATTCTCCACCTTAAATATCTTTCCTTTCCTCCTCCCCGCACGGTGCCTAGGAGTCGTGGGGGTGAGGCGAGGACGATAATGGCTTAGTCTTTTGACTAACAGTCGGTGGACCACATCATTTTAGGAATTCGAGGTAATGCACCAGTCGTAGGAGGATGGAAGGACTATAGTAGCAGTTGCTGCGCACTACCGCTACTATTCGGTGACAGGTTGAGGATGGTTTTTCAGTTTGCTTCCGCTAGATGTGTGAGTTGTGAGAGAGATTATTTTTATTAGACAAGTACCGAGCTTAAGCCCATTTTCTACTCTCTTTTATACGTGTAATCATTGCGGACTATTGCTCTTTATATACATATTGATAGTGAGCTGTGATCTGTGTACTTGTATTACTCACTTACTTCTCTTTGGTTGGCCTACTGTGATGTGATCGGGTTAGCCAGCAGGATCGGCGTCGTGCGGTTGTGTCTAACATGATAATTGGAGTCACCGTAAGGCGGAGGTTCTGGGCGTAAGACTTGGTGGTGAAAAAATAGGGTCTTACAAGGTGGATTGCGAAGCACTGGCAGATCATCCAAAAGGCACTCATTATAGGAGACAGACACTAAGTATAGGGGCACTAAAGCTGAGAGATCAGGAGTAGGACGACGAGTGTAGTGATATAAAAAGGGGGTGACGAGCGCATCAGAGGGATATATAGGTGGAGAATGGGAGGAGTGAGAGGATGATGGAGTAGACTGCGACAGTAGAAGAGGAGGTGATTAAGTAGACTGTAGCAAGGGGAGAGGGGGTGGACATACCAAAGGGAGATACATGAGGTGGGGAGATGGGAAGAGTGAGAAACTACACATCTAGATGAGTAACAAATGAGTGTGAGGTTGAGGGAACTGAGGACACAAAGAAAGGGTAAGACTCGTCAAAAGTGACATCACGTGAGATGCAATGTCGATGTGCAATAGGGTCATAACATCGATAGCCCTTTGCTCGATACTGTAACACCCCTGTTTTTCCAGAATTTGAATCTCTGGTAGCTATCACCCAGAGATAGTAGTTATCACCCGACGATAGCCTTGTTTCGTCGGGTGTAGATTGCTCGACGAAAGACCGTTTGTCGAGTGTTGAGAGGGCTATCGCTCGGCGGTAGTAAGTTACCGTGCGGCAGTAACTCCAGGTTTGCATCGAGAAAGAATTGAGTTCTCGAGAAAGAGTTGAGTTCTCGAGAAAGAAGTTACCACGCCGTGTTAGCCTTACCGCCGACGTTAGCGCGACATTATTTTCTGTCCTGCGGCTCAGAAAGCTATCGCTCGGCGTTACAGTTAGCGCCTGGCGGTAGCGGACGGAAGCAGTTCCGTCGTTTGGCTTTCTAGATGTCCGATTTCATTTATGTTTTGATCCTAAGGCCCAAGACTCTCTCTCCAGAGTGCTTTTATAGGGCTGTGCGGGATTTTCTCTCATTTTCTTCCCCTTTGGAGGTTTTGACTTAGGGTTTGGAAGTGAGAGTGGGAGGAGGAAGAAGGAGCTCTTTCCCCGCCGTTGACGGAGCTTCGGAGCTCCGATCATCGTTCCAAGGCCAGCTCTGTGGAGAGGAATTGGAGGCGCTCGTTTTCATCTGTGCAAGGCAAGGATTCCATAGCTAGGAAGAGGAATCGTAAGGTAACGACACTTCTCCTCTCGGTCTTTAGGATGCGTGCATGACATCCATGTTTTTTTTGCTTTCTTTCAAGTATTTGGGCACCAGATATCTGAAGTGAGACGGATTCGGGTTGTCATGGTTCAAGAAGAACCACCGGGTCGATTGTGTCCATCCCCGACATGATATTGTACTAGAAATCCGCTCCGTTAGTGGATTAGGCATTCTGGGTGAAGCCGTAGTCGCGATCGTTAGTCCGACTCGGTGATCTTGCATAACGAGCCTGAAGGATTTTGTTAGAAAACCGTTAGTGGCAAGATGCCATTTGTGATGTTGTTTTCCCCATCTTTCGTGTGAGTACGTGTTACCAGAACCAGAACGGGTGGAAATTAGAGTACACGCGGGGGCGCGGGGATGATACGGTACGAATGGTAGATTAGGGTAGGAAAAGGCTTGGGATTGTGATGTGCAAAGGGTGGTTTGTCTCTTTGGTCGGCTGGCTAGCCAGTGACGTGCAAGTCATGTGTGGAGAGTGTACCGGCGAGACAAGCCCCCTTCCGTGAAACCGATGAGTACGCCAAGCTTTGGACAAGTCCGGACGATACCAGCTGGGTCGCGATGGGTCTCCTTCGGTGGACTTGGTCCCGATATTGGAGCCCGGACGATACCAGCTGGGTCATGATGGGTCTCCTTCGGTGGACTTAGTCCCGATATTGGAGCCGGGACTGGGTCGTCGCGAACGGGTGGGGTCTAGAAAGGGTTCTTAGTATCGATTGTTTTGTGTATTGCGGAATCCTGACGTGAGAAGTCAGAGCTTGCATGCAAGCCTTGGTTTTGAGACCCACGAGTGGGTGGGGCCGAGGCAAGAGTTTTGTATGGCGGCTTGTAAGTCGATAGGGGAAATTGGAAGTACCCTTGAGTTTGCGGCTTGAACGCCGATGGAGAAATTGGAAGTACCCGATTTGATGATGTGTTAGAAGCATACGCTCTAGGGTGTCTTGTGTGAAGCCTAGGTGTGCATACATGCTGCATAGTAGGCCCCCTTTTTATTATAAGCTCAACATAAAAACATGTTTGTTATATGAGACATCAAAACCTGTTGTACTACTTTCAATATACTTGTATATTTGCATATGAAGTGCTGACCTGCAGGATGATGGAGTGCCCCGGGGTCAGCTATGGACGGCCGGGAGGGGATGTGTTGGTTACACAGTAGAGGTCAGCCTTTGCTGACCCACGTTACTACAATTTTTACCGGGCAAGGATCGCAAGAAGGAGCGAGCTCGCCGGCCAAAAAGGCCTAAGCCTCATGAAGTGCTTCATTTTGTGTAGTAACTCTGTTTTGATTGAATGATTATGCTTAATGCATTATGTTTCCGGCTTGCATGTCGAGGTAGCCTAGATGTGCTTATGCACGTTGATATTTGATGTTATTGTTTCAGTTTTGGACTCTTAATTATTATAAGACCATAAGGCCGTGTTGATACTCATATGTAAGTGGATAACTTCTAGTCTTGTTCTTTTGGTTCCGCTGTGTTTGGTCTGAGTTTTGAGTTGGGTAGTTTATATCATCTTATAACACTTAAGCTGCGGCGTCTGTATGTTATGGGGTCCCGGCCGGACCCATATTATACGGACATTACAGGGGAGGTGTTACAATTTGGTATTAGAGGGAGGTTCGTGTCCAATGTTAGGTTTCGTGGTCAAATGTAAAAATCGGATCACGTTAAGAAGTTATCCACATAGGAGTATCATGGGACCGTGAGTGACCTAGTGTCTAAGTTTCATGAGAGAAGCTGATTCTTGTTATATCTTGCTTTTGCTAAGGGTGCAAGCGACGAGGAAGGGACGTCGAGTCCGCGAGAGGAGCCTTCAGCAAGCAGTGCTACTGCTCCAGGTTCGATGGGCATGGGGGTAACCCCAACTGATTTCTATCGCATGCTTGTAGAAGCAATGGTAGCGGCCCAAGCCGCAGCGGCGGCACAAGTTGTGACAACTGTTACGCAGGAAACGACTCATGTTACCTTGAATACGACACCGACCACACAGGGCGGGCGGGCAGAGCCTTTGGCGAAAAGAGTGGTAGTCAGGCAGGGAGACCGACAGATGAAATATTTCTTAAGCTTTCACCCTCAAACATTTAAGGGAGTCGGCATGCCCACCGATAAAGAGGACTGGTGGGCGAGAATTCAAGAACTGCTAAGGGCAGCAGAGACGCCAGTGGAGAAGCAGTCCGAGTTTGCGACCTTCAAGCTGGAATGTGACTCTAAGCTATGGTGGGTGAGCCATAACGGTCGCCAATTCCCTTGACGCACCCTGTCCATAGAAGAGTTCGAGAATGCTTTCTTGAAGAAGTATATCCCTTCGTTGTCGAGGTTGGCCCTTCAGAGACAATATCTGCACTTGGTGCAGTGGGACACGATGGTTGATGAGTACGTCCAGGAGTTCACTCATTTGGGTCGATATGCTGGAACGACCATGACAGACGATGAGGAGAGGGACAGCCTCTTTTATCATGGATTGCAGGAGAATCTGAGACAACCCCTCATAGCTATGAAGAATGCGGGCTTCAACGAGTTGATCGAGGCCGCCAGGACGTTAGAGAGCGATATGGAGCGAACCCAATGTCGGAAGGGTTTTGCAGACAAACAGAGAGAAGGAAAGCCTTCTCACTCGCAAGAAAAATCTGAAGGAAGTAGGTGGAAAAAGAAGCCCCATCCTTACAAGACTTGGGAGAAGAGTAGTACAACGTTGGGGGGTCTCGCTTCAAGGGACCACCATCGTGCTACAAGTGTGGCAAGCCGGGCCATATAGCTCATTTTTGCACTGAAGGTGGCGCTGAGCAGGAGCCAAGGCAAGAGCAGTCGGTGCGCTCTGGGCCCAGCACGATGGAGAAGGGGAAAATGGCAGAGTTGAGCGCTTCTCGTTTCCAACCCGTGCAGTCAAAGGCGTACAACATTGGGCAGCAGGAAGCGATCCGCCAAACCGATGTGGTGACAGGTATGGAAAAGTTTAAGTTTATTTATTTACTTTAGACTTTCGAGACCTTTTATGTATGTCGCCGGTGTTGTAGGCTTTGTGTTAGTTTCTGGTTACCCCGCTAGGGTATTGTTCGATACGGGTGCATCACACTCTTTTCTTACGGAAAGCTTTATCCGGAGAATTGGAGTCGAACCCTCTTCGACAGGTGTAGAGCTTAGGGTGCGCATGCCCAATGGGTCCTTCATGACCACTAGGATGAGAGGGCGCATTGGTTGGAGTCTAGGCGGAGTTGATTTCGAATTGGTAGCAGCGGTTCTACCATTGGCCGAATTTGATGTGATCTTGGTGATGGACTGGCTTGCAGAGCAGCGTGCCAGTATTGACTATTTGTAAAAGGTAGTGACCCTAAGAAGTGAGGGAAAGGAAGGAGTTATATTTGAGGGCCTTAATGGAGTGTCCCGTTTCCTGATTTCAGCCATGTAGTTGGTGCAGGCAGTTAACCAGGGAGGAGTAGCTTTCGTTGCACTGCTAGAAGTTAAAATTCCCAAATTATCAATTGGAGAAGTGTCAGTAGTGGCAGAATTTGAGGATGTGTTTCCCGAGGAGTTACCTGAAGCACCTCCTCGACTGGAGATTGATTTCTCGATCGAATTAGTGCCAGAAGCAAGACCGGTGTCATGTCCTCCTTTTAGGATGACACTGAAGGAATTGGCAGAGCTCAAGGTACAGTTGCAGGAATGGTTGGAGCAGGGGTATATTAGACCCAGTTCTTTGCCATGGAGCGCGTCAGTGCTATTTGTGAAGAAGAAAGATGGTAGTATGTGTTTGTGCATAGACTACCGAGATTTGAATAAACTAACTGTCAAGAATAAATATCTAATTCTACGGATATATGACATGTTCGACAAATTGGTAGGGTCAATGGTGTTCTCTAAGTTGGACTTGAAGTCCGGATACTACCAGTTATGGATTCAAGACGAGAACATACCCAAGACAGCGTTTGGTACGAGGTATGGTCACTTCGAGTTCTCGGTGATGTCGTTCGGGCTAACGAACGCGCCATCTGTATTCATGGATTTGATGAATCAGGTATTTCGGGAATACTTGGACTCTTTTGTAGTTGTCTTTATCGACGATATTTTGGTTTACTCCAAATCGGAGGAGGAGCATGGGACTCACTTGAGGGTAGTCTTGCAGGTGTTGAGAGAGAACCAGCTGTATGCAAAGTTCTCGAAATGCAAATTCTGGTTAGAGAAAGTTGCATTTTTGGGTCATGTGATTAGTGGTGATGGGGTGGCGGTGGATCCAGCAAAAGTTGAGGTCAGCAGAGATTGTCCAGTTTTGAGAACCATGACGGAAGTCCGAAGTTTCCTTGGACTAGCTGGGTACTATAGAAGGTTCGTGGAAAATTTTTCACGGATAGCTCTACCCCTCACTTTCCTGACTCGTAAGGACCAAAAGTTCGTGTGGACTCAGGAGTGCAAACAAGCGTTTGACAACCTGAAGGAGAGACTGATGATAGCTCAAATATTATGTCTCCCAAAAGGGACTGAAGGATTTCAGATTTTCAGTGACTCATCAGGTTGCGATTTGGGTTACGTACTAGTGCAATATGGCAAGGTGATAGCCTTTGGGTCTAGGCAGTTGAAACCTCATGAGAGGAATTATCCCGTCCATTGCTTAGAATTTGCGGCGGTAATTTTTTGCGTTAAATTTGTGGCGATACTATGTGTATGGTGCGAAGGTGGAGATCTTCACGGACCATAAAAGCCTGAAGTATCTTCTAAATCAAAAGGATTTGAACATGCGACAACGCAAATGGGTCGAGTTCCTTGGGGACTATGACATGGTAATATAATATACGATAGGCAAAGCCAACGTGATGGCGGATGCCTTGAGTAGAAATTTTTTTACACAAGGGAATTGGATTGAAGCTCATGATGAGCAGTTGGTGCGAGACTTTGAGTCCCTCGGCATCGTTTGTGTAGCAAGAGGCGAGTATAACATGACTCGATTGAACTGAATAGAGTTGTAGAACGATTTGTCTGATCGTATTCGTGAAGCGATTAGTGTGGATGCAGAGTTTCAGCCATTTGTGGTGGAAGCTCAAAAAGGTGAGAGTAGTGTCTGGGAGATGATTGATGGGATCTTAAGGAAGGATGGAAGGATATGCGTACCGCAGTTCGGCAAGCTCCATGAGGAGTTAATGTTTGAGGCTCATTTCACGAAGTACTCCATTCATTCGGGTAGTACAAAAATGTACTTGGATATGAAGAAACCCTTTTGGTGGCCTGGTTTGAAGCGGGATGTTGCTTTGTACGTGAGTCGATGTCAAACTTGTACCTTAGTGAATGCTGAGTGTCAGAAGCCGGGCAGGTTCCTGAAACCTATTCCTATCCCCAAGTGGAAATTTGATGACATCCCCATGGACTTTGTGCATAGTTTGCCCCGGTCGCGGCAGGTAAATGATGTGATTTGGGTGATCGTGGATCGCTTGACCAAAGTGGCCCATTTCATCCAAAATCGGAAAGAGGACAACGTGGAAAAGCTGGTAGAACTTTATGTTCGCAACATTGTGCAGTTGCACGAGATTCCTAAGAGTATTGTTAGTGATCGCGATGAACTGTTCACATCCAAAGACTGAAGGTTGGTACAGAAGAGCCTGGGGGACAAGAATCAAGTTTAGTACGACGTTCCATCCTCAAACCGATGGACAAACAGAAAGGACGAATCGTACAATGGAGGACATGCTGAGGATGTGTACGCTCGATTTTGGAAAGAAGTGGGAAGATCATCTCTTCATGGTGGAGTTTGCCTATAACAATAGTTACCAAACAAGTATAAAGATGGCGTCATAGGAAGTTTTGTATGGAAGGCGGTGTCGAAAAATGATGTCTTGGACAGAGGCAGGAGACACCAAACTTTTGGGAAAAGAGGTGGTGGCTGATGCTTGTTAGTTGGTGCAGATAATTCAGGAGCGCATGAAGGTCGCTCAGGATCGGCAAACAAAGTATTTTAAGGCTCGTCACAGGAACGTGGAGTTCATGGTAGGCGACTTGGTATACCTAAAGATTAAGCCATTCAAAGGCATTTCGCGGATTCACTGACTCAAGAAGTTGAGCCCAAGGTTTTTGGGGTCGTTCGAAATTACATAAATCATTGGAGAAGCCGCTTACCGGTTAGCGTTGTCTGCAGAGCTGAGTGGATTACATGATGTCTTCCATGTCTCCGTTTTGAGGAAAGCCTTAGTGGAGGCAAGAGTTGTGGTCGAGTCGACGACAGTGCCGATAGAAGAGGACGAAAGTCTGCCCAGTTAGCATAGAGGATTCGGAAGTTCGGCAGTTGCGGAATAAATAAGTTAAGCTAGTAAAGGTGCGATGGGACAACTACGGGCGAGATGAGTTCTCTTGGGAGCGTGAGCAAGCAATGCAGGAGGACTTCCCAGAACTCTTTACTTCAGGTATGCTTTTTGTTTGTGTGCATACTAAATTTCGAGGACGAAATTCTTCTAAGGGGGGAGGAGTTATAACACCCCATTTTTTCCAGAATTTGAATCTCTGGTAGCTATCGCCCGACGATAGCCTTGTTTCATTGGGTGTAGATGGCTCGATGAAAGCTCGTTTGTCAAGTGTTGAGAGGGTTATTGCTTGGTGGTAGTTAGTTACCACGCGGCGGTAACTCTAGGTTTGCATCGAGAAAGAACATAGTTCTCGAGAAAGAAGTTACCACGTCGCGTTAGCCTTACCGCCGGCGTTAGCGCAACATTATTTTCTATCTTGCGGCTCGGGAAGCTATCGTCGGCGTTAGAGTTAGCGCCCGACGGTAGCGGACGGAAGCAGTTCCGTCATTTGGCTTTCTAGCCATCCGATTTCATTTAGGTTTTGATCCAAGGCCCAAGACTCTCCCTCCAGAGTGCTGTTATAGGGATGAGAGGGATTTTCTCTCATTTTCTTCCCATTTTGAGGTTTTGACTTAGGGGTTGGAAGTGAGAGTGGGAGGAGGAAGAAAGAGCTCTTTCCCCGCCATTGACGGAGCTTCGGAGCTCCGATCGTCGTTCCGAGGCCAGCTCCGTGGAGAGGACTTGGAGGCACTTGTTTTCATCCATGTAAGGCAAGGATTCCATGCCTAGGAAGAGGAATCGTAAGGTAACGACACTTCTTCTCTCGGTCTTTAGGATGCGTGCATGGCATCCATGTTGTTTTTTCTTTCTTTCAAGCATTTTGGCACTGAATATCTCAAGTGAGAGGGATTCGGGTTGCCATGGTTCAAGAGGAACCACCGGGTCGATTGTGTCCGTCCCCGACATGATATTGCGCTAGAAATCCGCTCTGTTAGTAGATTAGGCATTCTGGGTGAAGCCGTAGTCACGACCGTTAGTCCGACTCAGTGATGTTGCATAGCGAGCCTTAAGGATTTTGTTAGAAATCCGTTAGCGGCAAGACGCCATTTGTGATGTTGTTTTCCCCCTCTTTCGTGTGAGTACATGTAACTAGAACCAGACCGGGTGGAAATTAGAGTACACGCGGGGGCGCAGGGACGGTACAGTATGAATGGTGGATTAGGGTGGTAAAAGGCTTGTGATTGTGATGTGCTAAGGGTGGTTTGTCTCTGTGGTCGGATGGCTAGCCCGTGACGTACAAGTCATGTGTGGAGAGTGTCCCGGCGAGACAAGACACCTTCTATGAAATCGACGAGGACGCCAAGCTTTGGACAAGCGCGAACGATACCAGCTGGGTCCTGCTGGGTATCCTTCGGTGGACTTGGTCTTGATATTGGAGCCGGGCCTGGGTCGTCGCGAATGGGTGGGGCTTAGCAAGGGTTCTTAGTATCGGTTGTTTTGTGTGTCTGGCGGAATCTTGACGTGAGAAGTCAGAGCTTGCAAGCAAGCCCGAGTTTTGAAAACCACGAGCGGGTGGGGACAAGGCAAGAGTTCCGTGTGGCAGCTTGTATGTCGTTAAGGGAAATTAGAAGTACTCTTGCGTTTGCGGCTTGAACGTCGATGGGGAAATTAGAAGTACTCGATTTGATGATGTGTTAGAAACATACGCTCAAGGGTGCCTTGGGTGAAGCCCTGGTGTGCATACATGCTGCATAGTAGGCCCCATTTTTATTATAAGCACAACATACAAATATGTTTGTTGTATGAGACATCCAAACATGTTGTACTACTTTCAATGTACTTGTATATTTGCATACGAAGTGCTAACCTGCAGGGTGATGGAGTGCCTCGGGGTCCGCTAGGGACGACCAGGAGGAGGTGTGTTGGTTACATAGTAGAGGTTAGTCTTTGCTGATCCACGTTACTACAATTTTTATAGGGCAAGGATCGCAAGCAGGAGCGAGCTCTCTGGCCAAAAAGGCATAAGCCACATGAAGTGCTTCATTTTGCGTAGTAGCTCTGTTTTGATTGAATGATTATGCTTAATGCACTATGTTTTCGGCTTGCATGCCGAGGTAACCTAAGAGTGCTTATGCACGTTGATATTTGATGTTATTGTTTCAGTTTTGGACTCTTAATTGTTGTAAAGCCATAAATCAGTGTTGATACTCATATGTAAGTGGATAACTTTTAGTCTTGTTCTTTTGGTTTCGCTGTGTTTGGTCTGAGTTTTGAGTTGGGTAGTTTATATCATCTTATAACACTTAAGTTGTGGCGTATGTATGTTGTAGGGCCCCGACCGGACTCATATTATATGGTCATTACAGGGGAGGTGTCACAGATACTGTATCCATGAAAGACACAAGGAACAGACAGAGCAGAGAGCTTGGTACGTTCACGCGAAGGGAGATGAACATAACACTGACAACCAAAAACTCAAAGATGAGTGTAACGTGGGGGTCTAGAGTACATACACTCACTAGGACACTGATTCTGAAGGAAAGTTTAAGGCTGCAGGTTAATGGGATAGACATCGGTGGAAATAACCTCAGCCCAAAAATGAGGAGGAACATGAGAGGAGATAAAAAGGGTTCGGGTTGTCTCAATGATGTGGCGATGTTTCCTTTCAGAGGTGTCATTCTTAGCGTGAGCATCGTGACATGCAAACTGAGGGAGAGTGTCGTGAGTAGCTAGCAAATCTCAAAAACTATGAGAGTGGTACCCCCTACATCTGAACAAAAAATGTGCATGAAAGCAGAGAACTGAGTGTGCATCATAGTAAAAAATGTAACATAAATCTGAAAAAACTCAGAGCGAGAATGCATAAAGTACACCCAACTATAACGAGAATAATCATCAATAAAAATAACAAAATACCGGTATCCGCCCTTGGATACAAAAGGTGTGGGACCCCCAGACATCAGAGTGAACTAGATCAAAAGAACGCTGTGACCTAAACTCACTATACGAATATGGGAGTTATAGTTGTTTACCAAGCTTACAATACGTGCAAGAGTGATACCAATCAATAAGAACACGACCAAGGAAGTCATGACTAATGAGAGTCGCAAAACGCGAACCACTAGGACGACCAAGACGATGATGCCACTGAGAGAAGCCCACCGAAGGAAGACAAAGAGTAGAAGTTGTCGGTGACGAGGTAGTGGATGGAAGATAGAGACGATCAAAGACGTACACCTCGCTATGACGACTAGCTCCAAGGAGTGCCCCAGTTAAACAATCATGCACACTGCATGTAAACTTATCGAAGGTAACAAGACAACCGTAGGATGTGAGCTGGTTGGTGGATATGAGGTTCATGGATAACTTGGGTATGTATGCAACATCAGGAACATGAAAATGGCTGGTGTGAAGGAGACCACGATTGGTGATATGGTGAATGGTGTCATCTGCTACCATGATACTAAGGGTATAAGAGATGGGCTGACATAACAAGAGGTGGGTAGTATCATATGTCATTTGAAAAGAGGCTCTAGATGTTGAAATCGGAAATCGGCTTCTGTGAAGTTCGAACCCTTGGGGAAGGGGTGACCGCACACTTACTTCGCCTAGCAAGATTGGCTGACCGAAGATTTAGAGCTCAAACTGACCCAAGGCTCCAGCACGGAGGCCCCACCACACACCCGGAAGATCTTAGAGCGCTTCCTCTCCTTAGCCTTTGCTGAGCTAAGGGCACCTCAGAAAGCGTTGTAAGACAAGAGAGTAAGAGAACTGGAAAGTTTGCCTTCTGAGGTACCCCCCTTGGGTCTATTTATAGATTTCTGAAAATGGTCTACCAATAGAGAGGCTCTGCTGTTCTAAACAGCTATATGCAACCAAAAGTGATCTGCCAACAACCAAACTGCGCTGTTCTAGAAGACTATTTGCAGCCCTGCAAGGGTATCCAGGTAATTTTACCTTTGGACCTTACTAGGCGAGTGGCCCATGAAGGCGCCACTCGCCAAAAGGGGCGAGTGCTGGGTAAGCCAGACACTCACCTCCACGACACCCCATTATAGGCGAATGCTGTTCTGGAACGGTCTCACATCACTCAACGCTAGGGGAAGAAGGCGTCGACAGGTCTCGCTTCACTCAACACTTAAGAGCAGAAGGCGCCGACAGGTCTCGCTTCACTCAACGCCTAAGAGCAGAAGGCACCGACAGGTCTCGCTTCACTCAACGCCTAAGAGCAGAAGGCGCTGACAGGTCTCGCTTCACTCGATGCCTAAGAGCAGAAAGCATTGACAGGTCCAGCTTCACTTGATGCCTAAGAGCAGAAGGCGCCGACAGGTCCAGCTTCACTCGGCGCCTAAGAGCAGAAGGTGCCGACAGGTCCAGCTTCACTCGACGCCTAAGAGCAGAAGGCATCGACAGGTCCAGCTTCACTCAACGCCTAAGAGCAGAAGGCATCGACAAGTCCAGCATCACTCTACGCCTAAGAGCAGAAGGCGCCGACAGGTCCAGCTTCACTCTACGCCTAAGAGCAGAAGGCTCCAACAGGTCCAGCTTCACTCGACGCCTAAGAGCAGAAGGCTTCGATAGGTCTCGCTTCATTCGACGCCTAAGGAACTGGCTCGCGCGGCCTGCTCGGCAACACCGGAAGGGTCTCGCTTCAGGTCTCGAGCCCTCTCGCTCCTGGAGATCCCGCAAAGCACTGATCCTGAAGGGGGGACCCACTCATCGAATATGGGATTGTACACCAGAGTCGAGCAAACAGTCAGAGGGAGAGATACCTGCAGGAGCGGAGGCAGCCAACTGAGAGACAAGAGCGTCAGAAGCAGCTAGTGGAAGAGCGGAGGCAGAGGAGCGTGGCAGTGAAACCTGCTGGGAGAACTGTTGGGCAAGTGCAAATACAAAGAGATACCACACCGAAGCAGAAAAATGAATGGAAGGTGCACCAATATCATGCTTCTGACCGGACTGTTGAGCCCTCTGAAGCTTGCGGCACGTAGATTTGACGCGTCCAAGACAATGACAATAGTGGCAGCGGACCGGTCGGTGACGAGGAGCACCAGACTAAGGAGTAGAGGGCGCTAGAGGATGAGGAACAGGGCACACCGACGAACTATAACCCGGCGAAGAAAGCTGATTACAGCGAGAAACAGTGGGCTACAGAGAGTAAAACGAAGCCATCGGGGCTACAAGATCAGCCAGGAGAGATTCCAAAAGAAGACGAAAGAGACTGCAGTGGCGTCAAAATGCAGGAAGACGTTGGTGGCCACTGGAAATCCAAGGGAGAAGCCGATGCAAACTCAGGATTTGAGCAGCCGGCTAAAAACACTAATAGGACGCAAACTATGCGGGTCGTGGAGTTCTTCGGGGGTTTTGGGGAACCCGAGCCAGAAGAGGAAGTTCGTGCAGAGAACTTTGAAGATGGAAGCAGGCGGACGCTATGGTGCAGCAACAGCGAGGGAGGCAAATCCGACGGAGACGGGGTGGAGTTCTTCGGGAGACCCTGACACGGCGAGCTCTGAAACACAAACTTCGAATAGCCTCTGATCTGGGTAAAACAGTGAAGAAGAGCGCGCCGAGAAGAGCTAAACGTTGAGAGAAACGAACCACTGAGGCCAACCATTGTAGGAGACGCATTGGGATGAGAGGATCGGGAAAATGAACAGTGACTGATTCCGGCCTGTGAGCGAGCGATGCAGAGAGCAAAACGGGGGGAAAAGGAGCCGCACAAAAACACCTTAGCAGTGATCGAGAGTAAGGGAGACGACGCTCAATTGAGAGGGGAAAGGAGTAGTGGAAACCTTAGATGGGCTCTGATACCATGATAGAATTAGGATTAAATGATTGTATTCACTATGAACAAATGTAATATGTATACAAGTACTAGAGAGGGTGATCCCAACACCCGAGGTGACTCTAAGCTAACTCTACCACTCAAAATAAATATCGTATCCAACACTCCCTACATTTACAACAGGAGAAGGCCAAGGTGGGAATGAAATAGATATCTTGAAAGCATGAAAGCCGCAAATACGATGCAATGGGGCCATACTTTTGAAATGTTATCTTTACAAATTTTGACATTACAACTTCGTTTTGGGGCCAAGTTTCTTATTTTTTTTAAGAGGTCGTATACTTGAGCCAGCTTTCTAATGTTTGTTAATTGATGCCTTTCGTTTTTGTTGCAATTTAGTTTTGCACGCGGTTTTATTTGTAAAATATCTTCTAATTTTGAAAAACTATTTAAGATTGTGAGAATGAAAAGTAGTATTATGTGAAGAATATATATGTATATAATCACATGTTAATAACAAGGCTTCGTTTGGGGGGACTTATTTTCACCGGTCAAACAGTTACGACCGCATGAATCAGACCTTAATTGCAACAAACATTTTTTGAACTTTCAATGTAAGATTCTTCTTAGTATATGTACACCTTAATGCGAAGTTTCAATAGATCCAAATGCATTTTGGGAAGTTCATGTTTTGCTAGAAAAAGCTATTATTTTATATAGAAGAAGATATTGCAAGCCAAAAGTTTGAAGCATCGTGAAGGGATCATACCCATTACAAATGGACTTATAAATTGCTATATATAAAGTTATTGACTTGAAAATTTATTTTAATTTATATTCCATTGCAAAGTTACAAACACACCCTTCACAAGTATGAATCAATACCAAAGGAAGCATTGAAATATTAACCAATATTTCATTTACTTATAACAGTTTTCGCCAATATATCGAAAGTAAGGGGAAAATGTAAACTGACAAAACATTGAGGAGAGGTAATTGTAATTTCAAAAGTTAGAGGGGTGCAAGCGGTAATTACGCAAACTTCAAGGAGAGATCCTGATAAATAGCCCTATCATTATGAAATGTAAATTTACAAAGTAAACAAACTGGAGTCAATATTCTCCACACAACTGCAACATTAATCAAATTTACCAAGCAGATTCTTACAGTTATTCTCCATAGTTTTGTGTCACAGAGATAACAGGAGAAATGTTTTGCTCCACAAAATCTATAACAAAAAAACTCCTTGCAATTCAAATTACTAAGAAATATATACAGATTGATGAATGTATCTCAGGATCACAAGATGGAATGCCAACTCCCCTTACTGGCCTTCCTCCTGAAGGGCCTGCAGGCCTCCATGCTCAGGTTCACCGCAGCAGCCAGCGCCATGAACATGGCTACGTCTTCCACACATGTGACATGCCGCACGGCCAGCTGCACCACAGGCCTGCTGCTCTTCCCTTCTCCCTGAACCCTGCAGTTCATCACAAACCCAGCTGCTTCTTGGACTCCGCCGGCGGTGGCCACGTGATGCAGGCTTTGATTCGGCGACGTGCCCACCGGCGTCTGCCTATCCATGTCAATGAAAAACTCTCCTCCCTTCTCGGCACTCAATGTTATCTCCGACACGAGGATGCCGGCATCTTGGCCTTCGGGGAGGATGAAGAGTCGGAGGCAGACCGAGTCACGAGGCCCGGTTTCCCGCCATGCCACGAGGCGGCCCCATGGCTGCCAGCACTCGCTGGAGCAGAAGAGATTGGGTCGGAGGATGAGCCAAGTTCCGGGATTGGATTGAGCAACCCAGTCACATCCGGTTGAGGGTACGAACGGAGTCGACATGGAAGCAACCGCCACGGCGGAGCCGGAAAGATCATAAATTGTCACTTTCCAGCCCTTCCTCTCTCTCCTTTCTCCTGCTTGGCCATCGCTGCTGGAGTTTGTCCAGCTGTTGAGTATTGAATCAAGCTGAGTTGTCCTGTTGTTGGGAAAAACTGAACTTAGAAAAATGACCCAATGGGACTTGTTTTTTGAAAGAAAAAGACTAATTAAACAATCCTCTTCATGAGTGAGAAAAAGGACATTAAAGGCAGTTATTCAATAATTAAGAATATGCAAAAACTATATTATCTTAAGAACAAGATATTCAAATAGATGGAAGAGTAATAAAAGATGAAAAAATTGCTGAAGGAAATGAATGCAGCCATACATAAACCTTTCCTTCAACCTTGAATGATGGGGGCTCTTGCACGTACTCCACTCCTTAAGGGATGTGACTAAAGTACTAAGAATCCAAAAATTATAAGAGTAGGTGCTATGTAAATGGCGTGTTCTCCCAGTAATGAATTAATAACGAAGGATTAAAACACAGTGCAGCCCTTTAGAGAAGTAAATAGCGTTAATTTCAAAAGAATGGGTAGGAGAATCAGTAGCATAATCTAAGTTTAACATCTCTGGCAGCATTAGATGGAAAAAAAATGATGAGAATTTCATAAAGCCGACCCCAAATAGTTTCAGTAAGATTAGTGATGATGACGATGACCCATCTCCACCCTCTCCTTGCTTCGAAACTAAGCCAGACTCAACTAAAACAAGGATACATGTCTTCGATATTCACCGAGTCAACTAGACATCATGGCTCATGCCAACCAAACTCATTTGTCTACTTGTAAACCTTTGAGATCATCCTGTGGCAAGCCCACTTGTGTTGACTTCCTGCAATAGCTTCCAGCAACTAACAAGCCTCACACCCTTGCGAGGATCACTCAATTATTGAGGGGACGGAATTTGTAATAAAATTTTACATAATAACTGTAATAACAAAATAATATATAACTGACAGCATATTGGAGTAATCCAAGGCCTGATATTAGAACAAACAATGAGCATATTTTTGACCTGTTACAAATTTCCAAAATGTTCATATTTAATGTGAGTTGGTCAAAATGAATACAATCATTTCAGAAAAAAATTGACATTTCTCCAAATCTTCACAATCTCCCTCCCACATGAAAATGAATTGCCAACAAAAACTGAGGAATATGATAAAGAGTAGAATGTGAAACCAATACAAAGGGCTTATACATATACACAAGTGAAAAGAATCCATATGAGCAAATTATCCTTATTGGGTATTATACATATATGATATAAATAGCGACTTAATAATACAATATAACATAACGTCAACTCTCCTCCTCAAGTCGGACGAATGTCAATCATCCCTAGCTTGTGCATATCATCAGTGATCATATTGCAACCCATACTTTCGGTGAAGAAGTCACCCAATTGGTCTTTGAAATGAACAAATAGAGTGACCACATTAGTGTCAATCAACTTCAATATGCTTGGTCCTATCATGTTGTACTGTTTTGTAAGCTATACTAATGGAGGCAAATTATTATCACAATATAAGGAGAGAGGGATGTGCCCCGGAATCTCAGTTCCTGTAACATAGATTGAAACCATAGTCCTTCACAAAGACCTTGACAGTGCCCTATACTTAACCTTTGCGCTTGAGCTCTCCAAGGGTGATGGCGTGGTGGACATCGCCTCGCCCACTTTTCACCGCTTGGAGCTACCCTGTTTCTCGGTGGGCGGCATTTCGGGGCCCCGGACCATGAAGCTGGCAAGCACGTTGCGTGATCGCTCCATTGTGGTCATGGTGGACAGTGGTGAGAGCCACAACTTCCTCTCCGCCCGATTGGCACATCAGCTTCACCTTCCCTTGATTCTCTCTCTTGACTTTACAGTTTGTCCTGGTGATGGGCGTCGCCAGCCGACCCTCGGGTGTTGCACCGTTCTCTCCCTGATGGTAGGGTCCTGCCCGATGACCGCGGACATCTATGCCTTCGGGCTCGGCGGTATTAACGTCATTTTGGGAGTGGTTTGGCTCCTCATGTTGGACGAAGTGTGGGTCAACTGGGAGAGTATGACTAGACAATTCCTCCAGGAGTGCCAGACGTGTCGCCTGGTGGGCGACTCCGCTCTACTTCGCTCCCTGGTCTCCGCCCGTACGATTCAGCGGACCGCCGACGTCGACTTCTCCGCATGGCTTTGGCTGCTCTCTGCTCCGACACCGCCTCCTCCTTCACACTTGGCCGACCTTCAGGCATTACTCGTCGAGTTCGACGAAATTTTTGAGGCCCCGACCGGCCTCCCTCCGGCGCGCCCGATGGAACACTTCATTCCCCTCCAGCCTGGTGTTGCGGCGGTGTCGGTCCGCCCTTACAGCTACGACCATGTGCAAAAGGATGAGATCAAGCGACTGGTCCGTGAGATGTTCCTGGGGGGACTTCATCCACTCCAGTGCGAGCCCTTTCTCCAGCCCCATCCTCCTGGTCCGGAACGACGGTAGCTGGCGGTTCTGCATGGACTACTGGGAGCTCAACAAGGTCACCATTCCAAACAGGTACCTGATCCTGATTCTTCAGGAGCTTTTGGATGAGCTCCACGATGTCATATTCTTCACCAAGCTGGACCTCCGATCCGACTAACACCAAATTCGGGTATGACCTATGTTATCAAGACGCGCGTCTAGGCAAAAAAAAGTTCGGCATACGAAAACAAAGTTCTCAGGTTAGTAAATTAGACATTATTCAAAGTTTCAAACATATAATTTATTTATTAAAAATGTTTTATTATGATGCAATTGAATGGTGACAATCTTATGGAGCTGATACTCCTAATCTGACTAAATTTGCTATAAAGGTTCCAAGCCTCACTTGCAGTTCATTTGAATGTGAGCGTAATTGGAGTTTTTTTGAACATGTATGATTTTTTGAACAAGTATGGAAATATTAACTTATATCATTATATGATTAATTGTTTATTTGTTTATGTTGCAGGTTCATAACAAAAAAAGAAATCGGTTATCTCAACAGTATCTAAATGATTTGGTATTTGTAAAACACAATCGCGCCTTGCATCAGCGATATGATTCATGTGATCGTATTGATCCGATCTCGCTGAAAAATATTGACGACAACAATGAATGGTTGATGGAAAAAATGGAGGAAGATGAGGAGGTTAAGCAGGATGAAGAATTAGTTTTTGATGACAATTTATTGACATTGGGTGCAATAGCTATGGCCACTGGAGTAGAAGAGGACATCTACCAAACGTGCTTATCAAAAGGGAAGAAGATAATTGGCAAGGGGAACACATCTAAGATGAGGGCTCCTACTCCAGCAATCCTTACAGATGATGTCGAGGATGAAGAAGAAGCTAAGTTCAATGAAGAAGGAGATTATAGTGAAGAAGATGAAACTTTAATTGATTCAGACGATGAGTAATTAATATTTAATGATAACGAGGTCGATGAAAAATTGAAAAAATATGCGATGTTATGTTATTTTCTTGCACATTAGTTTAGAGTTTATGATTGTTGACTTGCTAATTTATGTTTGTTTTTGGTACGAAACATTATATTGTTGACTTGGTAGTTTATGTTTGTTTGGCTTATTGTTAATTAAATTTATGATTGCTTACGTGTTTATGTTTGTTTGTTTGTGTTACGGATCATGTATTATGAATGAGTTGTTATGTGTTATGGGTTGCTATGAGTAGTTACGGGTCTCGAGCACCGAGCCCTTTTATCTTTATTATTATTATTATCTTTAGGTGAGATATTAGGAACTGTAAGAGTCATCTGCAGCCTATATAAAGGCATGAGCATTGCATGTTTGGGGATATGAAATGAAGTTCTAGTTTCCTTGTCCCTTGTTGTGAGATATTAGTGGCTCTCTCTCCTCCAACGAGCAACCTCGCCTAGGCAGTCGCGGTTCCTGCTCCACGGTATCCTCCACCATCATCATCTCCACCTTCGACCACCACCGAGTTAGGACCATAACAACTTGGTATCAGAGGATCGATCCACTTTCACAGCACACCAACACCTCACCGTGTCTCATCAAAATCTCTAGCAAGCCCTTCCCCCACTGCAGTTATTGACATCCAAACAGGCCACCGCATCCACGCGGACCACGCCGTTCACATCGCGTCCAGCAATCTGCACCACATCAGAGCTCTCGGTCCAAATCGCGGCCAACAACAGCCGCACCCTTAGTTATTAAAGGCGCAAGGCGCACCAAGGCGCAAAGGGGTCTTGGAGCCTAGGCGCAAGGCTCAAGGCGCAGGCGCGCGCCCGAAGAAGGCAAGGCGCAACCATATTTATTTTAAATAATCAATATCAAACATGAGTTCATCTTCTTGAATAGATTCTTCATATATTATGCTCATTAATTATTCATTTTTATCATTTATATCTCTTAAAAATTAAAATCAATATGATCCCTTGGATCATATTTAAGTCTCAACGATCAATTTTGTTTCAAAAACACTAAATCATATAAATATTATTGAGTTCTTGTATTATTTTTTTATTATTTTGAAGAAAAAAAATTTACAACAAAAATCACAGTCAAACGCTCTTTTAATGTCCGAAGGCGCAAAAAAGGCGCACGAAGGCGCAAACCTTTGAGCCTGGTGAGCCCGGAGCCTTAGGCGTGCCCGAGGCGCGCCTTTAACAACATAGGCCGCACCACACCCCCTCCGTTTTGATCGTTTCCTCGACGTGTCTGCAACAGCAAGTCGCTCCCACGCCGAGCATCGTGCGTCGTACATCCAGCAATCGACGCCCATTCAATTCTCCAACAAGCTGCTCGCCTCGCTGACGACCGCTTCCTTCCGCCTGTGACTCATCTGGCGGAAACCACCGTTCTGTTTCCTGCTCCAACGCTGACCAACCTTCACTCCGACATCCTAAAGCCGCTGCCCTCCGACATCCTCAACTCCGCCACCAGCGTCAGCAACCGGCGACCTGCGCGTCTTCCATCCGTCTCGCCGAGTTCCCACGTAGTCTGCTCTTCTCGAGCCGCACCTGCGAGCCCTGCTGCTCTTCTCGAGCTTCTCCCCGACAGCCCTGCTTTTTCGTTCTCTTCTTCTCGAGCCCTACGCCATTTCTGCCTTTTTTATCTCTATTTTATTACACCCACAACATCAAAACCCGCCTTCTCTCAGTCTCCTCCATTGAAATTTTTTTCTTTTTTTAATTATCCTTCCTATCAAATCTGCTTTGAGCCCTTCCACATCAATTTTTAAATGGCAATGGGCCCCACCCCCTCTCCACACCAGCAAGCCCACTCTTAGTTTAAAACTATCGTGTCCGGCTTCTTCAAGCCACAAATTATTTTTTTTCCAGCAGGCCCATCTCCTTCAGTGCCAATATTGGGCGTCACCGCGGCTCCCGTAGCCACTCCCAGTCTTCCGACTCGGCGCGATCCCACTGGTTGGTCACCCGTTCTTCTTCTCGCTCCTCCACTCACACTATGGGTGACTCATCTGAACAACTCAATCAGATTCTGACCATGCTCTGGGCCGTCATAGCGCAACAAGCTGCGCACACTGCTCTCGGGGACCGTCAATAGGAGGTCATTATTGCGCTTTCCAAGCGCATCAATGATCTGTCTACCGCCCCGACACATGATCATGTCAGCAGCAGTCAGACACAACCACTTCTCCGCACTGCCCCCCGCCCTGAACGTCAACGAGCCGCCGCCGTCGGTCCTCGCGCACCCCGACGCAACGATGGTACCACGCTACACCAGGTTGGAATTTCCAACCTATGATGGGAAAAGTGATCCCTTGAGCTGGCTCACCAAGTGTGAGCAATTCTTCAGCCACCAACAAACTCAGGCAGCAGATCAGATCCATCTAACATCTTTTCATCTGCTCGACTCCGCTGTTTTGTGGATCTCTCGACTGCTCACCGACCGACCGAATCTGCTCTGGGACGACTTCAAACGCCTATGCAACTTGCATTTCGGTCCTCCTATCCGCAGCAACCCCCTGGGCGAACTCACATCTCTACAAAAAATGGGGACCGTAGACGAGTACCTGGAACAATTTCAGCTTCTCTTGGAGCATGTTCCGCTCGCCCCAAATATGCAGGTCGACATTTTCACTGCTGGACTTCGTGAGCGCCTACGCCTGGACGTCGAGTTTGAGGCCCCTCCAGACTTAGTAACTGGTATGAGTCTGGCCCGGCTCTGCGATTGTCGCCTCCAACTAGCACAGGAGGCCTATCCGCCTGCCACCAACATCTTTTAACAGGGCCGTCTTGAGGGTCCTCCCAACTCCACCGGTCCGCCGATTATCTCGGACTGAGATGCTGCAACGACGCGCCCAGGGACTATGTTTTAATTGCAACGAGCAGTGCACTCGCGGCCACAGGTGGACCCGGCTTTTCTACCTACACGTGGACCCGGTTTTTCTACCTACACGTCGAGGACTCTGACGATGAGGGCGTCTGATAGAGTTTGCAGGCAAACTCTTTTTGGAGGACGAGTGAGATGTTACGGATCATGTATTATGTATGGGTTGTTATGTGTTATGGGTTGCTATGAGTAGTTACAGGTCTCGAGCACTGAGCCCTTTTATCTTTATTATAATTATTATCTTTAGATGAGAGATTAGGAATTGTAAGAGTCATCTTGCAGTCTATATAAAGGCATGAGCATTGTATGTTTGGGGTTATGAAATGAAGTTTTAGTTTCCTTATCCCTTGTTGTGAGATATTGGTGGCTCTCTCTCCTCCAACGAGCAACCCCGCCTAGGCAGCCGCGGTTCCGGCTCCACGGTATCCTCCACCATCATCATCTCCACCTCCGGCCAGCACCGAGTTAGGACCATAACAGTTTGGTAGGAGTCGGAGCTCTCATTCTGATTCATAGTAAGTGTGCAAGTCATAGTATGCATTGAGTATATTTGTGTTCTGTATGACCAGTGAATTATGTGTTGGGTTTTGCTAGGATGACACAACACTTGTGCATGCAGCGGAAATAAAGAACAAGAAAACTCAAAAGAGTTTGGATCTAGCGATGAACATTAATCAAGAAGTAAATGCGGTGAAATAAAATTACCTTTGAGGGATTGAGTTAATACTCAACCAAGGTGCTTCGAATGATTCCAACGAACGGCAACGACTGGAGTTCCGATAGTAGAATAGTGTCCACGCCTCTACGGATATCCACACGAGCACGGAGAATCTTAGACTCTTGTCGCACAAGATCTAGGTCGGAACTAGGTTTGCCCTCAACGTCTCCACGAACTACTAGATCCGTACAAGGAGAGGTGACGGTGACGAATCCGACGCGCAGGAAACCTTTTCCGGCGACAATAGATGGTCGGCGATCGGCGACAGCGATCGGTTTCCACGAACTGGCGGAACAGTTCCGTCATCGGGAAGGAAAGGTCGTCGCTCGATTAGGTCGGGAATGAACAGTTACACCTATCGGTTTACTGTAGAAACCCTATTTATACAGTCTACCGAACCAAGCCATAAACCGCAGACCAGCCGAACCGAACTTATAGGAAATAAATCGGACGAAAAAGAATTCGTTGAGTATCACGTTGATATTCGACAAAACGACACAGGGCAAATCGTCCGGGTATCAAGGCGATATACGACGAATCGAGGTCTAACTCGTCGAATCTGTCATGACGATACTCGACGAATCCAAGACAGAAGCGTTGAGATGTCTCGACGATACTCAACGAAGCGTTGAGTTGTCTAGACGATACTCGACGAATCTAAGATGGAAGTGCTGAGATGTCACGACGATACTCGACGAATCTAGACCATTCGTCGAAACCTCTCGTCTATACTCGATGAATTTCCCTTAGCTTTCTTCTGACAAATTACCTGATGACCCATATTCACAATACAAGTCCCAGAATGAAATTCCTTCACATCCACAATGTCATAGGCTTGGTCCTTCACTCATATCACATATGAGTAAAGCCAACACAAACCTTACCAACTTCTCCAATGCTCTTATGTGCGACCTCATAGACTCATATTGCGTTAGCAGTGAGGTCATATGTTTGATCACTTCCAGATCACCATGGTAATACCAATATTATGTCTTATATAGATCTATAACAGCAAATCCAAAAACATGTGAATTATGTCTTTTCATTTTTTTTACTTGGAATAGAAGGTATTTGTTCCCATTTTACTGTGGTTTGTATGTTGTTCATGATAACCGTTGTAGCCAGCTATAATCCCTTCTAAGTCAATTTCATGTAATCTTCATCCAAGCAATGCAGTTTATTTTTTTTAGCAAAAATTTTATATGAAACCTGATTCGTTTTTGAATGAATGTGTATATTAATTATTATTAATACTAATGTTAATTGTCTGGTGACTTCTGAAGTCATTTTCTATATATTTGACTTCTCAATTTTCAAAATTCAAGTATTTCAGTTAAATTCAAAAATATAATTACACTTCCTCATGCATATAATTACATGTCCGAGGTCCACGTTGTGAGCCTAGGGTGTGAACTTGTGTTTTATTTCGGAATGGCTCCAAATCACCCCTTAGCTCGGTCATGTCCTTGATTATTATCATGTTGACTTTATTTGTTCTGAAACTATAAAAGCATGTAAATATTGATCTAGAATGAATGAAGTTGAGCTGAATATGCATTGTTAGTACCTAAAATAGAGTTAAAATTATATATAATAAACATATTAGCAATGACTTTTGGGGAAATTTAGCTCACTCAACAGCTAAAGTTTAACACTATACATTACCCAACAATTTATAAAATAGTTCTTTTTAGCAATACAAAGTTATTTTATTTGCTGTGCGAGTTATTCTTTGTATATGTGAACATAGGTTATATAATGTTGTGTTGAATACCAAGGTGCATTGTGCTATATTTGTGTTCTGTACGGTAGTTAATGTTTAATCTATTAGAGCAAGGCATTGTTTAATCTGTATGACATTGTATTCTGTATGACATTGTTAGGAGTGCATATATTTTTAAGATTTTTGCATGTCCAATTGATTGATTTTCAGTGAATTGGGCGCGCCCAATTGACTGATTTCCAGTGAATTGGGCGCTCAATTGACTGATTTCTAGTGAAGCGTCCAATTGACTGTTTTCCAGTGAATTGGGCGCCCAATTGACTGCTTTCCAGTGAATTGGGCGCCCAATTGACTGCTTTCCAGTGAATTGGGCGCCCAATTGACTGCTTTCCAGTGAATTGGGCGCCCAATTGACTGCTTTCCAGTGAATTGGGCGCCCAATTGACTGCTTTCCAGTGAATTGGGCGCCCAATTGACTGCTTTCCAGTGAATTGGGCGCCCAATTGACTGCTTTCCAGTGAATTGGGCGCCCAATTGACTGCTTTCCAGTGAATTGGGCGCCCAATTGACTGCTTTCCAGTGAATTGGGCGCCCAATTGACTGCTTTCCAGTGAATTGGGCGCTCAATTCACTGATTTCCAGTGACTTTGGCGCTCAATTCACTTATTTTATTTTATTTTTCATTTTTGCACCTCACGTCCCTCGGGCGCCCGCCTGCGCCTTGCGCCTAGGCTCCAGGACCCCTTTACGTCTCGGTGCGCCTTGTGTCTTTAATAACATAGGGTACGACAGGAGGACATCGCCAAGACCGCCTTCCAAACGCACGACGGCTACTACGAGTTCTTGGACATGCCCTTCGGCCTGACCAAAACACCGACCACTTTCCAGGCGATGATGAATGACATTTTTCGAGCGGCACTTCGACGACACATTCTCGTTTTTTTATGACATGTATATAGTTCTTCCTGGCAGGATCATCTCCAGCACGTCTGCCTCACTTTGACTACCATCCAACGTCATCACCTCAAGCTTCACCCAAAGAAGTGCTCCCAGGAGGACATCGCCAAGACCGTCTTCCAAACGCACGACGGCTACTACGAGTTCTTGGACATGCCCTTCGGTCTGACCAAAAAACCGACCACTTTCAGGGCGACGATGAACGGCATTTTTCGAGCGGCACTTCGACGACACATTCTCGTTTTTTATGACATTTTGGTATATAGTTCTTCCTGGCAGGATCATCTCCAGCACGCCTGCCTCACTTTGACTACCATCCAACGTCATCACCTCAAGCTTCACCCAAAGAAGTGCTCCTTTGGGGCGTCGGAAGTGAGCTACCTCGACCACACCATCTCAGCCCGAGGGGTCTCCATGGACGAGGAGAAGATTGCAGCGGTCCTGCATTAGCCGACTCCTACATCTCTGCGGGATGTCCGGGGATTCCTCAGCTTGACGGGATACTATCTCCGCTTCATCCAAGGGTACAAGGCTCTAGCTCGGCCACTTACGCAACTACTGAAGAAGTCAGATGAGGGCCCCTTTCAGTGGATGGCCGCGGCCGCCTTTGCTTCCCTTTAGCAGACCCTAGTCTGTGAGCCGGTGCTTGCCATGCAAGATTTCTCTCTGTCTTTCCTAGTGGAGTGTGATGCATCAGGCTCCGCGGTGGGAGTCGTACTCATGCAGGCCGGACGGCCGATAGCCTACTTCAATCGCGCCTTTAATAGCACTGTCCGCAGTTGCTCTGCGTATGAGAACGAGCTCATAGGCCTCGCTCTCTTCGTTCAACATTGGCGCCCATATTTGCTGGGCCGCCCCTTCGTGGTCCGCACCGACCACCACAGCCTCCACTACCTCCTCCAACAGAAGATCGCAACGCCCGCCCAAGTGACCAACAAGTGTGGGTGGACCAACTCTTGGGCTATGACTTCACCATCGAGTTTTTCCCGAGGAGGGCAAACCAAGCGGCCAATGCCCTCTCTCGGCAGAGCCAGTCTCCAGAGCTCACGACTATCTCTCGGCCGGAGTAGGAAGATGCGACAACCATCAAGCACGAGGTCGAGGCCGACCCAGTTTTATCCGGGATCCGGACGGCGCTCATCGCGGACGCCTCTGCTCAACCTCTATACTTGTAGGGGGCCTCCCATTCTTCAAGGGTCATCTGGCACTATCACCCTCTTCTCCGAGCATTCCCAGCCTCCTCGCCGAGTTTCACGCTTCGCCCTCCGGAGGACACATCGGGTCCTTCCGTACCTACCGACATTTAGCGGCCTCTTTCTACTGGCCCCACGTGTTTCGACAAGTCAAGGTATTCGTGGCTGTCTGTTTGGTCTGCTAGAAGTCCAAGTACAAGGCGGCATTTCCAGCCGGCCTCCTTCAGCCTTTTCCCATCTCGGACTGCGTTTGGGAGGACGTGTCCATGAACTTCATTACTCGGCTACCGCGCTCCCAGGGATTCAATTGTATCTTGGTCATGGTGGACAGATTGTCCAAATACATATATTTTATTTCCCTTCGTCACCGCTACACTGCCGCCACAGTCGCGGACAGCTTCATCAGCGACATCATACGCCTTCATGGGTTTCCTCGATCAATCGTGAGCGATCGTGATCCGCTCTTCTTGAGCACCTTCTGGACCACACTCTTCTGGCTATAAGGGACTTGCCTCCGCATGAGCACTGCTTATCACCCGCAGACGGATGGCCAATCCATGGTCCTCAACCGCTGTTTGGAGACGTACCTCCGCTGTTTTGTGGGGGAGCAACCCCACGGACGGGCTAAGTGGCTTTGATGGGCCAAGTACTCCTACAACACTGCCTACCTCAACGCAGTGGGCACCACCCCATTTGAGGCTGTCTATGGCCGGTCGTCGTCCTCCATACTCCATCTACCGGGAGAGTGCCACGTCAAGAGTTTGACCACCGCTCTGCAGGACCGCGACACCACCCTGGATCACCCGAAGCATCACGTCTTACGGGCCCAACAAAATAAGTCCTCTTTGCGAACAGGAAGCGGCACGACCTCTCCTTTCAGGTGGGGGAGAAGGTGTTCATCAAATTGCACCCTTACCGCTAACTGTCTGTGGCCCGAAGGCCCTACCTGAAACTAGCACCACTGCTCTTTGGCCCATTTGAGATACTGGAGCGTATCGGTGCAGTCTCCTATCTCCTACGCCTCCCGGACAAGAGCCGCATACACCCGATCTTTCAAGTTTTGCATTTGCGTCGTGTGGGGGAAACCACACCACAATGGACCACATTTCGGTCGACGTCAATCTCGTCGGTGAGTCATCGTACTACCCGGCCAAGATACTCGATCGCTACTGTGTTTTGATGAGAGACCCCACTTCAGAAGAAATTTTGGTCGTCTGGGCAAATCACCCAGACTCTGATGCTACATGGCTCCCTCAGGATGACTTCCGGCTCCAGTTCGTTGACTATTGCCTCAAGGACAAGGCACATTTTCGAGACGGTAGTATTGTTACGAACTTGCACGTTGACGAGACGCCTTGGCGGGTCTACACGCGTAGGAAGACGATAACGGGTCCGTCTGGAGGAGGAGAGACCGAAGACGTGACGCCGACGTGATTATTTCATACTATGTTGTGTTATTTCATATTATATCATGTACGCTTTTATTTTACTCGCATTTGCTATTCACACCCCGCGCCTATAAGGGGTGGTGTTGTACTCCCATTTGATTATGCTTGGATGAATGAAAATTAAGGTTGCTCCCTAAGGATTACCTCTCAACCCTAATCTCCTTCTTCTTCCTCACCTCTGCCGACCAATCCCCTCGTCGGGTTCCTCTCCGAGATCATATAAATCTCTAACAATATATTATATACATTATATTTACACTAGCTGTCACGACCCATCTTGACATAAGTCAGAGTGCGCTTCGGGCGGACTGTGATGCCACAGGCATGGACGGAAAGAAAGTCATGTCTGCTAAGGCGGATGCAGAGAATACTGAAAATAGTTTTAAAATAATTAATTTAGAGAAAAACAGTTTGATTTTATTGCGGAAGCTGTTAGAGTTTAACACAGTAAGAATTTTAAGTGCACATGCATTTTTGTAAAATTCATGTTTTACAGGTACTGCTGCAGATTTCATGCAATTATGATTCACAAGAGAATGCACATGCATTAATATCAAATTCTAATACATAAAGTATTTAAATAGCCTAGCAGTTGTCCATGATACCAGAGAAAATGTCTGATTGCAATTATTACATAAAAGAAATATTTGACAGTAAATGAAATGTAAACATAGAACCTGAAACTTTAAGCAAATCGGGCTCGAGTACCTGGCGGCGTTGCACGAACGCTAAGACAATTCCAAAACAGAAAGGAAAACCCTCAAAACATAGAAATACACAGGGTGAGCAAAGTAAAGTACAGAACAATAATAGAAGCAGAAATGTATAAGTGTACCAGTTTTCATAAATCAGAGCTGCTAACTCAGACAGGTATAATAATCAAACAGAAATAACTGAATTAAGCTTACTTCGGAGCATAACACATAATAGAACAAGTAATATCATAAGCTGCAATCAATGAAGTGTGTAGGTATTTTGAGTGGGTGTGCATGGTTCACACTCAATCCGGATACAAGTCTTATTAGCAAAATTCCTGCTTGTCGTGACCCTCATCACGGCCCAGGCCCGGCTCAAGGAGGCTTAGTGGGTCCCAACTGGCACCGTGAAGGCTGCAACCCAAGTAACCCCAACACGTTTCAATGTTTGCTTAAGATATTCTGAATTACATGATTCACACTGTAGTGATTTAAACCGTAACAAAAACACTTAAAGTGAACAATCAGACTAAAAATAGGTTTTACTCAGACAGACATACGAAATCAGATTCGACGATACAGAAGGAACCAAACAGTGAGTTTTAAGCCTCGCGAGTTCGAGAGGTTAAGTTCATAATAACAAGAAGATTTATCGAGTAAATCGTAGAGGTAAATTAAAATGTATTGGATCGGAGATGTCAAGTATTCGTCTAGGTTAAATCATCATTGACACAAATATTTTTCCAAGTAAAAGAAATGTGTTACGAGCATGATATATCCAAACACCAATCATATACGTGTTAAGCGGAATTCATTATAATTATTGTCGTGACAATGTTGCTCGTGATTAACGCTTTGCGAATCTTCAAATTATTCACCAGCTGAGATGCAAGTCATCTAATTGAATATTCAATTAACTATATCATTCACTAACTCGTCTCTCAATTATCCAAATATAAGCATTCATCTAAGTGTATATCAATATAAGACTCGTTCATGATCACAAATTCATATAATTCCAAATATATTACACCCTAAATTATAACTTATCACACTGGGTATTCGAGATTTTAATGTATTGACAAACCAAACATTTCAGGGTCAAATCATAGAATCGTAAGAACAGACGAAACAATTAGGATACAAATCCATTTAACAGATCAATATATACAAAAATGCAGTCATGAATCAGAAAACAGAACAATAAATTTAATTTTGATGCTTGCAAGAGAGGGAGAGGTCTCTACTTGCCTGAAGGAGGTTGAATCTGACGGAGGCGGCTAACCGACGCTAGTAAAAACAGGAAACCTATTTTGAACTTGTACAAGAACGATGAAAACGACACAACAAATTATCACTATGCTAATACAGGCAATTTATCTATCACAAGACTCAACCAAGAGCGGGGTTAAGAAATTTACCTCCCTCAAAAGAGAAGGGAGAAGAGACTACCACGCAGAAACGGAGGCTTGACGGCGCTTGGGTTACGAAAATCCTAATTCGGAGAGGAATTTGCATGACACCAACTGAATCGAGGAACGGCGCTGGAAAACACGAACATATCACAGTTAGACAATTACGAGAGGGGCAAAAATCTGAAACACAAGATATATGCAAATTTGGAGCACAAAAATTATATAGGAATCAAGAAAATTCTGATTAAGGATGAAGGAGGAAGATTCTTACCATTAGGTAGTCAAAACCGGGCTCAAAGAGGAAAGGGAACCAAACCCTAGGCATAATCGGAGCCCAAGGAGGCAAGGAAACTTCCGTCGGCCCCAAGGAGAGGAGGGATGGGGTTGATTCCGGCCTCCAGAAACGGAGAAGGCTAGCTGGAGGAGGGGGGTGGCTGTCGGCCCTTGGAGACGGAGGAGAAATAGAAGGAGGAGAAGGGGAAAGACCTGCTGACCCATTGGAGGTGTTGTCGGGCCTTGAGGAAGCCACAGGGAGGAGCAAACCACAGGTGGCTGTCAGCTAAGGAGCAGGAGGGAGAGCACGACTGCTGCGGCTTGGGGAGGAGAAGACGGCAGCCTGAGATGGAGGAGGATCTAGAGGAGTTGTCGGCGCCTGGAGCAGGAGATGGGATCGGCGCCGGGAGACGGGGCTTGTGCTGGAGTCGGGATCGGGAAGAGCGGGAGCAGCGGCGGGTTGGCGCTGGAGTCAGGAGCCCTAGACGACGCCTTGCGGTTTGCGGGAGATGGGGAAAAATAAAACCCTGGGCCGATAAAAATAAAAACAGAGGCTCGGTTTGGTATAAAGGGGGGAATCAGTTTTTTTAAAAATTTTATTTTATTATTATGATAACATAACAACCGGGTTGTTAACTAGCCTCCATGCACGTTCCCCATGCACAGTGTGCATCGGCAACAGTGTGCACGATTTATGGGAGACATTGAGCAGAGGATGGGCATTTTTGTTGCGCACATTGCACACAAAAGTACGCAGTGCATATCGGCCATAGACATAATTAATGTACTAATGCTGCGATCCCGCTGTCTGGTGTGCGGCAGCTATAGTAGCACCGACTGTCACTTGGTATACCCTTGGTTTCACAAATTCAACCGGCAGTATAAACATGTCTACTGAATCGAATAAATGCAACAGAATATAGAAAAAAATACTGTTATAAAATACATCCTATTTCCAACATGAACTTATGCCATAAGCATTCATGAATGCATTGATCCATAAGAAATGCTACACTTAGTCTATACGAAAAAGTAAATCAAATAAATAATGAAAACTTCAATTATTTACCTTCTCTCCTGGCTGAAATTACAGCTGAAAATGGGCTGTCTAGAGTTTCCTCGAAGTATAAATATCTGTGGACTTGAAGATGTCTCGTCATCAAACTGGAAAATATATCTTGGGTCCGGATCCAGCTTCACTCTCAAGTGCAACTCCAGTTCAAACTTGTACCCTTCCAGCCTGCTCTTCTCAAAACAAATCCACCCATCATGAAGCAAAGTTGGCTTCCCTTCACACCATTCTGGCCCCACCTCCACCCTGAATCTCCCAATCAGATGCTTCCTCCCTATAACACTGCAGTGCGAACCTTCCCTCCCCAAGTAGATGGCGACCTCGAGATATGGCTGCACGGCCTGAAAGCATCCATGAGACATCATCGCCTCCACATCAGATTTCTCGAAGTAAAAGACAGTGGCATTGCTGCAGGGATCTGGGCTAGTTTCATGTGAGGATATCAGGGGAACAGAGGCAGTTTGAACTGGGAAGCCTCGAAGACGGATCTCACACCAGCACGAAGACAATGAGAGATAGTTAGAACCTCTCCCTGCTTTTGAAACCGCTGTCACGGGAATTCTGAGTCCCAGTGATCCAACAGATAGTCTAACAAAAAATTGGGGATCCATCATCCTCTAGAGTTGATACTCATCTGCATAAAATTAAATAAATCATTGGTGATCCAAGAGATTGGAATTTAGCTACTGGAAGTAGATATGTTTAGCTCCTTTGAAGAGAGAAAAACAACTAAAAGGAACACAAGTTATCCTAATAGGCGCATATCTATACTTGCACAAGCATACACACAAACAAGCCTAGGCACTAGTATGCAGATGAAGAGAGGAAAGGGAGGGATGTGTGGGGGAGAGAGAAAGAGGACAGAAGAAACAAATGAGAGAGCTGTAGTATAAGAAGTTGAAAGAAAGAAATACAACAAATGAGAAAGCTGTGAAAAAGAAGTTGAAAGAAAGACCTGTAAACGTATGAGAAAGCTGTGGTAAAAGAAGTTAAAAGAAAGTCATCTTATTGAAGAAAGGGACATTTAAAGGCGGTTACAACTTACAATCAGACCGGGCAGATGAAAGCTAATGCTAATTAATTATTTATGGTCAAATGAAATAGGTTATCAAGATTCTATGCAATTCATTTCTAGTCGACTACATATTGGATCCAGCCAAGGAAGTTAAGAAATATATACGTAAGCAAACTTGTTATGTGGTGTTCTAACAAACCATTGTTTAAGTACCTAATTTATTAAGTATAACAAAATAAGGCTTATTTACAATCTATATATATTTTTAAAAATACCACATAAGCTATACTCCATTACAAATGCCCGTCCCACCTTTCTCATTTTCACCCAAGGACTTGACAACCTCTCCAATGTAACATCCCCAATATGATGAGGGAGGTGCTATAAGGGTGGGGAGTGTCTTTGTAGCGGAGAACCAAAGAGAGACAAGTCCTGGCAGACTTCTAGGTGAATAGAGGTATAGGAATGAACCGAATCACACATCGTAATTGGAGGAAAAGTTGTTGGACTTATGTAATAATTTTGAACGCTAAATATCAGTGACATTTTAGACCGGTTGGTGGAGTTGTGATTGAAGAACTTCATAGTTAAGTGTGTTGTAGTGGGGGTAATCCTGAGATGGCTGACCTCTTGGGAAGTGCTCGTAGACCACCTTTGGAAAAGGATAAAACTGCGGGGTTCATCTCAGTATGATTTGGGTTGAACAAAAAAGGACAATATTGCTGATATTGTGAGGGTTAGATCATTACGAATGGTAAAAACGTAAGACCTCCTACAGTACAGTATGTAGCTCGAGGACGAACAATGTAAAAGCTGGTTGGCTTGTAATACCCTGAAAATGAGATGGGTGGTATGATGAGGGAGGGGAGTATCTTTAGGATAATGAAGCCCAGGGAAATTCAGCTCCATGCAGGCTTCTAGGATGACAGATTTCAAAATGAAAGCGCATGAATGAACTAAATCATATATCAAAATTGGAGGAAAAGTTGTTGGGACTACGAAATAATTTGTACTCTCAAAGGTCATGTGTCTTTTCGGAGTAAGTGGTGTTATGTTGGAAACTGCATAGTTAAGTGTATTCTGGTGGGAGTAGTTCTGGGATGAGTGTCCTCCTAGAAAGTGCTCATAGATCCCATATGAAAAATGACAAAACTATGTGGTTCAGCTAAGTACGGATTGGCATGAAACAAAGCGAATAATACTTTTGGTATTATAGGGGTTGGGTAATTACAAGTAGTATCAAAGTCAGACCTTTTACAATACAATGTGTGATTCAGGGACAAATCACATGGAAGTTGATGAGCTTGTAATGTCCCCAATCAGATGAGGGTGGTCTGATGAGGGCGAGGGAGTATCTTTGGGCGAGAGAGTCCCAAAGAAAAACTCTTGGTGGGCTTCTAGGATGATGACATTGTGTTTGAAAAACTTCTTAGTTAAGCGTAGTCTGATGGGAGTTATGAGATAAGTGACGTCTTGGAAAGTGCTCGTAGGACATATGTGGAAAAAGATACAATCGTGTGGATCAACTTAGTATGGGTTGGGTTGAACCATAGAAATAATACTTCTGATATTATGAGGGTTGGGTCATTGCATCCGCTCTACCCCCGCCTGACGGGGCCACGAGACTTACCTCAAGTAGAAGGCAGCAGTGGTTCAGCCGTTTAGTAGTCAGATGCATAGGATCCAGATGAAAGCAACATGGTCACATAAGAGATCGATGTTGTTCTGGATGGTTGATGCAACCTGCGTCATATCTTTGGGCATATTTATGTTATTTCCCGCATTTGTTTGTAGCATATGTTTTAACGCACATTTTATTTTTTTTGCATGTACTTGTTTGTTTTATTTTGCGTGCATCGCCCGCGCTCGTTGTAAGGCTTATTGAGGTGATCGTCTAGCAAGTCCTTAAATAAAAAGATCTGTCAAATTAGGTGACACGTTAATTAAGACAAACTTGCTCAAAAAGAAGAATGAGATATATAATTATGCACCCATTATGAAAATATGTAGTTATGAATGATACAAAAAATTGCCTAAAAAATAAAGATATTAATTTCTTTCATTAAGACAATTAATTTATCTCTCAGGGTCTGTTCGGCGGGACGGAATTGGCATTCTGGCATTGGCTTTCGGAAATAGTAAAACCATTTCTTGTGTTCGGCCGGACGGAATCGCAGCGGAATCGGTTTTCGGCTTAAATACATCGGTTTTAAACCTACGCTAACAAGCCGATCCCCCAATTCTTACCTCCCGAGACGAGTTTTTGCATTTTCCTTCTTAGCCGACGGAGTTGTTCTTCCCCGACGCCAGTCTTCATCATCCCCGATCGTCCGCCTTCTCTTCTTCCGGCGCAGGTATACCTCCTCTTCCTCCTCCTCTGATTCTTTTCTTCCCCACCTTCTCTTCTTCCTCACCTTCTTCTTCCCCGTTCTTCTACCCCCTCCTCTTCCTCCTCTGATTCTCCTCTTCCTGAAAAAAAATTGTTGAGATCGATTAGAACGTATTTATAATTGATTAGAACGTATTTATCGATTTCGTTTTTAATCGATTTCGGTTTTCAGATCTAGACCTAACTTACTAAATCCTTCGACCTAATCGATTTCTCTTCCCCGATGATTTTACAGTTCCTTCGACCTAACTTATTTGATTCAAGTTTACATTTCATGGCTCTTTTCTGTTATTTTCAGACTAGAACTTAGATTTTGATTCAAGTTTTAATTTCTGTTTTCAGTTTCAGATTTTAAATAAGGCTTTGATATTGGTTGTTTTTTCATTCATGCTGTTGCAATCATGATAACTCTGTTTTCAGATTTTTAATAATTTCTGTTTTCCATCTCAAACCTGCTGAAGTCGGCAACCTGCTACTCTAAATTTTTATTTCAGTTTTTGTTCTCTGATTTAGATCTAGGTCTCTGCTACTCTAAAATGATCATAAAATAAGTGTATGTGTGTATGTGTGTGTAAGTGTAATATATGTTGTAAGTGTTGTGTATGTGTTGAGTGTAAGTGTTGAGTGTGAGTGTGAGTGTATGTGTTGAGTGTTTATTGATTTATTTTTTATTCTTTGCATTTTGATTTGTAAATCTAGGATTTTGTCATGAAGCTCGTTGAGTTAGAGAAAAAACGTAAGATGGATATTATAATAAAGTCAGCGGTTGCTGCGGCTTATGGAGCAGCTGTGGTTGTTATGGAATCCATTCCCAGAAACCCGGTTGACACTGTAGATAAAGACGTTCTCCGTAATATAATTTTAAAACGACTGTATGATGGACAAGAGGCTAACTGCTTTAGCCACCTACGCATGGGTAAAGCACCCTTCAATGAGCTTTGTGGTATTCTCCGCGCAAAAGGGTTTGTATGCGACACACAGTCTGTATCCACTAAGGAATCAGTTGTCATATTTCTACATATTTTGGCACATAACACAAAGTTTCGAATTGTTGGTGGCACGTTTATCCGATCGACAAATACTATTAGCAGACACTTCAACAATGTCTTGAATGTAGTTCTAAGACTCTCAAACGATTACATTCGATTGCCTGAAAACAGAGAATAACACAAATCTAAATGGTTCACAGATAGCATTGGTTCTTTAGACGGTACACATATCGACGTAACTGTACCCATTGAAGATCTGGGAAAATATCGAAACCGTAAACAGGCTATCACCACAAATGTGCTTGGTGTATGTGATAGTAACATGAAATTTTTATATGTATTACCTGGTTGGGATGGCTCAACATCTGACTCTAATGTATTACGAGACGCGTTAGAACGACAAGACCGTTTTGAAGTGCCAACAGGTAATAAAATAGAATTATTTTTTTTCCAAACAAAAATGAAATATGTACAACTATATAGTAAATAAACATTTGTTTGTTGTATAGGAAAGTATTATCTTGTTGATGTTGGATACACGAACGGTCAAGGATTTCTTGCTCCATATCGATCAACACATTATCACCTGAAAGAATGGTCAAGTCAGGGTAATAAACCGATAATATATAAGGAGTTATTTAACTTACGTCATGCTAAAGAGAGAAATATTATTGAACGAACATTTGGATTGTTGAAGAAACGATGGGCTATTCTACGCCAACCATCATTCTTCAACATTAAAGTGCGGGTATGACCTCAAATATTCTACACATTTGTGTTCAAGATTTACTGGCCTATACAATATTTAATCAATTAACTTTTGTCCAGGTTCAGATCATAAATGCGTGTTGCATATTACATAATTTCCTTGTGGAGAAGCGATTAGAGAGCGAGGCTCAAATGTTGGATGAAGTTGATTTCGAGCTGTTAGCGCAAGACGTACCAGAAGAGTTTTATGATTACGTAGATGTCGTGAGCCCAATCCAAGCAACACAGGAGTGGACAAATTTTAGAGACACGCTAGCTATAAATATGTTCAACGAATATCAAAATATGCTTTAATTCTGTTATGTATTACATCTGCTACTTATTAGATTATCTTGTTGATGTCCGTGTGCTATTAAACTATGCTATTTCTGTTTGATGATATGCAAGTATTATTTGTTCGTGTACTTATTAGATGTTATCAAATGATCGTGTACTTATTAGATTGCTCATATTTCATACATTTTTTATATCACTGTTGTCATACATTTTACCAGACGTCATGAAGCAAAGCTCAGGAAAGGTGGGTGGTAGGACTGAGCGGTCCTACATGCACTGGACATCAGAGATGGACATTACCCTCTCAAATGCCTTGTTGGAGCAACATAGTTTGGGACATAAAACTCCTAATGGCTGGAAAAGTGTTGCTTTTACAGCAGTTATGACCGCGCTTAAGGATATTTGTGGTATCGAAACTAGCAAAGAGAAGGTAATGGCTCGACTTAAAACTTGGAACAAGTACTACATAGAAGTCAGTGCAATGCTGGACACTAGCGGATTTGGATGGGATTGACAACGGAACATGGTGCAGGTAGATAGTGAGGAAGTATGGGCTAACTATGTGAAGGTATATTTATTATTAAATTAATTTTTCATCGTTGATTTTATTATAATGATACACTAATTATAACTATTACAGGCCCATCCATCTGTAAAGCATTACAAGGACAAGGTTATCGTTAACTGGTCTGATTTGGCTGTTCTCTGCGGAACTGATAGAGCAACAGGTAGTCACGCCGCGACCGCAACTGAGATGACAAAGGAGATTGATGTTGAGTCTATGGCAGAGAAAACAACTAATACACAAGAACAGACTAGAACATGTGGGGAAGGGAGCAGCAGAAGGAGGAGAAAACGCTCAGCAGGAGCTGATGTTGTAGCTGTAACCATTGAAAAATTGGCTGATTCCGTGGAAAAGGCAGCGGGGGGCAAGTCGGCTAGCAATGTTGATGACATATATGTCGCACTAGCTCAGATGACGGATTTAGACCGGGGTGATTTTCTCAAGGCGATGGACATACTGTGTCATGATAATGTCAAGCGTGACATATTCATGCAGCTACCTGAAGATATGAAGGGCGTATGACTGCGAATGCAGTTTAAGCGCTAGATTTGTGACTTTTTAAATCGATGACGGAGATTTATCTATGTTTGAATTTTTAATTATGGACAATGTTTATGCGACAGAACATCATTATAATTCTGAACTTTAATTATCAGTACTAGTTAGCTTTGCCGGTTTAAATTATTAAAATTTTAATTTCAGAAAGTCAATTCCATTGTGCAGCCGAATAGCTTTAACATATCAATGTCAATTCTGTTCACTGAATACCTTCCTGCAGCCGAACAGCAGAATTGATTTTCAGCACAAAACCAATTCCTGCAGATATTGGTTTTCTGACCAAATCCAATTCCAGAAAGCCAATACCTGCGCGCTGAACGGACCCTCAAGGAATTTAATAGGACAGCCGACCCCCTCTAAAAAGCAACAATTCTCTTCACTTTACTATCAAGGACGGGTCTGCCCTCAAATCGTACTATTTCCTTTAATAATTAATTTCATCTTTATTTAAAAACCTCCTCCTGCTCGTAAAGCAGTTGGGAAAATAATTGGGACAGAGACATCTCTCTGTTCCCGAAAATCCAGCCTGCTCTTTCTGCTTCCAGCCGTCTGCCTTCACGTGACGTCGTAGCTCGCTCCCAGCCACCCGCCCCTATTCGTCCATCAAACGACAAGGTCCTTCCAGCCCGTCGAAGGCCTTTGCCCAGCAATCGTCAACGCCGCGGGTTCCTCCCGACATCACCTGCTGTCCAACATTGTCCAAGAGAACGACGAGCCCTGCATCCACGAAGGCTTCCGCCTACCCCTTTGGTCGTCATCGACTCTGACGATCTACTATGACGACCTAGTTCATTCTGTTGGTTCCACCCAGAGATTGATTTGACACATCTACGGCCCCATCTCTACTGCCCCCTGTCTACAGTCGTGGGTCGTTGTTTGGTCCTAGTTGGAGTTGTTGTTGATGTTCACTTATGGTATACATCGATACTTATCTCCTCGCTCAATTCGTGTTAGTATTTGTAAGAAATGGACAAAGAGCTAAATAAACTGCAAACTTTATTGCTCCAAAAAGATAAAAATTACATAGGTATGCCCCCTTATTTATAGAAATTGGAGGAGATGAGAGAATACAACAACCGATGTGGGACTAAATACAAGTCGGGCGGCCTCGCGATTTGACGTGGGCGGTTTGTCAAACCGCCCACTATACAACAAATAATAAAACACCAAACGACAACTAGCAAAGTCGTCTATCTGCCAGGGAAGACCGTTGATACAGGCCTCCAGATCGCAACTGCGGGTTGCCACTAGACCGTAGTTACGGCTACCCACCAGACCGCAACTATTGCAAGCTATCGGATTGCAACCGCGAGTTGCCAACAGACCGAAGTTGCGGTTAACTATCTGTTCGCTGCTGCGGCTTCAACCAGACTGTTGTGGCTCCATCCAGACCGCTGCGGCTAACCAACAGACCGTTGTTGCGTCTCTCTGCCAGACCGTTGCAGCTTCATTCAGACCGTTGCGGCTAACCGACAACCCGCTACTGCGGCTTTCTGCCAAACCACTGCGGCTACCTTCAGACCGCTGTTTTGGCTAACCCTCAGACCGTCACTGCTGCTATCCACCTGACCGCAAGACCAAACCGCTAGGTCGCTGGGACATGTAGACCGCTGCGGTTAGGCACAAGTTCGCCCGGTCTTCCTCAAGCTCCAACACCCCCCCCCCCAAGTTGGAGTATATATATCTACCATGCCCAACTTGTTACAAACCTCCTCGGAAGGAGTAACTGGCTTGGTGAAGAAATCAACCAATTCTCTATCTGAGGTAACAAACGAAGTGCATATCGGATTCTTCAAAATCTCCTCTCTAATGAAGTGGCAATCAACCTCGATATGCTTCGTCCTCTCATGAAAGACAGGATTCCTCGAAATATATATGGTTGTCTTGTTGTCACAGAACATGAGAAGAGAATGATCATAAAGCTCTCCAAAATCAAGCATAAAAGTCTGTAACCACTTCAGCTCGCATATAGTTAGAGTCATGCTCTTATACTCAGCTTCTGCACTAGACCTGGAGACAACAACTTATTTATTGCTCTTCCAGCTGATCAAATTCCCTCCAACAAAAGTACAGAACCCAGATGTGGACTTCCTATCTTACTTGTCATCTGCATAACTTGCATCAGAATATTCCTCAACCTTCAAATGCCCCCTTTTCTGAAACAGAAGTCCTTTTCCGGGAGCACCTTTCACATACTCCAGAATCTTCATTGCCGACTGTAGAGGACACTCCTTAGGGACTTGCATAAACTGAATCACTCTTCCTACTGCATAGCAGATATCCGGTCTTGTGGCTGTCAGATAAATGAGTTTCCCTACAAGCCGACTGTACCTGGTGACATCCTCAAGAGGAGGTGAGTCCTCACTCCAATACTTGTCATCTCCAACCGACATTGGAGAATGAGTCGGTTTAGCCCCAAGGAGACCTGTCTCTTTTAAGAGGTCCAAGACATACTTTCTCTGTGAAAGAACAATAGCCTCTGGTTTCCTGGATATTTCAATGCCCAAGAAATATTTTGGAGATCTCATATCTTTAGTAACAAAATGCTTAAGAAGATGCTTCTTGGTCATTTCCACACCTTCTCTATCATCCCCTATGAAAAGAATATCATCCACATAAACAGCAAGGACAACAAGACCGGTCGATGTCTTGCGAATGAATAACGAGTGATCCGCAGCACTTCTAGCAAACCCAACCAACATAATGACCTCATTGAACTTGTCAAACCAGGCCCTGGGACTTGCTTAAGACCGTAGATTGCCTTTCGCAGTTTACAGACCTGAGACTTCTCCTGAGCAACATACCCAGGAGGTTGCTCCATATAGACAGTTTCTTGTAAATCACCATAAAGCAGGGCATTCTTCACATCCAGCTGAGACATTTTCCAGTCTCTGTTAATGGCCACCGAAAAAAGCATACAGATTGTAATAATCCTTGCCACAAGAGAGAAAGTGTAAAAAAAATCAACACCATAAGTCTGCGTAAAACCTTTGACAACAAGTCGGGCCTTGTAGCGATCAATAGATACATCAGGTAGAAAATTAATGACAAAGACCCAGCGACAACCAACCACGTCAGCACTAGAAGGTGTAGGAACAAGAGTCCAAGTACCCCGTTTAGTAAGAGTACGCATCTCTTCATCCATAGCAGTCTTCCAATGAGGGATAACAAGAGCATCTTGATACGAAGCGAGAACAACATTAGTTGAGAGGGCCAGAGCAAAGCTCCTAGACGAAGGAGAGAGCTGAGCATAAGAGACCACAGCCTGAGCAGGATGTTGGGTGCGGGAGCGAACACCTTTCCGAAGAGCAATCGGAAGATCTAGATCTGACCTATCTATTGTACTAGCCCCATCCAAAGATCAGGCTACTGGCCTGGGAGCTGATTGCAGCGGCTCAGGAGAAGAAGCAGGGACAGTAGAGGAGTCAAAAGGAGAAGAATCAAAAATAGGAGAAGAAGAAAGCAGGGCAGGCTCCGGAAGTGATGTCGGAACAATGGGAGAAGGAGAAGAACTATCAGAAGAAGAAGAAAGAGAGAAAGAAGAAAAGAATGGAGCATTCTCAAAGAAAGTAACATCCGCCGACACATACTGTTTCCGAAAAACAGGATCAAAACAACGATACCCTTTCTGCGTCGGACAATAACCCAAAAAGATGCACTTTACAGAACAAGGATAGAGTTTGTCACGTCCAGAAGCAGGTGAGTGAACAAACGCTGTGCAACCAAAGACACGAAAAGGTAATGAAAATGGTGTCTCATCAGGATAAATAATAGAAAAAGGAGTTTTTTCATTGAGAACCGAAGACGGAACTCGATTAATGAGAAAATAGGAAAGAAGAACTACATGACCCCAATAGGACCGGGGAACATGCATATGAATAAGAAGACTACGAGTCATATCTAAAAGATGGCGATTCTTACGTTCAGCAACATCATTCTATTGCGAAGTATAAGGGCAAGTAGTTTGATGGACCACGCTATGATCCAAACAAAACGAAGTAAACTGATGACTAAGGTATTATTTAGCATTATCAGTACGAAGAATTTTAATAGGGGTATCAAATTGTGTACGTATTTCATTATAAAAGGCAGAAAAAAACAGAGAAAATCTCAGAGCGTTCGCGTAGCAAATATAACCACGTACACCTGGAAAAATCATCAATGAATGTAACAAAATATAAACTACCCCTACCAATAGTTTGAAGAGGAGCAGGACCCCAAACATCAGAATGAACTAAATCAAAAGAGCGAGAAGAACTGCGGCCTTGCTTAGCAGGAAAAGAAGATCGGTGATGCTTGTCAAATTGGCAAGCTTCACAATCTAGAGTAGAATCGCCGCGCGGTAAATCTGGCAAAAGCTGATAAAGAATCTGAGGAGGAAGATGCCCAAGATGAAGATGCCACTGAAGCAGAGAAGAAGAGGCAGAAAAAGCAGAAGCAGTATCAAGGTAGAACAAGTCGTTGCTCTCAGTCCCAGTAACAATCACCTCCTTGGAATGAGGAATCTGAAAAGCATAAGTAGAGACAGTAAAAATAGCTTCACAATGCAACTGTTTACAAAGAGCAGTAACTGAAAGAAGATTGCATAGAAAATTCGGGACATAAAGGGTGTCATGCAGCTGAAGAGAGTAAGTAATATGCACAGTACCAGACCCACAAACCGGAGAAGGAGAACCATCCACAATAAGAACCAGAGGTAACCGGTTGCTCTTGTCAAGAGAAGAGAAAAGGCGAGAATTGTCGGTCATATGATGTGTGACACCAGAATCAATAAAGCCACCTACCCGTAGTAGCCAACTGAGCTGTTTCAGAAGTAGCAAGAGAAGACGTGGACGGCTTGGAGGAATCAGCTGATGTCGGACGAAGATGAAGATACTTGGTCCAACACCGATCAACCAAATGACCAAGCCGGCCACAATGAGAGCAAAGATGCTTGGAATAACCACGTCTACTACCTCGACCACCAGTACGGCCACCACGGCCAGCAGAGATGTCATGACGAGATGGATGAGCCACAAGATCAGGAGACGGAAAAGAGAGCAAAGGACATTGAAAAAGAATAGTAACAGCAGATATCCGAGCAGCAGTAGCATCCAGAGTCGGAGTATCCGCCTCTCCAAGAATTTACTAACGAATCATATCATAAGAATCCGGCAGGCAAAGCAAATAGCAAACAACCAAAAGTTTCTGAAAATGTCGGTGTTTGCTCGGCCAGATCCGCAAAAAAAGGGCGATGCTGAAGAAGTTCAACACCAAGAGTCTGAACCTCCTGATAGGCAGAAGCAGGAGTCATGACTGGTCGAGCAAAAAGATCAGCATACAGAGTATATATCCGCGAAGTTTGGGCTCCCTAGGAATACAAGGCGACAAGATGATTCTAGGCAACCTTGACCGTCGGGTCATGCCGGATGATAGGAAGGCACTCGACAGATAAACTGTTGGCCAACCAAGTCCGTACCAACGCATCAGAAACATCTCAATCATCAAAAGAAACAGATCCAGAAGGAGGAGGGTCATCAGTCAAATGATGACGTTTGCGCTGAGAACGCAAGAAAAAAATGAAAGAGACACTCCAGTCAAGATAATTTGAACCTGTAAGCTTCGAAGCAGTCGTCAAACTAGCAGAAGCAGAGAAAGAAGAAGTAGAAAGAGAAGGAGGAATAGAGAGAGTAGGAGTGTCCATAGAAACAAAAAGAAACCGCACGGTTTCACAGAACAAACCGCGCGGACAAACAACGTAACAAGCCGCGCGAACAAGAGGAGAAACCGCACAGTCTCGGTGTCAACACACCAGCGGCAGGAAAGATGTCGCGACCAAAATGCGGAGTCCGCAAAAGAGATTAAAAGCTGCTCAGACAGATAAGCAGCGAGAAGAGAAAAGACCGCACGGTCAAGGTGACAACACACCAGTGGCAAGAAAAAGAAGCCGCGATTAGGATGCGGAACCCGCAGTAGAGAAAAGAAACAGCGCGAACACAACAAGTCGCAAAGAAGCGCGGTTAGCAAAGAAAGTCGGGCGAACAGAAAAGCCCGAAAAGAAGCAAGTCGCAAGCACAGCGAGAAGCAAGGGAGGGAAGGGAAAGGAAAAAAATCGGACAAACCGGAAGAAGCCGGACGAAGCCGGTAGAAGAGGTCATGCAGTTAAACAAACAAACCGCGATCTGATTGGAGCAAAGGATCGGTTCGCTCTGATACCATGTAAGAAATAGACAAAGAGCTAAATAAACCGCAAACTTTATTGCTCCAAAAAGATAAAGATTATATAGGTATGTCCCCTTATTTATAGAAATCGGAGGAGATGAGAGAATACAACAACTGATGTGAGACTAAATACAAGTCGGGCGGCCTCGCGGTTTGACATGGTCAAACCGCGAGGCTATACAATAAATAATAAAACACCAAACGGCAACTAGCAAAGTTGTCTATCTGCCAGGGAAGACCGCTGATACAGGCCGCCAGACCGCAACTGCAGGTTGCCACTAAACCGTAGTTACGGCTACCCACCAGACCGCAGTTGCTGCAAGCTATCAGACTGCAACCGCGGGTTGCCACCAGACCGCAGTTATGGTTAACTATCTGTCTGCTGCTGTGGCTTCAACCAGACCGTTGCGGCTCCATCCAGACCGCTGCGGCCAACCAACAGACCGCTTATGCGTCTCTCTGCCAGACCGCTGCGGCTAACCGACAACCCGCTACTGCGGCTTTCTGCCAGACCACTGCAGCTTCCTTCAGACCGCTGCTTCGGCTAACCCTCAGACCGTCACTGCTGCCGTTCACCTGACCGCAAGACCAAACCGCTAGGTCGCTGAGACATGTAGACCGCTGCGGTTAGGCACAAGTCCACCCGGTCTTCCTAAATCTCCAACAGTATTATGATATTTTACATTTATTTGATCTTAAATTTCAGAGCAAGCTTGCCCATAATCAAGACGAAACCTATTTGTCGTCAATTTGCATATCCGCACATGTCGTTCTCTACTTTTTTGATTGTGGAACATTATTTCATATTTATTCAACGTTTAAATGTCGAGCTTTATGCACGTATGCGAACTCAAGATCAAATGTCACTAATGATTATGCAAGGAAATCTCTCTTGCGCTGCAAATTTAAAAGAGATTTCAAATTTATTTTATTTAAAATTGACTCGAGACTTCGATTTACATCAATTTGGTATCAAAGCAGGTTCGATTTGCTTCTATCGCGAATCGATCGATCTGCATGAACTTTAATATATTTGAGTATTTATTAATTTTAGGCATCCATGGCCTCTTATTTTTTTATTTAAAATTAATTTAAAAAAGAGGCTAAGATGTTCATTAATTTTTTGCTTTACTTTGAGTTTAAAATAAAATATATATATAATTAAAAAATAAAAAAATCGACTCGTTTTAAAATTTATATAATTAGGTTTTTTCAAAAAAAAAATTAATTCAGCTGGAGAATCTTGAAGAGCGCATGAAAACCCTAATGAAAAACATCGAGTTTGTCACTGCAGAATTCAAGCACAATCTGAACGGGTTATGCACCGATGTACATAACCTTGAAACAACAATGCGCAAGCAATTTGTTTTCTCTGATTACGTCTCAACCACGTATCAACCAGCGGAACCCGCACTGAAAAAAATTAATAGTGTTCTTTCTAGACTTGTCGTTTCCCCCAAGAGCACATTATCCCCTCTTAACTCCACTATAGCACTCTCTCCAATCGAAGAGTCTCTTCCTGAGCCCCAGCTCCAGGAAGAAGAGGTTCTTCCTCCTATTTATAACATCCTAGTTGAAGTAGAGACTCCACTTGCCCCCACTGAAACACCAATTGTAGTCACTGAGTTTCTTCCCGAGCCCCTGCTCCAGGAAAAACGTAATAGCGATGTTACACTCACCTTGGATGACACAGTTTCAACCTCAATTCTCCTAGAGGAGTTGACTAGTGATATGTCCCACATCTTAGATGACATAGACTCGATCTACACATGTCCTGATTCTCGTAGGCCACTACAACCACCAACACTTGAGCCAACAAACACTATGTCTGATGATCATTTGGCCTTAGCATTGCAATCATATATATTGTTTTTATATTTGGAGAACATCATTTTGTGTCATTACATTATCCCATAATTATAAATGTGTCTGAAAATTTTTATTATTAAATTATCGATTTATTTAAAAAACTCGTGTTTTAAGGATAAAAAGAACCCCAAAAATTTTCACACCAAACAAAGATGCACAATTTAAAGGATTTCTCTGGAAAATTTAAAATATTAATTTGGGATTAATTTTAAATTGTGCAACGTTAGTCAGATTCAATCAGGTGATATGCTTGGAATAGTTGATTTTGGCCTAGTAGATGCTCGTATGTGTCTGACAGGATAGCGTATGATGCGATGTGATTTAATGATTTCACAAGTCGAGCTTACTTGCTTCCCACCCCATTTCTTTGATCCCCGATCTCCCCTACTTTGTGATACCATTCCTTTTTATGCTCTGATTTTTTCTGATCATTTAAATATCATGCATAAAATTTTGATTAACTGTTTGCGAGCATATTCAGAAATCTATAATTTCATGGTTGATTTTATCACCGGAAATTATACTTTTTCAAAGGAGATTGGTTTCCTGTATTCTTCGGGAAAGGGAGTTTGCATACAAGTCTTGAACTGCAGTGAAGGATCCTTCTTTTCCTTTACTATGCACAACCATCGAGAGCATGACAGTAGCGGAGCAGGTGCAGATCGGCGGTTGGATTTTATTGTCGCATGCTACATTACACTCTTGATGTGGTCGAGGTTTGTCAACCCGGGGAAAATTGGTGCAACATGTGTCGTATCTTCACGCATATTTATGTTATTTCCCGTATTTTTCTTTGTGGCGCATGTCTCCGCGCACATTTTATTTCCGTGCATGTACTTGTTTGTTTTATTTGCGCACATCACCCGCGCTGGTTGTCTCAGAGAGTTTTGAAAAAAGGAGAGCACTTCTCCCCTGCCTTGGAAAGGAAGCGGGCAGCCTCTGCACTTCTTTTGTATTCTTCAGGGATGCCATCTCCAAAATGGCCTTGACTTTGTCGGGATTGGTCTCCACCCCCTTGGAGTGAGGAAGTGACCTAAGAACTTTCATCTTCCAGCTCCGAAAACACACTTTGTCGGGTTGAGCCGCATCTTGCACTTTCGCAGGGTTGCGAAGGTCTCCAGCAGATCTTTAGTGTGCTCCGCGATGCTCCTGCTCTTGACCAGAAGGTCATTCACGTACACTTCTAGATTCCGTCATTTTTGCTCTTTAAATACTTGATCCATCATTCTTTGTTAGGTCGTGCCCGCGTTTTTAAGCTCAAAGGACATCATCTTATAGCTGTAGCAGTCATCACTAGTGATGAAAGAGATGTCACGGCAGTCGGGTGGATGCATCCGGATCTGGTGATACCCTGAAAAAGCATCAAGGAAACTCATCACAGGAAACCCGACGGTTGAATCAACCAGCGGGTTGATTTGAAGCAAGGGGTAGCAATCCTTCGGACAAGCTTTATTTAACATCGAAAAGTCTATACAAAGTCTCCACCCCCTCCGGCTTTCTTAACCATTATAACATTGGAGACCCAACCAGGATACTGGATCTCCGAAACAAAACCTGCCTCCAGCAGCTTTTTCACCTCCTCCCGGATCGGCTCGGCCAGGACGGCGACGCTTTTCCTCTATTTCTAACGGACGGGGGCAACTTTGGAATCCAGGTTGAGGCGATGGCAGGCAACCTCTGTATCGATCCTTGGCATCTCTATGACACTTTAAGCAAAGATGTCCACATTGTCTTGCAGGCATGCAGTCATCTCCATCTTCCCTTCCAGTGTCAAGGATCCTCCGATCTTCAACAACCCTTGCTCTCCTCTATGAGAGATCGCCTCCAGCTCTTTCAGCTCCTTAGCAGCTCTCAGCCCTTCCTCCTTCTCCAGAACTTACTTTAGTCTCTCCGCATCCTCTATCAAGTTGATGGTGCTGGCGACGTTCAGATAGCACTCCCTGCCATTCTTCGGATCGCCTCTGATCCGTACTTGGACATCTCCCCGACAGTACTTCAGGCACTAATGATACGACGATGAAACCGCCTTGAAGTACTTGATGAGGGGTCGCCCAAAGATGGGTTGTAACAGCTTGGGGCGTCGACGATGACAAACCGGCATTGGATCGAAGTACCACCAAGGGTGACAAGAAGATCCACTCCTCCCTCCACCTCTCCAGAGAAGCCAAAGAGGGGTTCGTCGGCAACTTAGATCCTGGACGCTTCTAACTGGAGTCCGACGAAGGTTCTCTTGAAAATGACATTCACCGAACTCCCGTTGTCTGTCAGAATTCGATCGACGGTGAAATCCTCGATGGCAGCTTGGATGACAAGGGCGCCGTTAAAGGGATTCTTATTCCCCAACATGTCCTCCTCGGAGAAATTGATCTCGTCCAACGGCAGCGGTGCTTGAGAGGTCGAGGCGACGCTCTTGTGGAAAATCTGATGGAGACTCCCCTCGCGGGAAGCTCCAAGCCCTGCTCCTCCACTGATCACTCCTATCTGCCCACCTCCTGGGACGTGGACCACTTCCCTGCGGCCACCCAAGTCGACCCGGTCCTCGTTCCTCCTCCTCCCTGGAGCTTGGAACGCTACCGGTCCTGCTGGAGCCTCCTGGCTAGGCTGCTCCCTCTCCGCCACTCCGGCTTCCAAGCTCCTCCTTGCCTCCCAAAAATCTGACAAGGCCAAAGCCTCATGCCCCTCTACTCGATACAGATTGCAGTAAAGGGGAATCTCTTCTGCCTGGTTCCTCGCCGGCTGAAACTTTTTGCGACGCTTATTGCCTTGACGGGCAATGGTCATCGCCTCTGCCCGAGCACTTCCTTGCCTTCCTCCCTGCTGGTAGTCGTTCCTCCTCTCCTGATTGTGGAACTGAGGCCTAACAGATGGCCTCCACTGTAACGCCCCAATTTTCCCAAAGCAGGAAAATGGCTTCTGGGAGATATCGCCAAGCGGTAGGGTTACCGCGCAGTGGTAGCGCCGTGAGTTTAGTGGCAGGACCATCGGAAAGATACCGCCCAGCGGTAGAAATACCGTTGGCGGTACCTTGTCAATTTAATTGGCAAATCTGTCGGGTTGCTAACGTGCGGCGGTAGAAACTGGCGCGGGCCGGTAGCGGCAGCGGTCGCGTCGTAACCAACGCAGTTACCGCGTGGCGGTATAATCCTATCACGCAGCGATAACAGTTTTGTAACGGCGTGACCACGTGTCGGCCTGTGATTGGAGGGCCTGGGCGGTGGCACATGAACCGAAGCGTTGAATAACTGTACCGCGCGGCTGTAGCTAGTTACCGCGTGGCGGTAACTCGGTTTATAGTGTTGGAAGAGTCGTTTTCTCTTCATTTCTTTTGGAGTTTTAGGGTTGAGTGGCTGGAGAAGGAAGGAGGAGCTTCGTCCGAAAGGGATCTCGCTGTCGTTGGAGTTTCGGAGCTCGGATTCGCGAGACGAGTCCGGATATGCGCAGGCAAAGCCGAAGCGGTCGTTTCCATCCAACTAAAATCTCTCATATGGCGCCGAAACGGACTTCTAGGGTAATGATCATCTTCCTTGGACATGTGAAGTCCTTCGATTTGGCATTTGAGGGTAGACGTTCCACGAATACGTAGAAGTGGTTCTCCCGACGGGTAGATTTGTATATCCCCGTTAGTATTGCATTTAGATCTGGAATCGAAGTACGGAATAGGTATGCTGTGTGAAGCCCATCCGGACAGGTTGGTCTGGATTGGTGATGTTTGCATGTTTTGTATGTCGGAGAAGACTCCGTGGTAATCGCGTAGATTTCGGAGTCACGGGGTGTGCAGATGGCTGCAGTAAGAGTACTGGAGGTGGACTCCAGAAAAACACCCGAAATAAAGGAAGAACCGATAGTCTGTCCTCTACTGCGCAGCGGTAGCGCTACCGCCGGCGATAGCTCCCAGTGAGCTATGTATGTTTGTGAAACCTGTCTCTGGGAGACCTGAGTGCTATTGATTGTGGAGGTCTGTCTCTCGAAGACCTGGGAGCCAATATGTGGAGCTGAGAGCCTTTGTGGCCCAGCTTGGGCGGCCGTGAGTGCTGGCCTAAGATCATAACGAGATTATGATGTGTACGAATGGGAAAGGGGATGCTGACCCGCGTCATGGCTTGTTGCACCCGACGATTTGAGCACCGGGAAAGAGCTGAACTGTACTCAACTCTATGTCGATCGAACTGGAGTGAGTCATAGTGTAAATCACCATAACTTGGTCGTAGTCATAGGGGAGTTGTCTTTGACTTTAACCCTGAAAGACTAGAATATTCAAACGTTGCTGGCCGTCGCAGAGAACGGAGGTGCGACCCGTTGGGGTCCGGTGCACCGTGAATGTACCCTGAGAGCATGGGACATTGGTCCGTTGTCTAAAAGTGAGTTTTGGCTATCTTCGGTTGCATTTCTTGGTCATATTGTCAGTGGCGAGGGAATCGCAGTAGATTCGACAAAAGTTACTGCGATACGAGAGTGACCTGTGTTATCTTCTGTGCCGGAAGTCCGGAGTTTTCTGGGGTTTGTCGGCCACTATAGGCGTTTTGTGAAGAACTTCTCGCGGATAGTGTTACCTCTCACGACCCTTACAAGGAAGGATCAAAAATTTGTTTGGTCGTCAGCGTGCGCGCAAGCTTTCGAAGAATTGAAGAGTTGTCTGACCACGACGCCTATTTTGTGCTCATCATGTGGAGCAGAGGGCTTCGAGATCTACAGCGACGCTTCAGGAAGAGGCTTATGTTGTGTTTTACTATAATATGGGAATGTAATAGCGTATGGCTCGCGCCAGTTCAAGGTGCATGTGAGGAATTATCCGGTCCATGACTTAGAGTTGGCGGTTGTGATATTCGCTCTGAAGCTTTGGAGACACTACGTGTATGGCGTCAAGGTCGATATTTGCACGGACCATAAGAGTTTGAAGTATCTATTGGATCAGAATGACTTAAATATGCGACAGCGGAGGTGGATGGAGTTCCTTGGGGACTACACCTTCAAGATACATTATGTCCCTGGCAAGGGTAATGCGGTTGCGGATGCGTTAAGTCGTAAGATTCCGCTCAGGTCAACTGGATATTGATGCATGACGAGCGTCTTATTTGAGATTTGGATGACTTGGAGATCTCTTGTGTTGATAGGAGGTTTAGTGCTGAAACACGTTTGAACTGGACAGAGGTACAGTATAACCTCGCCGACCGGATTCGGCCGGCTTTGGAGTTGGACGACAGCATGAAGCGCTACATGCCTGAGTCTTTGGATGAGTCAAATGCCCAGTTTACGGTTGATGATGGGCTGTTGTGGAAGAACAGTCGGTTGTGCGTCCCAAAGGTGGGCAAACTACGGGAAGAATTAATGTACGAGGCTCATTACACCAAGTACTCGATTCACCCGGGAAGTACAAAAATGTATAAAGATATGAAAAAGCTGTTCTGGTGGCCAGGACTGAAAAAAAGCATAGCGCTATATGTAGCGAAGTGTCAGACTTGTGCCTTGGTGAAGGTCGAATGTCAAAAGTCCGGTAAATTTTTGAAGTCTTTTCCTATACCGGAATGAAAGTTCAACGACATATGCATGAACTTCGTGCATGGTTTGTCGAGGTCGCGGAAGGGAAACGACGTCATCTGGGTGATTGTTGATCGTTTGACGAAAGTGTTGCACTTCATCCCGAATAGGAAGAACGATTCAGTGGAAAAGCTGGCAAAGTTGTATGTGGATAATATTATACGACTGTACGGTGTGCCCCGTAGCATCGTGAGTGACCGAGATGGGCGCTTCATGTCTAACGACTCGAGGCTAGTGCATCAACTGTTGGATACCAAGCTGAGGTTCAGTACGGCCTTTCATCCGCAGATGGATGGTCAGACCGAGAGGGTAAACAGGACGATGGAGGATATGCTTCGCATGTGCGCCCTAAATTTCGGGAAAAATGGGAGGATCACTTGTATATGATCGAGTTCGCTTACAATAATAGCTACCAGACAAGCATTCAAATGGCGCCCTTCGAGGCCCTATATCGTAGAAAGTCTCGTACTCCGTTGTCGTGGTTGGAGACGGGGGAGTCAAAGTTGTATAAGCGGAAGGAAGACGAGGATGCGACTTTGATTGTTCGAACAATCAGGGAGCGGTTGTTAATCACTCAGGATAGGCATGCTAAATACTGCAACGCCAAGCACAAGGATGTCGAATTCGCCGTGGGCGATTGGGTGTATTTGAAGATCAAACCGTTCAAGGGTGTGTCAATGATTTGACGCTTGAAAAAGCTAAGTCCGAGGTACCTCGGTCCGTTTGAGGTTTTGGAGCGTGTTGGTGAAGCCGCTTATCGGTTGAAACTTTCGACGGAACTAAGCGGTCTGCACGACGTAGTCAACGTATCGGTGTTGCGAAAGGCGGTGCAAGAGCCTACACAAGTGGTGGGTGTGGATCAGGTACGGATCGAGGTTGGGCTGACAACGAACGTCAAGCCCATTTACATTGAGGATGTGGAAGTCAAGCAACTTCGCAATAAATCTATCAGGATGGTCAAGATCCGTTGGGACAACTGTGGCAGAGAGGAACTATCGTGGGAGCGTGAGCAAACCATTAAGGCAGAGTTCCCCAAGTTGTTTATTTGAGGTACACACTTTAATATTGTTTACTTCTTTTGTATTCTTGCACGGCTTGATTTCGTGACGAAATTCTTTAAGTTAGGGAGATTTGTAACACCTCAATTTTCCCAAAGCAGGAAAATGGCTTCTGCGAGATACCGTCCAGCAGTAGGGTTACCGTGCGGCAGTAGCGCCGTGAGTTTAGTGGCAGGACCATCGGAAAGATACCGCCCAGCGGTAGAAATCCCGTTGGCGGTAGCTTGTCAATTTAATTGGCAAATCTGTCGGGTTGCTAACGCGCGGCGATAGAAGCTGGCGCGCGGCGGTAGCGACAGTAGACGCATCGTAACCGGCGTAGTTACCGCGTGGCGGTATAATCCTATCACGCGGCGATAACAGTTTTGTAACGACGTGGCCACGCGTCGGCCTGTAATTGGAGGGCCTGGGTGGTGGCACACGAACCGAGGCGTTGAATAACGATACCGCGCGGCGGTAGCTCGGTTTATAGTGTTTGAAGAGCCGTTTTCTCTTCATTTCTTCTGGAGTTTTAGGGTTGAGTGGCTGGAGAAGGAAGGAGGAGCTTCGTCAGAAAGGGATCTTGCTGTCGGTGGAGTTTCAGAGCTCGGATTCGCGAGACGAGTCCGGATCTGCGCAGGCAAAGCCGAAGCGGTCGTTTCCATCCGACTAAAATCTTTCCTATGGCGCCGAAACGGACTTCTAGGGTAACAATCATCTTCCTTGGACATGTGAAGTCCTTCGTTTTGGCATTTAAGGGTAGACTTCCACGAACACGTGGAAGTGGTTCTCCCGACGGGTAGATTTGTGTATCCACGTTAGTATTGCATTTAGATCCGGAATCGAAGTATGGAATAGGCATGCTGTGTGAAGCACATCCAGACAGGTTAGTTTGGATTGATGATGTTTGCATGTTTTGTATGCCGGAGAAGACTTCGTGGTAATCGCGTAGATTTCGGAGTCACGGGGTGTGCAGATTGCTGCAGTGAGAGTATTGGAGGTGGACTCCAGGAAAACACCCGAAAAAGGGGAAGAACCGATAGTCTGTCCCCTACCGTGCGGTGCTAGCGTTACCGCCGGCGATAGCTCCTAATGAGCTATGTATGTTTGTGAAGCCTGTCTCTGGGAGACCTGAGGGCTATTGATTGTGGAGGCGTGTCTCTCGAAGACCTAGGGGCCAATATATGGAGCTAAGAGCCTTTGTGGCCCAGCTTAGGCGGTCGTGAGTGCTGGCCTAGGATCATAACGAGATTATAATGTGTACGGATGGGAAAGGGGATGCTGACCCACGTCGTGGCTTGTTGTGCCCGACGATTTGAGCACCGGGAAAGAGCTGAACTGTACTCAACCCTATGTCGATCGACTTGAAGTGAGTCAAAGTGTAAATCACCATGACTTGGTCGTAGCCATAGGGGCGTTATCTTTAGCTTTGGCCCTGAAAGACTAGAATGCTCAAACGTTGATGACCGTCGCAGAGAACAGAGGTGCGACCCGTTGGGGTCCGGTGCACCGTGAATGTGCCCTGAGAGCACGGGGCGTTGGTCTGTTGTGGCGAATGGTGCTTGCTTGCACGTTCTGATTGTCAATATTTGATAATGCTAATGCCTGCAGAGAAGGAGCACCGCCACCTCAAGAAAGGGGTGGGATCGTTATAATTTGAACAGCTAATGTTGACTGTTGCTATTGTTTGCCACTGTTGCGGTGGAATGTTTCATACAGGTGCGGCCGAGCCAAGCGGGAAATAGCGGGTTGGAGCCCAGGGTTGTTAAGCTGGCCCTTGAAGGTCAAAGTGAATTACCCGTTTATTTTATCGTTCATGTGTGGCCGGTCTGCGTGTCAATGTATGCAAGACAATTTATTCTAAGATTGAATATTGTAAGCCCTTAAAACCAAAACTATTGATGCATTTGTTTTATCATTCCTAAATTGTGTTAGCAGACATTTAATTGGTTGAGTTCTAACGGTAACCTTTAAATTCTTCCGCTAGAATACACTCTGTGTTAGGATGCGTGAAATTGGATTATGGTTTCAATTAGTAACTCCTTTGAGTGTCTGTAGTATATGGCGTCGGTGCCCGGTCGGACCTTCTGTTATATGATATATAACGGATATGGGTGTTACATCTACGGGGGTCGATTCACTAGATACTGGAATCGCCTCGCTTCTTCTCTCCTCTCCGGAGCCGCTACGAGCCACCTCTCTTCCTGTCTGCGAGGTCTCTCCTGCCTCCTCTACTCTTCCACCCTCCTGAGCACTTCTCTCCTCCTCCGCTCTTCCCTTCTCCTCTCTCCCTGCCTCTCCGACACTACTCCGTCCCTCGCCTCTGAAGGCCCTCCTCTACTTCTGCTTCCCTGGTCTTCCTCATCCAGCCTTCCCAAGAAGTCTGGATTCTTCTCCTCTCACTGCACGAATGTATTCGCTTGTTCGATCATCTCTTCAAAAAATCTCGGGAACTTGTACCCGATCTCCAGGCTGAAGAGGCCCTGCTTCAGCCTGAACTTCAGAGCCAGCATCAGGGTGAAGCCATCTACTTCCTCGACTTCGAGGATCTCTTCTTGGAAACGGTCGATGTAGTGACTGAGACTCTCGCGCTGCCCTTGCGTGATCTTGAAGAGAGTGGTTGCCGCCTTCTTCCTCTTCTTGGACGCCGCGAACCTTGTCATCAGGCCCCGACGCAAATCCTCGAAATAGTAGATAGAACCTTCAAGCAACTGGTGGAACCAATCCCTCGCATTCTCCTTGATGGTAATGGAGAAAAACTTGCACTTGAAGGTATCGGTCATGTTGCGGATGGACACCACGTCCTCAAACCATTTGAGATGCCTGACTGGGTCATCCATGCCAGAGTAGTAGTTCAGGGCGGGCTCTCTGAAGCCTTCGGGAACAGGGACTGCTAGGATCTCGTCACAGAAGGGGCTCCTCCCTCCCTGGCGGTGGCAAGTTTCATCCTCGCGAGTATCCTCGTCATACTCGCTACCATAACGAGTATCACGGTATCTCGCCGGCTGTTCAACATCTCGGAACCTGATCCTTTGGCTGCTTGCAGGATGGTGTCGCGACTGCATTAGTCGCTCCTCTCCTTCCCTAGCTCGCTCCTTCTCTGGTCACCTGGGTGGCATTTCTTCCTCCGACAGTGTCATGCAACGAGGTGAGGTCGTCGTGACATCGGGGCGAGGAGGGAACCCTACGAGGATGATCCTCTATATCCTCCTCGCGAACTCTTCAAATGCTGTCACTGCCACAAAATCGCCTCCTCGCGCAGAGTTACTGAATCCTGCCGAGTTGCCGACGAGCTCCTTATGCTCGCCTCCATTCACCATCTCGCCTATTCACGAAACTTTCCTCCTCGGCTGTGATCCACGCTCACCGCGCCAAAATGTTGAAGCCAGGAAAATCTCTTACTCCAAAATTCGGATCAAGACAGTCAGAGGTTATCGGTTCAGCGGTCGGGCTTGACGGCTAACAGGTTAGGACGCAGGAACAATCAAACAACAAAAAGGACCTCAGACGTTGCACCAGGGAGGTCCCACCACGTACCCGAATGCTTAGAAGAAGCTTCTCCTCCATAACCAAAAATGGTCGAGTAGGGTACGAGGTAGACTGGCTAACAACAAAGTTACGATGATTAAGAGGGATAGTCGTTAGCTCGCAACTTGTCTCTCTGAAGAAAGGATTTAAAAGCTCAGCTCGAAGTCTACGAAATGAGATGCTCGAGATCTTTAGTGAGATTCTGAAGTCCGTCCTCGTACCTCTGGGGACCTATTTATAGGCAAATCTAAAGAGTGGGGGAGACTTATTTATAGCCCCACCACTGGCGACTAGTCAACTTCTTAGAAGAGCTCGCTCGGCTAGGCGAGTAACCGGCCTAGTCGTTTACCTAACAAGTATGTGAGTGGAGCTCGTCATACTCGATCAGACCTTCTGTCGTCTTACGCGTTGACTCTGACTTCTGTCTTGACTTGCTGACTTTGACTCTTGCTGACCTAACTCTGGAAGAGTCCACCCTCGACGAATATGGGTAGTACGCATATGAATTAAGCTAAAGTTTTAAAAATAAACTTGACAGGTTCAACTTTGTTGATAGCTCTCTACCCAACATAACTTAATAGCTACAAACTCATCTCTCCTCCCCTTCCATATATTTCCCTGGCACTAAAAAAAACTCAACTGAAATCAGTAAACTCAAAGCCCTCTGCGCAACGAAACAAGAAATAAAGACAAAACAAAAGGTAGAGAAAGATGCCGATCCGAAGCTAGAAAATCCTCTCAGAAACCCTAGCCTCTGTTCTTTACCTTGTGCCCGAAGAAGCTCAGAGACCCCCCAGAACTCAAATCCCGGGAAGCCCCCGCCCTGACAAGACCACCAGCATAGCATAGGGAACCCTAACTGCCCCGCCTTGAGATTCCGGCGACGGATCGATCGACTTTCAGCGCTGATTAGCATGGAAGCAGGTGGAAGCACTGATGGCTGTACAAATAAACTTTAAAAATGGTGGGAAAATTGGATACAGCTGGAGCCAAGCATCGGCCGTCGTTTTCGAACAGAGAAGCTGGATGTTTATTCTCCAATATTTACTATTTGAACATTCTTAGAGGTCGCGTATTTGACCCGCTTTAACGACTTGTACAGCGACACACTAATATATTTGGTTGGGCGGTGGCCGGTGATTTCGGTGTGTCCCAACGTCATTTTGGAATTGGAGGGGGAGAGGTGGGGGTTGAAACGGAACGGATCAGGGTTGTTTTCTTCTTGCTTCAGGTGTAAATGAATCAAACGCCGCCAATCGTAGTTTGTTTACCCACCGTCCGGCGACAATTACTCCAAACAGAGACAGCAAAACGCCGAACTAATTGAAGCATAACCAATCTCTAATTATGAATATTTTTTTGTATATTTTAACCTAAACATTTATTTTTTGATATTTTACATCTCTCTAACATTTTAACATACATTGATATTTTCCATTTTTTATTGAAATATACAAAATTTTATTATTGAGCATTGGGATTGCCAGAACGGGCGCCAGATTTTAAGCTTAAATAAGCCCAATAGCACAAAGCCCAACATGTTGTGAGCTTAGGCAAGCCCAATAAAAGAAGAACTAGAATGACTTCGTGGATGCACATTATTTACAGCAGAAACATATATATTCTGGACGATGTAGGACTAAAACAAGTACATGTGGTTCTAAAAAAAAATTTTAAAAAAAAACTCATCTCCCGGGGGAGAAAGCGTGGGTGTGCACGGTGCGGTTTGGTGCGATTTTGGCCCAAACCGCAACCGCACCGTAAGGGCTCGGTTTTTGCCCGAGCAAAACCGCACCGCATCGAAATTATGCGGTGCGGTTTCGGTTCGGTGCGATTTTTTGCGGTGCGGTTGCGGTTTCGGTGCGGTTTTTAACATGTATTTTACATACACTACAGGTAAGCATTAGAACTATGAATGTTGCTTGATAATTTATGAGTTCTTTTATGTTTTGCTGTTTTTCACTCTTTATTGTATTAAATTACATCATTTAATTTTCTTATAAAAGGTGATTTCATTTTCATAAATTTTAATGCAGTTATTTGTCTTTCGTTTTAGAGATGTCATACCAACTTATGAACTATATAATATTTTGTGAATATCATGTTTTATAGACAAATATTTTCACACTAAACTTTATTGCAGGAGATTCATTCATTCTTATATATCAACATTTCTTATGCAATATTTTGTTTTAATTTGGATTATTAAAATTAAGAGACTGTTTTAATTGATATCCAAGTTGTCTGTGTGTGGTAGATATACAACAACACTCAAACATTTATCCCACTATAGTGTGGTCGGCTATATGGATCATTTGTCGCAATTGTGTCATATCTTGACATATTCCTACTAATGCGTACATCATGTTTTCCTTATAGTTTTAAGCTTTTATTTTACTATAGTGTTTGTGGAAGAGATGATTCAGCAAAATATCTCACCTAATTATATTAACTCTGACGATAATATATCGTATAAATATATCAACTCTTACTTAATATACTTAAATATGAGGTCACATAATTATAAAAAATTAAATACACAAAATATTCGGTGCGGTGTGATTTTTGCGGTTTTCAAAATCCAAAAACCGCACCGCACCGAACCGCGCTCGGTTTGTAAAAGTTCAAAACCGCACCGCACCTAAACTACGCGGTGTGGTTTAAAAATCGGTGCGATTTTTGCAGTGCGGGTGGTTTTTGCGGTTTGCGGTTTTCCATGCTCACCCATATGACAGACCATTAAAGAAAGGCGCTGATATTTGTACAACATAAACGGATATTCACACATCATTATTTTTAATAAAATCCTCTTTTTAAAACTCTAAAATCTGATATTTGTACCCAATTTCCATCCCTCATCTTATGTCTTTCTCTCTGATGTCCTAAGAAGTCGCAGGCCCGCGGCTCTTCCGCTTGGTGTTTCCTCCGTCTGAGGTTGCCTCCGGCCGCCGTGTAGTTTGCGAATTTCCTCCAATCCAACGGCCCATCCAAACAATTGCCGAGAACTTCAAAAAGATCTTGCTTCTGCCCCGGCTATGGAGTTCGCCGGCTCCTAAAGGCGACGACGAAATTCATTCTCTCTAGCGTTCGTCGTGCCCATGCCAACCCTCCTCTGGACCCGGCTGAGCTCGGGGTATCGGCGGTCTTGAAGCCCTACCAAATTGAGGGCATCTCCTGGCTCATCCGCCGATATCAGCTTGGCGTCAATGTCTTACTTGGTAGTGATCCCCATCTCTTCTCTTCATCTTCCCTCAACTTCCTGATTTGTTATCCATATCCTCATCTAGAAGCGGGTACCTTTTAATTACAGGAGACGAGGTTGGTTGATAACAATACCAGCTGCTGATATGCTTCTCTCCTCTTTCTCAAACCGTTTTGTGTTTGGATGAATAATGAAATGCTTTCGCTTTTTCGAGTTGCATATTACTGTTTGATAAATTGGGGTACAAATATAATTTTATGATGTACAAATATTTATGTGTTATAAATAACAATTTATGATGTACAAATATCAGCGCCCTTAAAGAAAACTCAACTGCAAAAAGGCCCATCAAGCGTGAGCTTAAGAAGCCCAACAACAGAACACAAGTAGTACTTAATTTTCTACCGTTTTTATATACAACAAAAATTTTAACTTGGAAGGCGATGTGGGACTTTGGAACGAGGGGTTTAAAAAAAATAGACGTCAACAAAAATCCTTGGTGCCCGCGAGTTTTAAAAAAAAAAAATTTTTAAAAAAATCTACCTTATTTTATTCAAAACAAAATAATTAAGAAATATTATATCAAAAAAACTATATTAATAATATAAAATATATATATTACAAACTATTTTATAATTAAAAAATATAAATATATAATGTCATTGAAAAAAAAGGACATGATAAAAAATATTAAGAATTGCAGTGGGCGCAGGCCCCCGGGGTGGCGGGCGAAGGCCGCGGGTGGAGAGAAAAGACCGTCGAGGGCGGGCGAAAGCCACGGGTGGCAGGCGAAAGCCACGGGTGGCAGGCGAAGGCCGCAGGTGGCGGGCGAAGCCCACCGGGAGTGGGTAAAACCCGCCGTCGTAACTCAGGTAGTGGGTATGCAATGAAATAAGGGATTATCAATAAAAATTTCATAACTAAAAAAATTATCTCCATAATCACAAGTGTTGCGGACTAACTCGATGCTCCGGTCGGGCCGGATATTCTTGAACCGCCTTAGCTCGTGGAGCGGTCGAGCGCGTACACAGTCAGTTGAAAAATGGGGGATGGACACGGGAAGTTTTAACGTGGAAAACCCTTCAACCGGGTGAAAAACCACGTGACCGGGTCGGTGCCGATCAAATCCACTAGCTTGTTGGAGGTTAAAATTTGATGGGGGAAATCGGGGCGACAGGCCGCTCCCGTTACAATCTTGAGGAGGGAGAGTGTATGCACTCGTTGGTGGGCAACAGACTGCCACACCAACGGGACTTGGACGGTGGAATGTGCGAGATACTTCAGTCGCGTGAGCTCTGAGGCGACGCGTGTCCAAGGGTTGTCACTGCTTCCTTTGTGCGTCCTTCTCAGCCCTTGGAGTGTTCCCCTTGTGACTGAGCTCTGGTGGGGTGCCAATGGCCGATGACAGGTTCTGGTAGCTGTTGGCGGGTGCTAGTATCCGTTGGTGGTCGCTGGAGGTCGCGGGTGGCTGTCGGTGGTTGGCGGCGAGAGGCGGCCACTGGTGGTTGACGACGAGGGGTGGCCGCCGGCAGAGAAAACGGGAGAGCTCCCACCTGAGGAAGAAGAAGAAGGGGGAAGCGTAGGAGGAGAAAGTTAGGAAATGAGGAGCCCCTGGGGTCCTTTTATAGGCTCCAGGGGGAAGTTATGGCGGGCCCCACCACTAACATAGTGGGTTAGTGGGTGGTTTTGCCCCGATCGGACGGCCGGCGAGGCCTCCCACTCGATCGGACGGTGGGGAGGTCATCCTGAGGTGGGACCGCCCGGACGACGCCGACGGCGAGGAGGTGGCCGGACGTGGCGGCGGCCGGACACGGCGGCGGCCGGACACGGCGGCGGCCGGACACGGCCGAGGCCGGCCATGGCCGGGCCACGGCCATGGCCGGGCCACGGCCATGGCAGAGGCCGGCCATGGCCGCGGCCGGCCATGGCCGCGGCCGGCCATGGCCGCGGCCGGCCGGCCATGGCCGGAGGGGAACCGTCGGCGGCGGTTCCTTCCCCTAAAGGTGGGGAAAGAGGGGGCCCACTCCCATGATCTCCATGAGAGATCATGGGGGTTAGGGGGGCCTACCCATGATCTCCATTGATGGGGGTCATGGGGGTCTCCTTTTCCTTATAAATTAAGGTGGAGCCCATCAATTGCCCCCCAAATCTCTTTCAGTCGGGAGGGAAGCGAGCACGGGGAGAGATTTTTAACTCTGGCTGCGGTGGTGATTTCCAGCGTGGAACCCGGGATGGCGGCGATGGCGTGCGGTTCTAAGGTATGATGGTGCGCGCTATTTTGGAAAGCGGACGTCAGGCGAGCATGCGTGGAGGCCGGCAAGGCGTAGGAGTCGGTGGTGTGCCTCCGTTGCGGGAGAAGGACCGAGCGCGTGCAAGCGTGTCGCGCGCGTATGGGTTGTGCACGTGAGTGGGGTATGCACCCAGCTTGCGTGCGCGGGCTGCGTGTGCAGACTGAGTGCGTGCGGAGTCGTCCCGCGCGCGGCATGCCGCGCTCGCAGGCCGCGCGCGCGCGGGCCGCGCGCGTGCGGGCCGCGCGCGTGCGGGCCGTGCGCGCAGGCCTTGCGCGCAGGCCGCGCGCGCAGGCCTTGCGCGCGTATGCTGCGTGCGCTGGCTGCGGGCGCGCGGGGCGCGCGCGAGCGCTGGCCGTGCGCGTGCTGGCCGCGCATGCATGCCGCGCGCGCGCAGGCCGTGCGCGCAGGCCGCGTGCGCTGGCCTCGCGAGCTGGCTGTGCGTGCGCTGGCCGCGTGCTGTTATGGAGAGGGTTGTGTGCGTGATTTTACCACTTTGAACTGACTAATTTTTTGCGGTGTGCAGGTCCCGAAGCGCTCTGCTGGGCCAATGCGTCTACGCTCCTCTTTGACTGAAGATGACGTCGCTATTTAGAGAACAAAGTTTGGGCTTCCTTCAGACTTGGAGGTGAGGATCCCGCGTCCCGAGGAGCGGGTTCAAAATCCTCCCCGTGGTTGGCTGACTATTTATGAAGTGTCGCTCAGATCTGGTTTCCGTCTTCCTCCCTGCGACGAGGTGGTGGAGATTTTGAAGTTTTGCGGAGTACTTGGAGTCCTTGGACTATATGCGGGATCGTAGCCTGATCGCGGAGGAGGTTCGTGATGACATTTGGTCCAAGGAAGTGGAGCCTCAGATGGATGACATACGCCAGTTAGCGCTTCATCGTGGTGTTACGAAGGCCTTTCGCTTCCTAGGGAAGCATCTTGGGTGTGATACTTCCAGTTTCAGCTTTGCGGATGTTTCAGATGATGAGCGTTCTAGCTCGGATGCTGATGATGAGTAGTGGTAGTGCTTGTCTGCTTTTGTCTGCCTCGTCATTTATTTGTAGTCATTTGCTTCTATTATAGCTTCTGAGATTTTCGCCGTTAGGGCTCCCATTCATTGTTTTCTATGATGGCCTTACTTATATGTCGTTGTCCTGTGTTTTGCACAGATGTATTTTGACACGAGATAGTTGTTGGTGGGAGTTGATCTTTGTCATGGTGTATTAGTATGGGAGTGACCCATGGCTTAGTGTATGGGCCTGGCTCGCGGCCTAGTTTGTATGAGGGCTTCTTCGTGAGGGGGTCAAGTCCTTACGGGGTTGCGTGGAACAGGTCCACGGCTTTTCGCGCGAGACAGGCTCGCGGTTTCTTCGTGAGGGGGGCAGGCCCCCACGGTGTTGCGTGGAACAGGTCCACGACTTTTCGCGCGAGACAGGCTCGCGGCTTCTTCGTGAGGGGGGCAGGCCCCCACGGTGTTGCGTGGAACAGGTCCACGGCTTTTCGCGCGAGACAGGCTCGCGGCTTCTTCGTGAGGGGGGCAGGCCCCCACGGTGTTGCGTGGAACAGGTCCACGGCTTTTCGCGCGAGACAGGCTCGTGGCTTCTTCGTGAGGGGGGGGCAGGCCCCCACGGTGTTGCGTGGAACAGGTCCACGGCTTTGAATTTCGTTTAAACATGTAGTATTTGCAGAAAATAAAAGGTAATTCTTTGAGTAATAAGCGAGATTCAAAGTATTTGCATGAGATCAGGTTTGTGATTTATATAGATCACATAGTCTTGAATTGAAAATGACGGCATAAAAGAGTCATAATGTGTCACTGGTAAAAGCGGCGTAGATTTTGCGCGTTCCAGGTGCGTGGGAGAGTCTTTCCTTCGGCGCTTCGTAACTTGTATGTGCCTGGCTTCACCATAGCGGTGACAACGAATGGTCCTTCCCATGTTGGAGATAGCTTGTCGCCTTGTGTTCCCTTCCTGGCAGCTTCCAAGGTGCGAAGGACTAGGTCTCCGACGTTGATTGAGCGGGCCTTTACTCGGCGGTTGTAGTAGCGGGCTGTGCGTTGTTGGTAGGCGGCGGCGCGAAGAGCGGCTTCTTCTCGTACTTCGAAGATCAGGTCAAGGTTGTCTCGGAGCGCCTCGTTGTTTATCTGGGGATCGAAGTTGGATGTCCGAGAACTAGGGACGCCAATGTCGACGGGTATAATAGCCTCCGTTCTATAACAAAGATTATACGGAGTTTCTCCGATAGGCGTTCTCTCTGTGGTGCGATATGCCCATAGCACATTAGGAAGAGCGTCCACCCATTGCCCCCCAGCATCTTCTAGTCGTGTTTTTAGTCCCTTTAGGATAGTACGGTTGGTTACTTCAATTTGCCCATTGGATTGGGGATGTGACACTACTGTGTGTCGCAACACTATCTTTAAGTCTTCACACAACTTGGTAAAGGACTTTCCAGTGAATTGAGTGCCGTTATCGGTGATGATGATCGCCGGTATGCCGAAGCGACATACGATGTTTTTCCAGACGAACTGTTTGGCGTTCTCTTCGGTTATCTTGGCCAGTGGTTCCGCTTCGATCCACTTGGTAAAATAATTGATTGCCATAATGATGAATTTTCTTTGACCGGAAGCTAATGGCAAAGTTCCAAGGAGGTCTATCCCCCATTGTGCGAACGGCCAGGCTCCTTGTAACGACGTGAGGGCTACCGGGGGCTGCCGGGGAATGTTAGCGTGCACTTGACAGCTCTTGCATTTTTGAACGAACTCTATCGCTTCCTTCTTCATGGTTGGCCAGTAAAATCCTTGCCGTAGGATTTTCCTGGCCAGGGCTTTTCCCCCGAGATGTTCGCCGCATACTCCTTGGTGGACTTCGCGGAGCGTGTACTCGGCATCTTCTTCTGATAGGCACTTCAGGTAGGGTCCTGCAAAGGATCGTTTATATAGTTCCCCGTCTATCAAAGTGAATGCTGCCGCTCTCATTCTCAGGCGACGAGCCTCCTTTTGATCTTCCGGTGATAGTTGGCCCTTCAAATGGGCGATTAGCGGGGCTGTCCATGATTCCTCTGCTTTATTGACTTCTGCAACTTCCCACGGGCCGTGAATACTGGGGAAGACTATTTCTTCAACTCGGCGCCTTCTTGTTTGGTATTGCGTTGAAGAAGTGGCAAGCTTTGACAGGGCATCTGCCTTGTTATTTTGTTCTCGAGGGATATGCATAATTTGGATTTGTGGGATTTGGATGAGGAGGGACTTGACGAGTTTCAAGTATTGGGATAGCTGTTCATTCTTGGCTTCAAATTCTCCTTCTACCTGCGAGACAACAAGTTGTGAGTCAGAGTAAATGGTCAGCTGCTTGACCTGGCAGCTGATGGCGAGCCTGAGTCCCGCGATGAGGGCTTCGTATTCTGCTGCATTGTTTGTAGCAGGGAATTTTAGTCAGAGTCCATATTCTAGAGTAACGAGTTCTGGATTAATGAGGAGCAGGCCTGCTCCAGCACCTTCCGCCCCTGAGGCCCCGTCTACGTATAACGTCCATGTTTGTCCGGCTTCCATGGGTGCAAATTCTGTTTCTATTGGTAGAGTGTTCTCTACAATGAAGTCGGCCAAAACCTGAGATTTGATGACGGGGCGCGGGAGGAAGAGGATATCGAACTCACCCAACTCGACAGCCCACTTAACCAATCGACCGGATGCTTCGGGTTTTTGAAGAATGGCACGGAGTGGTAGCTCGGTTAGGACCTTAATAGTGTGCGCCTGGAAGTAGGGACGGAGTTTTCTTGCGGAGAAGACAAGTGCTAAGGCTGTTTTGTCTGCAGCCGGGTAGCGGGTTTCGGTATCAGAAAGAATTTTGCTTAGGTAGTAGATGGGGCGTTGAATTCCTCCTTCGTCTTTAACTAGGACTGAACTTAGGGCTGCTGGTGTGATGGCAAGATATAAAAAGAGAATTTCTCCGGGAACTGGCTTGGATAGAAGTGGAGGAGAGGCCAGGTATTGTTTTAGGGATTCAAAGGCTGATTGACACTCATCGGTCCATTGAAACCCTGAGCTTCGTGCTCCTCGGAGAATTTTGAAGAAAGGGAGGTACTTGTCCCCTGTCCGAGCTAGGAATCGGGATAGTGCTGTGATTCTTCCGTTCAACCGTTGTACATCTTTGAGTGATCTGGGTGGAGACATTTCTTCGAGAGCCTTAATTTTCTCAGGATTGGCCTCTATTCCTCGCTGGGTAACCATGAATCCCAAAAATTTTCCGGAAGTGACACCGAAGGCGCACTTGCTTGGGTTGAGCTTCATTCCATATTGTCTGAGGATCTTGAAACATTTTTCTAGATCTTCTAAATGGTCTTCCCAGCGAATGCTCTTAACTAGCATGTCGTCTACATACACTTCCATGGATTTGCCGATGAGTTCTTTAAAGATCTTGTTCATGAGTCGCTGGTAGGTAGCTCCTGCATTTTTAAGTCCGAACGACATTACCCTGTAGCAATAAATTCCTTTGTCGGTACGGAAAGCCGTATGTTCCTCGTCGGTTGGATCCATTCGAATCTGGTTGTATCCGGAGTAGGCATCCATGAAGCTAAGCAGTTGATGTCCGGCGGTTGAGTCAACTAGTTGATCGATTCTGGGAAGTGGAAAGCTGTCCTTAGGGCAAGCCTGGTTGAGATTTGTATAATCCACACACATTCTCCACTTTCCAGAGGATTTCTTTACTAGGACGACATTAGCTACCCAAGCAGGGTAGCCAACTTCTCGAATGAATTGCGCGCGCAGGAGTTTTTCAACCTCTTCTTCTATTGCTTGGAGCCTCTCAGGGGCGAAATTCCTCTTCTTTTGAATGACGGGCTTACATGCAGGGTTGATGTTGAGGGAGTGGTGGATGACCTGAGGGTCGATCCCGGGCATATCTTCTGGGGACCAGGCAAAGATATCCTTATTCTTGCGGAGGTAGGCTGCTAATTCTTCCCTCTCATGCTCCTGTAAGAGGGATCCAAGCTGGACGGTGCGATCCGATTTTGTTGAAGAGAGGGGGACCTCAATTAGACCTTCGGTGGGTGCCCCCCGCTGCAGAACTGCTTCATCTCTGAGGTCGAAGTCATCGATGTTCAGCGTGGTAGGCTTGGTGGGATGTGCTTGTTTGGAATAACAACTCCTTGCGGCTTCCTGGTTTCCGCGTGCTACTCCAATTCCTCCAGGAGTAGGGAACTTCATCGCTAGATGGGGGATAGATGGGATGGCCTTGAAGGTAGTCTGAACAGGCCTTCTGAATATAGCGTTGTATGCTGAGTTTGAATCTACTACCACGAATTGAGCTTCATGCGTAATCTGTCTTGGGAATTCTCCCAACGTGACTGGTAGAGTGACTGTTCCGATGACTTGGACCTGATGGTTGTCGAAACCATATATCGGGCCCGCGGCTGGAGTTAGCTGCTGTAACGCCCCCGAATTTTCGATGATTTATTTTAAATCCTTTTTCGGCGTTACGTTGACGTTTTCCGTCTCGAGCCGTTGTTAGAGTACCTCGTTAGGTGTTCTTAGAGGTTTAGCCTGTTTGCGGGTTTCCCCAGCTAGCCGGTGTCTGTTTTGGAGACCCGGTTGAGCCTTTCAGGGAATTCTCGTGTTTGGCTTCGGGCGAGGTTAGCTCGGGTTTTGTTCGTCGGAAGTCGTTTTTGACTTCACCGTTGTTCTCGTAGCCCGGGTATTTAGCTACGGTGCGATTTTGGTCGAAATCCGAGGACGTCGCGTTTTCGCGTCGTTTTGGCGGTAGTTATGTTTGCGAGTCGTCATTTTTCTATGTGACGGCACGTCTTTTGGCGCATGTGTCGCGTGGCGCGCGACTCGTGCGAGCCGGTGTGGTTTTTTGTTTGGTGTGCGTGTTGTACGTGTGAGGTTAATTATATTTGCGCGTGCGTGCCGGTATTTTGTACGTGCTCGTGCGCGCGTGTGCGTGCGCGCGGGGTGGAGTATGTTTGCGTGTGCGTGTCGGTGTTCGTGTTAGTATGTGTGCGCGGAGGGGTACGATTTCGTGCGTGCTCTTGCGTGCTAGGTTTTATATTTATGTACGTACGCGGGCGTGTGCATGCGTGCGAGGGTGTATACTATTATGTGTATTAATAGTTATTTGGGTTGTATGTTATTAGGGTTTAATTAGTGTATTAGTTGAGGTTATTAATTATATTAATTATAATTTATATATTAGTATAAGTTATGTTATATATTAATTAGTATTAGGTTAAGTATATTTAGGTTTTATAATAAACCCTTCCTCCCCCTAATAAAAACCCCAGCCGGCCCCCCCTTATAAATTAATTAAACCCCTCCCTCTCCTCTCCCGTGAACCAGCAGCCCGCCTCCCCCCTTTTACTTTTTATTTTTTTCTCCTGTGCGAAATCCCGACCCGAGCGGAAGAAGAGAACGGCGACCTAGCCGGCCCCTTCCGCCGCCCGCCGCCGGCCGCTCCGGCCTCCCCTCCCCGATCCGAGCCCGGATCCGTGATCCCCTAGGCGAGATCTTCGTTCCGAGGTAATTTATTTTGAGTTTCACCGTAGATTTTTTTTGTGATTTGGAATGGATGTGGTTTGTTTTTCGCTCCTTGTGTTGATAGAATGCAATCTTAGGTTGGTTGGAGTGATTGGAAGCCTTCCGGAATTTTTGGGCGTCCGCCATAGCGCCGTTGTGCTGGCGAAATTTTTGGTGATTTAGCAAGGCAAGTGCTTCCCCTCTTTTCGCCGTTTGGCCTCCCTTTTTGTTCAAATCCTTGATAATTTCTTTTAGTCGTGCATATTGAAATTGATAATTTAATTTCTCCTAACCCTAACCCCTACTTGTAGCGCGCTAGAAAAATTAGGATTTCTACCCTCCCGCTAGTAGTTTCCGATTTAGGACGGCGTCGCGGTAGGTGTGTCGCGTAGATATGGGTTAGCGTCGGGTTGAGTTTATGTTAGGCCTAGGTGTAGGTCTAGGTTTTGGGATTTTTGCCTAGCTTGCCTATTTGAGGCGTTTAGGTGTGATTGTGCACGCACGGCCTGTGGTCGTGCGTCTAGTAATCGTGCGACCCGATGTCGGTGCTCGTACGCTAGGCTTAGAATCGAGTGAGTGTACTCACTCGCTGCGGCGTTGCGTAATCGCAACGACTAATCCCTTAGCGTTGATTTCTCCCCGAGTGTTTTGCTCGTGTATCGAGAGTCCCTTGTCGGCTGTTACCTTTCGAAGGCCGAATCGTGGGTTGTGGTCAGTAGTGGTGGTGGATGGCTCTTTTAGGGGTTGTGTGGCGTGATGTAGCCTTGACCACACTCTTTACCTTGACCCGAGTAGTTTCTGGGCAAGTGAGTGATGGGTCTTTTGTGCCTTCACGTGTCAACCCTTGAGCAATTTGTTGACTCGGAATTAGTGGTTGGGCGTTTGGAACGCTTTCAACCTGATGCCAAGTTTCTTGTTTTTGCTACTGCCGCCTCTCACAGTTTAGGATGTTAGGCGTTTCTTCCGTAGGTGTTGCAGCATTTTTGGCATCATGGCCATGTTGACTCTGCAGGTTTTTAGGCAGAGTAGTTGCTGTTTTCCCGCACTTGGTGCAGGTTTGCTTTCGCCCTTCCTTGGGCATTGTTGTTTTTACTCTACTTTGTACTCTCTTTACCTTACTTTACTTGCTTTTACCTTACTTTTTTTTTAGCACTTGCATTCCTTGCTCTGAGGTGTTCTATTTTCTTCTGAACGCCTCAGGTTCTGGGCAGTAGCCAATAGGTGGCTGTTGCTGTGGTGCTGTTGGAGGTCCTTCTGTTGACTGTTGAGACTCTCTTGAGTCATTGTGAGGTAGTTTTACTGTTTTCTTACAGACATACATACTTGCCAGTGGGTTCGTGTCAGCTGTTGGCGCCCCTGGTAGTTTTACCTTTTTGTACTAGATATGTTTTCTTCTTACTGCTACCCTTTCTGGGAGATAGTCTATTTGCTCTGGGAAGTTTTATGCTAGGTTGCTAGTTACTTTAAAAGCTAAAAGTAAAACTATATTATGTATAAGCATATGATCAGCATGATTTCTAAAAAGAACTCACTCAACGTACTTTCTTAATTACGTATATCAAATGAATTTTCCTATATATGTATAAATTAAAACTAGAGTTTTGGTTCAGCGTAAGGGCCCTTCGGGATCGCTTATGCGCTCATTTAGGATGTTGTCATAAATGAAGTATTTTCCGCTACGCATAAAAAAATCAGTTTTGAAACCGTGGACTCTTTGGTCCACTGAGCCGAGGGATACGGCCAATAAATAAATCAAGTTTTTATAATCAAATAAGTCATGATTTGAAAGGATTTGGAGTGTCGCCTGAACGTCGGCAGTTATCCCCTGCTCGACGTGGCATCGCAGCGCGTAGATTTTCTCTTACTCTGATTTAATAAATAGTGAGAAAAATGCGGGTTGTGACAGTTGGTATCAGAGGGAGGTTGCTTGACAATTGGTCGGGCAACCTTCCTTTGTTTGTGTTAGATGTTTAGAGTCATATCATACACACACCGACATGTCATCGGCACGTTTTGGCTGAAGCACGAACACTGCACCACACGCATAAGCATAACATGAAGTATACGGGGCATATTATGTAGTATGGGATGCATAATATGTGTTCGTATATGGATCCACCATAGGGGCTACATGTGAGGGTTATGTAGTATGGGATGCATAACCTCACCACATGACTGCGACTAGCACGTTTTCTTTTTAGTCGCATGGGAATGTTATGTAGTATGGGATGCATAACATTTTCATGTGTACTCCGCCATGGCATGCACTAGGGCCTTTTTAGAATGCATAGCATAATCATGCATAGCATAACATTGCATAAGCACAACGCGCCAAGCTAAAGACGTGCAGGATGACATGTGTACACACATAATTTTCGAGTCAAAAAGAATATAATTCATGCATTCCCGATCTAGGCACAAGAGTTAGTGTGATGGTGGTGAACCATCTTAGGCTAAACATATCATTCCTTTTGTATTAAATAAAATAAAATCTCAGAGCAAATATAGCAGTAGAAGATCATATTTATGTATGTATTGTCTGTACCTTTTGTCTAATCCTAGGAGTTTAGCTAAGTTCTAATCGTTTGTTATGTTTTAATTTTCCTTGTAGTATGCCGCCGAAGCGTAGAGTGACGAGGTCGACTCCCCAGTCTGAGGGTGAGTCCTCCGGTGCTCAAAGTGATGCGTTGGTGGAAAGCCTGAGGCAGAGTAACGAGGCCTTATCAAGGCAGGTGGTGGAGTTGCAGGCCCAGATGCAGACCTTTTTATCCGGAGCGGCGGGTCAGACTCCGGGTGTTCAGGACCCCGCCGTGGGTACAGCTGTTCTAGCCCCTCCTGCCCCCCCTGCTCCTCTCGTGCCTCCAGTGGTGGTGCCCCCCGGGATGGCTTTCATCTCCCAGTTCCAGAGGCTGAGCCCTCCCACGTACGATGGGAAGGCGGATTTCATGGTATTGGACGACTGGATGATCACCATGGAGGAGATGTTTCACTACTCTGGGGTGACTGAGGACCAGAAGGTGATGTTAGCCGCCTATCAGCTGAAGGGGCTAGCGAAGGGCTGGTGGTTGCGAGAGAAGGAAGGCATGGTGGGAGGATGTACTTGGGCATCCTTCAAAGAGATCCTGATGAGGAAGTTTCTACCATCAGTAGAGCGAGACAGGCTGATGAATGACTTTATTCATTTGAAGCAGAGGCAGCTATCCGTCAGCGACTACGAGATTGAGTTTAGCAAACTCAGTCGCTTTGGTCCTAGCTTGGTGAGCTCCGAGGAGGACAGGGTGAAGCGGTTTCTTGGTGGCCTCAGGAGCGATGTCCAGCAGCTTGCGGTTGCTCACGGCGCAGTTACTTATGCGGGAGCAGTTGAGGCCGCTTTGAAGGTAGAGGCTATCGAGAACGCGAAGCAGCGTGGACAGCAGGCGAGAAACGAGAAGAGGAGGTCAGTTGAGGAAAAGGGTCCCCAGGTTCTTGGTGCTGCTTCTGAGAAGAAGAGCAAGGTAGTGTGCAGTTTCTGTGGCCATCCGGGCCACCCAGCTGAGAGGTGCTTCAAGAGGGCAAGGGTCCAGAAGAAGGAGCATGTGCATGCTATCCAGGGTGCTCCTAGCAGGGATGTTCCTTGTCCTGTCTGCAAGCGACCCGGTCACGAGGCTGCTCAGTGCTGGTCCAAGGATCGTGTTTGCTACCAGTGTGGCCAGAAGGGCCATATTAAGTCGAGGTGCCCTCAGGTTCAGTCCGCTCTACATGCCGTTCCGCTTCAGGCTTTACCTCCGCCTCAGCCGGTGGACAAGGGTAAAGGGAAGCTGAATGTAGTATCTTCAGCGGAGGCTGAGGCTTCGACGCAGGTTATTTCAGGTAACCCCCCCTCGCTTGACTTTCTCTTTTGTAGCAGTTTTAGTGTTGCTATGGTTTTGTTTATTGCTTGTGCGTTTATGGTTTTGTTTGTGTATAGGGAAATTTAAGGTAAGGAACCGCTGGGCCCGCGTTCTATTTGACTCAGGTGCTACCCACTCTTTTGTGGCTAGGGCCTTTGTCGAGCGGTGCCAGTGGGTTGTTGATCGTGTTGGTGGTGCCTTTAGCGTCAAGTTCCCCTCGGGTGAATCCGTGATATCAGATCAGGGCATTCTGGACTGCCCTATTTTGTTGGGGGATTATCTGGCCAAGGCTGATCTGAAGGTTATAGACTTAGAGGATTTCGATGTCATCCTGGGTATGGACTGGTTGTCCCGATATGATGCAGTGATACAGTGCAGGGGAAAACGCTTGGATTTCAGGAAGGACAGCGGTCAGCCCGGGAGTGTTTTCGGTGATTCGCGTCGGGACTCTCCGGCGATTTCTGCGGTATGTGCTCAGAGGGTTTTTCCTGCTGGTTGTTTTGCTTGTCTAGTCTCAGTGTTGGGGACTGTTAGCAGTGTGCCGCTTTTGGATGAGATTCCGGTTGCGCGAGAGTTTCCTGACGTGTTTCCTAGCGATCTTCCCGGTCTTCCTCCAGACAGGGATGTGGAGTTCGTGATTGATTTGGAGCCTGGTACGCGTCCGATTGCCAAGGCGCCGTATCGGATGGCCCCGCGAGAGCTGGAGGAGCTTCGTACTCAGCTTGATGAGTTGTTGGAGAAGGGCTTCATAAGGCAAAGCTCGTCGCCCTGGGGTGCTCCGGTTCTCTTTGTAAAGAAGAAGGATGGTTCGATGCGCCTTTGTATCGACTATAGAGAGTTGAACAAAGTCACCATCAAGAACAGGTATCCACTGCCCAGAATCGACGACTTATTTGATCAGTTGCGGGGCAGTTCTGTATTTTCGAAGATAGACCTCCGTTCGGGTTACCATCAGCTTAGGATCCGAGAGTCGGATGTCCCACGGACGGCTTTCCGATCGAGGCATGGTCATTTCGAGTTCCTGGTCATGTCTTTTGGGCTGACCAATGCGCCTTCAGCATTTATGGACATGATGAACCGGGTGTTCAAGGACTTTCTGGACAAGTTTGTCGTCGTGTTCATTGACGACGTTCTGATTTATTCTCGGAATGCGGCGGAGCATGATCAGCATTTGCGGTTGGTGTTATCCGCCTTGAGGGATCATCAGTTGTATGCCAAGCTGAGCAAATGCGAGTTCTGGTTGCCTCAGGTTTCCTTCCTGGGTCATGTGGTGAACAAAGATGGTATTTCAGTGGACCCGGAGAAGATCTCAGCGGTGATGGATTGGAGTAGGCCGAGCACACCCAAGGAGATCAGGAGCTTCTTGGGGTTGGCCGGCTATTATAGAAGATTCGTCGAGGGTTTTTCTACCTTGGCAGCGCCCTTGACAAAGCTGACGCAGAAGCATGCGGCGTTCGTTTGGAGTGATAAGTGCGAGGAGGCCTTTCTGGAGCTAAAGAGCAGGTTATGTTCTGCCCCTGTGTTGACCTTGCCGGCGGAGGGACAGGACTATGACGTTTATGTGGATGCCTCGCACGTTGGACTCGGTGGCGTGTTGATGCAGGAAGGGAAGGTGATCGCTTATGGGTCTCGTCAGTTGAAGGTTCATGAGCGGAACTATCCTACGCACGACCTCGAGTTCGCAGCGGTGATTTTTGCCTTGAAGCTGTGGAGACACTTACTTTATGGGGCCCAGTGCAGGATCTTTACCGATCATAAGAGCCTGAAGTACGTGTTCACTCAGAAGGAGCTGAATTTGCGCCAGCGGCGGTGGCTTGAGTATGTTGCTGATTATGATGTTGAGATTCAGTACCATCCGGGCAAGGCCAATGTGGTGGCCGACGCCTTGAGCCGGAAGACGGGGAAAGTCTTCAATCTCACCGCGGATCGTTTAGTGGAGGAGTTTCTATTGATGGATATCACCGCAGGACGCTGTGAGTTGCAGAGCAGTTTGGTGGTGGCAGAGCCGTCATGGATTTCTCTCACCAGATTGCGTCAGAAAGAGGATCCGGATTTGTTGCACTTGTACCTCAGAGCTGAGAGGGGAGAGTTGCCAGATTTCTCCATCGACGAGGCGGGTACTTTGAAGTACCGCGGCAGGTTTTGCATCCCCGCAGTTGGAGACATCAGAGTTATGGTATGCAAAGAGGCTCACGGATCCAGTGTTTCCTACCACCCGGGATCTACGAAGATGTACCATGATCTGAAGCAGATCGCCTGGTGGTATGGGATGAAGGGTGATATAGCTCGTTTTGTCTCGGAGTGTTACACTTGCAGGCGGGTGAAGGCCGACCATGGGAGGCCTGGTGGCAAGTTGGCACCTTTGGAGATCCCGACTTGGAAGTGGGAAAGCATCTCGATGGATTTCATTACAGGCTTACCGAGATCTCCGAGAGGGTTTGATTCTGTTTGGGTGATCGTGGACCGATTGACGAAGTGTGCGCACTTCGTACCTTATAAGATCGATTACTCGATGAAGAAGATTGCTGAGTTGTACTTGGATGAGGTCGTCAGATTGCACGGTGTTCCAGTTAGCATCGTTTCAGATCGAGACTCTCGGTTTACATCGCGTTTCTGGAGGAGTTTGCAGGAGGGTTTGGGCACTGATTTGAGGTATTCCACAGCTTACCATCCGCAGACCAACGGGCAGACCGAGCGTGTGAATCAGATTGTGGAGGATATGATCCGGTGCTATATTCTCGATCATGGAGGTGCGTGGGATGAGCGTTTACGGCTCATGGAATTTGCCTACAACAACAGCTACCAAGAGAGTCTACAGATGGCTCCCTTCGAGGCGTTGTATGGAAGGCGCTGCAGAACCCCTTTGTTTTGGGCCGAGGCCGGTGAGAGGCCTGTTTTGGGTCCTGATGCACTCGAAGAGATGGAGGTTTCCGTGAAGCTCATTCGGGAGAAGCTTCGAGTTGCTCAGGAGAGGTATGAGAAGAACGCCAATCGGCGTAGGTCCGATTTAGAATTTTCAGTGGATGATTTGGTCTTCTTGAAGGTGTCTCCGATGGTAGGAGTGAAGAGGTTTGGCAGAAATCGGAAGTTGGATCCGAGATTTGTGGGCCCGTTCAGGATTTTGGAGCGTATTGGTGTGGCTGCTTATAGGCTGGATCTGCCAGCTAGCTTCCCGGGGGTTCATAATGTCTTTCATGTGAGCCAGTTGCGGAAGTGCGTGCGGAGCAGTGGGCAAGTCTTGGACGCTGTGCCCCAGTTGGAGCCCAATCTCTCGTATGTCGAGGTGCCGGTCCGCATCTTGGAAGCTCAAGCTCGAGTGTTGCGGACGAAGTCTATTCCTATGGTAAAGGTTCTTTGGAAGAATCAGGATTTGGAGAGCGCGACTTGGGAGCTAGAGTCGGCTATGAGGGAGGCTCACCCTCATTTGTTCCCCTGAGTTGTTGGGTACGTTCCCTTTCTGGTGGTTTGTTTCTTTCCTTCTGTTGTAGGAGTAGTTTTCGCAAAGTTTCGGGTCGAAACTTTTTGTTAGGGGGAGTGACTGTAACGCCCCCGAATTTTCGATGATTTATTTTAAATCCTTTTTCGGCGTTACGTTGACGTTTTCCGTCTCGAGCCGTTGTTAGAGTACCTCGTTAGGTGTTCTTAGAGGTTTAGCCTGTTTGCGGGTTTCCCCAGCTAGCCGGTGTCTGTTTTGGAGACCCGGTTGAGCCTTTCAGGGAATTCTCGTGTTTGGCTTCGGGCGAGGTTAGCTCGGGTTTTGTTCGTCGGAAGTCGTTTTTGACTTCACCGTTGTTCTCGTAGCCCGGGTATTTAGCTACGGTGCGATTTTGGTCGAAATCCGAGGACGTCGCGTTTTCGCGTCGTTTTGGCGGTAGTTATGTTTGCGAGTCGTCATTTTTCTATGTGACGACACGTCTTTTGGCGCATGTGTCGCGTGGCGCGCGACTCGTGCGAGCCGGTGTGGTTTTTTGTTTGGTGTGCGTGTTGTACGTGTGAGGTTAATTATATTTGCGCGTGCGTGCCGGTATTTTGTACGTGCTCGTGCGCGCGTGTGCGTGCGCGCGGGGTGGAGTATGTTTGCGTGTGCGTGTCGGTGTTCGTGTTAGTATGTGTGCGCGGAGGGGTACGATTTCGTGCGTGCTCTTGCGTGCTAGGTTTTATATTTATGTACGTACGCGGGCGTGTGCATGCGTGCGAGGGTGTATACTATTATGTGTATTAATAGTTATTTGGGTTGTATGTTATTAGGGTTTAATTAGTGTATTAGTTGAGGTTATTAATTATATTAATTATAATTTATATATTAGTATAAGTTATGTTATATATTAATTAGTATTAGGTTAAGTATATTTAGGTTTTATAATAAACCCTTCCTCCCCCTAATAAAAACCCCAGCCGGCCCCCCCTTATAAATTAATTAAACCCCTCCCTCTCCTCTCCCGTGAACCAGCAGCCCGCCTCCCCCCTTTTACTTTTTATTTTTTTCTCCTGTGCGAAATCCCGACCCGAGCGGAAGAAGAGAACGGCGACCTAGCCGGCCCCTTCCGCCGCCCGCCGCCGGCCGCTCCGGCCTCCCCTCCCCGATCCGAGCCCGGATCCGTGATCCCCTAGGCGAGATCTTCGTTCCGAGGTAATTTATTTTGAGTTTCACCGTAGATTTTTTTTGTGATTTGGAATGGATGTGGTTTGTTTTTCGCTCCTTGTGTTGATAGAATGCAATCTTAGGTTGGTTGGAGTGATTGGAAGCCTTCCGGAATTTTTGGGCGTCCGCCATAGCGCCGTTGTGCTGGCGAAATTTTTGGTGATTTAGCAAGGCAAGTGCTTCCCCTCTTTTCGCCGTTTGGCCTCCCTTTTTGTTCAAATCCTTGATAATTTCTTTTAGTCGTGCATATTGAAATTGATAATTTAATTTCTCCTAACCCTAACCCCTACTTGTAGCGCGCTAGAAAAATTAGGATTTCTACCCTCCCGCTAGTAGTTTCCGATTTAGGACGGCGTCGCGGTAGGTGTGTCGCGTAGATATGGGTTAGCGTCGGGTTGAGTTTATGTTAGGCCTAGGTGTAGGTCTAGGTTTTGGGATTTTTGCCTAGCTTGCCTATTTGAGGCGTTTAGGTGTGATTGTGCACGCACGGCCTGTGGTCGTGCGTCTAGTAATCGTGCGACCCGATGTCGGTGCTCGTACGCTAGGCTTAGAATCGAGTGAGTGTACTCACTCGCTGCGGCGTTGCGTAATCGCAACGACTAATCCCTTAGCGTTGATTTCTCCCCGAGTGTTTTGCTCGTGTATCGAGAGTCCCTTGTCGGCTGTTACCTTTCGAAGGCCGAATCGTGGGTTGTGGTCAGTAGTGGTGGTGGATGGCTCTTTTAGGGGTTGTGTGGCGTGATGTAGCCTTGACCACACTCTTTACCTTGACCCGAGTAGTTTCTGGGCAAGTGAGTGATGGGTCTTTTGTGCCTTCACGTGTCAACCCTTGAGCAATTTGTTGACTCGGAATTAGTGGTTGGGCGTTTGGAACGCTTTCAACCTGATGCCAAGTTTCTTGTTTTTGCTACTGCCGCCTCTCACAGTTTAGGATGTTAGGCGTTTCTTCCGTAGGTGTTGCAGCATTTTTGGCATCATGGCCATGTTGACTCTGCAGGTTTTTAGGCAGAGTAGTTGCTGTTTTCCCGCACTTGGTGCAGGTTTGCTTTCGCCCTTCCTTGGGCATTGTTGTTTTTACTCTACTTTGTACTCTCTTTACCTTACTTTACTTGCTTTTACCTTACTTTTTTTTTAGCACTTGCATTCCTTGCTCTGAGGTGTTCTATTTTCTTCTGAACGCCTCAGGTTCTGGGCAGTAGCCAATAGGTGGCTGTTGCTGTGGTGCTGTTGGAGGTCCTTCTGTTGACTGTTGAGACTCTCTTGAGTCATTGTGAGGTAGTTTTACTGTTTTCTTACAGACATACATACTTGCCAGTGGGTTCGTGTCAGCTGTTGGCGCCCCTGGTAGTTTTACCTTTTTGTACTAGATATGTTTTCTTCTTACTGCTACCCTTTCTGGGAGATAGTCTATTTGCTCTGGGAAGTTTTATGCTAGGTTGCTAGTTACTTTAAAAGCTAAAAGTAAAACTATATTATGTATAAGCATATGATCAGCATGATTTCTAAAAAGAACTCACTCAACGTACTTTCTTAATTACGTATATCAAATGAATTTTCCTATATATGTATAAATTAAAACTAGAGTTTTGGTTCAGCGTAAGGGCCCTTCGGGATCGCTTATGCGCTCATTTAGGATGTTGTCATAAATGAAGTATTTTCCGCTACGCATAAAAAAATCAGTTTTGAAACCGTGGACTCTTTGGTCCACTGAGCCGAGGGATACGGCCAATAAATAAATCAAGTTTTTATAATCAAATAAGTCATGATTTGAAAGGATTTGGAGTGTCGCCTGAACGTCGGCAGTTATCCCCTGCTCGACGTGGCATCGCAGCGCGTAGATTTTCTCTTACTCTGATTTAATAAATAGTGAGAAAAATGCGGGTTGTGACAGCTGCTGCCGAGATATATTCATATTCTGCAGAGTGGTGGAAAAAAGGACGTCGACTGAACTGCCATTATCGACGAGGATTCGCTTAACGTTATAACAGGGATTTCCTATTCCGGCGCTAATTACAAGCGGGTCTTGATGCGAGATTCGGATGTTGACAAGGTCTTCATCCCCAAATGATATGGTGGTGTCCTGCTTTCTTCTTTTATCTTCATGGGCTTCCTTTACAGAGTGGACTGACAATATCTGTGTGGTCAGAATAGGTGATCCGGCAATAGTCTCAATGTTTCCTACTGCTTGCCTTCCTCCTTCGGGCGCTGGCGGGGCATTCTGATGGTCCCTGGGTCGCCTAGGCGGGTCTTGCTGCTCTTGGACCCTTCCTTGCAGAAATCTACCGAGCAGTCCTAAACGGACTAAACGCTCGATTTCCTCTTTTAGGCGAGCACATTCTTCAGTGGTGTGTCCGGTTGTCCGATGATATTCACAATACTTTGATTGATCGTTCTTAGGATTAGGAGGTGGTTGCCTTGGTCGCTGTAATGCTGGTTCATTCTGAATGGCATACAAAACGTTGGTGCGAGAAGTGTTGAGAGGGGTATAGTCCCTAGGGGGATCTCTCTGTGAGTCACGCCTGCGTTGTCCGGCCCGACGCTCCTCCTGGAATCTTCCTTCCTGCCGTTGAGGAGCCGGTTCTTTATCTCTTTGCCTCTTCTGTATTCCATCGAACTGTCGTCGATGAGCTTCAATAGCTTCGTCTGCGGCTATCTGTGCCTCAATTCTATGCACCAGATCCGGATAGTTGGGTACGGTCTCTCTCATGAGTGCTGAATAGAAGCCGCTGGGGCGAAGTCCTCCTAGGAATACTCCACGCAGGAGTTCGGGGTCGACGCCCGGGATCTGGCGAGCTTCTGCAGTGAAACGTCGAAAGAATTCTTTGAGGGTTTCCCCTTCGTTTTGGCGGATTCCAGAGAGATGAGATGGATAACGGATAATCTTTCGATTAGCGATGAATTGGTCGGAGAATTGTCTGGTTAGCTCGGCAAAACTAGCAATGGTACCGGGCTTTAAAGAGTGGAACCATGTTCGAGCTTGTCCTTTAAGAGTAGTTGGGAATACTTGACATAACAATTGATCAGTGGCGTGGAAGATCCTCATGATAGTGGCGAAATGATTGATATGTTCAAGTGGATCGTCAGTTCCGTCGAATGTTTCGACGCTTGGGAGTTTGAACCCGGGTGGAATTGGATGATCGAGGATCTGCTGGGTCAAGGGGGAGCCTTGATAAAGTGTTCGCTGAGGGTGGAAATCTCTCCTTGCAGCTTGGCGGCATTCTTCAGCCACAGCCTCCCTGATTTCTTGACGAGTTAGTAGAGGGTGGATGGGAGCATCGTTAACTGGATCGTGGGGGCGATCTGCCCTTGCTCTTCCCAGATGGGGATGAGCCGAACTGGCGGCATCTGAATGATTTTCGGGTCCTTCCTGCTCCACAGGGTCTTCCTGGTTCCTTGGTGGATTAAATAGTGGAGGATGGTTAGCTGGCGGAGGTGACCTTGGCGGAGCTGGAGGTGCTCCCATGTTCCGAAGCAGTGTGAGCATCTCTGTCTGCTGCTCTTCCATTTGGCGGACACGCCCTTCCAGAGCGGTGACAGGGGCGAGAGTTGCTTCAGCGGTCAGTGGCACGTCTACCAGAGAGTGAGATCGTGCAGGCTCAGTGTGTTCGCCAAGTGCGGATCCTTCAGCGGTGCGGGCACTCCTCTTTGCCATGGCAGTAGTCGGGACGATGAACTAGCTCTGTGAAAGATATTGGGAATGCTTCCCACAGACGGCGCAAACTGTTGCGGACTAACTCGATGCTCCGGTTGGGCCGGATATTCTTGGACCGCCTTAGCTCGCGGAGCGGTCGAGCGCGTACACAGTCAGTTGAAAAATGGGGGATGGACACGGGAAGTTTTAACGTGGAAAACCCTTCAACCGGGTGAAAAACCACGTGACCGGGTCGGTGCCGATCAAAATCCACTAGCTTGTTGGAGGTTACAATTTGATGGGGGAAATCGGGGCGACAGGCCGCTCCCGTTACAATCTTGAGGAGGGAGAGTGTATGCACTCGTTGGTGGGCAACAGACTTCCACGCCAACGGGACTTGGACGGTGGAATGTGCGAGATACTTCAGTCGCGTGAGCTCTGAGGCGACGCGTGTCCAAGGGTTGTCACTGCTTCCTTTGTGCGTCCTTCTCAGCCCTTGGAGTGTTCCCCTTGTGACTGAGCTCTGGTGGGGTGCCAATGGCCGATGACAGGTTCTGGTAGCTGTTGGCAGGTGCTAGTATCCGTTGGTGGTCGCTGGAGGTCGCGGGTGGCTGTCGGTGGTTGCCGGCGAGAGGCGGCCACTGGTGGTTGACGACGAGGGGTGGCCGCCGGCAGAGAAAACGGGAGAGCTCCCACCTGAGGAAGAAGAAGAAGGGGGAAGCGTAGGAGGAGAAAGTTAGGAAATGAGGAGCCCCTGGGGTCCTTTTATAGGCTCCAGGGGGAAGTTATGGCGGGCCCCACCACTAACATAGTGGGTTAGTGGGTGGTTTTGCCCCGATCGGACGGCCGGCGAGGCCTCCCTCTCGATCGGACGGTGGGGAGGTCATCCCGAGGTGGGACCGCCTGGACGACGCCGACGGCGAGGAGGTGGCCGGACGTGGCGGCGGCCGGACACGGCGGGGGCCGGACACGGCGGGGGCCGGACACGGCGGGGGCCGGCCACGGCGGGGGCCGGCCACGGCCGGCCACGGCCGGGTCACGGCCATGGCCGCGGCCGGCCATGGCCGCGGCCGGCCGGCCATGGCCGGAGGGGAACCGCCGGAGGGGAACCGCCGGCGGCGGTTCCTTCCCCTAAAGGTGGGGAAAGAGGGCGCCCACTCCCATGATCTCCATGAGAGATCATGGGAGTTAGGGGGGCCTACCCATGATCTCCATTGATGGGGGTCATGGGGGTCTCCTTTTCCTTATAAATTAAGGTGGAGCCCATCAACAAGTAAAAAATTTCTCTCCACTTGAAGTTAGTACTGTAGGGAGTAACATTTATCAATAATGGGAATGTGAATGTCAAAGCACATGTATTTTATTTAAGGTGATTGTTAACCGCAATCCGTTATTGGCTAGTCGTACCTCAAAATATCCTAATTTTTCGTGTCTTTTCGAAATACGTCTTGTACATGCAATTTCAGGAAAAATGTTCAACACGAAAGTTGTAGATCTCAACGAGATCTACAACTTTTGTTCATTGAGATCTACAACTTTCGTGTTGAACACTTTTCCTGAAATTGCATGTACATAGCGTATTTCTGAAAGTCGTAAAACCTAGGCATATTTCCAAAGTACGTTTTGTACATGCAATTTTAGGAAAAGTGCTCGACACGAAAGTTGTAACTTTTCCTAAAATTACATTTACAAGACGTATTTCGAAAAGGCGCAAAAAATTATGAGATTTTTGGGTGTGACTAGCCAATAACGGGTTGCGGTTAACAATCGTCTTATTTAAACTACTAAAAACTAATGCTTCATTTGGGAGGACTTATTTTCACCGGTCAAGCGGTTGAGACCGCATGAACTGGACCTTAATTAAGTTCTGATTCATGCGATCGCAACCGCTTGACCGGTGAAAATAAGTCCTCCCAAACGGAGCCTAAAGCTTTAAACAAGATTGCAAACATCGAGTTGGCGGCATACTTCTGTCCTGGAGCAAACATGGAGCATTAAACCGAGTTTTAAGCTGAGTATAGCTAGATTTACTCGCACATGTGATATTGCAAAATTCTTAGTGAATCTCATGCCCAACTGAAGACTTTATCCACATATAATGGGGCAGAATATAGTAACCTCCTCTACTTGTTGTACAAAGCCATCAAATGTTTGAAGTCGGATATAAAAAATAATATATTATGTTAATAATCACTTTAACTACAAAGAGTCTGCATTTTTTTTAATTTCTGAATAGTTTTAAGAATTCGGCATTGTGTTCATGACGTACGATTACTGTACAAACTATAATACATCATTATACAACTTAGATGCTAAAATATTATACCCATTAATACATTATTATAAGATACTACAAACTAATAATTTAAAATAAATTAGATAATGAAAACAAAACTCACTATACAAACCACTTAACCACTGTGTTCATGACGTACCATTACTGTCACGCCAAACTAATCCCAAATTTAATATATTAGGACAAAAATTTTAATGATATAGTTTAGATTTTCCATTACATGAGTGACAGGAATCCAAAGTTGGAAAGGAGGATATTACTAGTGTAATTCTTTAAACGATCTGCAACGCAAAGCTTATTTTAGACCAATGGCTAGATGAGCAGAGCTAAGATCCTTATTTGTTCTGTAATATTATTGTTGCGGGTCATTTGGTTTTTTCCCGGTCCGGAGAATTGGACCGGCTAATTAGCTCGGAGTCGGATCAGGTGCGCAAACAGTCAAAAAATAGCAATAAATGATAAAAAGGCTTTTTTGACGTGGAAACCCCGAAAAGGGTGAAAAATCACGTGGTTGGATCAGTGCCGAGCCAAAATCCACTATTTCCTTAGAGTTTATAAGAGTTTGAGATGATTCTTTAGAGAATGAGAGATCACATCTTCGTTATAAGCACAAAGTACAAAAATGACAAAAAAATAACTAAGTCCTCGAAGCCTCGATGAAAGCGCTCCGGCTAGGAAAATTGCCAAGTCCACAGAAGCTCGATGGAAACGTTCTGACTGGAAAAATCTTTTAAGTCCACGGAGTCTCGATGAAAGGGATTCTACTGTAGTGGAGACTTGGTGGGAGTGCTCCTGCGGAGAGAATGACATGCTTTGGAAGCTTGACGGTGCCTTTGTGCTAGAATGAGAGCGGAGCGAATTCCTGAGCGAAGGATCGATCTAAGTCTCACGTTCTCGCTGAAAAACCTCAAAGCTCTTTCTAGCCACCAGAGTTGTTTGTCCTAAAAGGTAGAATTTTCTGGAGGGATATGTTGATAATTATATCAGGACGAAATTTATGTTGGCGAATGGAATCGCTCCGTTTCGATCACCTAGATCACCAATTTAAGCAAAATGACAAAGGTGCCCCTTGGGCAGTCCGGGCGGTCCGGGAAGGTTGTTGTCCGACGGCGGCGGCGGCCGGTTGAGTCTGAAGGCAATAGAGGAAACCAACAACTGGCGGCGGTCGCCGGTGCGCGCGCCCGTGAGTTGCATGCGTTGCGCGAGCAGGGGGCGCACACACCTGCTTGATGGGGGCGTGCACGCCTGCGTGCTGGGGGAGTGCGTGCATGCGTGCTTGGGGCATGCGTGTGCAGGGGCGCACACGCGTGGGGCATTCGTGCTTGGTTTGGCCCCATCTTCTGGGGTGCTCTCAGACCATTGAGGCGAGTACGACTTGGAGCGCGCTGCTCACTTGGTTGGGTTGGCTTACCTCTGTTCCCTTGATCGAGACCTTTCTGATTGATTCTGAAATTTCAGAAGGAACCCATCAAATATAAACCTGAAGTTGACTCTATAATGTTTTGTCCCTCCATAAACATGTGTCATTGATGATAATTGACTTCATTTAAATTCATCATTCTTTTTTAATATAAACCTCAGTTCTTTGACCCTATTATTAAAAAGAAGGCATCTAAGTGGATAAAGAGAGGACCCATGGTCAACACATACAACATTGGAACACCAACTCCCAGCATTCGTTGGGCTCATCTCAAGTCTCGGACAAGTCAGACTGATAACTTTGCTAATAATGAACATGACCCTGATTCTGATACTACTTATTGGGTTTGAGAGTGCGAACATGACATGAGCACTTGCTATTTAATTAGTTGAGTGCACATCGCAACCACTTCACGATATACAATACACACATCAAACAAACAAGCAAAAATAAATCTACAAAATGCCTACGATTTTAATGTGGAAACTCAATTTGGTAAAAACTACAGGACACTCAGAGTCTAACTTGAAAAGTCACCACTAAAACTATTTGAGAAATACATAGTACAATAGTTTTTCCTCCTCAATCGACAACTAAATCTCTACCACATTACCCTACGAATATATATAGATATACAAAGTAAGACCCCAGAGAGGAATCAGTTTAATTCTCTCTAAACAAACTCGTATCTTGTCAGATCTCCTTCCGATGTGGAGTATAAATAGGGCGTTAATATTAACACCACACTTTTGGCTATCCACACTCAAAAATTGAGTTTTTTTACTTTTAGAATTCCTATTAGCAAGCATCGCACAAAAATTATTCCTTATTCGCACTCGCCCCTCTTGTGCTTACGCTTCCCCTCCAAACCATGATTCTGTCGGCGACCCTTCCTCCTTTCTTTTCGTCCAGACTGAAGGGCTCCAAATCCGGCAAGTGCTCCTCCTCCATTTTCCTAGCAGCATTCTTTATCTCAGCGTGTTCTCCTCCATTATCTGGCGGCTATCTTTTCCACATTCGGCGATCTCTCTTCCTCTTGGCGGTGGTGCTCCTCTATTCCGCATTTTCTAAGCGCTCATTCCTCCTCCAGGTGGTGGTGCTTTGCTCTTCCCTTTTACAATTTTAGAGTGCGTATAGCATTCGTGCTTGTAGGTTGCCAATTTTAAAAAACAATGATTGTGGATAGCAAAAAGTGCTAATAAACCAAATTGCGGTGCTAAAATCTACAACGGCCTCCTCATCCCTCGACTCGAATAGACGACCGCCGACACCCTCAACACCACGCTTGAAAGAGTTCAACCTCAAATAGCCCCGCTTGATTGGTGATGAGAAGTGAAAGAAATTTATAGTTAAGCATGTTTGGGCTGGAGTAGTTTTGGGATGGAAATATGTAAGACCCCATTTTTTTCTTTGCACCGGGTCTTATGCCCAGAAACGCCGCTTTGTGGTGACACCAACTCCCGAGGAGGTCATCGCCACAAATCGTCGATTATACCGGCAAACACTCGAGTATATACACATAAGAAAAGAAGCGGTATCCATAGAGATGAAACCAGTCCACAATCACAATGTAATATAAGAAAGTCCACATAAATTCAAAGCTAATCAACATGAAACAATAAGTCTGATAGGAAAGATAAAAGGGGCTCCTACCCAGTACATATAATCCTCACAACATAACGCTCACGGAAGTAAAGCTACTAGTCACTCACTGATCCCATGACCGCTCCTACTGCTGTCATACTTGGACTAGGCTGGTTCACCTCCTCCCGGATGTGTTGGTTGCCCTGGTGCTGGAGTCCTTGGTGTTATGCCCATTAGGTTGTTAGATTAAACTAAGTCTTGATCCCCTTCCCCTCCCCTACGTCATTTAAGCACGGTGCGGGAGAGGAGGAAAGGGAAGTACCAAAAGTTGAGAGTAGACAAAAGCAGGTGGCAGTGGCCCTAACTATCATATGTTAAAAGTATTTATCACAGTAATAACAGGTATATAAATGAACAGATAGTAAAAATAGCAGCATAATAGAAACAACAGATTAAAGTAAAGATAGAACAACTAACTATCATCACAGAGAAAGTAACCTCAATTTATAAGAATGCTCATAAAAACTTATAAATTAAGGGATCGTTTTGCAAGGCCTGACGTATAAAAGATCCCATAATAATTTATACGTTATGGGTAGAAATTTTATGCAAGCTATGTATGACATAAAATGATATGCATGCTAGATAATATGTTTCACACAAGTGAAATGCACCCACCAGACTCAATGCGCACAAACCTTTAGTTGCCCCATTTGAAGTTAGCTAAACTCTCAAGTACCTCTCGTTGTGGCAAACAGAGGCAGTGGGTTGGGCATCCCCACTCCTAGGCCGGTATTCACACTATCCAACCTAGACCTTGCGTACAACTCAGTACACCCACAATTAGGTGCTACAGAGTCTCTTGTACTAGTGTTGGCCAATCCATCAGTCTTTAATGGGCTAAGTGAATACTTACGCTTGCCGAGACAGCATATCGACGTCGGTGTGAACAATCGTCTAACAATGAGGACCCACCACTTAATGCACATGCACACATGCTATAATGAGCTCTGAGTCATCGGCTCACCAATCTAAGCCATCAATTCTATCAAACACCGTGTCCTCCGCTTGTGAATCTAAACCAACTATCCTCCCAAAATGACTGGGTGAGTGTAAGTGATGGTGGTTTATTATTGGTTACTCTTTTAGTCTGCTTATTCTTATAGTTTAGGGTTAACCTTGGACTGCCCAAGACATGCCCGGTGAAGGACTCTCGAAGGCACTAGGAATTACGATGAGCTGAAGCTCAAAGCTCTCTTTCTCAAGGCACATACTTTTATGAGTATCTATTTATTACTAAACCCTTTCCCATATTGCTCTTTAGCTAACCCTAAGTGGATTACCATCCTCAGGGTGAAGACGATACTTCATCGGCCTGAACACAACTCTATCTCTTTGGCACCCTGACTACCTGACATTTGGCCCTATGGGTGACCTTATCAAGACTCCACCTAACTAGGTGCACCCACTATATTCCACCCATGTGAGGCCTATAATTTTTACCCTGAATACTTCATTTCGCTGTATGCAGACCAAATGAACTAGCTTAAGTGTATGAAAGTAAATACCCCAATTTACTTTGTCAACAACCTTAGGATTATTTATAGGGGTCTACCATGACATGTTGAGCCCAAATCAAGAATTTGGTATTTTTCCTAATTAAATCAGCATTTAAATAATTTTCCCTAAATCATGAATCCTAAGACTTTGAACATGAAGTATAAGTTTCTGATATGAAATGATCACACTATAATTTTCACAGCCTCTTATTGACTAAATAACAGCAAGGTATGAGTTTCCTAATTTTTCAGAAATGATTTCTATCATAAACCAAAATATAAACTTTTTGATTAAAATGATAATTAACAAAGGAACTACAGGATTTTATCATCCAAAAATTGTAATAAAATTACCATAGGTCACTAATGATCAAAAAGTGTCATTTCTCAAATTTCATCATCATCTAATTTATTTTTGTCACATAAATAAATTAATGAATAAAACATCACCTATAACACTTTGTGAAGGAACCTCCACTTAATTACTTCCAAAAATTACAGTAAAATTAACAAGACATTATTATGGTCTAAAGAGTGTATTAGCCATGTTTCATAATTTTTCAGTTCTCAATTTTTCCTAAAATAAATTATTTTCCCTAATCATAATTTTTAGATTTATAAAGAAGGTAATAAAATTCTTCATCCAAAAATTACAATAAAATTGCAAACATAAATAACTTCAATTTAGGCTCTTTACCCAAGTTTCATGATCATCCAATACTGCTATGACATGAATCTGTACCTGATAGGAATGCACTTACTTTAACTAATAAGTGATTTAAGGGGGGAGAAATACTCTTAAAAATTCTAATTAAATTGTCCATGGTGTTTATGTACCCTATGAAACTACCTACAAAGTCTTGAGCCAAGACTTGAAGATTTGACTTTATTTCCTTCATTAACCCTAATAGGCAACCCTAAGATTTGAACTAAGGCTTCATGGTATTCCAATCCTAAATACTTCTAAAATTATTCCAAAGGATGTTTCAATTGATAATATGTCAGGGGCAAGGTTTTATCTTGTTTTGTTGGAGGGTTGATCACTTAACCACTTTAAGTGCACTATTGAAGAATTGGGTCTATTACCTTTAAATGAACTACTTTACCTACCAAGATACCCCATCAAATCAACTCCAACTGGGCTGATATTATTTTCATAGGCATATAAGGACCCCTCTAGTCATCCGCCAGAGTTTGGGGGAAATTTGAGGCCCATAGACCCTAATTTAATCACATGTATGGATTATTAAATTTTTACAAAAACTATAGGAAAATCATCTCCAAAATTCTGATTTTTGGATATGTTGTGGGTCATGGCCAGACCAGCCTATGGTCAAAATTTCAGGTCATTTGACTGAGTGGGCCACTGGGGGCACTCATTTCAATTTCTAGTTAGCCTTTGGACACCTTGCACCAAAACGTGTGCTGAGGGAAATCCAGTGGTCCAAATGGGTTGAATCAAATTTTGTATTAAACTAGATACCAAGGGCTAGGCTTTCTATATTGGACATATTTACAGGGAATTCCCCTAGATATTTTTAATAATTAAAACCAAGTAGCTGATAAAGTGTGACAGAATACATATATCTATATATATAATAAAAATCGGCCTGCGTATATCTGATCGCGCCGATCCAACAGCTCCCGGTCATCGACCAAGATGAACTAAGGGACAAGATCAAAGCGACCTAGAGCTTTTCTAACTCCAATTCTCGGCCACCCGGCCACCCCCTGGCCGGCCACCACCACCTCCGTTGAGGTGGTGGCTATCGCCTAGCGGCGACACAACCGCCGAAGGGCTGTTTCCGCCGAACCCAAGTGGTTGATTTTCATGGTAATTTGCTTATTTTCTCCTCACTGATCGGGCTCAATTGAGCCCGATTTCTCCACCTAAAGATCTACAGATCTAGCACAGAGGAGAAGGAAGAGGATTAGACCTACAGGTGGGCTTGGCGGCGTCTGTGGTGGCGGTGTGCCATGACCGACAATCTCAAGCTTTTCATGACCGAATTCTCTGTTCTCCACCAAAACCAGTTATGTAACCGTTCATTTTGATTGCTTGGAAGCTTTTAAAGCTGATATAGGAGTTGTTTTGGGGAGTGGGAGAGACATTCCTTGAATGGTCATTAATGGCCATGAGGGATGTATTCGACCATGGTGAATAGGTGCCTCCTCCTATGCTAGGCCGGCTGAAATTGATGGCAATCTCCTCCCAAAGGCCAGGGGAAATGAATGGGGCTTAGGGAAGGAGAAAGGGGGAGCCTCTTTGCATTCTCCATTATCCCCCTCTTTCTCTCTCCTCCGATAAATGAAATCGCCACTTTCTCTCTCCTAGTCACCACCTCTAGAATTTGAGTGGCTCTTTAGGTAATTTCCACTTGTTGTAGCTAGTGAGCCATCACAATTGGGCCTAGCCCAATTGGATTGAAGTTAGGCTTAGCTTTTCCTCCTCTTTTGAGCTTGGTTTGACCAGGGTTGACTTTAGGGGTGTTGACTTGGTCAAAGGAGTGGGTTGACTGGTCAACTAAATGTCTTGAGTCGCTTGCCACTTCCCAAGCCCATTTTTGCCTTGGGGTAATCATCTTAGGTTAAATTAGGGCAAATTGACCTAACTAGGGTTAGGGTTGACCCTAGTTAACTTGACCCCTTGGGTGGACTCCAAATGGGTTGTATAGGCTCTAAAGGGTCCCTATGATGTTAAGAGTGGTATGGTGGAGTCAGGTAGTTATGTTGGGAGTCAAAGGCCAAACCCTAGCTTAGGTGTCCAGGAATTACAATTTGCAGACCAAGGTGCTTTCACCTATTTACCTAGGCACCCATGGTCCTCTTGATCTTCTTAGAGTTTTGTCATGACCTAGTCGTGACAAAAACTTCCAAGGGGTCTGATTGTTTGTGGGATATTACATAATCTCCTTGGAAGCTCCCGTAGGGACGCTTAACTGGATCACATCTCATCAAAGGGAGGTTGCAACCTTCAACAACCTGCCGGTGGATGGAGAGGGGTTGGGGTGCATGTTCATGCAGACTATTTGAGGTTGAACCCTTTTGAGCGTGATGTTGGGGGTGCCGACGACAGTCCTTTTGAGCAGCATGCTGGGGACGCAGCCTCCCAAAAATGAGCGAAACTCGATAGTCAAGCGCGCAACACGGAGACTTTCCAGGAGGTCACCCATCTCAGGATTACTCCAGCCCAAACACGCTTAACCGTTTGAAGGCTCCTTATCAAGGAGGTCTCAGGTTCGATCCCCGACCTCAACAACCCGCCGTGGCTGAGAAACAATCGCGGAGAGGGGATGTGGTGCATGGTCTGCAGATCGGTTGAGGCTAAACCCTTTCGAGCTGTATGCTGGGGGTGCCGGTGGTCGTCCTTTCGAGTCTTGTGCTGAGGAGACCATTACAATATCAGCGCCCTTTAATTATTAACAAGACGTCGAAAGACAACTATCTCCCCATTCAAACTGTCGCAAGAACCTCGTGAGGAAACCAAGCGTTGAGAAATGTTCCCCGACAATCCACCACGAAGAAACCTCTCCCTTTCCGAACACCATGGCCACACACTATCTTTTATTTTCTCCTCACGTTTTAATAAGCCAAGCTGAAACACTCACCCATATGATCTCTTAAAAAAAGTTTCGAAGATGAGGCCCCTTAACAGAAAACCAAAAAATCATTCAGCCTACATTTCAACTCATGCAGGAATGCTTTGATTACGTTTTCAAAGCTTCTATTCCTTCATTTAATAAAGAAAACTTAAAGAACTTACTTCAAACGGTTCTTAAATGTCCTTGAAATAAGTTGGCAGGGGTAAAAGTTGCGGCTCCAAATGATTTCTATCATGATTTAGGCTCCGTTTGGGGGAACTTATTTTCACCCGTCAAGCGGTTACTGTAAGGAATCCGGGGTGCCGAGAAGCAGAAATCCGAATATCGAATAACAAACACAGAACACAAACAGAGCAATCACAAACACAAGATGTTACAGAGGTTCACCCAAAACCGGGCTACGTCCTCTCTCCCCTTCTTCTTCCTTCTTGTATTCACCAAAAGATTACTGGTTACTAAAGGTTACAAAGGCCAAGGCCGACCCTACCTTCACCTTCCTCTGGACAAGAAACTACCCGAAGGAAAAACTCCCCTGAACGACGCCTCCAACGATAAACCTCGTATACGTCTTCTTCAGGAAATACGCAGCCGTCAAACTCTCTGAAATTAGCTTTGCTTACCCTAATCCCCGAAAAACGGGATATAAATACTCAGGAGTAAAAACGACTCAAAACGTCGAACGCAGAGCCAAGCTCGACGCTCGGGCGTCGACCGGAGGTCGACGATCTCACCCGAGGTCGACGCTCGGCGCATCAGCGATGGTCGACGCCCCAGGCAGAGCTCGACGCTCGGGCGTCGACCGGAGGTCGACGCTCGACGCCAGCGGAGGTCGACGCTCGACGCCAGTGGAGATCGACGCTCGACGCCAGTTGAGGTCGACGCTCAAGCGTGAGCTCGACGATCGTCGACCTCCCCTCAAACAGAGGGAGAGGAATGCATACAGGGGCTGCTTCACACTCCCTTGCCTCTAAGCTCACTTGGGCTAACCCGGTGTGAGAAACAAGAGGCCCTGAAGTGATTCACCACCCCAACATTCTCCCACTTGGTGGAAAACTTCAGCACATGAGAGCAGCTCCTCCAGACTTCCTCTTCAAACCCACTGCTGTAGCACACCATTCAAACTTGGCAACAGGCACAGCTTTGGTTAAGAAATCAGAACTGTTCTCCTTAGTGTCAACCTTCTCCAGTTGCACTACCTGCTTCTCCACCTTCTCCCTGATGAAGTGATATTGAATATCAATATGCTTGGTCCTAGCATGGAATGCAGGATTCTTGGCTAACTGAATAGCCCCCTGACTGTCACACCCAATCTTCACAGGACCCTGCTCAAAACCGAGCTCCCAGCACAACCTTCTCAGCCATATGGCTTCCTTACTGGCATGAGTAAGAGCCATGTATTCTGCTTCCGTCGACGAGAGTGCCACCACTCCTTGCCGTCGACTCATCCAACTGATAGCACCACCAAATAAAGTAAAAACATACCCACTGGTGGACCTCCTGCTATCCAGATCACCTCCCCAGTCAGAGTCCACATGTCCAACCACGTCCAGGACTCTTCCAGTTTCAGCACCTTCATAACATATAGAATAATCTGAAGTTCCACGAAGATACCTGAACACTCGCTTCACCGCACTCCAGTGCTCCTTCCCTGGTTTGGCCATATACCGGCTCAGCACTCCCACAGCTTGAGCAATGTCAGGCCGAGTGCAAACCATGGCGTACATCAAGCTTCCCACTGCACTAGCATATGGAACTTTAGCCATGTCTTCAATATCTTCATGTGTCTTGGGACACATCTCCGCAGATAGCTTTTCCCCAACGGGCATAGGGGCACCAACAGGCTTGCAATCAGCCATGTTGAATTTCTTCAACACCTCTTCGACGTACCTTTGCTGCCCCAACCAAAGCTTCTTCTTGCTTCTTTCCCTGGTAATCTGCATCCCCAAGATCACACTTGCTGGCCCCAAATCCTTCATCTCGAACTTGGCAGAGAGCAGCTTCTTCAACTGTTGGATCATCTTGACACTATTCCCTACGAGCAGCATGTCATCTACGTAGAGTGTCAGAAAAGTGAAGTGATCTCCCTTCCTTTGGAAATACACACAGTGGTCAGAATTCGACCTTTCTAAACCCAACTCCAGCATGTAGGTGTCGAACTTCTGATACCACATCCTCGGAGATTGCTTAAGTCCATAAAGGGACTTCTTCAACCTGCACACCTGATCCTCCTTGCCCTTGGCCTCGAATCCTTCAGGTTGCCGCATGTAAATCTCCTCCTCCAAATCCCCGTGAAGAAACGCCGTCTTCACGTCCATTTGTTCAATCTCCAGATCATGCACAGCCGCAATGGAGAGAACCATCCTGATAGAAGTGAGCTTGGCCACCGGCGAGAAAATCTCGTCGTAGTCCACACCTTCAACCTGTGAGAATCCCTTGGCAACTAACCTTGCCTTATATTTCTCCACAGTGCCATCAGCCTTCACCTTCTGCTTGAAGACCCATTTGCTTCCAATGGCCTTCCTTCCTTTCGGAAGCTTGCACAGACCCCAAGTCTGATTCTTCCGCAAGGAAACCATCTCATCCTCCATAGCAAGCTCCCACTGATTTGCATCAGCCCTCGACCTCGCATCCCTGGCTGAAATGGGATCTTCTCCAAGCATGTTCAAGCAATATTGTGCTCCAACAGCACTAAGGGAAAACCGGAGTGGTGCCCTCCTCTCCCTCGTTGAGCGCCTCAGAAGTGGAGCATCAGCAACCTCCTCTTCTGACTCACCATCAAAGCCCACCTCTTCCAAGTCATCAGATTCAGAATCTGAATCTGAACCTTCTGTAGTAGTAATTTGAGCATCCTCCAAAGAGGCTTCCATGCTCCCTTCCACTACCACCTTCTCTGCATCCTTCTCTTCTTCCACTCGTGTAGTGACTTGAGGACGGACTTCATGAAAGACCACATCCTTGCTATACGTCACCGTCTTCGTCACCGGGTTCCAAAGCTTGTATCCCTTGATGCCATCTTTGTAGCCCACAAAGATGCACCGCTCGGACTTCATATCCAGCTTCCCCCTTTTCTCCTTTGGAATGTGCACGTAAGCATCACACCCAAACACACGAGCATAAGCCAAATTTGGCTTCTTCTTGAATATGGCCTCAAAGGGGGTACACCCCTTCACTGCAGATGTAGGGGTCCTGTTCTTCAAGTGATTAGCTGTAGCCGCCGCTTCAGCCCAGAACTCCGTCCCCAAACCAGCCCAACTGAGCATGCACCTGGCTTTCTCCATCAATGTCCGATTGAGCCTTTCCGACACTCCATTCTGCTCTGGAGTATACGGCGTGGTCTTCTGCCGTGCAATCCCCTGCTCAGTACAGTACCGCTCGAAGGCGTCCGAGCAATACTCCCCTCCGTTATCAGAACGGAGAACCTTCACCTTCCTCTCAAACTGGTTCTCCACCAGGTTCTTAAACTCCTTGAACCTGTCTAGAACCTCCGCCTTGGACCTGAGAAAGTAAAGCCAAGAATACCGAGAGTAATCATCAATGAAGGATACATAATACCTAGCCCCACCAAGAGATGAGGCTGGAGTCGGTCCGAATACATCAGAATGGATCAAATCAAGAGGGCCAGTGGCCCTAGTCCCTGCTCCCTGAAAGCTAACCCGGTTCTGCTTGCCGAGTAGGCAATGCTCGCAGAATCCAAAGCTCGAGGTGCACATGGGCACACCCTCCACCATCTGGCCAGATGCCACAACCGACATCCCCTTCTCACTGATGTGTCCAAGCCGCTGGTGCCACAGCCTGGACTGCTCCTCCTGGTCCTCCTCTTGGCTTTCAGAGATGAAGGCCCCACTAGGCACCACTGTATCAGCAAGTAGCTTGTACAGTGTTCCATGCCTAACACCTTTGGCGATCACCATCGCCCCTCTGGTCATCCTGCATGAGTGCATGTCACAGCTGAAGCAAACTCCCGCATCAGCCATAGATCCCACCGAGATCAGATTCCTGCACATTCCAGGAATGTGCATCACCCCCGGAAGGGTCTTCATGGTGCCGTCGGCCATCTTCAGCCTCACCTTGCCACGCCCAATGATCTGAACAGCAGTATCATCTCCAAGCATAACATCACCACCCTCAAACCTCTCATATTCACAGAACCAGTGTCTATGAGGAGTCATGTGGTAAGAGGCTCCTGTATCAACATACCACACATCAGCATCCTGATGGGCAACACAAGCAGCCGCAATGTACATGTCACCGCCATCGGTCTCCTTCTTAGCACCCGAAGTTGACCCTGCCTCCTTCTTCTGAATAGCCTTGTTTGGACATTGAGACTTCACATGCCCAACCTCATTGCACTTCCAGCAACGTACAGGCTTCTTCTCTTTCTCTCTTTCTCTGCTCTTGGATCTACCCCGAGACTTGTCTCTAGATCCACCTTGCTTATTATCCCTCCATTGAGGGCGAGATCTGGATACACTCAATGCACCTTTGTTGGTCTTCTCAGAACCTGCTCTCCTGGTCTTCTCAGAAAGAAGAGTAGCACACACCGACTCACAAGTGAGTGTTCTGTCTCCATTACCCCCAATGGCAACGATAACGTTGTCCCAAGAGTCCGGCAATGAACAAAGTAGTGTGATCGCCCTGTCTTCATCCGAGATCTTCTCACCAATAGAGATCAACTGACCCACAACCGTGTTGAAATTGGTCAGATGTTCCGAGAAGGAACCACCCTCCTGCATCTTCAGATTGTACCACTTCTTCCGCAACAGCAACTTGTTCACCAGAGATTTGCTCTGGTACAGAGTCTCCAACTTCCGCCATAAACCTTGGCCCGAAGTTTCCTCCATGACGTTTGTTAAAACAGAGTCTGTAAGAAACAGCCGGATCAGACCTTTGGCTTTCCGATCGGCTTTTGTCCAGGCTGCAACAACCTCCTCCGTAGATTTCTCTTTCGGTGGATCATCCGCTATTGCTCCCCACAAATCTCGATCCACCAACAGATCTTCCATCTTCATCTTCCACAGATCAAATCGACTGCCATCAAACTTCTCTATCTCGATCCGCACTCCTCCTGAACTCATTTCCAAGAATCGAGAGAACCTCCCTCTGATACCAAATGTAAGGAATCCGGGGTGCCGAGAAGCAGAAATCCGAATATCGAATAACAAACACAGAACACAAACAGAGCAATCACAAACACAAGATGTTACAGAGGTTCACCCAAAACCGGGCTACGTCCTCTCTCCCCTTCTTCTTCCTTCTTGTATTCACCAAAAGATTACTGGTTACTAAAGGTTACAAAGGCCAAGGCCGACCCTACCTTCACCTTCCTCTGGACAAGAAACTACCCGAAGGAAAAACTCCCCTGAACGACGCCTCCAACGATAAACCTCGTATACGTCTTCTTCAGGAAATACGCAGCCGTCAAACTCTCTGAAATTAGCTTTGCTTACCCTAATCCCCGAAAAACGGGATATAAATACTCAGGAGTAAAAACGACTCAAAACGTCGAACGCAGAGCCGAGCTCGACGCTCGGGCGTCGACCGGAGGTCGACGATCTCACCCGAGGTCGACGCTCGGCGCATCAGCGATGGTCGACGCCCCAGGCAGAGCTCGACGCTCGGGCGTCGACCGGAGGTCGACGCTCGACGCCAGCGGAGGTCGACGCTCGACGCCAGTGGAGATCGACGCTCGACGCCAGTTGAGGTCGACGCTCAAGCGTGAGCTCGACGATCGTCGACCTCCCCTCAAACAGAGGGACAGGAATGCATACAGGGGCTGCTTCACACTCCCTTGCCTCTAAGCTCACTTGGGCTAACCCGGTGTGAGAAACAAGAGGCCCTGAAGTGATTCACCACCCCAACAGTTACGACCGCATGAACCGGACCATAATTAAGGTCCAGTTCATGCGGTCGTAACCGCTTGACCGATAAAAATAAATCCTTCCAAACGGAGCCTTAGTCTCCGTTTAGTACGGTGGTGACCGGTCATGAACATGGAGGCTCCTCATGATTTTGTCTCCGTTAAATTGTCATTCACTTTATGTTCAAACGGATGATATTTGTTAGGTGATCCTTAACGAATGACGGTTTAACCCATGCGTTTATGACCGCCACCACCATGCCAAACGGAGCCTTAGGCTACGTTTGGCGCGGTGGTGACGGTCGTGAACGCGGTGGTTATGAACTGTCGTTCGTGAACACCCAACCTCACCTAAGGAACTTCATCTACTTTTATGTTCAAAACTAGTTTTCTTTTCTTAGTGTCGGTTATAATCATTATCTTGTCAAACATGCATTTTATATAGCGGCATTTTTGTCCAAACTCATCAGAGCTAAAAAAACCTCACCAAACGAAGCCTTAGGCCCCGTTTGGGGGAACTTATTTTCAGCGGTCAAGCGGCTATGACCCCATGTACCGGGCCTTAATTAAGGCCCGGTACATGCGGTCGTAGCCGCTTGACCGCTGAAAACAAGTCCCGCCAAACGGGGCCTTAATGTCATCCACATTAAGGAAGCTAAAAGATTCCTGAAAGAAAAATGACCAGCTTCTGAAGTAGATCCACCAAAGCCTTGCACCATAATTTCACAAAGACTAAACATAACGAGTTCGAGTTCGAACGTGCATCATTCAAACTCAGCGGTCTTCTTCACATAGGATGGGAACCACGTCCAACATTGCACTATTGGAGAAGGCACAAACAAGCCCCAAAATTTACTTCACAGGGAACATTTTATTGTCCTATGGTGTAGTTATAAGAAAACATTTTCTCGGACCAGCTACTGATCATCCCCTTTCCATAAACTTGATGTGAACTATTTTACCAAGGTTCTGTTTGGGACGGCTAATTTTTCACACATGGATCCAGTGGAATACCAAAAAAAACTCCATGATTATTCGCCGCACTATGACCAACATAAGAAACATCCGACAGTTGTGTGATATCGTGTCTGCAGAGTTTGGGACGTGGTTTCTACCGCTCCAAAGAGAGCCCAAGTGTAATTGACACAATTATCAGTTGTGCGGTCTGGTGTGTAGAATTTGGGGTGCGGTTTCTACCGCTCCAAACAGAGCCTAAATCCGTTTGACATAACTGTAACTTTTATGGTGTTGGCTTATCAATGTTTGTAACTTTGACAATATTTCTAGCCCAAAGCTCACAATGAGTGTTCGAGTGTTCATGATGTTCGAGTTCTTCGTCTGTGCCAATCAATGGGGCAAATTTTGAAAGAGCGAGCTCATGACGCCCTTTGAATGGATACAAAGTTGATAAGACTCGCCGCGATTGCCTCCTCATAGATTCTTCATCCCTGTAAATCATGCAAATTTCTCCTCCATATAATGGGTATAATTAACAACCACAACCATATTTTTCGAGGAAAAAAAAGACAACACTGCAAAGTATTTGGTGAAACATTCGTCCTTTCAATTTTATCCTTTCTTTTCTAAAACTTTTGTTTAATGAAGTTTAATTTGTGTATTTTATTATCTTACTTTTGCTTCCCATACTTAACCCAATAATAATAAAAACTGTAGATACAAAACTAGACTCCGTTTGGCAAGGTGGTGGTGGTCGTGAACACGAGGGTTAAATTGTCATTCGTTAACGTCCATCTAAGGAACTTCATCCACTTTTATGTTCAAAGGGATGATGTTTGTTAGGTGATCCTTAACGAATGTCGGTTTAACCCATGCGTTTAGGACCGCCATCACCGTGCCAAACGGAACCTTAGGCTCCGTTTGGCATGATGGCGGCGGTCATGAACGCAGTGGTTATGAACCGTCGTCCGTGAACGCATGACCTCACCAAGTATCTTCATCCCCTTTTATGTTCAAAACTAGTTAACTTTTTTTGGCCGCGGTCTTTAACCATTGTCTTGCCAAACATGCATTTTATGACAATGGCGTTTTTGTCCAAACTCACCATAGCAAAAAAAAAAAAAAGCGCCAAACAGAGCCTTATGCGACCCTATACCAACACTTCTACCTCTCTGCTTTCCCATACAAACTTCTTCTTTCTTGCATTTCATTCTCCTCGATTGCCCTCCTCCTTCGCTGTTTTTCAGGCACACAGTCCTATGTTATATTGTGATTGTTTTATTTGGTTGCTGGTCATGGACAATTTTTTCAGCCATCTATACCATATGTTTGAGAAATTTAACAATTTGGTCTGTTTTTTTTTTACTTTCCAATTTTACCCCCTTATCACTTCCTCCATAAACATATTTAGGCTCAAACACGGCTTTTTTGCTCAGGTGAGTTTTGGACAAAATGTCACCTTCATGAAACGTAGGTTTGGCATGACAATGGCTATGACCGTCACCAAGAAAAGAAAACTAATACCGAACATAAAAGTGGATGGAGTTCCTTAAATGAGGTGGGGAGTTCACGAACGATGGTTCATAACCAATGTCTTCACTACTGCCACCATTGTGCCAAATGGAGCCTTATGCATAACTGTTTTATAATAGTTACATATAAAATGTATAATTAAGAAGAAATGAGCAACATGGGTAAATCCTTTGTGCGTGTGCATTTTGAATTTTGTGAGCGAGTTTTGCAGCTGACTTAAAACATGAACTTTCGCAACAGAGCTGGAGCATTCTGACAATCTTGTTTTTAATATGAATTCCTTAGATATTTTTACCGTTGAGAACACGTTTTCAGCATCAATTCCTAATACTTTTACAGTTGAAAACACTAGTACTGCATGTAATTACCATGAATTTCTAAGATTTTTACAGAGTAAAGTTCTACAATTTACATCAAATTTCAAGATGTAAACTAAACATGCAACTCTCTAACTTCTGCTGCTCCAAAACAGAATGCAGCAACCCAATCAACTCTGAGGGCTTTATGGAAACTCAAATCAAGAGCAAAATCACAAGAAGAGCTCTATACAAATAAGCAATAGGAAGAGAGTTACATGTAATAAGTTTCTTCTGGCGATGTGGTCCTCTTTAGTGCCCTGCTGGAAAAATCCTTCTTGGGTGTAGTCTTCCCAGGCCTCCTCAGATTCTTCTTCTGAGCTATTTTGAAACTCTGGAGAGTTTGTTCTCCCCGCTTCTGCTTCGCGGAGACGATATCAGCAAGAGTTTTCTGAAACCCTTCCTTCGCTATGGCATAAAATTCCGCAGAAGTCGCCCCTTCTTTAGCGCACCTAACAGCCTCGTGGCAGAGATCATTGTACCTAGCAGCCGAAGGCTCCTCACATTTTGCTCGAATCTCGAACCCGAATTCATCAGATATAGAAGACCCCCTGGCGTGCTTCGTCCATCGCTTCAAGATGTAATCTTTTGGGATTGTTCGAATACCGACTATTATAAAGACTCTCAGGGCATGCCGGCACAGGATCCCGGAGACTTCGAACATACAGCAGCTGCAATGCGCTTTATTTTCAGAAGGATTGACCATGACAGTGTATGTTCCCTCCCCATCCTCATCATTTCTTGATACCTGATACTTGCTGGGAATCCCATCCTCCACTTTGTCCACGTGGTAACCCAAGGATTCGACGAATTCTTCCTGAAACCTGTCGAATATCGTCCTCGTGTAGATATTCGCCGCCTGCTTCTCCATCGGAGACGCGGTCCTGAGGAACGGTTTCTCGAACATGGTAATATAATCCGCCTGAGCATCCTTTTCCCAGTTACTCGAGAGCGCCTGCTCAAGCTGCCTCACCGCCAGCCTCAACGAGGTTTTCGAAGTGAAATGCTTCTCTATAACCTTATCGAAGGTTTGCGATCTCTGCAGCGGGGAGATCTGCACGCAGAATGTGTCTCTCAAATACATGGGAACCCACTTATTACGAATGGAGTACAGAGAATGCAGATAGGCATTATCACTCAAATCGTATCTTTCGAGCAAGCCGCCCCAGCAAGCTTCGAAAGACTCGCTCGTTCTGGACTCGTCGATGCATCTCGTCAAATCCTCCTCGAATGCTGGATGGCTCGAGCATAACTCGGACAATTCGTCCAGGATGGTGCTCACAACGTGCCTCCTGCAGAATATATGCTTAGTGTTTGGGAAAACCCTCGCAGCAGCAGCCGCCACGGCCCAATTCAAACTGGTGATTAACGAGACGGGGTGGCGGGAAAACATTGCAGCAAGCCACTGCTCGAACAGCCAGACGAATGAGGCCTCCGACTCATCCACGAGAAACGCGCACCCGAAGACGGCGGGTTGAAGGTGATGGTTGACGCCGGTGAACAGAACCAGAGGGATGAAATCTTTATCGTTCTTGTAAGTGGTATCAAAAGTTACAGCATCTCCATAGTAGTGGTATGCCATTCGAGCTTTAGCATCCGCCCAGAGCACATTGGTCATGAAGTTATTATGCTCATACTGCACAGCATAGAAGAATGCTGGGTTATCTGTTTGAGTTTTCTTGAGGTGTTCTAGGAGATTGTTGGCATCATCTGGCCCCAAGTCATTGTATCGAATCTCGCGGGGATAATTCTGCGGATCCTGGCCATTCAAGAGAAGATTGCGGGTATCCGAGAAGTTTTTGGCAATGACCAGAATCTCCCCCTGGGAACGAACGCACCGCACCTTGCTAGGCGGAGACGGGGCGAGCTCGTGAGTATGCTCCAATTCGAGCTTAGAAACCATCCAAATATCGCCCTCTTTGCGAACAATCTCAAACAATGCATTGCATCCTTCTTTGGATGGGTCTTGAATCAGTCCCTTTCTTCCGTCATCGCCATTTTCGTCCCTCCCGGAGTGGTATCTGTGCTTTGAGCAGACAAGCTTCAACATCTTGAGGGATTCGTCGTGCAGGGAGCGGCGGGACTGCCTCACGCGAGCTTCAAATCCCACGCGGCTGGCGTACGCATAATAGAATGTCTTGGCCATCTCGAGCGAATCGAATTCCATCCCAATGAATGGAAGCAACTCATCATCCCCTTCAGTGGCAATGTAATGCACCTTGCTAGGCAATCCCACCTCGTGATTATGCTCCTTGATCAGCTTTGTCACCAGCCATTTCTCATCGCCTCTGCGAATCACCTCGAGCATGGCTTTGCAGCCTTCTCTTATGGACGCTGCCCTCTTCCTCGTCTTCTTCCCGGCAATGACGCGCTTCTCTCTGCTGAACCCTTCCTTGGAGCAGACGAATCGAAGCATGATGACGGATTCGTTGCATTTCGATCGGCGGGACCTCGCGATTCGAACGGAGAACCCGATTTTCCCGGCGTAGGCAATGTAGAAGGTCTTCGCGGCGTCGCCGGAATCAAATTCCATTCCCACATATGGATCTATCCTGGGGTCGACTTCGACGGAGCAGATCTCCCTTCGGAGGGGCTGCTCCGCGAACAACGACATGTGCTGCGCAATTTGCTGCTCATGGTGATGAATTGAGTGTTCAGGCTCGACGACGACGTGTGGGCTGACGCTAAAAGACGCCCAGAAATTGATGTTGTCGTCCAGTTCTACATGCCCTTCCATCAGTCCATTGGTAGTGCTCGCATGGCCATCCATCATTCTGGAGAATTCAAAAGAGCTTCAGTAACCAGCCGCACTCTACTGATCCCGCAATTCATTTTACAATACGAGGAATACAAATTTCTTGCCATGGAGTCATGAGCTACTGAAAACAGGCGGAATTAGGGCGGAATCTTTTGGCGGCGATGTTAGAAGATGATAAATCCAAGCAATTGGGGGAAAAAATGAAGCAGAACGGCGAAAGAAACGTGATCGGAGAAAGGGGCGAATTAGGGTTTAGAGGGAGCGGAAAGAGGAAGAAGACGAGGAGTTCGCGACTAACCGGATTGGCGGTGACCGGCTCAGAGCTCGCACGGCTGCTGTAGGTTACGGTGCTTCTCCTCGCCGCGGACTCCCGTGCCGCCGCACGGATCGGGGCCCTTCTATTTGGCGTCACGATACTCTAAAGCTTACCGCACTGCAGCGCAAACCCTGGGAGAATTGGGCGTTGAAATGATGCTCCATAACCCCTCCGAATTGCAGTTATTATACCACCCAATGTACACTATTTCTTGTTCTTATAACCTAGGTGTTGATTTAAGTCAACATCTTCTTCAATTTGTGTGTTATTCTCACCTACGATTACCGTCAGTTTCCGCAAAAAAGCGGATAAGGACTGGGGATCATCTTCACTGGTTGGGTGATTTGATTTCTATTGACGCGGATACTACTTGAACATGACCGGAATTTGATACTGCTGACATTGCTTGAAAAAAATTAGGCAATTTTGAACTATCACTTATATTTGGTTTGTCACACCCCAATATTAACTATAGCCCGAAATCCCAATTTTCGGCTTGCCACAACCCAATTTTTGGTTTTCATGACTCTTTCCTCCCTCGATGGTGTCATCCTCCATCTCGTCAATCTCCTCAAAATCGGCAGACCTCGGGCTAAGAAGAACGCCTTCACCGCCCTTTACTCCCTTTGCACCACCAAGCAGAACAAGATCTGAGTCATCCAGGCTGGAATTGTTCGTTTGCTGCTCGATCTAATGTCAGAACAAGAATTAGGAATGGTCATCAAGGCCGCCTACATCCTCTTTGTAGGGAAAAAAATGTGGAAAATGAATTTCCCACCTCTAATGCACAATGAAAAAAATAATTAAGAGATTTTGGACACAAGATTTTAGCGTGGAAAACTCTTCCCCAATCGAGAGTAAAAAAATCACAGGACTCGTAAGCTGCGTAACTTTCCACTATCCAATAATGAGATCGTCAAGTTCTTCTTTAATCAAAGATTATAGTTTACAACACAAACACTTCAATGGAGAAAATCATAAGGAGAAGAGACAATAAATTCGTTCTTGCCAAAAAAACATGGGTGGCAAGGTGGAGGAGCTCGGTTTGGGAGGTTTTGAGCAAGGTTGGGCTCATGCAAAGGTGGGTTGTGGCTAGTTTTAGATGGGGAGAGGGGTGAGCTCAACTGAGGTAGTTGGTCCCTTTTATATGGGGAGGAGGAGCTTTGTGAGATTATGACACCTCATCCCACTCGGACCTTTAGGATCGCGCCAAGTCACATATCCGTGGGAGGAGCTTTATTCCTAATCAAGGCTAATCTTCTCATTAGGTAATATTTTAGTGCTGGGATCCTGAAGCATTTAAGGAGACCAGCTGGCCTCCTTTGTTTTTTCTTCTTCGGTTATGGCTTACACAGCCATGACCAGCTGTTTTTTCTTTTTTTCTAATATGGCCGGTGCCATCAATGGCTCCCCATTGATGGTGCTATTCTTTCTTGTTGGGAGGGTGGTTATCCACCTATATTAAATGGGGGGCTGCTACAGCCCATTCATCTATCCAATCAGTCTACCAACATATCATCAAAAGAGAGAGAGGAACAGAGAAAAAAAACGGTGGAGGATTTCTCCTCCACAGGCGGCGGCGACAGCAGCGCATCAGTGAGAGCTTCCCTCCCGGCGGCAGCATCAGAGGCGCGCAGCAGAGGAGGCATCCAGCTTCGATCCAGACGTGATCGGGAGCTTTTCGGGCCGAGCTCTACAGCGGCGGTATTCGCCGGAGTAACACCGATCGTGCCTCATCCCGGCGATCGACGACAGCAGGTGGTTCCGAAGAGACGACTGCGACAGCAGGCGGTTGATCCAGGAGAGATCAGCCTCAGGAGTGCAGACGTGGCGATGGCAGAACCAGGAAGATGATAGAGCGTTGTCGCCCGCTATCGCCTGCGACAGCTCGAGTTATTGTTTTCTGTTTTTTTTCTTGTACGACCATTACGGTCTCGGTATATTTTTTTGTAACTCCCGTGATTTATAGTGGATTTTACCGGCGCGCTCTCATCGTGGACGTAGGAGTCCAAACTCCAAACCACGTAAAAATTTTGTCGTCTGGTTGTGCATGTTTGGATTTGATTTTGCTTGTCATTTTATTGCTCCAATTATCTACCGTTGCAAAATCCGTGGCGAACCACCGTAGTCGCAGATCTGATTCCAATTTCATAACAATTGGTATCAGAGGGAGGTTCGACCCTCCGGACCCTGGTGAGCAATAATGACTGCAAAATTCAAAATTTCTAAGTACAACGACAAGATTGACTTTGGCCTGTGATAGAAACGGGAAAAAGTTGTTCTTGTCCAACAAGATCTCCATAAGGCTCTCCTGGGTCAGGAGAAATCTGGGAAAAAGGACGAGGAATGGGATGAGTTGGATTTGAAGGCAATCAGCACCATTCAACTGTGTTTGGCCGATGATGTCATGTATAATGTAGTCGATGCTGAGACTATAGCGGATTTGTGGAAGAAGCTGAAAGAGCTCTACATGTCCAAATCCCTCACCAATAAGCTGTACGTAAAGAAACAACTTTACAGCTTAAGGATGTCGGAGAGCTCCCAGCTACTTGACCACATGAATGCGTTCAACAAACTGATTTCCCAACTACACAACATGGACGTAAAGGTCGAAGAAGAAGATCAAGTTCTTCTTCTGTTATCCTCTCTGCCGAGGCCATTTGACCACCTGATCACCACTATTCTTTATGAGAAAGATATCCTAAAGATGGAAGAAGTGATGACGACGTTGCTTTCAAACGAAGCGAGAAACAAGTCGGGGTTAAAGTCCGGTGAGGGTTTATTCGTCAAGAGTAGTAAACCAGCCCGAGGCAGATCAAGGGATAGGGGCAAGAAAGAGGACCAACCTAGGTCCAAGTCCAGGGGCAAGGATAGCAAGGATAACAAGTGTCACTACTGCAAGGAGGAGGGACATTGGAGGATCAACTGCCCGAAGAGAAAGATGAAGGGGAAAGACAAAGAGCCACAACAGATGGCCGTAGCTTCAGACCCAGATAGCGATGCTGACGTCCTACATATCTCACCCAGTCTCAACACTACTGACATGTGGATCATGGACACTGGATGCTCATATCACATGTGTCCTCACAAGGAATGGTTCACCATATTCAGGGAATGCGACGGCGGTCGAGTATTGATGGGAAATGACTCAGAGTGTAGAACGATGGGGATTGGGAGCATTATAATTAAGATGTTCGACAGGACGATCAAGAATCTCACTGATGTTAGATACGTGCCTGATCTGAGGAAGAGTCTGATATCCCTCGGAACTTTGGTGGCGATCGGATGCTCTTACACCGGCGAAGGCAGATATCTGAAGGTGAAGAGAGGCGCCCTAATAGTTATGAAGGGAGAGCGATCTGGAACTCTCTACAGATTGATCGACACAACGATTGCTAGTGATGCAGCAGTTGCTGCAACATCTGACGAGGACTCATCTCTACTGTGGCATGCCAGACTTGGACACATGAGCGAGAGGGGCCTTCTTGAGCTACACAAGAAAGGCCTACTGAAAGGAGTCAAGACGTGCAAGTAAGACTTCTGCGAGACCTGCGTTCTCGGGAAGCAGCACATGGTGAAGTTTGTAACTTCGAGCAAGCGCAGCAAGCAGGTGTTGGAATATATTCGCTCAGACGTGTGGGGACAAGCCCCAGAGCACTCACTCAGAGATGCCAAATACTTTTTGACCTTCATCGATGACTTCTCGAGAAAGGTCTGGATCTACTTTCTGAAGAACAAGTCAGAAGTCTTCGAGAAATTCAAAATTTGGAAGACCAAGGTGGAGAAGCAGACTGGCAAGAAGGTAAAATATCTGAGATCGGATAATGACAACGAGTATACCTCAGCAGAATTCCAAGCATACTGTGATCAGGAGGGCATCACTCGCCACCTCACTTTTTCTTGGCACACCGCAGCAGAACGACGTCGCTGAAAAAATGAATAGGACGTTGTTAGAGAGAGCTCGGTGCATGCGATTGTTCGCTGATCTACCTAAATCTTTTTGGGCCGAAGCCGTCAATACGACATGTTTTCTAGTAAATCGATCCCCATCGATGTCACAAAATCTGAAATAACCACAGGAGGTTTGGCTAGACAAACCGGTTGATTATTCTGATATCCACATCTTCGGTTGTCCCGTGTATACCCTCGTATAAGACTTAAAGAGGACGAAGATCAATGCTAAGTCCAGGAGGTGCATCTATCTTGGCCAAAAGGCCGGCACCAAGGGGTTCAAGCTTTGGAATCCGACACGAAGAAGGTGGAGGTGAGACATGACGTGATCTTCGATGAAACCTCTATGCTAAAGAAGTCTCAACCTCAGTCCAAAGAGGTGGAAAAGACTCCAGCTGCACCACTAGGTGGAGCTTGAAGTAAGTGACCAGGCTGACGATTAGGGTGATCCCTCCGACCCGGAGGATGCTGATCCAGAGCAACCCACTGGAGTGGAGTCGTACTCCATTGTCAGAGAGAGGGCGAGGAGAGAGGTCAGACTACCTCTAAGGCTATAGGATACCGTAGCATACGCTTTTCAGGTGACATCCTCTGACCCTAGGTCTTATCGTGAAGCTATAGAGAGCAGTGACAACTCTCACTGGATGGCTGCGATGCATGAAGAGATGGACTCTCTTCAGAAGAACCAGACTTGGGAGTTGGTCAATTTACCCAAAGGAGCCAAGGCTATTAGCTTCATGTGGATATTCAGGAAGGAGTCTACTTCCGGAAAGGACCCATGGAGATATAAGGTGAGATTCATTGCGAAGGGAGTCTCGCAGAGGAAAGGAGTCGATTTTGACGAAATCTTCTCACCTGTGGTTAAGCATTGCTCCATACGCTTGCTACTAACCCTAGTAGTACTGCATAACATGGAGCTGGAGCAGTTGGACATGAAGACAACATTTCTTCACGGTCTGTTAGAGGAGGTGATTTATATCTTGCAGCCTGAGGGATTCATCAAACCCACCAACAAGAAAAAAGTGTGCAAGCTGAATAAATCCCTCTACGGTCTGAAGCAGTCTCCACGTATGTGGAACATGAGGTTCGACGTACTTATGGATTCACTTGGTTTCACTAGAAGCCAGTGTAACATCCCATTTCCGTCTAGACCCCTGGAAGTGGTTTTGTCATAACAGAACCCTAGGAAACCCAGGAATTGAAGTTTATCGACCAAGATTTCGAGTCAAGGGGTGGTCACGCCCGTGACCGACCCGTCACGCCCGTGACCTAGGGCGTGACCCCTTCGACGATCGTCGACCTCAGAAAGACGATCGGCGAGCCCAAAAATTTTAACATGGGCCTGACACACCCGTGACCGATCCGTCACGCCCGTGACCTTGGAATGGCGTTGAGTGAACTAAGCTCACTCAACGCCGTAGTCTGGATGACGTTGAGTGAGCTTAGCTCACTCAACGCTATAAACTAGACGGCGTTGAGTGCACAGACTGAACTCAATGCCATCTGGTGTTGTCTGGATGGCGTTGAGTGAGCTGAGCTCACTCAACACCGTAGACTGGATGGCGTTGAGTGAGCTGAGCTCACTCAACCCCGTAGACTGGATGGCGTTGAGTGAGCTTAGCTCACTCAACGCCATAAACTAGACAGAGTTGAGTGCATGGACTGCACTCAACGCCGTCTGCTGTGGCCTGGAATGGCATTGAGTGAGCTGAGCTCACTCAACGCCATAGCTTGGATGGCGTTGAGTGAGCTTACCTCACTCAACGCCATAAGCTAGACGGCTTTGAGTGCATAAACTGCACTCAACGCCACCTTGAGTAGGCTGGATGGTGTTGAGTGAGCAGAGCTCACTCAACGCCATAATCCGGAAGGCGTTGAGTGAGCTGAGCTCACTAAACGCCATAGTATGGGAGACAATGCTGGATGGCGTTGAATGAGCTGAGCTCACTCAACGCCGTATCTGGGATGACGTTGAGTGAGCAGAGCTCACTCAATGCCGTAACAAGGATGGCGTTGAGTGAGCAGAGCTCACTCAACGCCGTATCTGGGATGGTATTGAGTGAGCAGAGCTCACTCAACGCCATAGCAAGGATGGCGTTGAGTGAGCAGAGCTCACTCAACGCCATTTTACTTAGATTTTTTTTTCTGGCAGGATTTTTTTGGCTGTGTGCTGGTTCAGCTGAACCGGGCCGGTCAAGGAGTAGACCGTTTTCTCTTATTAAGACCTAATAAGTCTTATTTAAAATAAGTTGACCGGTCAAGCTTGCCACGTGGACCGTCGGTTTTGCAAAAGGGCGGTTACGGCCATGGCCGAGAGCTTGTTGTCATGGCCATCAATGGCATTTGATGTCGTGGCCTTTCCCCCTCCCCTTTTTACGGCTGGATCCAACTCCTCTAGGGAAGAGGAGGAGTTTCCAGCCGTTAGCTTGCTGTCACAGAGCCGTTTCAGCCCCCCCCCCCACCACCATGGCCGAGCCAAGCTATAAGGGCCATTAATGGCCACCAGCTTTTGGCCGTTTCCCCTCCTTAACCAAGCTTTTAAACACCCTCAGAGGCCCAAGAGGAGGTTTTCCCAGCTTTTACCTGAAGTTTTTGAGCCTCCCACTGTGCTATTCAGAATTCTGACGATGCCACCACCGCACCGATGGCATCCCGACGGTCTGCATGCCTCCAGCCCGCGAATAAGGTCCTCCCCTCCTCTCTCTCTACGGGTAGATCTTAGCTTTCTTTAGGATTAAGAATAGGGCTCAATTGAGCCCGATTGGAAAAGCTCCTTTTCCCGTTTTCCCACAAAAAAATGAGGCTCGGGTTCGTCGGATTCCGCCTCTCCGGCGGCTGCGCCGCCGCCCGGCGATGGCCACCACCTCAACGGAGGTGGTGGTGGCGGTGGCCGGCCAGGGAGGAGGCTGGACGGCCGGCGACTGCGCTTGGAAGAAGCTCCAGGTCAGACAAATCATGGCCTTTGGCTGGAGGAAGAAGACAATGCCAGGGCCCTTAGATCTTGCTTCAAGATCTGTGCTATTTAATTAGCTTTTATTTTATAAGCATTTTTTTGTATTAAAATAACAGCCACCTTAGATAAATTAGGAAAAATACTTAGGGGCTTTTTATGAAGAAATGATCAACATGAAATTTGTAGCCCTATGGGTCTACTTTATTTTAAAATTTATTTGGGTCAAATTGGTCAACTGGTTTGACCAGGGCACCTCTTTTGGTGGGATCTAGACCTAGAGCTAGACAGAGACCAAAAGGTGTGCCCACCCTTCATCCTTTGACCAAATGATCTGAAATTTTGGCAGGGAGTCTAACCTATCTATACCTAAGGCCTGTTTAAAAATGAGAATTTTTGGAGAATTTTTTTTCTATAATTTTTTTAGAAAAATTTAATAATCTTAGGAAAAATTAATTAGTGGGCTTAATGACTTTCAAACCCTCCCAAATTTTGGTGAGTAGTTCCTGGGTTCATCATGAGGCTCTGTACAATTTTTCATCTCATTTGGAGATGTTTTAGATAGGAAATGGACAAACCTAAGCTATGCCCTATAAAGGGGTTTTTAGGTTAAAAGTGCACTTTGAGATTTGAGTGGTCAGATCACCTCAACAGAGGCTGAGATTTTGACCACTGACTTGGACTTCTCTCTAGCACCCCCTCATGGAGTTTGAGGTGGATTGGGGTAAATTTACCCTAGGAACCAAGGCCAAACCCTAAGGATGGACCTTGGGTGCTTGTGAAGGGCATGGAGTCAAATGCCCTTGTAAGAGCTTGAAATTTGGTAGAGTGGATGCTAGGATAGCCCAAGTCCTCTGGTAGGAATCTAAATGGATTTTAAAGTAAATAAGTCCCTCAAAACCCTAACCCTAGTTTAGGGCACAAAACTTGTAGAGATAGAAAATGTCACTAAGACTCACTAAACAGTAATGATATTTGGGTAGAGTAGTTTTTAAGTCTAGTATAAGCTATGGAGATTTTATTATGAATTTAGGATCATTATTTTGGATACTTCATTAACAATGTAGTAGTTTGTAATATTTACTTAGAAATTTATTATGGAGTAAATACTTTCTGGAAATTGATGAACTTTGGGAAGAAAACTTGTAATATGATGTTAAAGCTCTGTGAATTTTTATGGAATTTTTAAGAGTTTAAATCTAAGGCTTGCTTCATTAGGTGTTGTTTCCCATGAAAAATTAATTAAATCTATTTTGATGTCTAACAAGGCTGTAAAATTATGATCTATTCACAATGACTTTTTCTGTACCATATTAATACTCAGTAATTTTACTATAATTTTATGATGAGTAATTTCAGTACTTTCTTCTTTACATAGGATTAATGAGATTATAATGGATAAATTAATTAGAGGCTAAATACTTTCTGTAAAATCCTGAAAATTATTATTTGATGATAACTTTCTGTTATTTAGTGATAATAATTTTTGGGTGGCCATTAATTAAGAAGATCATTTAGTTCATGTTTAAAATTACCCATGGCCAATCTTTTGGGAAAATTAAATAAATATCAGATTAATTAGGAAAATTATAAATTTCTGGATTTAGGCTAATTATGTCATTATAGACCTCCAGTAAATTTTATAGGAGATTTGGGAGACAATTTGGAGTACCTCCCCTTGTATACCTCATGTAGCTTGGGACGGTCTACATATAGTAAAATCACAGAAACTAAACTAGAGTGTGTAATGAACTTGGGGAGATGGAATTTTGGTAGCTTGCTGGTTTTAAGAGGGTGAGTTAAATTAAGTTCATTATTTGGAAGTCAGGATGAGTAGAGTGTGAGATTGGCTAGTGTTAAGTGGTGTGCGGGAACGACGAAAGATCGTCCACCCCGGTTGGAGAGGAAGAATCTCAATACACTAGGTTAGATCTAAAGTAATTTAAAAGGGATCGGGTAATGGGTATCAACCAATAACTATAAGTGCCTTGCGAAAGGGAACGGTGGGCTTCAGCTACCATCATAGTTCCTAGTGCCCTTTGAGAGCCCTTCACGAGGAATAGCGGGGGCAGTCCTGGGCTAACGTAAACCATAGGAATAATAAATTAAAAGAGCAACTGGAATATCTAAGGTTGCACATTCTCACACCCCGGTAGCTAGGGAGGTAGAATAAGTTGGATTGGTTGTCATTCAGGCGGTAGCTCCGAAGGTAGATTCACGGACGGGACAGTCCGGGGAGCCAAGGGCTCGAGGTTTCGAGTACAGAATAAGGTGGTGGGTCTTCGGTATTTGATTGTCATTCACACCGACATCGGTACGTCGACTCGGCGGTGTGGTACACTTAGCAAAAGAAAGCCTGGTGGATATAGCCAGTACTAGTACGCGGATACTCTAGGTTGTTTTCTTCTAGGGGCGTACGGAAGGGCTAGGCCCGGTAGTGTGGATACCCGCCTAGGAGTGGAGGGCCTGACCCACTGTCTCCGTTTTCCACTACGGAGGTTCCTGGGAGTGAAGCTAGCTGCCCGAACAGGGGGAACTGGTCTGTGCGCATAGAGTCGTGTGCGTGAGTTGCACTTGCATGAGTCATGACATAACATATCACTACACTCATATTTGCATACAACCGACACCCCAACGTATAAATCAGTATGAGACGTTTTATACGATGAGAGCCTTGCAGAAGACCCCTTAACTTATAAGTTTGTATGAGCATTCATATAAGTTAAGGTTACTTACTTACTTATTTACTTACTTGCTTTCTGTTTGTCTTCTTTTGTTATACTACTTACCACATGTCTACCTTACTGCTCACTACTGTAGAATTACTAGATATACTTTATTCTAGATAGTTGTTTATACACCATGATAGTTGTTAGACTAGCTCCATTGTCATCTGCTTGATTATTCTCCACCTTTGTCGCTTCCCTTTCCTCCTCTCCGCTCGGTGTTTAGGAGCCGTGGGGGGAGGGGTAGGGGATGATAGAGCTTAGTTTTTATGACTAATAGTTTTCGAACCACAACATTACAGGAGCTATGGATGGGAGACAGGGACTAGCAGTCCAGGGACCAGCACCAGCGGAGTACGGTGCGCGTGGAGGTGGGCCAGTCTAGCACCGGAGCACCTGTGACCAGCTCCGTGAGTGATTAGTAGTTTTATAGCTTCTGCGATGAGTGATTTGTAGTGAGGACTCTGATGTACCGGGCTTGAGCCCGTTTCTTTATATTTCTTCTGAACTGATCTTTGCAGTACTTCTATTTGATATTACTGGTTGACTGGATGTGATTTCATTTTATATGCATGTTTTCGTGGACTTGTTTACATTTTATGTATACTTACTTCTCTCTCTTGTGATCGAAAAGGGCTGGCAGAATTGCGTTTTGTAGTGGCGTCCTTTCCGTGAGTCGGTGCCACCGCAAAGCGGCAATTCTGGGCTAAGACCCCGGTGTTTAAAAAAAAGGGGGGGGTCTTACAAGTGGTATCAGAGGAGACCTCGATCGAAAGAGAAGTAGTCCACCAACCCTGGGCCACCCCCCGTGCGAGCTTAGTTTGCGGACAAACTAGCAGCGGAAGCAGTGGTGTGCCCATAAGGGGAAATCACGTGTGAAAGTCCATCCTACCCCTTCCTTATATTCCATTCATGCATTCTCTAACAAACAAAATTTTTCCTTATAGCCTGCGACGAACCGTACATCACAGTAGGGGACACCTCAGGCTCCGAATGTGGTCCCACCTCCGCCGGCTCCAGCGTCGTTCCAGCCGACGGAGATGGGGCAAACACTGACGGCCATTCTGGAGGCCTTCAGAGTTCAGCAAGCCCCGACTCCACAGCAAAACCCCGGGGTCAATTGGATGACTGTCTTCCGGGGACTTTCCCCTCCATCCTACCTGGGGACGGAGTCTGCAGTACGTACGGAGGATCGGTTGAATACCATTTACGAGACGCTTGTGGGGATTCGATGCCCCACTGAGGAGGTAGTTGCTTTGGTAGTCTCCTGCCTGGAGTCACCCAGAAAGAAGTGGTGGAAATCTCAGTTGGACACCACCTTTGCGGGGATGGATTGCGCTGATATTACTTGGGAGGAGTTCAGAGCAGCACTCCTGGGACATTTTGTACCTCAGTCGGCGAGGGACGACCTGGAGGATAGGTTCCTGCGGTTGAGGCAGGGGAACAGGACGGTGCTGGAGTACTACCAGGAGTTTACTCACCTGGCCCGCTATACGGACGCTTACTAGTTAGACGATGCTGGCTATGCCAGGAGATTTTATAAGGGTCTGCAAGACGACATGAGACAGACCCTCCTCTTCGTCTCAGAGGGGAGTCTGGCCAGGATTTTGGAGATGGCTAAGAAGAGAGAAGCGGATCAGCTTACAGTTAAGAGCCGGAAGAGACCGGCTGATGATACAGTGATTAGAGGTCGTAGAGACCGTCCTCGAGACCAGGGTATTGGGGAGAGAAGGAACGGGGAGCAGCCTTGTTAGGAGATTGAGCAGGAGCAGAGGAGTCAGGGGGTATTGGCTCCCCAGCCTTTACAAATGCTGGAGATGCCAAGGACAACAGAGCAGGCACCGGTATGCTTTCAGTGCAATCAGCCGGGGCATATCAAGAGGAACTGCCCTATGAGGCGAGCACCCCCACCAGCACATCAGGGCGCTCCACCTCCCCGACAGTTTGGCAGACGAGGACATGATCGAGGTCGAGGATTTTAGGATCGAGGCCACAGGCCAGAGAGGGAGCAAGTGTATGCTCTAGACCTGACACAGCCCCGGAACCCGGAGCAGGTTATCACAGGTATGTCAGTACTTTTAAGTTTTTCTTCATATGAACTAGTTTTCTAGACATAATCTAGTTAGAAATTAAGAGAAGACAACTACAACAAGAATACTAAGACACTTAATTACCCCATGCATAGTCTTTGTTAGCGGCAAGCCCGCTCACACTCTCTTCGACACTGGTGCTTCGCACTCATTCGTGTCGGAGGATTTCGTGAAAGGACTGGCAGGTGTGGAGCCATTCAACGGGAATATGATGAGGGTGCGCCTACCCGATGGATCAGAGATGATGACCTCCGCTCATTGCAATATGGAAGCAAAGATCGGCGGGAAGGCGTTTGAGGCACCAGCGACGATTCTGAAGATGCCAGATTACGATCTGATCCTGGGCATGACTTGGCTGTGCTGGAACCATGCCCAGATCGACTGCGTGGTGAAGAGGATCACCGTGAGACACGACGACTCCTTCATTATCATCGAAGGTATTATACCAACACCCCGCACCTTATTATCGTCTGTGCAGGCCGTTAAGGCCCACTTGCAGGGGGAAGAAGTTTATCAGGTCCTTTTTGAGGCGGTCGTGGCCAAGGACTCCATTTCAGATATTACAGTAGTGCGGGACTTCGCCGACGTGTTTCTGGAGAAGCTACTAGGGTTACCCCCGCACCGAGAGAAGGACTTTCAGATTCAGCTCGTACCGGGGGCTAAGCCGGTATCCAGAGCTCCCTATCAAATGGCCCCAAAGGAGTTAGTGGATTTTGAAGCCAGCTTCAGGAGTTAGTGGAGGTCGGGTTCGTTCGGCCTAGCTCTTCACCATGGGGAGCTCCGGTGTTATTCGTCAAGAAGAAGGACGGAACTCTTCGACTGTGCATAGATTACCGGGCCCTGAACAGGTTGACGGTCCGGAATACTTATCCCTTGCCAAGGATAGACGAGCTATTTGACCAGCTGGAGGGAGCCCATTAGTTCTCAAAGCTAGATCTGAGGTCGGGGTACTACCAGCTTCGCATTCGGGAGGAGGACATCCCGAAGATGGCCTTTAGCAACAGATATGGTTTGTACGAGTTTACCGTGATGCCTTTTGGGCTCACGAATGCACCCTCCACATTTATGACCTTGATGAACCAGGTGTTCGAACAATATCTGGATGTCTTTGTTATCGTATTCATCGACGACATCCTTATCTATTCAAGGACGGAGGAGGAGCACGCGAGACATCTGGCCTTGACCTTGGAGAAGCTGCGGGAGCATAAGATGTATGCCAAATACAACAAGTGCCAGTTCTGGCTAAAGGAGGTGGCCTTTCTGGGCCATGTCATTAGTGGAGAAGGTCTAGCAGTGGATCCGGCGAAGGTCCAGGCAGTACGGGATTGGCCACCACTAAAGTCGGCCTCGGATGTTCGAAGTTTCTTGGGACTTGCCGGTTATTCCGAAAGTTTGTAAAGGGTTCTCTCAGATTGCCCTCCCTCTTACGTCTCTGACGAAGAAGGAGTCCCCTTTTATTTGGACACCACGATGCGAATCTGCTTTCCAGGAGCTGAAGGATCGTCTTACCTCGGCTCCCATCCTTGCTCTTCCGTCAGGGAAGGACAGATTCCAGGTGTACACAGATGCTTCCTATCAGGGGATGGGTGCCGTTCTGGTGCAGAACGGGCACGTAATAGCTTATGCCTCCCGTCAGTTGAAGCAGCATGAGTAGAACTACCCCGTGCACGATTTGGAGATGGGGGCAGTCGTTTTTGCTCTTTAGATCTGGCGGCACTATCTCTACGGAGTACATTGCGATATCTTCTCTGACCACAAGAATATGAAGTACGTCGACACCCAGAAGGAGTTAAATATCAGGCAGAGACGCTGGGTGGAGTTTCTGTCGGACTACCAGTATATCATGCACTACCATCCGGGGAAGGCAAACGTGGTCGCAGATGCTCTAAGCCGGAGAGCGAGTACGTCAGGAGTAGGCCCACAGCTGATGGCCTTGGAGTTGGTTAAAGCTTTCGAGGAGATGCAGATATCACTAGTGTCTGAGGATGACCCGGAGTTATACATAGAGTACCTGGGGTCGATGGTTACTACTGATGATATTCGAGACTACATCAGAGATGGGCAGATGCTGGATGAGAGAGCTGAGCCTATATTTCGAGCCTTGGAGGAAGGAACGACAGGAGATTACTCTTTGAGGGATGATCTCTTGTGTTTCCGAGGCAGAGTCTACATACAAGCTGGAGGCCAGATCAGGGAGGACATTATGACGGAAGCTCACTGCAGTCGATATTCGGTACAATCGGGGATCACCAAGATGGTAAAAGATTTGAAGAGGACGATGTATTGGCCGGGTATGAAGAAAGACATTATGTACTTTGTGACGCATTGCGAGGCCTGCCAACTCGTGAAGGCAGAGTGTAGGAACTCGGTAGGCTTGCTGCAGCCACTTCCGATGCCGGAGTGGAAATTTGAGGATGTAGCCATGGACTTCATACATGGGCTACCGCGATCCCTTGCGGGGAATGACTCGATCTGGGTGATATTGGACAGGCTAACAAAGGTGGCCAGATTCATTCCAGTGGCGAAGGATACTCTGGTTAGTGTATTAGTACGGAGGTTCATTGAGCAGTTTGTGCGCTATCATGGGGTGCCCAAGACTATCGTTTCAGATCGGGATGGGCGGTTTACATCCAGAGAATGGAGGTCGGTCCAGGCCCATCTGGGTTCTCAGTTGACATTCAGCACAACTTTTCACCCTCAGACCAACGGGCAGACGGAGCGCACCAACCGTACACTGGAAGATCTTCTGCGCCTGTGTATTTTGGACCGCGGTGAGCCTTGGGAGAGATTGTTGCCACTGGTCGAGTTTTCGTACAACAACGCCCATTAGTCCAGCATAGGCATGGCTCCATACGAGGCATTGTATGGAAGGAGGTGCAGAACTCCACTATCATGGGTTCAGGATGAGGATCCGCAGGCACTAGGATCAGAGTTTGTGGGGGGGGGGGGGTACAGATGCTCAGATTAGATTGATCCGGGACAGGATGTTGGAAGCCCAGAGCAGGCAGGCCAAATACTACGATGCGAGGCATCGTCGGGTGGAGTTCCAGGTGGGAGACCGAGTTTTCTTGAAGATACGGTCGATGCACGGAGTCTCGCGGGTTCGCAAGCGGAAGAAGCTTAGTCCGAGATATATGGGCCCTTACAGGATCCTGGAGCGGATCGGCCCCTTGGCTTATAGACTGGAGCTACAGCCGGAGTTAGTGGGACTGTATGACGTCTTCCACGTCTCCTCACTACGGAAGGCTCTGCTACGCCCTGAGTAGCTGATTTCCTCGGCAGATGGCCCGATGGCCTCAGATCGGTCAGTCAACCTGGAGCCTATTAGGATCGATGATACGGCAGTGCGGGTCTTGCGACGTAAGAAGGTTCCGTTAGTCATGGTCCTGTGGAACAATCATGGGCAGGAGGAGCATACATGAGAGCCACAGGACTTGATGCGACAAAAGTATCTGGAGCTTTTCAGTCAGGTATACCTCACAACCCCTCTAGACAATCAATTTGCTTTCCTATTTTAAACCAATAGGACTGAAATTTCAATAATAAGGGCTAATCTTTTGTTTATTGGGGTGTATATACCTAATCAATTGGAAGAATTGGTCTTAGATTTGAAACCGCACATAGCAAACGTAACGTAGAGATGTAAATCTTTCGACTTTCATGGGATGTTACAAGCTTCTTTTTCCCGATTGGAGCCCCCGTAGGCTTAACCTTGATTTCGGGGACGAAATCTTTGTTTTGTTTAATGGGATTTATAACATCTCATTTCCGGTTAGACCACTGGAAGTGGTTTTGTCATAATAGAACCCTAAGAAACCCATGAATTGAAGTTTATCGACCAAGATTTCGAGTCAAGGGGTGGTCACGCCCGTGACCGACCCGTCACGCCCGTGACCTAGGGCGTGACCCCTTCGACGATCGTCGATCTCAGAAAGACGATCGGCGAGCCCAGAAATTTCAATATGGGCCTGACACGCCCGTGACCGATCCGTCACGCCCGTGACCGATCCGTCACGCCCGTGACCTTGGAATGGCGTTGAGTGAGCTAAGCTCACTCAACGCCATAGTCTTGATGGCGTTGAGTGAGCTTAGCTCACTCAACGCCATAAGCTAGACGGCGTTGAGTGCACAGACTGCACTCAACGCCATCTGGTGTGGTCTGGATGGCGTTGAGTGAGCTGAGCTCACTCAACACCGTAGACTGGATGGCGTTGAGTGAGCTGAGCTCACTCAACCCCGTAGACTGGATGGCGTTGAGTGAGCTTAGCTCACTCAACGCCATAAACTAGACAGAGTTGAGTGCATGGACTGCACTCAACGCCGTCTGCTGTGGCCTGGAATGGCATTGAGTGAGCTGAGCTCACTCAACGCCATAGCTTGGATGGCGTTGAGTGAGCTTACCTCACTCAATGCCATAAGCTAGACAGCGTTGAGTGCATAGACTGCACTCAACGCCACCTTGAGTAGGCTGGATGGCGATGAGTGAGCAGAGATCACTCAATGCCATAATCCGGAAGGCGTTGAGTGAGCCGAGCTCACTCAACGCCATAGTCTGGGCGGCCATGCTGGATGGCGTTGAATGAGCAGAGCTCACTCAACGCCGTATCTGGGATGGCGTTGAGTGAGCAGAGCTCACTCAACGCCGTAGCAAGGATGGAGTTGAGTGAGCAGAGCTCACTCAATGCTATATCTGGGATGGCGTTGAGTGAGCAGAGCTCACTCAATGCCATAGCAAGGATGGCGTTGAGTGAGCAGAGCTCACTCAACGCCATTTTACTTAGAATTTTTTTTCCTGGCATGATTTTTTTTGGCTGTGTGCTGGTTCAGCTGAATCGGGCCGGTCTAGGAGTGGGCTGTTTTCTCTTATTAAGACCTAATAAGTCTTATTTAAAATAAGTTGACCGGTCAAGCTTGCCACGTGGATCGTCGGTTTTGCAAAAGGGTGGTTACGGCCATGGCCGAGAGCTTGTTGTCATTGCCATCAATGGCATTTGATGTCGTGGCCTTTCCCCCTCCCCTTTTTACGGCTGGATCCAACTCCTCTAGGGAAGAGGAGGAGTTTCCAGCCGTTAGCTTGCTGTCACAGAGCCATTTCAGCCCCCCCCCCCCACCACCATGGTCGAGCCAAGCTATAATGGGCCATTAATGGCCACCAGCTTTTGGCTGTTTCCCCTCCTTAACCAAGCTTTTAAACACCCTTAGAGGCCCAAGAGGAGGTTTTCCCAGCTTTTACCTGAAGTTTTCGAGCCTCCCACTGTGCTATTGAGAATTCCGACAACGCCACCACCGCACCGATGGCATCCCGACGGTCTGCACGCCTCCAGCCCGCAAACAAGGTCCTCCCCTCCTCTCTCTCTACGAGTAGATCTTAGCTTTCTTTAGGATTAAGAATCGGGCTCAATTGAGCCCGATCGGAAAAGCTCCTTTTCCCGTTTTCCCGCAAAAAAATGAGGCTCGGGTTCGCCGGATTCCGCCTCTCCGGCGGCTGCGCCGCCGCCTGGCGATGGCCACCACCTCAACGGAGGTGGTGGTGGCGGTGGCCGATCAGGGAGGAGGCTGGACGGCCGGCGGCTGCGCTTGGAAGAAGCTCCAGGTCGGGCAAATCATGGCCTTTGGATGGAGGAAGAAAACAATGCCAGGGCCCTTAGATCTTGCTTCAAGATCTGTGCTATTTAATTAGCTTTTATTTTATAAGCATTTTTCTGTATTAAAATAACAGCCACCTTAGATAAATTAGGAAAAATACTTAGGGGATTTTTATGAAGAAATGACCAACATGAAATTTGTATCCCTATGGGTCTACTTTATTTTAAAGTTTATTTAGGTCAATTTGGTCAACTGGTTTGACCAGGGCACCTCTTTTGGTGGGATCTAGACCTAGAGCTTGGCAGAGACCAAAAGGTGTGCCCACCCTTCATCCTTTGACCAAATGATCTGAAATTTTGGCAGGGAGTCTACCCTAGCTATACCTAGGGCCTGTCCAAAAATGGGAATTTTTGGAGAATGTTTTTCTATAGTTTTTTTAGAAAAATTTTATAATCTTAGGAAAAATTAATTAGTGGGCTTAATGACTTCCAAATCCTCACAAATTTTAATGAGTGGTCTCTGGGTTCATCATGAGGCTCTGTACAATTTTTCATCTCATTTGGAGATGTTTTAGGTAGGAAATGGACAAACCTAAGCTATGCCCTATAAAGGGGTTTTTAGGTTAAAAGTGCACTTTGAGATTTGAGTGATCAGATCACCTCAAAAGAGGCTTAGATTTTGACCACTGACTTGTAATTTTCTCTAGCACTCCCTCATGGAGTTTGAGGTGGATTGGGGTAAATTTACCCTAGGAACCAAGGCCAAACCCTAAGGATGGACCTTGGTGGCTTGTGAAGGGCATGGAGTCAAATGCCCTTGTAAGAGCTTGAAATTTGGTAGAGTGGATTCTAGGATAGCCCAAGTCCTCTGGTAGGAATCTAAATGGATTTTAAAATAAATAAGTCCCTCAAAACCCTAACCCTAGTTTAGGGCACAAAACTTGTAGAGATAGAAAATGTCACTAAGACTCACTGAAAAGTGATGATATTTGGGTAGAGTAGTTTTTAAGGCTAGTACAAGCTATGGAGATTTTATTATGAATTTAGGATCATTATTTTGAATACTTCATTAACAATGTCGTAGTTTGTAATATTTGCTTAGAAATTTATTATGAAGTAAATACTTTCTGGAAATTGATGAACTTTTGGCAGAGAACTTGTAATATGATGTTAAAGCTCTGTGAATATTTATGGAATTTTTAGAAGTTTAAATCTAAGGCTTGCTTCATTAGGTGTTGTTTCCCATAAAAACTTAATTAAATCTATTTTGATGTCTAACAAGCCTGTAAAATTATGATCTTTTCACAATGACTTTTTCTGTACCATATTAATACTCAGTAATTTTACTATAATTTTATGATGAGTAATTTCAGTACTTCCTTCTTTGCATATGATTAATGAGATTATAATGGATAAATTAATTAGAGGCTAAATAATTTCTGTAAAATCCTTAAAATTAGTATTTGATGATACCTTGCTGTTATTTAGTGATCATAATTTTTGGGTGGCCATTAATTAAGAAGATCATTTAGTTCATGTTTAAAATTACCCATGTCCAATCTTTTGGGAAAATTAAATAAATATCAGATTAATTAGAAAAATTATAAATTTTTGGATTTATGCTAATTATGTCATTATAGACCTCCAGTAAATTTTATAGGAGATTTGGGAGACAATTTGGAGTACCTCCCCTTGTATACCTCATGTAGCTTAGGACGGTCTGCATATAGTAAAACCACAGAAACTAAACTAGAGTGGGTAATGAACTTGGGGAGATGGAATTTTGGTAGCTTGCTGGTTTGAAGAGGGTGAGTTTAATTAAGTTCATTATTGGGAAGTCAGGATGAGTAGAGTGTGAGATTGGCTAGTGTTAAGTAGTGTGCGGGAACGACGAAAGATCGTCCACCCCGGTTGGAAGGGAAGAATCTCGATACACTAGGTTAAATCTAAAGTAATTTAAAAGGGATCGGGTAATAGGTATCAACCAATAATAATAAGTGCCTTGCGAAAGGGAACGGTGGACTTCAGCTACCATCATAGTTCCTAGTGCCCTTTGAGAGCCCTTCACGGGGAATATCGGGGGAAGTCCTGGGCTAACGTAAACCGTAGGAATAATAAATTAAAAGAGCAACTGGAATATCTAAGGTTGCACATTCTCACACCCCGGTAGCTAGGGAGGTAGAATAAGTTGGATTGGTTGTCATTCAGACGGTAGCTCCGAAGGTAGATTCACGGACGGGACAGTCCGGGGAGCCGAGGGCTCGAGGTTTCGAGTACAGAATAAGGTGGTGGGTCTTCGGTATTTGATAGTCGTTCACACCGACATCGGTACGTCGACTCGGCGGTGTGGGACACTTAGCCAAAGAAAGCCTGGTGGATATAACAAGCACTAGTACGCGGATACTCTAGGTTGTGTTCTTCTAGGGGCGTACGGAAGGGCTAGGCCCGGTAGTGTGGATACCCTCCTAGGAGTGGGGGCCCGACCCACTGTCTCCGTTTGCCACTACGGAGGTTCCTGGGAGTGAAGCTAGCTGCCCGAATAGTGGGAACTAAAGATCTGTGCGCATAGAGTCGTGTGCGTGAGTTGCACTTGCATGAGTCATGACATAACATATCACTACACTCATATTTGCATACAACCGACACATCAATGTATAAATCAGTATGAGACATTTTATACGTTGGGAGCCTTGCAGAAGACCCCTTAACTTATAAGTTTGTATGGGCATTCATATAAGTTAAGGTTACTTACTTACTTATTTACTTACTTGCTTTCTATTTGTCTTCTTTTGTTATACTACTTACCACATGTCTACCTTACTGCTCACTACTGTAGAATTGCTAGATATACTTTATTCTAGATAGTTGTTTATATACCATGATAGTTGTTAGACTAGCTCCATTGTCATCTGCTTGATTATTCTCTACCTTTGTAGCTTCCCTTTCCTCCTCTCCGCTCGGTGCTTAGGAGCCGTGGGGGGAGGGGTAGGGGCTGATTGGGCTTAGTCTTTTTAACTAATGGTTTTCGAACCACAACATTACAGGAGCTCCGGATGGGAGACAGGGACCAGCAGTCCAAGGACCAACACCAGCAGAGTACGGTGCGCATGGAGGTGGGCCAGTCTAGCACCGGAGCACCTGTGACTAGCTCCGTGAGTGATTAGTATTTTTATAGCTTCCGCGATGAGTGATTTGTAGTGAGGACTCTTATGTACCGGGCTCAAGCCCGTTTCTTTATATTTCTTCTGAACTGATCTTTGCAGTACTTCTATTTGATATTACTGATGGACTGGATGTGATTTCATTTTATATACATGTTTCCTTGAACTTGTTTACATTTTATGTATACTTACTTCTCTCTCTTGTGATCGAAAAGGGCTGGCAGAATTGGCGTTTTGTAGTGGCGGCCTTCCCGTGAGTCGGTGCCACCGTAAAGCGGCAATTCTGGGCTAAGACCCCGGTGTTCGAAAAAGAAAAAAAGGGGGGGTCTTACAGCCAGTACGACAGCTGCGTCTATTTTAAGTTCCTAGCAAACGGGGACATTCTAATTTTGATGCTATATGTCGATGACATGCTGATTGCGTGTAAGTCATCCCGAGAAATTCAACTGCTAAAGCAGCAGTTGCACGCTGAGTTCAAGATGACAGATCTCGGTCATTCTCAGAAGATTCTCGATATGGAGATCAAGCGGGATAGAAAGCGTGGCACACTCCAGCTTTCTCAGACCGGCTATATCCAGAGGTTTTGGAAAAATTCAGTATGACAGAATCCAAGTCCCGTCACCACTCCTCTTGGACAACAGTTCAGATTATCATCTCAACTATGTCCTAAGACCGAGGAAGAACACTAGAAGATGCTTAGCGTGTAGTACGTGAGTGCAATCAGATGCTTGATGTATGTGATGGTCTGCATCAGACCCGTTATCGCTCAAGCTGTGAGCGCGGTCAGTAGATATATGGGAAATTCAGGACGTCAGCATTGGGAAGCTGTCAAATGGATTCTGCAGTACCTGAATGGAACGCCAGACATCGGTCTAGAATTTAAGAAGAGCGGAGGTGCTGGAATGTTAGAGGGCTACGTTGACTCCGACTACGCTGGTGACCTCGATAGGAGAAGATCTACTTCTGGGTACATCTTCCTTCTAGGTGGAGGTCCCATCAGTTGGAAAGCTACCCTCCAAGACATTGTGGTCTTATCTACGACGGAGGCAGAGTACATCGTTGTAGTGGAAGCGGTCAAGGAAGCCATCTGTAGGGGTGAGGAGCGAAAACCGAAAACCGATTAAACCGACCGAACCGACTAAACCGCACCGATTTTGACACCGAACCGCCCGGTCCGGTGTTGGTTCGGTCTGGAGCTTTTGAAAACCGAAGGACTATCGGTTCGGGTCGGTTATCATGTTGTGAAAACCGATCAAACCGAGTTTTTTTGTTTTACATATTAGACTTGGTCATATTAATGTACTTCTGCAGTTCTGCTGTTCTGCATAAGTAGCATAACCGAGCAGAATTAAAATTTAAACATATTAATATAGTTAAGCGTATTAATATATTAAGATTGCCATGTTAATTTCTTGCATAAGTGGCGTAACCGAGCAGAATATAGTTAAGTGTATATTATTTAATATACTTCCACAGGTCCCACGCCACAGGGTTTCCGCCCTTTCCGGTTTCGTGAATCGTCGGTTGTCGCCTGTCGGGGTAAAGCTCTTTTATGCTTAGACGTGGATACAAAGATGGAATTCAACTTACCTAATGCTAGAAACAGCGCTGAAATTTGAAAGAGGCATTTGATAGACTGGAGGATGAGTTATCTTATCAAAGTTGTTTTGTTAATGGTCCACCAAATAGAGAAGATTGGAAAATTGCAAGAGTTTTTGTAAAGCTTTTGAAAATGTTTTATACAGTTACTTTAGAGGTTTCAGGATCGAAGTATCCAACCTCACATTTGTTTCTTTCAAAATATTTCAATGATGGAGCACATGATCAAAACAATGTGTTGCAGTTGTGATTCTGATATTATTTCAATTGCACGTCGCATGAAGATAAAATTTGATAAATATTGGGGAGGTTTAGAAAAAAGTAATATATTTACTCCTCTCACGTGGATTCCGAAAGCATCCACGGGTCTCAAATTCAGCTCCCCGTCCCTCGGAAAATCAATTTCTCCTCTCACGTATTTCATCCCCGTCGATACGCCCAGTCGCCAGGAAAATCATCCCAAGATCTACTAAAACAGGATCCCTTTACTTCTATATAAAAATCTTTTATGTGATTCCCTCCCCCATTTACTTATATATAAAAAATCTTTTGTGTGCTGGTTTATGTGACAACCTCCTCTACCATTTTTTTGTTCCAGAGCTCTGAATTTCAGAACATGTGGATCTCCTTTGTTTGTTTTTGATATTCCCATTTTAGTTTTTTTGTCAGGCCCATTTTTGTTTGTTGATTTATATTATTAGAGTATTAGAAAATGTGACTTCGGATTTGTAAACTGGATGAGTTTGTTGGTTTTAAATTGCATGTCTTCAGGCTCTACAATTGTTTGGTTCCAAGTGAATTTGGATTTAGATTTGTAAACTGGTAGAATTGTTTGTTGGTGTATATGCTGTTTGGCTCGGTGGTGACGGTCGCAAACTCAAAGGTTAAACATGCATTCCTTAAGGATCACCTAGCAAACATTATCCTTTTGAACATAAGCAATAATTTCGAGAAGCAATTCATACTCAAAGGTTAAACATGCTCTCGATATGTTTTCGCTCTGATGTAACTTAAATGTTCAAACTACTCTGAGTGGATCGAGAACACGGTTGTGCAAAAAAAAACCGACACCGAACCGAAAAAAACCGATTGAAAACCGAACCGACATTGAACCGAACCGACCGAATTCGGTTCGGGTCGGTTTGGACAAGACAAAAACCGAGGTGTGTCGGTTCGGTTTTGGTTTGGGTCCAAACCAACCCAAACCGAACCGCTTGCAGGCCTAGCCATCTGGCTTAAAGGCCTCGCTAAGGAGCTCAAGATTTCTCAAGAGGCGGTGAAGCTGCATTGTGATAGTCAAAGTGCGATTTATTTGGCCAAAGACCCGGTCTATCATGCAAGGACAAAGCACATTAATGTGCGCTACCACAAATTGAGAGAGTTTGTTGCAGGCGGGGACATTCAGTTACTGAATGTGCCCACTGAGGAAAATATCGCGGACATGCTAACCAAACCCGTGATGGGAGACAAGTTCAAGCACTGCCTTGACTTGGCTCATATTGGTGCATGTTGATCGGGGAGACCCCAGGGAGGGGGGGGGGGGGTCATAGTCGCCGATAGGGTTGATCGAGCTATAGGTAGAGTTACATTCGTGGCATGAGGCGTCAAGGTGGAGATTGTGAGATTATGACACCTCATCCCACTCGGACCTTTAGGATCGCGCCAAGCCACATATCTGTGGGAGGAGCTTTATTCCTAATCAAGGCTAAATCTCCTCATTAAGTAATATTTTAGTGTTGGGATCCTAAAGCATTTAAGGAGACCAGTTGGCCTCCTTTGTTTTTTCTTCTTCGGTTATGGCTTACACAGCTATGGCCAGCTGTTTTTTCTTTTTTTCTAATATGGTCGGTGCCATCAATGTCTCCCATTGATGACGCTATTCTTTCTTGTTGGGAGGGGGATATCCACCTATATTAAATGAGGGGGGGGGGGGGGGGGGCTGCTACAGCTCATTCATCTATCCAATTAGAGTACCAACATATCATCAAAAGAGAGAGAGGAACAGAGAAAAAAATAGTGGAGGATTTCTCTTCCTCAGGCGGCGGCGACAGCAGCGCATCAGTGGGAGCTTCCCTCCCAGCGGCATCAGAGGCGCGCAGCAGAGGCGGCATCCAGCTTCGATCCAGACGTGATCGGGAGCTTTTCGGGCCGAGCTCTACAGCAACGGTATTCGCCGGAGTAACACCGGTCGTGCCTCATCCCGACGACCGACGACAGCAGGTGGTTCTGAAGAGACGGAGGCGACAGCAGGCGGTTGATCCAGGCGAGATTGGCCTCAGGAGTGTAGACGCGGCAACGACAGAACCAGGAAGACGACAGAGCGCTGTCGCCCGTCGACAACGCTATCGCCTGCGACATCTCGAGTTACAGTTTTCTATTTTTTTCTTGTACGACCATTACAGTCTCGATATATTTTTTGTAACTCGCGTGATTTATAGTGGATTTTACCGGCGCGCTCTCCACATGGACGTAGGAGCCCAAACTCCGAACAAAGTAAAAATTTTGTCTTCCGGTTGTGCTTGTTTGGATTTGGTTTTTTCTTGTCATTTTATTGCTCCAATTATCTTCCGTTGCAAGATCCGTGGCGAACCATCTTAGTCGCGGATCCGGTTCCAATTTCATAACAGAGCCTCCCCTTCTGTTCTTCCTGATGTGGGACTATTCCCTATTGGAGGAAAAGTCCAAGCCTCTCTCACCTATTGAGGACAGATGACGACCTCTTATTGGACCGGTGAAAATAAGTCCCCCCAAACGGAGTCATTGTCACGACCACATCCTATAATAAACCCACCCAAAGCATATGGTTGCAGCGCCAACACAAGCCCCAACACGCAGTCGAGAAAAAGACAAAGTCATCCGGTGACAATGAGAATTGAATCTCCTAGAGCCAATCAAACCCAGAGCATACCCTCCAGTCCAAGGCAAAACCCCGGAGATCACAGTCAACTTAGAAATATTTAATTTTTATCTATATTGCAACATTTTAAATAATATTTTTAGCTTTTTTACGAGGGTTTATGTAGTCGTGGACTCAGTGGCAATGATTCTTGCTTATTAATAAAACATTCATCTATTTAATTTTATTCTTGCTTATTAGAATTTTTTATAAGTTAATTTAATTTGCGTAAATTTATTTTATTTTAAAAACTAGACTCTCTTCCTTTCAATTCTTATTAAGGGTTTGTTTGGCGCGGCAACGACTGAAGAAGTAGTGGTGCGAAATAGTGGTGAAATAATCGGTTGTTTTGTAGAGTGATGGCAGGATCTGTGAATTTGTTTGGAAGAACAACGTTTGCATTGTTGTTTATTATATTTTATAAATATTATTTAAATAATACTAATATTTATTTTCTATATTATTTTATAAATATTATATAAATAAAACATTATAAATATATAATTTATATAACATTGATATAACTGCCGGAGAAGGAGGTGGAGCTCGGAGCAGTCAACTGGAGGAAAATAAAGAGGGTGGAGGAGGTGGAGTTCGGAGCCGCCGGAGGAGAAGAGATGAAGATGAGGGCGGAGGAGGAGGTGAATGTAACGCCCCCGATTTTTCGATGATTTTATTTGATTTGGTATCGTCATATTTATGACGTCATGGCGTTACTTTTAACGTCGAGTTGACGACGCATCGCCGTTAAGACATTTTCGCGTCTGTGCGGTCGAGTCGGCCAAATTCTGTTTGTAATTGGAAATTTTTTGCATTTGGAAATTAAGTTAAGTAATTTTGAACTTGCTCGTCAAGTTTCGTCGCGATCCGAGCGATATTCGGGTCTCGGCGATTTTCCGAAGTTTTGTAGAATTTATGTTCGTCGTAAATTTTGAAAATTTATATCTCGGGATGACTCGTCGGATTTTTGTTTTGACTTCGCCATTGGGTTCGTAGCGTCAGTGTTCGCCTACGGTACAAATTTCGTTTAATTCGGCGCGCGCTTGAGCCTCCATTTTGAGCTCGTGTTTCCTAATTCAAAAAAATATAAATATGATTATTTTAATATTAAAGCACTATTCAAAAATGTTATTTACTATTTATCTCTATAGTTTGATTTTTTGGATATATTTGTAAAAAAAGCACTGTTCATGCAATAGAATTGTGAGTGATCTGGCTTTTTCTCGAGTGTCTGCATCCTTCTTCTCGAGTGAATTAATTCATGTTCTTGAGTACTGCTGCATCTTCTTGAGTAAAATTTTTCTTGTTCTTGAGTACTAAATTTCAGTACTCGAGTAACCTGTTATCTACTTCTCGAGTACTCCTAAACTTGTTCTCGAGTGGTCTGCAACCCTTCTCGAGTAGTCCGTTACAGTTTGCGTTCGGGCGCCTTTTTGATGGTCAAAACGGTGTCGTATAAAAAATGATTAACATTAAATTTGTTCGTCTCGACGAGATCTACAATTTTCATGTTGGACACTTTTCGATTTGAAATCATCCTAAATCTCTATTTTCATTTTCCGTCCACCTGCTCGTAAATAGTCCGTTTTTAAACGCGCAGCGCGTTTTGCTCTAAAAAACGCGCTCCCCGGAAATACGGAAAAAGCATCCCCTAAACAGCATTTTTAGAAAAAGTGGTCAACATGAAAGTTGTAGATCTCGACGAGATCTACAACTTTCATGTTGACCACTCTTTCTAAAAATGCTGTTTAGGGGGTCTATTTTCAAAAGGCGCGAAGGGGGTTCCGCCCGGTAAATATTACGAATTTTTTTTTTTGCGCGGACCTCCCTTCGCGCCTTTTAAAAATAGACCCCCTAAACAGCATTTTAGAAAAAGTGGTCAACATGAAAGTTGTAGATCTCGTCGACATCTACAACTTTCATGTTGACCACTTTTTCTAAAAATGCTGTTTAGGGGGTTGTTTTTTTTCATTTTTCCGAGGAGCGCATTTTTTTGTCCAAAAAGCGCTGCGCGGAAATACAGTGCCCCCATATATGTATATATATACATATATATATACATATATATATATATATATAGATATATGTATATGTATATATATATATAGATATGTATATGTATATATGTATATGTATGTATATATTTACGTATATATCTATATAGATATATACGTATATATATAGATATATACGTATATATATATATATATACGTATAATATATATATATACGTATATATATATATATATATACGTATATATATATATATATATATATATATTATATATATATATATATGTATATGTATATACGAGTGCCCGATGTTGACGCAAGAATTGCGCCTTCCAATTAACGGGGTGTTCGATCTCACAAGTTAAGGGTGAAGGAAGAAGGGTTGCGGGGATAAAGGAGGGGCTTGCTCGGGAACTGTCGATCAGACAGCTACTTTGGCGGTTAGCCTTGCATGTTGATGCCGAGAGAGGAGAGAAGAAGAGAGGAGGCCGCTAGCAGCGGCAACAGCAGACTTCGCCCGCCGCGGCTTGAATGCCACTCTTGCGACGGGCTTTTCCTTTAATCAAGTAGAGTTACAACTTGCGATTGCACCATTACACATACGAGCAGTAGAGGGTACAATGGGGGAAGCTGGCGGCTGAGGAAGGAGATGCCAGAAACTTAGTAAAAGGAGCTGCAGAGGACTGGAGAGCTGAAGCTGAAGATGCTGCTGAAGCTGAAGATGCTGCTGAAGCTGCCTGATGAGGGCAGAAAAAACTAAGTCCACAGCTCTTGACGACCTGGGCGGACTGGAGATTTGAGTCCGCCGACCTTGCCTGATCAACCTTGACGGACTGAGAATTTGGAGGCTGCAGACCTTGCCTGATCAACCTTGACGGACTGAGAATACTGAGTCCGCAGCCTTTGATCAAGGTTGCAGTTCTCCTCCACCCCCCCACAGAAATGAGAGGTCTTGGGGGGTATTTATAGGCCCGAGGAGAATCTTTGAAGCGGGGCCTAGTGACGTCATCCTTGACGACCTCGGCGACCTGAGACGACCTCGGAGGACTTCAACCTGAAGAGCAGGAAGAGGGGGAGGCCTGAGGAGCAGGAAGAGGGGGAGGCCTGAGGAGCAGGCCCCTCCCGAGAGCAGGCGGCCTCACTACTAGAAAAATGGCTTTTAGCCACGGTTTCTTTTGCCACGGGGAAAAATCGTGGCTAATAGTGAGTATTAGCCACGGTTTTATTCCGTGGCTAATACTGGACTTTTAGCCACGGTTTGCCTGAACCGTGGCTAAAAGTCTAGTATTAGCCACGATTTGCCTGAACCGTGGCAAAAGGTCGTGGCATCGTTTAGTCCCACACCGCCAAAAAAAAAATGAGATTTTTTGGGTTTATAAATAATTTATTTCAATTAGCCTTTGAAATAAATATGGCGGCGGCGGCGGCCGGGCGGCGGCGGCGGCCGGGTGGCGGTGGCCGGGCGGCGGCGGCGGCCGGGCGGCGTCGGCGGCCGGGCGGCGGCGGCGGCGGCGGGCTGAATTTTTTATGTTATGAGTGGCCTTTTAACCACGCCAATTAAACCGTGGCTAAAAGTCCACTATTAGCCACGGCAATGAACCGTGGGCTAAAAGTCCAGTATTAGCCACGGTTTTGGACTTTTATAGCCACGGTTTGGACTTTTAGCCACGCCTCGTATTGCCCACGCCCATTTTCGTGGGCAGACCGTGGCTAAAAGTCTTTAGCCACGGTTTTGGACTTTTAGCCACGGCAATCTGCCGTGGCTAAAAGTCAGTTTTCTAGTAGTGCCTGAAGCCAGGCCGCCCCTAGGAAGGGCGGCCTGAGGCCAGGCCGCCCCTAAGGGGGGGGGGGCGGCCTGAGGCCAGGCCGCCCCTAAGGGGGGGGGCCACCAGGGGGGGGCGGCCTGAGGCCAGGCCGCCCCTAAGGGGGGGCGGCCTGAGGCCAGGCCGCCCCTAAGGGGGGGGGGGGGGGCGGAGGCCTGAGGCCAGGCCGCCCCTAGGGGGAGGGGGGGGGGGGGGGGGGGGGGGGGCGGGGGGGCCAGGGGGGGGGGGGGGGGGGGGGGGGGTGAGGCCAGGGGTGAGGGGGGGGGGGGGGGGGGCGCCCCAAGGGGGGCGGCCTGAGGCCAGGCCTCCCCCAAGGGGGGGCGGCCTGAGGCCAGGCCGTCCCCAAGGGGGGGCGGCCTGAGGCCAGGCCGCCCCCAAGGGGGGGCGGCCTGAGGCCAGGCCGCCCCCAAGGGGGGGCGGCCTGAGGCCAGGCCCCCCCAAGGGGGGGCGGCCTGAGGCCAGGCCCCCCCTAAGGGGGGGGGCGGCCTGAGGCCAGGCCGCCCCTAAGGGGGGCGGCCTGAGGCCAGGCCGCCCCTAAGGGGGGCGGCCTGACGGCGGAAGCCTGGGGCCAGGCTGGACAGGGGAGCCGAGCCTCGCGATGGTTCGGTCGTGTGCCGGCACCGGCAGATCGAACCTGCGAACTGATATAGGTTTGCCTCCTGCAAGAAAGCCAATGCTGCATGGTTAGCCTGGCCAAACCGCTTGGGCCAAAAAAGGGAAAGCCGAGGCAGATCGCGATCCTCGGAGGGGGGGTCCCTTGAGTGGACCGCGACTTGCGAGCTAGAGACCTTGGGAGGGGTCGCCGATTCGACCTATTCGAAAAGAGGATTTCATCATACCTGGCTTTCCTAACCAACCAACTGGCACTGAGACTTTCAAAAGCTGGTAATAGTGTTTTTTGGAACTGCTTTGGGGGTTAACATAATCCCCGCACTTTTTTAAGTTCTGAAAGGAACTTCGAAAAAGTAGAAGACCCACAAAAATCGTAATCCTCCCTTCAGTAATAAGGAGAGAAAAAATTAGAGGTCAGGAGAGATAGAACCTGATGTCCCTTCTCAGAAAAAATCTATCAGCGCCTATCTTTTGCCTGCGAAGAAAAAATTAATGCAGGTACAAAGAGGTACATCTTGCGTGTACCTGAGTTGCTTTTATAAATGAGGAAGAGGATAACCGTCTTCTATTGAACTCTGCCAAAGTAGGGTGAGTGAGCAGAAAAAGAAAATAAGCTGCAAGTACCTGAGAGGGACTTGCTACTATCTGCTAGCTTCTGCAAAAGTAAGGTGAGCGAGCAGATAGAAAAAAGGAAAATAGACTGCAAGTACCTGAGAGGATCTTGCTATTATCTGCTAGTCTCTGCAAAAAGAGAGTAAGCAGGCAGATATGACAGGAGAGTAAGGTGCAAGTACCTGGGGGGAACTTGCTACTATCTGCTGGTCTCTGTAAAAGACAGGTAAGCAACAGATATGATAAGGGAGCAAGGTGCAAGTACCTGGGGGGAACTTGTTACTATCTGCTGGCCTCTGCAAAAGGAGAGTAAGCAACAGATATGATAGGAGAGAAAACTAAGTTCACAAGTACCTGGGCGGAACCTGCGAATGTTGGCTGTTAACTGTTGGTATGATAAGACATAATCGGATAACAGAATAGATACCTTACACACTCTGCTATCGATTGAGTAATGATCAAACTGCGATGATGACTGTCTCGCGTGATCAAGGTACAATGTCAACATAAAAATCCAGATCCGCGAGATAAGAAAATCCGAAATTAGATTCATGATGACATGGCTCGTTAATCAAGAAGATCCATATGCCTTAAATGATGTGTGATTAACATCTGATAGGAGAACTTGTTGATCATTATCTGAGAGGAGCTTATGCAGGGTAGAGCATATAAGATGATCATAAATCCAGAAGGGTATTGCAGACCCTTAAAATAGGTTGGACTTAACTTGTTAACCTGTAAGAAGATAAAAGCACAAAGGAGGGCTATACCCCGAGGATGAGCTAAAAAAGGTTGAATGCTGCCACAGGAGAGCACCTGTGGGCCTTATGCATCACTTGCCCAAAAGTCATCCGGGGCGTAGTCCTACCTAAAGCGGGCTGGCCGCATTCCCTTGACAGAGCACAAAAGGGAAACATGCGCAAAATCCTAAGAAGGAAGCGACAGATACACTGCTCTCTTGCCCCGGGTTACAAACATTGTTGATCCGTTCTACCAGGTGCGCCAAATGGTCTACAGCATTGCTCGTCTTTGAAGAGATCAACAACATTGTGGGTCCCGCGAAAGCACGGATTGAGAGTACCGTAGAGTGTTCGGCCATCACAGTTGTGAGATGATCGAGGAGACAAGGCTACACTTGATCGTCATTGCTTGTCAAGCAAAGATCATCGTAACTGTAACGTATCCCTATCGGAGCACGATAGAACTATCACAGGAGACCTCCCCTAGGCACTCACTCTGCGCTAGACATCGGCCGGGATCCGAAGCCCCGTCATCCTTCGCACGAGAGTTGAACGGCCCCCACTGCACATATGCGAAAACTCCCCGCTATATGTGGTCATTGTGGTTTTACGCCAGAGAACAACCTCGAGGGGGCCCTGAGCAAGACTTGGCGATATCTCGGTGGTTCAGTGATCTCTTTGACAAAGAGAAGAAGTATAGAGGAGAAACATTACAAAAAGGGAACTGTGTCAGTATGAGATCTCTGACGTAAACTTTACTGAATGAAACAAAAGAGAGTGTTTGAAAAATATGCAAAATATTGTAAGAGTAATTGTTGTTGGTTGCGAGGAGCTTTGAGGACTGTCATGTCCTTTTGGCTTTAGAATAGGTCTCCAAGGGCGCCCACGTCATTAGCATCGTGGGTCTCGCCTATAGCGAGGCCACGATACGTGTCGATTTGATTCACTCCCTTTGAGCTGCAAGGCATGTCCGCTACTTCTTTTCCTTTTAAAGTTGACGGATCGGAGTGGTCATCCTTCGGGAACAGACCACGCATCTTACCCTGCTTCAACAATTTTTGCACCAGTTGACGAAGCGCTCGACAATTTTCAGTCAAATGTCCACTTTCTTTGTGGAACTCGCAGAACGGATCTGAATCTTTTGATTTTTGGTTTGTCGGTTGGTAGGGCCTTTTGAAATTTGCCCTATCCTTCATGATCTGGCATACTTCTAGCATGGCCTCATCAAGTCCAGAATATGACAAGTCATCATCTTGCGGCTGATGAACCGAAGCTGTTTGCGGAAGTGGGGCTGGTGGTAGCAGTCGCTCTTGGGCACGATCCTGGCCCGGGAAGAGGTGTTGATGATGATGCTGGAATCTTTTTGTTTTTCTTGAGTGGGATGAAAAGTCTTTTCGAGGAGACCTCGAAGGCTGCTTGCAAGAAGGATTTTTCTCCGACACCAGCCTAGAGACGAAGCTGGGGTTGCTCTTTTCACCGCGGATGTATAAGTTGGCTAAGGCAATTAGTTCTTGATATGTCTTTGGTGCTCGGACATTGGCCTCAAATTTGAGTGGTCCTTCCTGCAAACCATTGATGAGAGCCACTCGATACATCTCCTGGTCAACGATCTCGATGTCCAATATTTCCCTCTGAAAACGATCCACAAAACGAGACCAAGTCTCATTCTCTCGCTGCCTGATCTCAAAGAGGGCTTCTGGGCCGCCCTTCCTCTTTGAAGAGGTGGAAAATCTGAGCAAAAACTCCCTTCGCAACTCAGCGAAGGAAGAGATGGACTGAGGACGTAGTCCATAGAACCAATCCCTCACTTGCCCATCAAAGGATGTCACAAAGAGCTTACACTTAATTGCATCTGAGAGGGTCTTGAGAGCCACGGCTGATTCGAAGGCTTGAAGATGTTTAACTGGATCAGTCTCTCCAGTATAGACGGGTAATCGAGGCTCTCTGAAGTTGACCGGAGTTGGTTCATATCGAACATTTTCTACAAACGGCGATGACTCTTCTGGTTCTACTGCATAAGGAAAGTAAGGAGCATGAGCAGTAGTTGCAAAAGGATAAGCAGGAGGATAGGAGTAAAAGGTTGCTGCGGGAGGAGCAAAGGCAGGAGCTGAAGAGGAGGGGTGACTTCCCTGAAAGTTCAAAAATCTGGCTGGACTTCCACGGGCAGCTTCCCGGAAGAAGTTTTGACGAGCTGCAAACTCATCATCTTGAGATCGCAAAGGAGCTGCAGGTCCTTGCGGAAAAGTTGGAGTATAAAGAGGAGGATAGACCGGCGGATGAGCCGGTGGATAAACTTGAGGAGTCTCCGATGTTGGTGCTGGATTGATTGGAGGAACTGGCGCTGCTGAAGATTGAGCGGCCAATTACTGTGTGAGAGCTGCTAGAGTACGGTTGATGGCTTGAAACTGTTGGGCAGTTTCTCTGCGAGATTGCTCTAAGGCCTCCCAAAGAGAATCATCACTGGGACTTGGAGAAAGACTCTCAGCTGGTTGATGGTCTGACATGAGTAACCACCGCTTTCACTATCTGATCGAGATCTGAAGGTCGCGTGTTAATGTTGACGCAAGAATTGCGCCTTCCAATTAACGGGGTGTTCGATCTCACAAGCTAAGGGTGAAGGAAGAAGGGTTGCGGGGATAAAGGAGGGGCTTGCTCGGGAACTGTCGATCAGACAGCTACTTTGGCGGTTAGCCTTGCATGTTGATGCCGAGAGAGGAGAGAAGAAGAGGAGGGCCGCTAGCAGCGGCAACAGCAGACTTCGCCCGCCGCGGCTTGAATGCCACTCTTGCGACGGGCTTTTCCTTTAATCAAGTAGAGTTACAACTTGCCATTGCACCATTACACATACGAGTAGTAGAGGGTACAATGGGGGAAGCTGGCGGCTGAGGAAGGAGATGCCAGAAACTTAGTAAAAGGAGCTGCAGAGGACTAGAGAGCTGAAGCTGAAGATGCTGCTGAAGCTGAAGATGCTGCTGAAGCTGCCTGATGAGGGCAGAAAAAACTAAGTCCACAGCTCTTGACGACCTGGGCGGACTGGAGATTTGAGTCCGCCGACCTTGCCTGATCAACATTGACGGAATGAGAATTTGGAGGCTGCAGACCTTGCCTGATCAACCTTGACGGACTGAGAATACTGAGTCCGCAGCCTTTGATCAAGGTTGCAGTTCTCCTCCACCCCCCCCACAGAAATGAGAGGTCTTGGGGGGTATTTATAGGCCCGAGGAGAATCTTTGAAGCGGGGCCCAGTGACGTCATCCTTGACGACCTCGGCGACCTGAGACGACCTCGGAGGACTTCAACCTGAAGAGCAGGAAGAGGGGGAGGCCTGAGGAGCAGGAAGAGGGGGAGGCCTGAGGAGCAGGCCCCTCCCGAGAGTAGGCGGCCTGAACCAGGCCGCCCCTAGGAAGGGAGGCCTGAGGCCAGGCCGCCCCTAAGGGGGGGGCGGCCTGAGGCCAGGCCGCCCCTAAGGGGGGGGGGCGGCCTGAGGCCAGGCCGCCCCTAAGGGGGGGGGGGGCGGCCTGAGGCCAGGCCGCCCCTAAGGGGGGGCGGCCTGAGGCCAGGCCGCCCCTAGGGGGGGGGGGCGGCCTGAGGCCAGGCCGCCCCTAAGGGGGGCGGCCTGAGGCCAGGCCGCCCCTAAGGGGGGCGGCCTGAGGCCAGGTCGCCCCTAAGGGGGGCGGCCTGAGGCCAGGCCGCCCCTAAGGGGGGGGCGGCCTGAGGCCAGGCCGCCCCTAAGGGGGGCGGCCTGAGGCCAGGCCGCCCCTAAGGGGGGAGGCCTGAGGCCAGGCCGCCCCTAAGGGGGGCGGCCTGAGGCCAGGCCGCCCCTAAGGGGGGCGGCCTGAGGCCAGGCCGCCCCTAAGGGGGGCGGCCTGAGGCCAGGCCGCCCCTAAGGGGGGGGGGGGTCCTGAGGCTGAGGCAGGCCGCCCCCAAGGGGGGGCGGCCTGAGGCCAGGCCGCCCCCAAGGGGGGGCGGCCTGAGGCCAGGCCGCCCCCAAGGGGGGGCGGCCTGAGGCCAGGCCCCCCCTAAGGGGGGGCGGCCTGAGGCCAGGCCGCCCTAAGGGGGGCGGCCTGAGGCCAGGCCCCCCCTAAGGGGGGGCGGCCTGAGGCCAGGCCGCCCCTAAGGGGGCAGCCTGAGGCCAGGCCGCCCCTAAGGGGGGGCGGCCTGAGGCCAGGCCGCCCCTAAGGGGGGCGGCCTGAGGCCAGGCCGCCCCTAAGGAGGGCGGCCTGACGGCGGAAGCCTGGGGCAGGCTGGACAGGGGAGCCGAGCCTCGCGATGGTTCGGTCGGGTGCCGGCACCGGCAGATCGAACCTGCGAACTGATATAGGTTTGCCTCCTGCAAGAAAGCAATGCTGCATGGTTAGCCTGGCCAAACCGCTTGGGCCAAAAAAGGGAAAGCCGAGGCAGATCGCGATCCTCGGAGGGGGGGTCCCTTGAGTGGACCGCGACTTGCGAGCTAGAGACCTTGGAGGGGTCGCCGATTTTTGGGGGTTAACACCCGACACGGGGCTTCGCCCCTATGGCTATGCGCCACAGTACCCAGCCTGCGACGGCGGGCTTCGCCCGCAGACGGCGGGCTTCGCCCACCCTTGACGGGTCGCTGCAAGCTGCGCCCGCATCAATGTGGGTTGCGTCTGCATCAAGGCGCGAGCCGGCGACGGTGAGTCACGCTGTGCTCGCAGACTCTTAGCGGGTTGCGCCCGCATTCGGGCGGGCTGCGCCCACATTCAAGGGGACTGCGCCCGCATTCGACCCTTGGCGTCCGCTTTCGGCCACCGCCCGCCCTAGGTTCGGGTACGTCTTTGCTCGTTGCTCTCGCCTTCAGCCACATCCAGGAGGGCTTCGCCCTTGCTTGATGCTCCGTGCGGCCTTCGACCGCATAGAAACGGGCTTCACCCGCTTCTACGCAATGCACCTGCTCAGCGTCGCACCCGTCACGCACAGCTCCTCGGAGCACTATGATTGTCGTTTGATATTGCAGACGAACTCCGAGGAGGGGGGGGGGGGTGTCGAGTGCGTGTCCGAGCTGGTGGATTGCGTAGAAGCAGGCGAAACCCGCTTCCATGCGGCCGAAGACCACACGGAGCATCAAACACGGGCGAAACGGATAAAACATTAAGATCTTAATTTATCCTAAAAGCCCAAAACCGAAGAAATATTAGATTAGACATCACAATAAAAGAGAAAAAACCACTTGAGTTGGAATTCTTGCAATTAGTGATGGGCACTGATGGCTCCGCCATGACAGAATTAACCAAGTTTAAGAAATTTCTGTAGCACAAAACAAAAATATTTGATAATTGAAATGGATTTTCATTTTATAACAAACAAATTTAACAGTTTTGTTGTGTATTTGTTTGTACATTGGTATCTCTTTATGCTCTAATAATAAGATAGATCTATACAATCAACATATATGAATATCATGATCAATTCAAATTCTATGCATATGTTTGAAAAATTCTGCCTTGATTATTTGTTTGTTCAAGAGTGTAGAATATTACAAAATTATAAACTCAAATATTATTACAAAGCCATTTTCAAACTGAATTAGTATAAGATTTGAAAAAAATAACCAAAAAAATAGTTCTTGTTACTCATACTTCTATGTTTGGCACTATACAATATGAAAAAACCTCTAATCATGGGACGCATTAATTGCAACAGACGGAAGATATTTAAACCAACGAAAACTACTGAATGAAAAATTAAACAGTACACAAATTCTATGTTCGCCCGTGCTCGCTGAAATCTTAGCGGGATGCGCCCAAATTCGAGCGGTCTGGGTCTGCATTCGATTGAGTTGCGCCCGCATTCGAGCGGGCTGCCCGCCCCATTTTAGCAAGTTGCACCAACATATAAATCTCAAACATTTTATTACAGCAACACTGTGTTTTACAAAAAAACTTTTCAAAGATTTGGTATACTCGTCCCCTTGTGAAAGATGAAGCTGATTGCATAAAACATAAACAAAAAGCAATACATTCAAAGTTGCTTAATTATCTTGAATGGGAAAGTTGCATAATTATTACAAGGTTGGAGTGATAATATTATAATTAATCTGATAAAAAAAAGGAAGAAAATGCCACGAAAATGAACTACCAAAGCTATCATTATTTGATAATGAAACTGCTGCACATTGAAGCAAAGAATAAAATGAACTTGTGTAAATGAACAACCATCCCCAATGTTCACATCATCTGTTTTTTAAATTCAATCTCAGTCATTTTATAGCCAAAATAAATTAGGCAGACATAACAAAATAGGAAAAATCTAAACATCTGGCACCTGCAATGAGGAAGAAGCGATGGGTGCGGATCGAGTTGAGGCGTGCTATTTCAATCTTGCACAGGAGAGAAGTTTTCAGCTGCGACCTGAGAGCCAAGCCAAGAAGTTTTCAATCTTTTGCCCGTGAGTGTTGAGATGTGATTCCTGCAAGGGTTACAGTGCAATGAAGGGGAAGTAAAAATAGAAAACAAATGCGTATAAGAAACGGAAGGAGAGAACAGGGAAGAGAAATACCGAGGTTTAGCATATGAGGCCTGCCGAAAATGGAGGTGGGGAGCAGTCATGGCGTGAGGAAGGGACATTCAAGCAGAGAGCAGTGTTGCGGGCTAGGTCGTCCGATAATCTAGCCGCGGGACGCTCGACGTCGGCGTTGTCAAGTTGCTGAAAATGGAGGTGGGGAGCAGTCATGGTGTGAGGAAGGGACATCCAAGCAGAGAGCAGTGTTGCGGGCTAGGTCGTTTGGTAATCGAGCGGCGGGACGCTCGACGTCGGCATTGTCGTCGGCGCCGGAGTTGTCGTCGACGCCGACGTTGTCATCGGCGCCGGCATTGTCGTCGGCTTTGTCATCGGCGTCGGCGTTGCCGTCAGCAAAGGGAGAGACATGGCTGGAAGCGAGTGGTAGGAGGGAGGAGAGGATTCAATAAAAACAGATTCAAAATAAAGGAGTGAGCTGCTGTTGCTTTCGGCCATAAAGAAGAAGCCTCGGGGCAAGCGTCAAAAAAGCTGGCGAGATGAGCTGATAAAAAAATCAGTAATTAGGATGGCCTGTGCGGTACTTGGGAGGAGATTGGGCAGCTGCTTTTGGCCAAAAAGATGGAAGAACCTTGGGGCGCGGATTAAAAGCTGGCATGAGAAGCTGATAAAAAAAATAGAAATACTAAATTAATTTGAACGGTGGATATTAGCATGATGGTTTCAATTCAACAGTTAAGATGGAAGGAAGAAGATAGTGTAAAATTCAAATATACTTCTTTATAATATATAAAGATATATATATATATATATATATATATATATATATATATTGAAAGTGTTGCTCGAAGCATCCGGATGGGGATCTAGGTGGAATCCCCTACCCGTTGCCCCTAGGTGGGTATAAATAGGCAAACCCTTAGGAGTTACTACGGGTATGGGTTAACCGTGTACCCGACACGACCCGTTAAGCCTCCGAACCCGTTAATTGTCCAAATATATACTAACAATCTCCTCCTATATTTGTGACAAATAAAGTATACATTTCGGAGTGCAGAAAGTAGAGAATATTAAAATAAATTTTCGACTTAACACATTTTCATAAGAGTTAGCACAATTTTTAAAGAAAACATAAACATGAATTTTTAAAAACAATAACATAATACATCAAAAGAAAATGTGCTACTCAACAATAAATAAGTCTGGAAAACAATAAATGACTACAGATAAACATGTAACAATTCTACTCAGAGAGTAGATCATCATCATCTATGTCAAAATCCACTTTCTCTCCTTCATCTTCACCAGTGCCTGCAAGGAATTTCATGAGTCAGACTCTATGAATTCATAAACATATGCAGTGACGTATCAAAGTAAACTAGCTCTACTTAAATGAGCTTAGTACTTGTAGCAGTAGTGAAGTAACACTGTCAGCATCTCTATCCAGTCTAGATAGGACCAGTCAAATTTTGATTTCAATAAATCAAACGTTATTATCTTACTCATTAGTGACCACTATGTACCTCATCATATGATTTGACACACCGTCATTTGCAACATTATCAAGTGTGGAATAATGTGCTATGATCACTAATGTTAGATTAACTCATACAACGACTTTCTATTCTCAGTTGAATAATTCTCAAATCGGCTTACAATGAGAAAGATGTTAAGTCACTAGGTGTGGAATGACTAGCATCTAACCATCTTGGGCTTTCATCAAGAAATTATTTAGGGTTTTCAGTCTGTTATTAGATGCTTGAATGTTGCGACTATAGGTTCTTACCATAAAACATAAACATTGGAGGAAGTTTCATATTTCTATGAACTTTAATCTCATCTCCCCCGATGTTTTAATTGTGAGAACTCTATTTAAGCCCTTTGTGAAGGCGTCTGCAACATTATCTTTTGACCTCACATCAACGAGATTCACAATTCCTTGACTCATAAGGGAGGTCAACCAGGCTTATTTCATCCTGAGTTGCCTTCTTTTGCTGTTGAACAAAGTGTTCGTAGCAATCGTTTTCGTAGCCTGATTATCGCAGTAAACTGCAACAGAACTCAACTTCAGGCTCGACAATGGAATGTTCATCACCAAATCTCTTATCCACTCTGCTTGTCCTGCTGAAACTAGAGCGTAGAGTTCAGATTCCATAGAAGATAGCGCAATACATGATTGCCTCTTGGACTTCCAGGCTACAGCTGTTCCTCCTAGGGTGAATATAAACCCACTAGTGGACTTGCTGTCGTTTAATTCTGAGCACCATGATGCATCAGAATATCCTTCCAAAACTGGAGGATGACCATGATAACATAAAGCATACGTTTGGGTGTGCTTTCGGTATCGCATCAGCCTATCGAGGGCATCCCAATGGTCTTGGCTAGGATTACTAGTGAATCTGCTCAACATGCCGACTGTAAAGGCTATGTCAGGTCTTGTGCAGACCATAGCATACATGAGACTACCAATTAGTTTAGCATAATCTAACTGTCTTATCACAGCTCCATCATTGGGCTTCAAGCGATTGTTATAATCACAAGGTGTCTCCACTGCTCTACGTTCAATGTATCCCCACGTATCCAATATGGACTTGATGTAGTGGCTTTGACTTAGGGAGATGCCATGTTTCCCAAAGCTCACCTGCATGCCTAGGATAGTCTCAGCTACACCTAGGTCTTTAATGCTAAACTCCTTCATTAGTTCTGACTTAACGTTATCCACTACGGATTGATCAGAACCAAGTATCAGCATATCATCTACATACAAGCATATTATAGCGACTTTGTTTGGTCTATTACGTATGTAAATACATTTGTCCGAGAGACTCGACATGAACCCCATGTTCCTTACACTATAGTCAAACTTCTCATGTCATAATTTTGGAGCTTATTTGAGTCCGTATAGAGACTTGATCAACTTACAGACCTTATTTTCGTGACCTTCTACTATGAAGCCTTCAGGTTGGCTCATGTATATTTCTTCGGTCAGATCTCCATTCAAGAACGCAGTCTTAACATCCATTTGATGAACAATAAAGTTCTCAATAGACGCAATAGCAAGTAGGATCCTAATGGTTGCTAAGTGACACACTGGTGAATATACATCAAAGTAATCCACCCCACTAACTTGTGTGAAACCTTTAGCCACCAGACGTGTTTTATACTTAGCTACGCTACCATCAGGATTGAGTTTTTTTTTCAGAACCCACTTACACCCTATAATTTTAGCCCCTCTTGTCTTATCAACCAACGTCCAGGTATTGTTCTGAAGTAGAGAATTCATCTCTTCATCAATGACTTCTTTCCAGAGTAGGGAATCCCTTGATCTCATCGCGTCCTTATAGGTGGATGGATCGGCCTCAACGTGGTAAGTGACAAATTCACTACCAAAGGTTCTAGGAGTTCGCTCTCTCACCGAAGTCCGTCTAGACTCTAGGACACTACTGTCTACCGGGACTGAATAGGAGGTGCTCGGTACTGATTCAAGGTCTTCCTCAATAATAGTTGCTTGCATACCTGGGATGGTCAGGTTTTTATCCTTAAGGAACTTATCCTCAAAGAACACTGCATCCTTTGATTCAATAATTATATTATTAGACAGGTCTAAGAATCTATCTGCAGCATTATCTTCAGCACAACCTAAGTAGACACATTTGTTGGTCCTAGGTCCAAGTTTAGACCGTCTAGGGTAAGAGACCCTGACATAGGCTATGCAACCCCAAGTCTTAAGTCTAGTTAAAGACAGGGGTCTCTTAAACCAAAGCTCGTAGGGTGTGACTTCTAACTTAGCATGAGGAACTTTGTTTAGAATGTTGTTTGCAGTTAAAACTGCTTCTCCCCAATAGGCAGTAGGCATGCCAGCAGTGAGGAGCATAGAGTTTAACATTTCTGTCAATGTTCTATTCTTTATCTCGGCTATACCATTCGATTGGGGTGAGTAAGGAGCAGTGGTTTCTGCTATGATCCCTTGAGAGGCAAGGAAACCCCGAAACTCACTAGACATATATTCTCCTCCTCTATCACTTGTAAACCTCTTAACTCTCATGTCTAGTTGGTTCTCTACCCTGGTTTTGTAAAAACAAAACTTTTCAAACGCTTCATCTTTAGTTTAAGAAGATAGATGTGACAGAACCTAGAGCAATCATCTATAAACGGGATCATATACTTCCTTCCTCCTCGGGTGACAAAGCTTTTAAAGTCACATATGTCGGAATGTATAAGCTCTAGCGATGTTGTGCTCCTAGTAACCGCACTAAAAGGTTTCCTAGTGATCTTAGTCTAAGCACACACGTCACATTTCTAAGGCAGTGACTTAGCGTCTAATGTGATCTGGTGAGTTCTAGCTATTTGGAACATCTTTCTATAGTTCACGTGTCCTAGTCTCTCATGTAGAGTCTTAGTGCTAACTAAGTTTGATTGAACTTGTTGAACTAATTCGTTTGCTATACTAAGTCAGTACATCCTATTTTGGACGTATACACATCCAAAATAGTGTGAGTTAACTGACAATGTTACTCTACCGCTACAAAAAGTAAAAGACATACCAGCATCACATAATAAACTTATAGACACTAAGTTAGCAGCTAGAGAAGGAATAAACTTAACATGTTTTAGAGTTAAAGTCTTACCTGAAGATAGCAGGAGCGTTGCATTCCCCACCTTCAAGACGTCAGTCGTCTCGTCATTTGCAACTGTAACAGACTCTTTTACAGCAGTGAGCTCTGTCATAAGATCAACATTGTAGCAAACGTGGCACGTCGCCCTCGAATCCAAGAACCACTCCGTGCTGGCCTTAGCGTTTCCGACCATCGCAACAAAATCGGAAGACTTAGCTAGGCTAACCATATTGGCTTGGTTGTCATCCTGTGGTGCTTTGGTTCTTTCCCTTTTGGGAGTCGGCAATCAGACGCGCTGTGTCCCCACTTGTTGCAGTTAAAACACTTGCCCTTGAACTTTTTGGCGCGTTTGCTCGGGCCTGCAACCTGGGAGCTACCATGGGAGGGTCTGGTCCTCTTAGGGTTCGGCACGCGTTTAGAACTAAGAACCATGTTAGCCGCAGCCTTCTGCTTGCTAACAATTTCTAAAGCGTGTCGAATCCTATTTTCATCCTCAATACGAATAAATCGCTTGAGGTCATTGAGACCGATCTGCGTCTTCTTGCGGTACATTTCAGTTTTGAAATACCATGTAGAGGGCAGCTTATAAATAATCGTGCCAGCAACAAAGCTGTCTGGCAGGGTAATGTTCTCACTATGTAAAGAATCTACTAAAACTTCAAAATCTGATACCTGAGGGAGAATCGCCTTCTCCTCGTCGAACATGAAGGAATGGAATTTGTCCACCAGGTGCGCTTTGGACAGATCCTCCTCTTGCCTGAAGTGCTCCTCTAGTGCCTCCCAAATCTCCTTGGCAGTCTTCAGCTTGATATACGTTTTCGTCAGGCTGGAGGACAGGCAGTTCAGCAGGTAGTCGCGGCAAAAATCCTCATCAGCAATCCACTGAGCCTCCTCTTCAGTCCCCATAACGGTAGCACGATCAGACTGAACTGTGTAAAACACGTTCAGATACTTCATTCCAAACTGTGTATTCAACTTCCAATCGGTAAACTCAGTCGCCGTGAATTTTTCCAGCTTTATCATAGGGACCGGAGATGAGAAATTGGTTGTTTTCATCATCGTGCTTTTCCAACAATTGTTCGCAACTTGTGGGCTCCAAAAGCTGGACTGAAAAACTTCCGGGAAAAATTAAAAAAGACAACTCTCTTCTCAAAAAGAATCGTTGGAGTGGGAAGGAGTGCTGCTGCCCTTATTCTCTTTTAGTTTTTGATTTCCAAGAAGAAGCCTCTCTTGTTTCGGATGAAGCAGCAAGGCAGAAGCCTTTGTTTAATTTTTTTTTTTTAAAATTTCTTCTTTCCAACTGCAGCGGCTAGAACGATGGTGCCCTGTTCCGATTCAGAAAAAAAACTCTAGGCGGTGGAACACCTTCCCCCGTTTCCCGACCGTGTAGCGGCGGACGACAGTGGCTCTGTACAGGCGGGGTCTCTGCGAAGGCGGTGGCGGCCAATTTCTTCCAACTCCGGCCGCGATAGAGAGAAATCGAGAAACGACAGGGTTTTTTTTCGATCTGTAAAGCGGCGGCTGGAGCTTTTACTCCTTTTCGATCGAAGGAGCGGCGGAACCCCTTCCTCTTTTTTTCTGTGGAAAATCACCAGGCGACGGGATGATTTTTATTGCTCTCGCGTGAAACTCTGGCGAAGACGATGCGAACTTTCTCTCCTTTTCCCGTGCGAAAAAAAAACTGATGGAAACGTGGTTACGGGAGAGGCGGTTTTCGGAACGATTCGAGCAGCAGGGGCGTAAACTTCGAGAATGAAAGTGTTGCTCGAAGCATCCGGATGGGGATCTAGGTGGAATCCCCTACCCGTTGCCCCTAGGTGGGTATAAATAGGCAAACCCTTAGGAGTTACTACGGGTATGGGTTTAACCGTGTACCCGACACGACCCATTAAGCCTCCGAACCCGTTAATTGTCCAAATATACACTAATATATATATATGAATACATATCATATGCGGGCTAGCTTAGGTGCGGGCGTACGGGCTTGGGGATTTGGGGGTCAAGGAGGCTCCAAATTAAAAAGTGATCAACATGAAAGTTGTTCGGATCGCTGAGATCTACAACTTTCATGTTGATCACTTTTTGATCTGGATCCTCCTTGACCCTCGATTTGGGACCCGAAAATTGGAAAATTTTCGGCTTACTGTAGCAGTCTTGCCGCCCAGACTTTTCGGGTCCCAAATCGGAGCTCACGGAAGCTCCAAATCAAAAAGTGATCAACATGAAAGTTGTTCGGATCGTCGAGATCTACAACTTTCATGTTGATCACTTTTTGATTTGAAGCCTCCTTGACTCTTGTCCGTCCGGCCGTTTGTCCGCACATGATACATCATATATATATATATATATGGTTATATGTATTATGTATATAAGCTATATGCTTATATACATATATAAGTTATTATGTGATTGATTAGACATGATCTTTACTTTATTCATAAAAAAATCTGACGCCTTTGCTTTATTTTAAGGTAAAAATGGGATATCAGTCCCTAAATTTTAATGTTAGTTTGAAATTGGTCCTTTAAATTTTTTTTGTTTTATTTTGGTCCCTAAACTCTCCTATCATTTTGAAATAAGTCCTAATTTATTATTCCGTTATGTTTTTGGATGGAAAAGTGACATGGATTAAAAAATTAAAAAATTTAATTTTTAAATTACCGCTTGGCAATGCAGTTAATGAATTAAAATCCCAATATTATCATTCCTAATGCATATTTAACATTCATCCAAACTAACAATCTCAACATGCTTAATACAAAATATTTAGAACTATCTAAAATAGGGATGCAAACGAGCCGAGCTCGAGTCGAGCTTGGCAAAAATAGTCGGCTCGAGCTCGAACTTGTTTTTTTTTTGAGCTCGAGCTCGACGAGCTTGTGTTTAATGAGCTCGAGCTCGAGCTTGGCCGAGCTCGACGAGCTCCACGACTGAGCCTCTCCACGAGCTCCGTCACGTTCGTGGAGAGGCTCAGTCGTGGAGCTCGTCGAGCTCTGCCGAGCTCGCCACTCGCAGCTCATTAAACACAAGCTCGTCGAGCTTGAGCTCAAAAAAACAAGCTCGAGCTCGAGCCGGCTATTTTTGTCAAGCTTGACTCGAGCTCGGCTCGTTTGCATCCCTATTTTAGATAGTTGTTCTAAATTTTTTGTATTAAGCATGTTGAGATTGTTAGTTTGGATTAATGATAAATATACATTATGAATGATAACATTGAAATTTTAATTCATTAACCTGCCAACGGTAATTGCTAATGAAATAAGTTTAATTTTTTAATTAATTTATGCGCCTAGTCACCTTTCATGTCATTTTTCCATCCAAAAACATAACGGAATAATAAATTAGGACCTATTTCAAATTGGTATGAGAGTTTAGGGACCAAAATCAAACAAAAAATATTTGAAGGACCAATTTCAAACTAACATCAAAGTTTAGGGACTGATATCCCATTTTTGCCTTATTTTAAAAAAAACTGACGTCATTACTACCCATTCTTGGACTTTTGAAAAGTTGCATCTTTCACGCCGTTCAATAAGCTGCATAAAGGTAAATGTTGAGAGATTTTGGGAGACGTGCATGTTTGACAAAATTTGTTAATTTATTATAATTAATTTTGGCAAAATAATAGGCAAATAATATAAGATAGGATCGCAAGTTGTTCGGGAGACTGTATGAAAATTTTATTGGGCGCTGTTAACCGTACAACAGTTTTGGCTAGTCACAACACTTTTTCACGCCTTTTGGAAATACGCCTTGTATATGCATTTTTAGGAAAAGTGTTCAACACGAAAGTTGTAGATCTCGACGAGATCTACAATTTTCGTGTTGAACACTTTTCCAAAAAATGCATATACAAGGCGTATTTCCAAAAGGCGAGAAATCTGGGTGTATTTCCAAAACACGCATTGTACATGAGTTTTTAGGAAAAGTATTCAACACAGTCGAGATCAACAACTTTCGTGTTGAACACATTTCCTAAAAATGCATGTACAAGGCGTATTTTCAAAAGGCGCGAAAAAGTGCGGTGTAATTAGCCAAAACTGCGGTGCGGTTAACATCACCCATTTTATTTTATAAATAAGGGACCTGACGGGCTATAATGAGTACAATACATCATAGGTTCGTAATGTCATCATACAGTTTTTTTAAATAAAGCAAATGTGTCATATAAAACAAATGTATGTCTAATCAATCACATAGTAAGGGACCTGACGGGCTATAAATGGAAAAACGCGCCTCCCGTTTTTCTCTAAAAAACGCGCTCCCCGGAAATACGGAAAAAGCACCCCCTAAACAGCATTTTTAGAAAAAGTGGTCAACATGAAAGTTGTAGATCTCGTCGAGATCTACAACTTTTATGTTGACCACTTTTTCTAAAAATGCTGTTTAGGGGGTCTATTTTCAAAAGGCGCGAAGGGGGTTCCGTCCGGTAATTATTACGATTTTTATTTTTTGCGCGGACCACCCTTCGAGCCTTTTGAAAATAGACCCCCTAAACAGCATTTTTAGAAAAAGTGGTCAACATGAAAGTTGTAGATCTCGACAAGATCTACAACTTTCATGTTGACCACTTTTTCTAAAAATACTGTTTATGGGTGCTTTTTCCGTTTTTCCGGGGAGCGCGTTTTTTAACGAAAAACGCGCTGCGCGTTTTTTCATAGCCCTCATATATATATATATATATATATATATATATATATATATATATATATATATATATATATATATATATATAATATATCTTTACCATATATAAATAAGTATGAATGACATGAGTTCGAAATTCCAACCGCCGTCGGATCATGAATTCATAATTCATCAGCCGTCCGATCTTGAATCATTAAAAAAAGAAAATATATAGGGATCCTAAAGCTATAGGTGCCGAAGGATGAGAGAGAATAGAAGAGAAATAACGGTAGAGAGAGAGAGGTAGAGAGAGATCAGTGGATTTATTTATATACTTATATATAATATCTATATTATATTATATCTCTATTATTGTATAATAGATAGATGGATAGAATATCTATATTATTATGTATCAAAAGTGAGAGAGAGAGCAGAAGACGGTAGAGAGAGAAAAAGCGGTAGAGAGGGAGAGAGAGTGGCTGAGAGGGGAGGGGGGTGAGCGGTGGATTATATATAGGTTTTTAAAACCATGATTTTAAAATTCATGGGTGCATTTAAGACCGTCTGATATGAATGTTTTATTCAATGGTCGTTAGATATTTTTATATTTAAAAAATAAAAATCTCTAGCTCTCCTAAATCTACACAAGGTGAAGGATAGAGAGAGAAAGAGAGGGGGAGAGAGGGTGGTCACACTTATAATATTATATACATATTATTTAATATTATATGGTAGAGAGAGAAATAAAGAGGAGAGAAAAGTAGAGAGTATGTTGGAGAGGGAGGGAGAGAAAGAGAGAGCGAAAATAAATGTTTTTATGTTAAACGGTATTTTATTTCACAAAATAAATATTGTAATATTTATGTATATTTTTTTTACAGTCATTTTGAGTACTCATATGTATATGATGCGAGCACAACTATTAGGGGGCGGGCGTAGCCCGACGGGGGGCGGGGGTAGCCCTCCATGCCGATCGGATACTGTCGCGCTGGACACGCTGTCGCTGGCCGGGTACTGTCGCGCTTGGCTATACGGGGTCGTGTACTGTGGCGCGTGGCCATCGGGCCGGAGGCCCGTGCCTGTCACTCGCGTGTATATATATATATAGATATATGGGTGTACATAAAAACCGGGCCCGAGGGCCCGGCCCGGTAAAAGCCCGGCTAGGCCCGGGCCCGGGATAGGCCCGCCCCGGGCCCAGGCCGGGCTATGGGGCCTAACAAGGCCCCAAATATGAGCATTTGCCCGGCCTCGTGCCCGACCCGGGCCAGGCAGGGCAAAGCCCGGTTTCTAGGCCCGGGCCCGGCTCCTACGCGCCTTTTAAAACAACGTCTTTTAGGGGCATTTTCAGGAGAAGTGTTCAACATGAAAGTTGTAGATCTCGACGATATCTACAACTTTCATGTTGAACACTTTTTGATTTGAAGCCGTTTAGGCCTCACGCGGAACATTTCACGTGATTTTTTTCGGGGGCCAAATCGGGGGCCTAAACGGCTTAAAATCAAAAATTGTTCAACATGAAAGTTGTAGATATCGTCGAGATCTACAACTTTCATGTTGAACACTTCACCCGAAAATGCACCTAGAAGACGCAGTTAAAAAAGGCGCGTATTTCTTTTTAATTTTTAAATTTTTTTTTATAAAAACAGGGCCCGGCCCTGGGGCCTTAGCAGGCCCCCTCCCGGAGCCAGAAGCCCTGCCCGGCTGCAATCAGGGTCCGGACCGAGGCCCGGTTCGTGAAATCCCGGGCCTGGGAGGCCCGGTTTAGGCCCGGGCTCGGGGGGCTTTTTGAACACCACTATAATAATAATAATAATATATATATATATATATATATATATATATATATATATATATATATATATATATATATATATATATATACTCTTATACTCAAGGTAATTAGAAAAAACTTTATCTTCTCCAAAATTCTGAACCGAACCAGAGAGGCGTAAGCGAGAGAGAGGAAGCAGTTCGTGAATCTTCTGATGGCCGTCGACGGTGCTCCGGTGCTCGAAATCTTGAACCAATCATAGATCTGGAAAGCTCTCGTCGAGAGCTACGCCATCGTGATAAAACCTTTCCCGTTCTTGGAGTTTTCTCGTTAGGGGTTTTTCGGCCCTAACCTCTATTTCAGCCATTTTTGTTCAGATTTCGACTCCTCCCGTCTTCCTTTACCCCGATCTGCGACGGGGAGTTTTTCGGAGAACTTTTCCGATAAAACCAAGGCAAGTGGTGGTTTACCCTTGTTTTTTTCTTTTCCGATTTGATGGTAACTGTTAAGTTTGTTCTTTAAGTTTTATATTTAGCACTTTTGTCTTCCCAAGTTTTTTTATGTTTAATCCTTCCTTGATGGTCGTTTGAAATTATAGGATCTTGTCATGGTAAATTCGATCTTGACGGGGTACGTTTAATCATTCTTGAAATATTTTAGCAATGACTTTAATCATCTTATCTATCGTCATTGAACGTATTAGTTTGTCTAGGATTGTAAATCGTTCCTAATGGTTGATCAATCGGGTTTTGAATCTAGAAATGACAAGTAGAATCTGACGTGGCAAGTCTCGAGATATATGTGGTGGTTTTTTGTGGGTTTTCTTGATTGCAGAAGTAAGTTGACGAAACCACCTCCGCAATGTTTGTTTCTTTTATTAGTACCTTGTGGAAGTCTATCAGATTTTTGGGCGTCTGCGGTGTATGGTGGGGAGTATGAGACTCCCCCGCAGTTAGACGGATATTATATTCGTGAGGGTGTGTCCAGTTGAGTGACCACTTCGCCCGTGTTTTTAGGTAGAGTCGACCACAAGTGCCTAATAAAGGTTATGTATTTCTTCCTTATGTTTTATTCATGTTTGTCACTTTATAGCCTTGTGCATATGATGTATTTATGATGTACGTGACGATTCACGTAAGTGTTCTTTTTTTATTTGATGCTTTACTTTTGTACTTTACTTCAGTACTGTTGGTCTTGGGTTGGTACCCATTTTGACCTTTATTTATTTTGGCTTATCTTTCTTCCATTATTTGTACCTTCTTGCTGAGGTGTTCTGTCTTTGGAATGCCTCAGGTTCAGAGCAGTAGCAGATAGCCATGCTGGTTTTTGTATAACCCCATATTCGCTGGGTAGGACCCAGAAGACTTCAGTGGTCAGGGTTGGGCTAGTCCCAGGTTTGCCCTAGGGCAGACTGGAAGAGTTCTCGCCCTTAAGGAGCTCCCGCCTAGCAGTAGGCGAGATCGTTCGTGCCAGGCCTCGGGACTTCAGGTCAGCTTTAGGCTTCGGGACAGGAGAGCTCCCGCCCGGAAGGAACTCTCCCTAGGGGCGGGCGAGAGGGCGTTGAGTGAGCTTCACTCACTCAATGCCACGTTCGGCAGCAAAGGGCGTTGAGTGAGCTCCACTCACTCAACGCCGCGTTCCGCAGCAAAGGGCGTTGAGTGAGCTCCACTCACTCAACGCCGCGTTCGGCAGCAAAGGGCGTTGAGTGAGCTCCACTCACTCAACGTCGCGTTCGGCAGCAAAGGGCGTTGAGTGAGCTCCACTCACTCAACGCCGCGTTCGGCAGCAAAGGGCGTTGAGTGAGCTCCACTCACTCAACGTCGCGTTAGGCGGCAGAGGGCGTTGAGTGAGCTCCACTCACTCAACGCCGCGTTCAGCAGCAGAGGGCGTTGAGTGAGCTCCACTCACTCAATGCCGTGATTAGCAGTGAAGGCGTTGAGTGAGCTCCACTCACTCAGCGCCACGTCCAACGACAATGACATCAAGACCACCGAGAGCGAGAACCCTCTTAGAGGGAGATCTCGCCAAGGTGAGCCTAGCTGGGACTCAGCGAGAGCCTTCTCGCCCGGGGTTCTCGCCAAACAGGTCCATGTGGTAGGGCCCGGCGCCCAGGAAAAGATTATTTTATTATCCCCGGGTAAAATTACATATATGCCCCCGGAATGACAGCGGGATTTGGCTATTGACAGACCCATCAGGGATATTTCAGTATTTTCGGGTCAAGGGAAGACTATAAATAGCCCATAAGGGCTCTTTGGAAAGCAGGTTTTCATTATTCTCCAACTCTAGTGCTTTCTGAAGAGCTCCCAGCCCAGCATTTGGCTTTGGAGGGGAAGCTCTCAGAGATCTTCCGGGTGTGAGGTGGGACCTCCCTGCTGAGGCTTTGGGTCAGTCTTAGGACCTTAGCAGCCAGTCAAGGGTCGAGGTTTGAGAGAAGTAGGCGTCGGCTGCACCCTGGTTTGTGAACATTCGTTGAGGTCATTTTTGGCTTCAACAGTTCTGGTGCGGTGAGCGTGGAAGCAGTCGGTGCAAGAAAATCTTGAGTTGAGTCCCATGGCAGGAGGTGAAGGTGAAGGTGAAGGATCTGGTGCAGGAGGATCCTCCCGGGGAGAAGAGGCAACAAGGAAGATGTTAGAGGACTTCAGGCGAGAGGTCCTGCAGACGATCAGCTTGGCCTTCTCAGCGAGAAGCGAGTGGGAGACGCCGCAGGTTCCGGTGGAGGTGGCCCCGCTGTTAGGCGAGAACGCCCCGGGGCAGCGCCCCGGGAAGGAAGTCCCGGTGGAGGCAGGCGAGAGGGATGTGGCCGCGCGGGAGCTCTTCCCAGGCCAGCGTCCCGGAAAGGAAGTTCTGGTGGATCTGGGCGAGAGGGAGGCGATGGCGCGAGAGCTTTTCCCTGGGCACGGTCTCGCGGATCGTGACAGTGGAGCTCGGAGCCGCCGAAAGAGAAGAGATGGAGAAGAGGGCGGAGGAGGTGGAGCTCGGAGCTGCCGGAGGAGAAGAGATGGAGAAGGAGGAGGTGGAGCTCGGAACTGCCGGAGGAGAAAGGGAAGGAGCGAATCGCGCTAACCGCGATCCTGAGGCATGAAAAAAAATTCACGACTCAAGATCGTGGTTTTTCCGCGATTTTGGAGCGGGGGCGACTGGATTCGCTATCCCAAAAATTTCGTTTGGCGTTTTCAAAAACAGCGGCACCCCACTGCCAAAACCTCGCGCCAAACAGAGTCTAAGTTTTGTATTCAAAGAAATAAAATTTAAAGAGTGACGAATAATAGAGCTGGTATTGAGTCGAGTTCAAGCAATTTCGGCTTGGTTCGAAATCGAAATTTTCGATTTGACTCGGCTCGGAATTGACATTTCGATTTTGAGTCAGCTCGACTCGAAATCGAATCGAGTCGGCTGAAAATTGAGTAATTTTCCTTTTTTTCCTAATTGACTCAAAATTAAATTAGACAACCTATAAATTTGACAAATAAAACACTCAGTCATTTTTTTATTTATATTTAAATTTATTATTTGTTTAAAAAAATATATTAATAAATACATAATAATTTTATTAATTCAAGTTGATTCGTATCATATTTTGAGCGAATCAAAGCTGATTCAAAATCGACTCGAAATTAAATTCCAGTCAAATTAAATCGAATCAATTTAAAACTACTCCGAGTCAGCTCAATTTTCGAACGATTTTCGAGTTTCGAATAATATGCTCAATCCTAACGAAAAATAGGTGTACTGTAGCAATTTTTTTCATTTAAAAATAACATAACATCAAATTAATTTTAACTCCGTGCAAGACGCTTGTAATCTTAAGTTATAGCATAAAATACCATTAAAAAAACGTTTGCAATCTACCAAAAAATAACGCTTGCAATCTCCCCTAAATACATCGTTTCCTTCGGGCCAATTACCACTATTTTTTATGGTATTGCTTTTAAAAAAAGATTACATCTAATTCAAAAGGAAAACAAAATGTGAAAAACGATCACGAGGGGATTTGAACCCATGAAGTTTAGGCTCTGTTTGTCTCAGTTGCAGCGAATTGAAAAACAATAGTGGAAAGTAATGATGATTTAATCAACGGTTTTGCAAAAGTTACATAATCTGTGAAATTATTTGGAAAAATAACGATTACAGTATTCTTCCAAATGAATAAACTGTTTAAATTGTTTGGCAAAACAACTGTACGATGTGAATTACATTTTTTATAATTAGAGATAAACAATAATTAATTGAAACAAACAAATTAACTCAATATATATTAAACACTATGATATTCTATTATAAAATAAAATACACTAATTATTAAGTTTTTCCCCCCCAAAAAACCCATAAGCGTGATCCGCCTCGAACATTCATCAAGGCTCTCGATCAAACATCTACGGGACCAAATATATTGAACAATCCAAATAAAAAGTTACATAACAATCAATGTGTACATGAAGATAATGATAAGTCAGAAATTTTATAGAACAACATATGTAAGCTTGCATTTAACATGGATGCAACATATGCTCAGACACAGCTCTCCTCACGCACTCCCTCTTTTTTGAGCAGATCAGAAAACTGTGAAGACAGTGCAGAAAACTGTGAATGGAGCAAAAAATTGGAGAGAAAAATCCCACAAAAAAATCTGTAGCAGAAAAACTGGAGAGCAAAAAACTCGGAAAAAACAGTCTGCATTCTCGCTAGAGTAGAAAGGCCTTGAGAGGAAAAAACAGGAGAAAAAAATCAATTTTTGCCAGAAGATGATGGCTGGGAGATCAGAAATGGAGAAGAAAAGTTCAATCTCTACCTGCAAGGGAGAAGGGTCACCGGCATGTCGAGGGAGGCCAGTCGCCGGAGAAGAACGGTCAAAGGTAGCCTATCACCGGAGAAGTAGGGCTGTGGAAACGTGTGAGGGTTTTGGGCGCGGAATGTTTCCCTAGGGCGACAGGCAAAAATGAGTGGGGGGAGATGCGTGATTTTTGGAGTAGCAAGAATTTTTCGCGACTCCGGAATCGTGAAATACCGTGATTTGACAGCGGCAGCGACTCCAGTCGCCTTCGCAAAAAACAAAATTTGGTGCGGCGTTTTCAAAAACTACAGCAGCCCACTCCCAAAGCGCTGCACCAAGCAAAGCCTTAGGCTCTGTTTGGCGCGGCTGCAGCGACTGGAGAAGCAGTGGTGGGAAGCAGTGGTGGAATAATCAGCTGTTTTGCAGAGTGGTGGCAGAATTTGTGAATCTGTTTGGAAGAACAGCGTTTGCAGTGCTGTTTCAAGCATATAAGACACAATCACATGAACCAAAACTTTGTAAAAATCAATAAAAAAATTCTTTTACAATAATTTATATAACTTATATTATTTTAACATTTATAAATTATAATATAAATTATTATAATCCTATTATTATAATGTTTATAAATTATAATATAAATTATAATATAAATTATACTATAAAATATAATCCAAATTATAATATAAAATATATTATAAAATATATTATAAAATATATTATAAAAATAATATAAAAATAATATTAAAGGGGGGCAGCAGCGCTGCAGCCAAGGCTGCAGGCCTGCAGCGCTGCTGCTGTTTTTGAGTCGCGGAAAATTTCCGCGACTCAAAAACAGCGGCCCCCCGCTAAAATCCACGGTGGCTGATGCCACCGTGGTACCCTCTAAAATATGTTTGGCGCGGCGTTTGGAAAATCCGTAGTCCGCCGCTCTCAAAACGCCGCGCCAAACAGAGCCTTAGTTAGATTCGGAGTCCAACGCGATATCCCCTTCGCTATGCCTATGCAATCAGGAGAATAATTTCCTTCTGCATTTATTTTATGTCAACCTGTGAATAAATTTCAATCACTATGGGGATGAAGGCCCCGTTTGGCACGGTTGTGTCGGCCATGAACATGGGGGTTAAATTATCATTTGTTAACGTCCAAGGAACTTCATTCACTTTTATGTTTGTTGGAGCTTGAGGAGACCGGACGGACTTGTGTCTAACCACAGCGGTCTGTATGTCTCAGCGACCTAGCAATTTGGTCCGGCAGTCTGGTGGTGAACCTCAGCTTGCGGTCAGGTGGACAGCAACAGTGGCGGTCTGGGGGATAGCCACAGCAGCGGTCTGGAGGTTAGCCGCAGCGGTCTGAAGGAAACCGGAGCGGTCTGGCAGAAAGTTGCAGTAGCGGTGTGTCGATTAGCCGCAGCGGTCTGAATAAAGCAGCAGCGGTCTGGCGGAGGCCGCAGCAGCGGTCTGTCGGTGAAGCCGCAGTGGTCTGGCAGAGAGCCGCAACAATGGTCTGTTGGTGAGCCACAACGGTCTGGATGAAGCCGCAGCGGTCTGGTTGAAGCCGCAGCAGCGGACAAATGGTTAACCGCAACTGCGGTATGGTGGCAACCCGTGGTTGCAGTCTGATAGATTGCAGCAGCTGCGGTCTGATGGGTAGCAGCAACTGCGGTCAGGTGGCAACCCGCAGTTGTGGTCTGGCGGTTTGTACCAGCGGTCTTCCCGGGCAGTTAGGCGACTTTCCTAGTTGCCGATTGGTATTTTATTATTTGTTGTATAGTGGGCGGTTTGACCATGTCAAACCGCGTAGACCGCCCGACTTATATTTAGTCCCACATTGGTTGTTGTATTCTCTCATCTCCTCCGATTTCTATAAATAAGGGGGCATACCAATGTAATGATTATCTTTTTCGAGCAATAAAATTTGTTTTTATTTAGCTCTTTTTCACATGGTATCAGAGCTAATCGGTCATTTTCTCCAATTCACGCGGCTTTTGTTCTGTCTGCGTGGTGGAGGTTCCGATCCTCCAACCTGTGGGTTATGGGCCCACCACGCTTCCGCTGCGCCCAAACTTAGCGCATTTATACTCTGTATGCCGATCTTTTCGGCATGATCCGACGGTCAAGGTTGTCTGAAATCATCTTGTCGCCTTGTATTCCAAGGGAGCCCAAACTTTGCGCATTTATACTCTGTATGCCGATCTTTTCGCTCGACCAGTCATGACTCATGCTTTTGCCTATCAGGAGGTTCAGACTCTTGGTGCTGAACTGCTTCAGCATCGTCCTTTTTCTGCGGATCTAGTTGAGCAACACCAGCATTTTCAGAAGCTTCTGGTTGTTTGTTATCTGCTTCGCCTGCCGGATTCCTATGATATGATCCGCCAGCAAATTTTGGGAGAGGCTGATACTTCGCCTTTGGATGCTACTGCTGCTAGGATATCTGCTGTTACTATTCTTCTTCAGCGTCCTTTGCTCCCCTCTCTGTCTCCGTCTCCTGATCTTGTGGCTCATCCAGCTCGTCATGACATCTCTGGTGGCCGTGGTGGTCGTATGGTGGCTGTGGTGGTGGTCGTGGCTCCTCCAAGCATCTTTGTTCACATTGTGTCCGCCTTGGTCACTTGGTTGATCGGTGTTGGACCAAGTATCCTCATCTTCGTCCAACATCAACTGATTCCTCCAAGCCGTCCACGTCTTCTCTTGCTACTTCTGGAACTGCTCAGTTGGCTACTACGGGCAGGTGGCTTATTGATTCTGGTGCAACAAATCATATGACCGACAATTCTCGCCTTTCCTCTTCTCTTGACAAGAGCAACTGGTTACCTCCGGTTCTTATTATGGATGGTTCTCCTTCTCCGGTTTGTGGGTCTGACACTGTGCATATTACTCACTCTCTTCAAGTGCAGGACACCCTTTATGTCCTGGATTTTCCATGCAACCTTCATTCTGTTACCGCTCTTTGTAAACAGTTGCATTGTGAAACTATTTTTACTGCCTTTACTTGTGTTTTTCAGATTCCTCATTTCAAGGAGGTGATTGTTATTGGGACTGAGAGCGGCGGCTTGTTCTACCTTGATCCTGCTTCTACTTTTTCTGCCTCTTCTGCTCTGCTTCAGTGACATCTTCGCCTTGGGCATCCTCCTCCTCGCATTCTTTATCAGCTTCTATCAGATTTACCTCACGGCGATTCTACTCTGAATTGTGAAGCTTGTCAGTTTGACAAACATCACTGATCTTCTTTTCCTGCTAAGCAGGGCCGCAGTTCTTCTCGTCCTTTTGATTTAGTTCATTCAGATGTTTGGGGCGCTGCTTCCCTTCAAACTGTAGGTAGGGGTAGTTTATATTTTTTTACATTCATAGATAATTTTTCCAGGTGTACGTGGTTATATTTGTTACGCGAACGCTCTGAGATTTTCTCGGTTTTTTCTGCTTTTTATAATGAAATTCGTACACAATTTGATACCCCTATTAAAATTTTTCGTACTGATAATGCTAAAGAATACCTTAGTCATCAGTTTACTTCGTTTTGTTTGGATCATGACATAGTCCATCAAACTACTTGTCCTTATACTTCCCAACAGAATGATGTTGATGAACGTAAGAATCGCCATCTTTTAGATGTGGCTCGTAGTATTCTTACTTGTATGCATGTTTCTCGATCTTATTGGGGTCATGCAGTTCTTCTTTCATGTTTTCTCATTAATCGAATTTCATCTTTGGTTCTTAATGGGAAAACACCATTTTCTATTCTCTATCCTGATGGGACACCCTTTTCGTTACCTCTTCGTGTCTTTAGTTGCACAGCGTTTGTTCACTCTCCTGCTTCTGGACATGACAAACTTTCTTCTCGTTATGTGAAGTGCATCTTTTTGGGTTATTGTCTGACACAGAAAGAGTATCACTGTTTTGATCCAATTCTTCGGATACAGTATGTGTCGACGGATGTTACTTTGAGAATGTTCCCTTCTTTTCTTCTCCCACTCTTCCTTCTTCATCAGATGGTTCTTCTTCTTCTTCTCCCGATGTCCTGACACCTCTTCTGGAGCCTGCCCTGCTTTCTTCATCTCCTATTTCTTATTCTTCTCCTTCTGACTCCTCTACTGTCCCTGCTTCTTCTCCTGAGCCGCTGCAACCAGCTCCCAGGCAAGTAGTCTCTTCTATGGATGGGGCTGATATAGTAGACAGGCCAGATTTGGATCTTCTGATTGCTCTTCGGAAAGGTGTTCGCTCCTGCACCCAACATCCTCTTCAAGTTGTGGTCTCTTATGCTCAGCTCTCTCCTTCGTCTAGGAGCTTTGCTCTGGCCCTCTCGGCTAATATTGTTCCCGCCTCATATCAAGATGCTCTTCTGGACGTGACAAACTCTCTCCTTCGTCTAGGAGCTTTGCTTTGGATGAAGAGATGCGTACTCTAACTGAACGGGGTACTTGGACTATTGTTCCTACACCTCCAGGTGCTGATGTAGTTGGTTGTCGCTGATTCTTTGGCATTAAGTTTCTACCTGATGGATCAATTGATCGTTACAAGACCCGACTTGTTGCTAAAGGTTTTATGCAGACTTATGACGTGGATTTCTTTGATACTTTCTCTCATGTGGTAAGGATTACTACAATCCGTGTGCTCTTTTTCGTGATCGTCAACCGAGACTGAGAAATGTCTCAGTTGGATGTGAAGAATGTTTTTCTTTATGGTAATTTACAAGAAACTATCTATATGTAGCAATCTCCTGGGTATGTTGCTCATGGGGAGTCTCAGGTCTGTAAACTACGAAAGGCAATCTACGGTCTTAAGCAAAGTCCTAGGGTCTGGTTTGACAAGTTCAATGAGGTCATTTCGTTGGTTGGGTTTGCTCAAAGTGTTGCGGATCACTCGTTAGTCATTCGCAAGACATCAATCGGTTTTATTTTTCTTGTTGTTTATGTGGATGATATTCTTCTCACAGAGGATGATAGAAAAGGTGTGCATATGACAAATAAGCATCTTCTTAAGCATGATGTTGATGAACGTAAGAATCGCCATCTTTTAGATGTGGCTCGTAGTATTCTTACTTGTATGCATGTTTCTCGATCTTATTGGGGTCATGCAGTTCTTCTTTCATATTTTCTCATTAATCGAATTTCATCTTTGGTTCTTAATGGAAAAACACCATTTTCTATTCTCTATCCTGATGGGACACCCTTTTCGTTACCTCTTCGTGTCTTTAGTTGCACAGCGTTTGTTCACTCTCCTGCTTCTGGACATGACAAACTTTCTTCTCGTTATGTGAAGTGCATCTTTTTGGGTTATTGTCTAACACAGAAAGAGTATCACTGTTTTGATCCAATTCTTCGGATACAGTATGTGTCGACGGATGTTACTTTGAGAATGTTCCCTTCTTTTCTTCTCCCACTCTTCCTTCTTCATCAGATGGTTCTTCTTCTTCTTCTCCCGATGTCCTGACACCTCTTCTGGAGCCTGCCCTGCTTTCTTCATCTCCTATTTCTTATTCTTCTCCTTCTGACTCCTCTACTGTCCCTACTTCTTCTCCTGAGCCGCTGCAACCAGCTCCCAGGCAAGTAGTCTCTTCTATGGATGGGGCTGATACAGTAGACAGGTCAGATTTGGATCTTCTGATTGCTCTTCGGAAAGGTGTTCGCTCCTGCACCCAACATCCTCTTCAAGTTGTGGTCTCTTATGCTCAACTCTCTCCTTCGTCTAGGAGCTTTGCTCTGGCCCTCTCGGCTAATATTATTCCCGCCTCATATCAAGATGCTCTTCTGGACGTGACAAACTCTCTCCTTTGTCTAGGAGCTTTGCTTTGGATGAAGAGATGCGTACTCTAACTGAACGGGGTACTTGGACTATTGTTCCTACACCTCCAGGTGTTGATGTAGTTGGTTGTCGCTGATTCTTTGGCATTAAGTTTCTACCTGATGGATCAATTGATCGTTACAAGACCCGACTTGTTGCTAAAGGTTTTACGCAGACTTATGACGTGGATTTCTTTGATACTTTCTCTCATGTGGTAAGGATTACTACAATCCATGTGCTCTTTTCCGTGATCGTCAACCGAGACTGAGAAATGTCTCAGTTGGATGTGAAGAATGTTTTTCTTTATGGTAATTTACAAGAAACTGTCTATATGTAGCAATCTCCTGGGTATGTTGCTCAGGGGGAGTCTCAGGTCTGTAAACTACGAAAGGCAATCTACGGTCTTAAGCAAAGTCCTAGGGTCTGGTTTGACAAGTTCAATGAGGTCATTTCGTTTGTTGGGTTTGCTCAAAGTGTTGCGGATCACTCGTTAGTCATTCGCAAGACATCAATCGGTTTTATTTTTCTTGTTGTTTATGTGGATGATATTCTTCTCACAGAGGATGATAGAAAAGATGTGCATATGACAAATAAGCATCTTCTTAAGCATTTTGTTACTAAAGATATGAGATCACCGAAATATTTCTTGGGCATTGAAATATCTAAAAAACCAAAATCTATTGTTCTTTCACAAAAAAAATGTCTTGGACCTCCTAAAAGAGACAGGCCTCTTTGGGGCTAAATCTGCTCGTTCTCCGTTGTCGGTTGGAGATGACAAGTGTTAGAGTGAGGACTCACCTCTTCTTGAGGATGTCACCAAGTACAGACGGTTTGTGGGGAAACTCATTTATCTGACAGTCACAAGACCCGATATTTGATATGCAGTAGGAAGAGTGAGTCAGTTTATGCAAGCTCCTAAGAAGTGTCATCTGCAGTCGACAATGAAGATTATAGAGTCTGTGAAAGGTGCTCCAGGGAAAGGACTTCTGTTTCAGAAAAAGGAGACATTTGAATGTTGAGGCATATTCTGATGCGAGCTATCAGATGATAAGGAAGATAGGAAGTCCACATCTGGATTCTGTACTTTTGTTAGTTAGAATTTGGTCAGCTGGAAGAGCAAGAAACAAGTTATTGTCTACAGGTCAAGCGCAGAAGCTGAGTATAGGAGCATGACTCTAACTACTTGCGAGCTGAAGTGGTTACAAACACTTATGCTTGATTTTGGAGAGCTTTATGATCATCCTCTGCCAATGTTCTGTGACAACAAGGCAGCCATATATATTTCGAGGAATCCTGTCTTTCATGAGAGGACGAAGCATATCGAGGTTGATTGCCACTTCATTAGAGAGGAGATTTTGAAGAATCAGATTTGCACTCTGTTTGTTACCTCAGAGAGAGAACTAGCTGATTTATTCACCAAGCCAGTTACTCCTTCCGAGGAGGTTTGTAGCAAGCTGGGCATGGAAGACATATATGCTCCAGCTTGAGGGGGAGTGTTGGAGCTTGAGGAGACCGGGCGGACTTGTGTCTAACCGCATCGGTCTGTATGTCTCAGCGACCTAGCGGTTTGGTCCAGCGGTCTGGTGGTGAACCTCAGCTTGCGGTCAGGTGGACAGCAGCTGTAACACCTCTACCCGTCAAGAAGAATATAATAGAGGGTCCGGCCGGGGCCCCACACCATATTCCACAAACAGGCGGAGACGCTACTAAATAATATCATAACCAACGCATCCTACCACAGAGCATTCTAGCGGAAGCTTCACGGTTGAATTCATGAACTCAAGATAAACAACATTGTCCACTAACATAGGAATGTATATATATATATCAAAAGAGTCTGGCCTTAAGGCCTTACAACAGTTTCTCTTAACAAGAGTGTGGTTTACATACATCGGCACGCAGGCCGGCCACACATGAACAAAAGAAACAAAACAATGCCTTCCAGGGCAGCAACGCAGCTTTGGGCTTCAGCCCGCTAAGTCCCGCTCGGACCAGCTCCTCCAGCACCTGTAAGAACCAATCCACCAAACGGTGGTAAAACAGGGCAACGGTCAGCATTCAGCTGACCAATTATAACGACCCTGCCCCTGGCACGGGGCAGCGGAATTCCATCCCTGCAAAGCATTCATCCAACATGATATATATAGCCATTCAAGCAAGACGTGCACGCCCGCACCGTCACATATCACAAACGTCGGCTCGACGGCCCGACGCTCCGTGCACTCAGGGCACATTCACACCGTTCAGAGGTCCCAGACATAACGGCGCACTATGAGCATTCTAGTCTGATCGGCTCACCGGCCGTCGACTCTCGCTATGTGATCCTAACAGGGTCTTAAGCACCCAAGGTTAGACAACCATAACGCGGGTACAGATCCACCTTTCCCGTTGCTCACATCGTCAGACTCACGCCTGGACTGACGCGGGTACAGTTTCACCTTGCCCGTTCCACCATTTCCTAGTTGCAGCCTCACAGCTCAACTTTCCACCAGTAGCACTCACGGCCACAAGAGAGTCCAACTCTCATAATTTCCTGGACTTCCTCCAGTACTTTTATCCATCATGCATACAAGCAATCATCACGGAATCTTCTCCGATATGCAACCAAGCATCACCAATCCAGACCATGTCCAGATGGGCTTCACACAGTATGCCTAGATCCGTACTCCAATTCCGGACTCTAACAAGGGGGACTTCACATATCTACCCCAAGGGACGCCACAACCCACCGCACACTCGCGGGGAAGGGTTTTCCCTATGCAATGCAGGAATTAAGGACTTCACATGTCCAAGCAGGAAATCGTTACCCTAGGAGTTCGCTTCGGAGCCATGGAGAGAAAATTGAGACGGATGAAAGCCTTCGCAGCAGCGTTGCCTTCGCAAATCCGATCTCGGCTCGCGATTTGGACCACCGTAGCACCACCGGCAGCCCGACTCCACTTCCTCTTCTTCCTCCTTGCTCTCACCTCTCTCTTACTTTAGAAAGAGAAGATGAAAAGAAGAATGAGCTTCTCCCCCCTTTTTCCCGGCCTTATCAGCCCAGGACTGAACTCCAGCCACAGGATCTAATTTAAAGAAAATGAAGGGCCACGATCTACTGAAAATTCCCCTGAAATTTGGCCGACACGGCCTGTGACACGCCCGTGTCACAGGCCGTGTACCCTTAAGCGGCACACGCGGCAGTCGCACCGCCTGAAATATTCGAGAACACGGGCATCGACACGCCCGTGTCGAACCTGACACGTCCGTGTCAATCCTGAGACACGCCCGTGTCTCCTGTTACACGGTACTCACCGATTTCCAAAACCAGTACACGGGTCGGAACACGGCAACTGACACGCCCGTGTCCAGCCTCACACGCCCGTGTTCCCGGCCGTGTTCAAGGCCGTGTCCGGCTCTGACTTGAATAGGCCAATTTCGAAAATTAATTCGAACACGCCCTGGGACACGCCCGTGTCGAAGGCCGTGTCCCAGGCTCGACGATCGTCGACTCTCAAACGTCGACCAGCCTGAACACGCCCTGGGACACGCCCGTGTCCCAGGCCGTGTACACCCGACACGCCCTGGGACACGCCCGTGTCCCAGGCCGTGTCTAACAGCCTCCAACCCAAAATTGTGTACAAACATCTTTTTGAGATTTTTGGGGTGTTACAATCCTCCCCCCCTTAATAAAATTTCGTCCCGAAATTTGAAGATAATAGGGAGAAAATAACAAAACACTTATATGTTTCTATTACATATACAACGAGTGAACAAGCTACGAAAATAACTCGGGAAACTCGGCTCGCATGGTCTGCTCGCGCTCCCATGTTAGCTCTTCTCGGCCACAATTGTCCCACCGGACTTTGACCATCCCGATCACCTTGTTCCGCAACTGTTTCTCGGCTCGATCCTCTATCCGTATAGGCTTCACCTTTGTCGTTAGCCCATACTCAACTGGCACTCGATCATGTTCAACTATATGAGCTGGATCCTTGACGGCTTTGCGTAACACCTCTACCCGTCAAGAAGAATATAATAGAGGGTCCGGCCGGGGCCCCACACCATATTCCACAAACAGGCGGAGACGCTACTAAATAATATCATAACCAACGCATCCTACCACAGAGCATTCTAGCGGAAGCTTCACGGTTGAATTCATGAACTCAAGATAAACAACATTGTCCACTAACATAGGAATGTATATATATATATCAAAAGAGTCTGGCCTTAAGGCCTTACAACAGTTTCTCTTAACAAGAGTGTGGTTTACATACATCGGCACGCAGGCCGGCCACACATGAACAAAAGAAACAAAACAATGCCTTCCAGGGCAGCAACGCAGCTTTGGGCTTCAGCCCGCTAAGTCCCGCTCGGACCAGCTCCTCCAGCACCTGTAAGAACCAATCCACCAAACGGTGGTAAAACAGGGCAACGGTCAGCATTCAGCTGACCAATTATAACGACCCTGCCCCTGGCACGGGGCAGCGGAATTCCATCCCTGCAAAGCATTCATCCAACATGATATATATAGCCATTCAAGCAAGACGTGCACGCCCGCACCGTCACATATCACAAACGTCGGCTCGACGGCCCGACGCTCCGTGCACTCAGGGCACATTCACACCGTTCAGAGGTCCCAGACATAACGGCGCACTATGAGCATTCTAGTCTGATCGGCTCACCGGCCGTCGACTCTCGCTATGTGATCCTAACAGGGTCTTAAGCACCCAAGGTTAGACAACCATAACGCGGGTACAGATCCACCTTTCCCGTTGCTCACATCGTCAGACTCACGCCTGGACTGACGCGGGTACAGTTTCACCTTGCCCGTTCCACCATTTCCTAGTTGCAGCCTCACAGCTCAACTTTCCACCAGTAGCACTCACGGCCACAAGAGAGTCCAACTCTCATAATTTCCTGGACTTCCTCCAGTACTTTTATCCATCATGCATACAAGCAATCATCACGGAGTCTTCTCCGATATGCAACCAAGCATCACCAATCCAGACCATGTCCAGATGGGCTTCACACAGTATGCCTAGATCCGTACTCCAATTCCGGACTCTAACAAGGGGGACTTCACATATCTACCCCAAGGGACGCCACAACCCACCGCACACTCGCGGGGAAGGGTTTTCCCTATGCAATGTAGGAATTAAGGACTTCACATGTCCAAGCAGGAAATCGTTACCCTAGGAGTTCGCTTCGGAGCCATGGAGAGAAAATTGAGACGGATGAAAGCCTTCGCAGCAGCGTTGCCTTCGCAAATCCGATCTCGGCTCGCGATTTGGACCACCGTAGCACCACCGGCAGCCGGACTCCACTTCCTCTTCTTCCTCCTTGCTCTCACCTCTCTCTTACTTTAGAAAGAGAAGATGAAAAGAAGAATGAGCTTCTCCCCCCCTTTTTCCCGGCCTTATCAGCCCAGGACTGAACTCCAGCCACAGGATCTAATTTAAAGAAAATGAAGGGCCACGATCTACTGAAAATTCCCCTGAAATTTGGCCGACACGGCCTGTGACACGCCCGTGTCACAGGCCGTGTACCCTTAAGCGGCACACGCGGCAGTCGCACCGCCTGAAATATTCGAGAACACGGGCATCGACACGCCCGTGTCGAACCTGACACGCCCGTGTCAATCCTGAGACACGCCCGTGTCTCCTGTTACACGGTACTCACCGATTTCCAAAACCAGTACACGGGTCGGAACACGGCAACTGACACGCCCGTGTCCAGCCTCACACGCCCGTGTTCCCGGCCGTGTTCAAGGCCGTGTCCGGCTCTGACTTGAATAGGCCAATTTCGAAAATTAATTCGAACACGCCCTGGGACACGCCCGTGTCGAAGGCCGTGTCCCAGGCTCGACGATCGTCGACTCTCAAACGTCGACCAGCCTGAACACGCCCTGGGACACGCCCGTGTCCCAGGCCGTGTACACCCGACACGCCCTGGGACACGCCCGTGTCCCAGGCCGTGTCTAACAGCCTCCAACCCAAAATTGTGTACAAACATCTTTTTGAGATTTTTGGGGTGTTACAGCAGCAATGGCGCTCTGGGGAATAGATGCATCAGCAGTCTGGAGGTTAGCCGCAGCGGTCTGAAGGAAGCCGGAGCGGTCTGGCAGAAAGCCGCAGTAGCGGTTTGTCGGTTAGCCGCAGCGGTCTGAATAAAGCAGCAACGGTCTGGTGGAGATCGCAACAGCGGTTTGTCGGTGAAGCCGCAACGGTCTGGCAGAGAGCCGCAGCAGTGGTTTGTTGGTGAGCTGCAAAGGTCTGGATAAAGCCGCAGCGGCCTGGTTGAAGCCGCAGCAGCGGACAGATGGTTCACCGCAACTGCGGTCTGGTGGCAACCCGCGGTTGCAGTCCGATAGCTTGCAGCAGCTGCGGTCTGATGGGTAGCCGCAACTGCGGTCTGGTGGCAACCCGCAGTTGCGGTCTGGCGGTTTGTACCAGTGGTCTTCCCTGGCAGTTAGACGACTTTCCTAATTGTTGATTGTTGTTTTATTATTTGTTGTATAGTAGGCGGTTTGACCATGTCAAACCGCGTAGACCGCCCAACTTGTATTTAGTCCCACATCGATTGTTGTATTCTCTCATCTCCCCCGATTTCTATAAATAATAGGGCATACCTATGTAATGATTATCTTTTTGGAGCAATACAATTTGCCTTTATTTAGCTCTTTTTCACAATGTTTAAATGGATGATGTTTGTCAGGTGATTCTTATGACAATTTAACTCATGCGTTTATGACCGCCACCACCGTACCAAACGGAGCCGAAATCATTTTTGAAGATTCCAATGTTGTGCTCCGAACGGCATCAGGATACACCAGGATATTACGCAAGCTGTGTTGGGTCACAGCAAGTGACGACAAATCCGTCGTCGGCAATGCACTTCTTGATGGGTAAAGGGGCGGTAAAGTGCAAGTGATGTGATGCTCTTCTGCTACCCAAAGAGGCCTCGGCAAGCAACTCTGCCGAGACGACATGTGGACATCTCAAATGGAGGGGACTTCTGCCAGGTTTGTGTGCCTATGTCGGGTTCACATACAACAATGCTGACCCTTCGAGATGGGACGGCACACGAAATTGGAATCAAGAAAGATCATACTTTTCAGAATAGAAAAAACTGCAAAAACACCAGTAAATGTTAAATCTAGAGGTCTCCACCTTTCGGAGTAGATAATATGTGCCGCACGATTCGAACGATGAATAGTTATAACCTGACCAAAAAAACACAAAACTAGACATTGACGAGTCCCTCAATGTTGAGTTACGATACACATTGGGTTCAACTGCCGAACCCAATAGAAATTTTAAGACCAACAAAATAGCTGGATTGAATCCATCAACAACAATACCTGCGTTATTGAGTTACAAAAGTAACAAAAAGAGCGCATATCGAGTTTCCTGCGGCAAGTATATTAGTTGAAGATAAAGATAATAAAACAATGCTTTTTGAATGGACCTCTTTCTTTGCAGTTGGAATCTAACATAAAACAACATTTTGAAGATTTTGTCAAATGGAAGCTATTCAAACAGTCAAAATAGTGTGTTTGCTAAAAAAAAAGAAATGGAGAAAAACGACCAAAGAAACGGGACGTTTTAAGTCGCACCCGCATGCAACGGTCGGCCGCACAAAGTCGGCAGCCTAAATGGTGACACCGCAGTGTCCGCACAAAACCATGTCGGAGTGAAACAACCGTGGCCTCAAAGCCAAATGAAATGGATAGACACAAGAGAGAGCTAAAGCTACAGGGGGGAGCAGAAAATATCTTAAATCATCTGAATGCTCAAAAGACATTCCAACACAAGGAGTCCATCGTATCTTAATTTAATTTGCACGAAAATTAAAGAATAAAAGCATTGCAAACAAAGCCTTCCAATTGAATTGTTTCCGAAGGGAGGTAAAAGCAACAGCAGCACTCCTGGAACAAAGAGCAGAATCCCCAAATCGCAATCATTCGAAGTCTATTTCGCGCCTTTCCTGCCAAATAAAATAAAAAATAATCAATAGCATCAATGGGAATACATGCTCGAGAGCTGAAAATATACAATTTTTAGGGCATTGATAAAGACAAATGATCAAATAGAAACATGTCAGCAGTAGTACAATACATTTGTATCTATAGATTATATTATATTTATGTATAGGATTAATTACAGGGACCACCCTTGCGAGTTTGCATAATTACAGGTTTAACCCCTCTATCTTTCAAAATTACATCTACCTCCCCTCTAAATTTTTCCAATTTACAAAAACGCCTCTTTCATTAGAAATATGGAAGAAAATGATAAAATCAGCTAAATTGTTTAATGATATTCAATTTTACTCTTTGTAATGACTCTAAGTTGAAAGGTGTGACCTTTTCCTTTAGAAATATAGATGGAAATGATCAAATATGTCAAATTATTTTATGATATTCTAATTTTACATTTTGTAATAACTCTACATTAAAAAGAGTGCATTACATTTTACCCTTTTTAATGAATCTAGAATTATTATAAAAGGACCAAATTGAAATATCATAAAATAATTTAGTTGATTTTATCATTTTCCATCCATACTTCTCACAAAAAGGATGTTTTTGTAAACTGGGTAAACTTAGAGGGGAGGTAATGTAATTTCGAAAGATAAGAGGGGTGCAACCAGTAATTATGCAAACTCCTAGGGGAGATCCTCCTAACTCTCTCTCTCTCTTTATACACACACACACACACATATATATATATATATGTATATATATATATACACATATATATATATATACTATAAATAACAAGATTCACTTTTGGTGAAACAATATGACTTCTGATTTTACTTTTTTTTTATTTTGTTCCTTTTACCTGAAAAAAGATGAGAGCGAGAAAAAATATAGAGAGAACAAAGAGAAAACGAGTTGATAGCAAGCGAAAGTCTTCGTGCATATACTAGTGCAACACTATAAGATATGGTTTATTCTATAAAATTACAGTCAATGTTTTATTATTGGGTTAAAATAGCAATGTCATGAAAAACAAATGCATTGGGAGATGATCAAGTGTCTGATATACATTTTAAAGTAGTGCTCCCGAGTTAAATGATTTTACATGGATTGTAGAAATTGAAGAAGTTCACTGTAACTCCCTCAAAATCAGCTACCCGGGCCACACTAAGGAAGATGGAATGATAAAACACTACAGTTATCATTAGCCTACTCCGAACTACTTGACATAAGTGTCATTCAACATGTTCCTTGAGGCTGCTCATTAGAATGTGTTCTTATTTTGAGATTAAACAATCTGGACTTTAAGAAAGAAAAAAACAATTTTTTTAGAACTAGGCATATGATATTATGTTGAATTTTGTCTTATTTTACCAAATTTTAAGATTAAAAAATGTTATATTTGAGAAACAAGAATTTTTTTAATGCCCAAACCATCCATGATTGAATTTACATCTACTTGCTTGAGTTTACTAATGACATAATTGAGGAAGTTAATTATTATCGAGTTCAACAATGCTTTTGAAACAAATAAAATTTGATACATTTTTAAACAAATATAACCTATGGAAGACCACCACAATCCCTCACACACACTCTCCCTGGCGAATGTGTCGTGGCATCTCTATCTGATCTGCTCAGCGATCGGGATTCCATACTTCGCCAGTTGCATCCGCACCTTCAGCGTGCGCAGGACCGAATGGTTGCCTCTGCCAACCAACATCGTCGCAACGTCTAATTCACTGAAGGTGATACTATGTTTGTCAAGCTTAGGCCTCACCGCCAGATTTCGGTCACATTGTGGACCCAATCCAAGCTAGCAACCAAGTTCTATGACCCGTTTGAGATTTTTGCATGGGTGGGCACTCAAGCGTATCACCTACGCCTTCCTCTCGACAGTCGCATCCACTCGGTGTTTCACGTGTCTCGGCTCAAAAGGAGTACTGGAGACCAAGCGATCGAGGCGTCTCTGCCCCGCCAACTCCCGGGCTTACCTCGTCAGACTACCTCCCTTAGCTCATCATGGAGACATGCACCATCAATCGAGAGGAGTCCTCGGTCGAGCATGTTTTGGTGCACTGGCGTGATCGTCCACCATCGAAGATCACATGGGTGGACTTATCTATTTTTGTGATCATTTTTGGACTTTTGCCTTGAGGGCAAGAAAATTTTCCAGAGGATGGCATTGTTACGGACGCGGAGGAGGGAGAGGGACGTCCTCCAGTGTGGCGGGTATACAAGCCCGCAAAATACCCGCTAATGACTTGTCGGCGAAAAGTAATTAAGAAGCATGTATGTTTCCTTTTTTAATCGGACCAGGGGGGTGCTATATAAACCAACAAGTAATGTAATTTGATATCTTGCACAATATTATGAAATTTGAGAACCCTAGAGGTTATTTATCTTCCCCCCTCTTTTTTTTCTTCTCCTCCTCTCAGATTTAGGGTTGCTGCCAGTCTCAATTCCGAATGGTAACATATTCTGATGCAAATTATGCAGGCTCCATCGATGATATTCGGTCAACAAGCGGCTATTGCACCTATTTTTGAGGGCATATGTTCACTGAGAGGAGCAAGAAACAAACAGTTGTGGAACACTAATTTGCTGAAGCTGAGTATCGTTTGATTGCCTATGTCATTTCCGAACTTACTTGTATAGAGAGTCTTCTTACTGATCTTGGTGTTTCTCTTATCTCTCATGCAATCCTCTACAATGATAGTAAAGTCGTTATCCATAGTGCAGAAAATAATGTATTCTATGAACGAACTAAGCACATTGAAGTCGATTGCGACTTCATCCCAGAAAAAATTCAGCTCAACAAAATTGAGCTCTAACATGTTCCCGTTCCTGACCAAATCTTTGATGTCTTCACAAAGGCCTAGTCTCGACCACTTTATCGTCAATTTGTTTTGAAGCTTGAAGCCAATGATGTGCACTCGCCAACTTATGGGGGAGTACATAAGAAATGTAGAGTAAAAATGTATAAGAAGCCCAATGCTAAATGCCCACTTTTATGAAGCATTAGGAGTATTGGCTATCTTATATAGCTTAGTTCAACAATGTTGTTTGAAGTCAAGGTGTCACTCCTTACAACTATATCTACATATACATATATAGAGATTTATTTGCATGAGTATTAAATTTTGAGTAATTTCTGCGTCTGGCAGATATTATGATCATACGCTAAAAGAATATAAATGTAGTGTCGGGTTGAGCATAAGGTTAATCATGAGTTTAACCATGTGTCTGTGCCAACAATAAAATCATAGCTTCGATCAAATAATGAATTTGAACTTGGACTTGTTCCTGCACGGAAACTTACACTTGACTTTGATTTAACTGTGTAGAAAAACAGAATGCGGGAGTAGAAAAATAATTTTATTTTTCACATAAATATTCATTATAATAGATGAATTTATACATATATATATATAGGTTGGAGTGAAGACTCGCCTTCAAACCAAAATGTGGGATTACACTATAAATGAAAAAATAAGCCTATACATGTGCTTGTGCATGGGCTTATTCAATTTTTCTACACTCACCGGAAGCTGCAGCATAAAAATTATAAGTGTCAAGTTTGGAAACGAACCGTCAGTATAATGGGCGTGGTAAGACCATTGTGAGAACATCAGAAATCTGCTCGGAAGCAGGGAAATGCCTTAAATAGAGTTTGCGAAGTTGAACTTTTCTCGGATGAAGGTGCTTGACAATCAACTTTGATATGCTTGATACGTTCATAAAAACGAGATCCTCGGAGATATGAAGAGCAACTTGGCTATCATAATAAAGAATGACCGTAGAGGGGATTTTCTGTTATGGGCCTTAGAATGTTGTCGGATGAGTGGCCGGGGGTGGAGATGATGGCGGAGATATAATGGAGCCTTGACCGCGGCTGCCTAAGCGGGACTTGCTCGTTGGAGGAGAGAGAGCTACCAAGACCTCACACAAGAAGGAATGGGAAAACAGATTGATTTCATTCCTAGGAAGCACCGGTACGGGTACGGGTACCGGATACAATACGTACCCGGTACGGCGGTACGACAAAATTTAAAAAATAAGGATACGGGTACGTCATGATACATATAACAAATATAATATATATTTATACATCACAAGTGCAATAAATATTTCTCAAACATCGAAACATCAAACATAAATCATAACTTGAAATACAAGTTCACAAATCAATGCAACATAACATGAAGTTTTCAAACGTTAAGCATTCGTAAATATTACAAAATTAAACGCCTTATATGTTTAATCAAAAGAGAAAATTAAACTTAAGTTTACTTTTCAGTTTTTTTTTTCTTCTTCATTGTTGGAGATCAACGTCATTGTTGGAGATCAACATCTTCAATCTCCGGTTAATTTAGAGACAAGTTAGTCGTTTGTTAATAACTTGCGTTGAATCAACAAGTTCAATACACGTACTTGTAACAAAAATATATTGATACCAGAAACATACTTGGTACAGATACACAATTTAATTGGACGTACCAACCTTTGTTTATTCTAAAAAAACATACTCCTCTCACAATATGTAAAATGATGTGCTAAGTCCAATTGTGCCCACATAGGTGTATCTGTTGAGTATCGGGTACGTACCGGTACCGGATACGTATCCGGTACAGGTACGCTGCCTTCAGGGAAGTATCCGTGTTTCATAGTTTCATTCATACCATAAACAAGACACCAAAAGTCCCTTAAATAGGCACAAACAGGGGCATTATCCGCGGAAAGAGTGACATGCGCCAAAAAAAGCTGAAATTGTTCCAGGTACTCGTCCACGAACATCGTTTGTCGTACAGATGTTAGTTCGTCGAGGGGGTTGTTGCGGATAGGAGGTCTGAAATGCAAGTTGCATAGCTACTTGAAGTCGTCCTATATCAAATTCGGTCGGTCGATGAGGAGTCGAGAAGCCCACAAAAGAGCGGAGTCGAGCATATGGAAGGATGCTAGATGCAGTCGGTCTGCTGCAGAAGTTTGTTGGTGGCCAAAGAATTGCACACACTTGGTGAGCCAGCCCAAAGGATCATTTTTCCTATCATAGGTTGGAAAGTCCAACTTGATGTAGCATGGCACAATAGCAGTGACGAGGAGCGTGGGGGCTGGCGGCGGTGGCTTGTGGGCGGTCAGTAGCGGCGGCGCATGGAGGATAAGTGGCAGTACCTGACTGGTGTTTGTTTGATCGTGTGTTGGGGAGGTAGAAAGATCATTGAAGCGCTTGGAGAGAGCGGTAATGGCCTCTTGATGACGGTTCGCGAGAGCAGCTTGCTTCGTCATGACGTCCTACAGCATGGACATAATCTGACTCAGTTGGTCAGACGAACCACCCATAGTGCAAGGTGAGGAGCAATAGGAGCATGCGACAAGGCAGTCGGATTGCACCGAGATGGATGATTGGAAGTGTCCACGAGAGTCGCGTCGTCGCTCAATGATAGCAAAAACAAATACTCTCGGCCTAGTGTGCGGGGCCAACAGAGTGACAGGGCGGAAAGCCTGTTGGCGGCTCTGGAATGGCGAGGGGGAAAAATAAAACCACTGGGGCAAGACTCTAATAAAAAAAACCCGCAGGAACTGGATCTCCCTTACGCGAAAAAACACTAAACCAGATCTCCCTTATGCGTGCGGAAGCGGGAATGAGGGGAACGTCGCGGGGCTCAAAAAATGTCACGTTGTGCGGGGCTGATAAAGGCGTTGTTGTGCGGGGTTCGAGATGGCAGAGTGGGAAACGGAAGAATCGACAGAAGATTGCGCTGGTCTCGAAGAAGCAGAAGGGCGCAAACGGCGCAGGGTTGCGAGTGGAGGTCCCAGTTGTTGAATACCGAGGGGATCGACGAAGGGCTTGTCTGAGTCTTCGCTGGGAAGAGACGAGAAGTCGGCGCCGTTGAGGAGTAGAGACGATGGTAGGTTGTCAACTGGGGGGCTTGCGGTGTGCGGTGGCGTCGGATCTCGCGTGCAAAACTCACATTTTCACCAAGACTTCACACAAGAAGGAATAGGAAAACAGTTTGATTTCATTCATACCATAAACAAGACCACAAGGGTTGTCACAACCCGCATTTTCACCGCATTTAATAATTTATCAGAGTAAGGGAAGATGCGCGTCATGATGCCACGTCAGCAGGGGATAACTGCGGACGCTCAGACAAAACTCCTACTAGACTCAAAAAAGAGAGATCTTTAAGTGATTTAACAAAAATTCAATTTAAGGCATTTAATCGTATCCCTCGGCTTGGTGGCTCATCAAATCCACGAAAAAAAAATAGTTTATACGCTGCGGAAAATTACTTCATTCATGAAATTAAACATCCTGCATGAGTGTAAACATCCCCAAAGTACAACTCATGTTATGCAAGATCCTAAATTTATAATAGTAGTAAAGATAACTTTTACGGTCGCTAAATATAACGAGTTAGAGTTTTAAATTATGCAATGCATGAAGTAATAATAATAAATTTTATACTTGAAAATACCTAACATGCATTCCTAGCATAAATCATCCCAGAGAGCAAGTAATTCATCACAAAGAAAACAACTAATAGCTAGCAAGGTATCCAAAACCGTCTATCTTGTGGACGTCAACAATCTGACACGAACCCACATAAAACAGAAGTATGTCTGAACTAAGCAAACAAACTAAAATGACAAACTACAATGCTAACAGCGAGGTGAAAACCACAGCTAACACTGCTGCTCAGAAACTCCAAAACAGCTCCACTACCAGCTACTGCTCTGAACCTGAGGCATTCAAAAAAAAACAGAACACCTCAGCAACAAGGTACAAATGGTGGCAGAAAAAAAATGAGCCAAATAAACAAAAGTCAAAAGGGGTACCAACCCAAAACCAAAAGTACTGAAGTAAAGTACAAAAGTAAAACGTCAAACAAGAAAAAAAACACATACGTAATCGTCACGTACATCATAAATGCACCATATGCACAAGGCTATAAGGTGACAAACATGAGTAAATCATAAGGAAGAAATTGCATAACCTTTATTAGGACCCTGTGGTCGACTCTACCCAAAAACACGGGCGAGGTGATCACTCAACTGGACACACCCTCACGAATATAATATCAGTCTAACTGCGGGGGAAACTCATACACTCCACCATACAACGCAGACGCCCAAAAACCTGGTAGACTTCCACGAGATACTAATAAAGGAAACAGACATTGCGGAGGTGGTTGCGTCCACTAACTCCCGCAATCAAGAAAACCCACAAAAAAATAAACACATATATCTCGAGAATTGACACATCGGATTTTTACTCGACATTTCTAGATTAAAGGCGTGGTTGATCAACCCTTAGGAACGATTTACAATCCTAGATAAACTCTAATACGTTCAACAACAATAGATAAGGTGATTAAAGCAAGCGATGAAACATTTCAAGAAAGATTAAACATAACATGACGAGATTGAATTACCATGACAAATCTTATTCATACAGGAGATCTTCAAGTAAGGATTAAACATTGCAATAACTTGGAAAGGCAAAGTGTAGAAAGATTAAAAACAAAACTTAACAGTTACCATCAAATCAGACAAGGAGACACGAGGGTAAACAACCACTTGCCTTGGTTTTACCGGAAAAGTTCTCCGAACCACTCCCCGTCGCAGATCGGGGCAAAGGAAGACGGGAGGAGTCAAAATCTGAACAAAAATGGCCGAAATAGAGGTTAGGGCCGAAAAACTCTAACGAGAAAACTCAAGAAACGAGAAAACTTTTACCACGATGGCGTAGCTCTCGACGAGAGCTTTCCAAATCTACGATTGGTTCAAAATTTCGAGCACCGGAGCATCGTCGGCGGCCACCGGAAGATTCACGAACGGCTTTCTCTCTCACGCCTACGCCTCATTGGTTCGGTTCAGAATTTTGGAGAAGATGAAGTTTTTTTCTAATTACCCGGAGTATAAGAGTATATATATATATATGTATTTATAAAATTTCTTGTCTAAATAGAAAAAAAACGGACTATTTACGAGTGTGTGCGCGGAAAACGAAATTAGAGGTTTACGATGGCTTCAAATCAAAAAGTGCCCAACATGAAAGTTGTAGATCTCGTTGAGACGAACAAATTTCATGTTAACCATTTTTTTATACGACACTGTTTTGACCCTCAAAAAGGCGCCCGAACGCAAATTGTAACGGACTAATCGGGATGAATATACAGTACTCGAGAAGGAGATTACAGGTACTCGAGAAGTAGAAAAAGGCTACTCGAGTACTAAAATTTAGTACTCTAGTACTAAAAATTTAGTACTCGAGAACAACAGTCAGTACTCGAGAACAATACAAACAGCACTCGAGTGAAGAAGGCCAGCAATACTTGAGAGAAATGAGATCACTCGAGTATTCAGGAAAAAATAAATTGTATGAACAATACTTTTTTGTCCTCATGAATAGAATAGTGTTTTTTGCAAAATATCCAAAATCAAACTATAGAGATGAATAGTAAAAGACAATTTTGAATAGTGTTTTAATATTAAAATAATCATATTTATATTTTGAACAAGGAAGCATGAGTTCAAAACGGAGGCCAAAACACGCGCCGAATTAAACGAAACTCGCACCGAAGGCGAACACTGACGATACGAACCCAACGGCGAAATCAAAACCAAAATCCGACGAGCCATTCTCGAGATATAAATTTTCAAAGTCTACGACGAACATAAATTCTACAAAACTTTGGAAAATCGTCGAGGCCCGAATATCGCTCGGATTGCAACGAAACTTGACGAGCAAGTACAAAATTACTTAACTTAATTTCCAAGTGCAAAATTTTCCAATTACAACAGGAAATTGGCCGACTCGACCGCACGGACGCGAAAATGCCTTAACGGCGATGCGTCATCAATTCGACGTTAAAAGTAACGTCATGACGTCATAAATATAACGATACCAAATCAAATAAAATCATCAAAAAATCGGGGGCGTTACAGTCACTCCCCCTAAGAAGAAGTTTCATCTCGAAACTTAACACAACTCCAAAACCAAACCAAAACGAGAAAATCAAACATGACTGAAAAAATAGAGACATACCTAAAACTAATAGAAGAGGTGCGGATGAGATTCCCTCATCGTCGATTCCAATTCCCACGTCGCACTCTCGACGTCTTGATTTCTCCAAAGAATCTTGACCATGGGGATGGTCTTTCTCCGCAACACACGCTCTAGAGATTCCAAAACACAGACATGCTCTTCCACGTACGAAAGATTGGGCTGAATCTGGGGCATCGAGTCGAGGACTTGACGACCATTACGAACACACTTCCGCAACTGGCTCACATGGAACACATCATGGACACCAGGGAAGGTCGCAGGCAAATCCAGCCTATAAGCTGACACTCCGATGCACTCGAGAATTTGGAAAGGTCTCACATACCGGGGGTCTAACTTGTGGTTCCTTCCAAACCTTTTAACACCTGACATCGGAGAGACTTTCAGAAAAACCAAGTCCCCAACAGCAAACTTCAGATCGACCCTTCGTCGATTAGCATACTTCTCATACCGCTCTTGTGCCACACGGAGCTTCTCTTGAATATGAGTTACAACACAATTCATCTCTTCAAGGGCTTCCGGACCTAGCAATGGTCTCTCACCAACCTCGGCCCAAAACAAAGGAGTCCTACAACGCCTCTCATACAAAGGCCTCAAATGTGGTCATCTGCAGACTCTCTTGATAACTATTATTATAAGCAAATTTCATGAGTCTGAAACGCTCATCCCAAGAGCCACCGTGATCCAATATGTAACATCTGATCATATCTTCCACGATCTGATTAACTCGCTCTGTTTGACCATTTGTCTGCGGATGATAGGCGGCGGAATACCTTAAATCGGTACCCAACCCTTCCTTTAAACTCTTCCAAAAGCGAGATATAAATCAGGAGTCTCGATCTGATACAATGCTAACAGACACTCCATGCAATCTGATGACTTCTTTAAGATATAGCTCAGCTATTTTCTTCATAGAATACCCAATCTTAAAAGGCACAAGTGAGCACACTTTGTTAATCTATCGACTATTACCCACACAGAGTCGTGCCCAAGGGGAGATTTTGGTAGACCGATGATGAAATCCATCGAAATACTCTCACACTTCCATTGTGGAATATCAAGCGGAGTCAGTTTACCACCAGACCTTCTATGATCAGCCTTAACACGCTGACACGTATAACATTCTGACACAAACTTTGTTATATCATTCTTCATTCCCGACCACCAAACAATTTGCTTTAGATCTTTATACATTTTGGTGGAACCAGGATGGTAAGCAACACTGGAACCATGAGCTTCATTACAAATCTTAACCCGAATATCACTGAAAGCGGGGATAAAAAATCTACACCGATATTTCAGAGTATCTAACTCGTCCAAAGAGAAATCAGGTAACTCTCCCTTCTCAGTTCTATTCTGGAGATGCAATAAATCAGGATCATCGTTCCGGTGCACTCTGGTGAGAGAAATCTAAGAGGGCTCTTCTGCTTCCAAACTAGCAGGCACAGTACTACTCTCAACTTTGATGTCCATCAACAAGAATTCTTCCACCAGAGACTGCACCGACAGATTAAAGATTTTGGCGGTCTTCCTACTCAAAGCATCGGCTACTACGTTAGCCTTTCCCGGGTGATACAAGATCTCTACATCATAATCAACCACATACTCTAACCACCTACGCTGGCGCAGATTTAGCTCTTTTTGAGTGAAGACGTACTTCAAACTCTTATGGTCTGTGTAGATCTTGCACAGTGCGTCATACAATAAATGTCTCCAAAGCTTCAGCGCATGAATAACAGCAGCAAATTCCAAATCATGCGTAGGATAGTTACTTTCATGAATTTTTAATTGCCTTGATCCGTACGCGATCACCTTTCTTTCTTGCATCAAAACACAATCAAGTCCAATGTGTGATGCATCCACATATACAACGTACTCAAGCCCTTCAGTATGCAAAGTTAAAACTGGAGTAATACACAATCTTTTCTTCAACTCTTGGAAGGCTTCTTCACACTTATCGCTCCAAATGAACGCGGTGTTCTTCTGTGTAAGTCTAGTTAGAGGAGCAGACAGCACAGAGAACCATTCCACGAACCTTCTATAATACCGGCCAGACCCAAGAAGCTCCTAATCTCCTTAGGGGTAGACGGTCTCTTCCATTCCATCACAGAAGAAATCTTGGTTGGGTCTACAAAAATACCGTCCTTGCTCACGACATGGCCCAAAAAGGACACCTGGGGTAACCAGAATTCACACTTAGTTTGGCATAGAGCTTGTGCTCCCTCAAGGTTGATAAAACTAAACGTAAGTGTTGAGTATGCTCCTCAACACTGCAGGAATACACAAGGACGTCATCTATGAATACAATTACAAAATAGTCCAAAAAATCTTTGAACACTCTATTCATTAAATCCATGAACGCAGATGGTGCATTTGTCAAACCAAAAGACATCACCAGGAACTGAAAATGCCCGTGTCAGGAACGAAAAGCCGTCCGTAGTATATCAGCATCACGGACTCTCAACTGGTGGTAGCCTGAACGAAGGCCAATCTTCGAAAATTAAGTGCATCCCCACAACTGATCAAATAGGTCATCAATCCGAGGCAACAGATATCGGTTCTTGATGGTTATCTTATTTAACTCTCGATAATCTATGCAGAGCCTCATAGAACCATTTTTCTTCTTAACGAACAGAACAGGGGCACCCCACGGAGAAGAACTCGGCTTAATAAAACCACACTGCAGCAACTAATCCAGTTGAGTGCACAACTCCTCTAACTCACGCGGAGCCATACGGTATGGTGTCTTAGCAATCGGGCGAGTACCTGGCTCAAGGTCTATCACAAACTCCACCTCTCTCAGGAAGAAGTCATGGAAGACTATCAGAAAAGACATCTGGAAACTCTCGCACCACCGAGATATCCTCAAGACGCGGTGTAACAAAAGCTGTTTCCAAAGCTGACATAGAAATAAGATACGCTTCGCAACCAGACAGGTACTCATAGGTTGTCCATTGTCCATCTTGAAATCCAATCGCTTTGTCTTGCACTGGATGACTGCATCATACTTGGACAACCAGTCCATGCCCAAAATCACGTCGAAATCCGCCAGATCTAACACCATCAGATCCGCAAAGACTAAAAAGTCATCTAGACAAATAGGGCATCTTTGAATTCCCGATTTGATATCACCAGATTTCCGGAAGGAAGCTTGACGTTGAAGGAATCCTCTAACTGAACCACGTCCAAACGATATCTATTTACAAAACTCCGTGCCACAAAGGAATGGGTGACACCCGGATCGAAAAGGACGCGCGCCCTCCTATTCCGCAACTTGAACTCCCCTATAACCGTAGAATATGTAACTAAACGAATGAAAACTATAACAAACAATGAAGAGTAAAAGTCAAGCTAGAATCTAACCTGATATCACTTGGGTAGAGGTCTGAGCATCCTCTCTAATCACCACATTTAGCTTTCCTTTTCCTTTGTCCTGGTTTGGTGGCGGCGGCAGAGCTCGAAGCGGGGCAGGCTGCAGTGGGGACTGAGCCTGGGGCACGAAGACTTCTGGTGTCCCTTCTGCCCGCACTGGAAGCAAGTCCTTTCTTTCATCCAGCAATGACTCACATCATGACCCTTCCTTGCACAGAACGAGCACACTAGCTCTCCCTTGGGTGCACCTTGGATGGCGTGCACCTGCTGCTGCTTCAGAGTGGCAGTCCTCTTGAAACATTTTTCTTGGCATTTTAAATCGCCTCCACTTTAAGTGCGGCTTCCACTGCCACAGCATAAGTGCCAGCTCCATAAGCGCATCCCCACTGTTGGACATCGCTTCTTAGTCCTCCCAGGAAACGTTTCACTCTACCCTCCTCCGAAGCTACCAAATCAGGAGCAAACCTACTCAGTTTGCTAAACTCATCTCGTACTCGCTCACCGACAGCTGTCTCTGCTTCAGATGCAGGAAGTTATTCATAAGGCGATCCTGCTCGACCAAGGGTAGAAACTTCTTCAGCAACATCTTCTTAAAAGATTCACAAAAACAGCCTTCCTTCAGACTCTCCCTTTCCCGAATCCACCAACTCTTTGCCAGGCCTTTTAACTGATAGGCTGCAATCATTACCTTCTGGGCTTCTAGAATTTCGGAATACAAAAACTCTCCTCGATGGAGATGATCGTCAAAAAGGAAAAAAACACATACGTAAATCGTCACGTACATCATAAACCGCATTTTCACAGCATTTAATAACTTATCAGAGTAAGGGAAGATGTGCGTCATGATGCCACGTCAGCAGGAAATAACTGCGGACGCTCAGGCAAAACTCCTACTAGACTCAAAAAAGAGAGATCTTTAAGACTCCGTTCGTTTTGCAGGAATTGGAATTGACTTCAATTCCAATTCCCGCAGGAATTAGAATTGAAGTCAATTCCAATTCTATCGTTCGGCTAAATGCAGAAATTCTGTCACGGGAATTGGAATTATTAATTCCACTGTTCCGCTCAATATTAGAATTTTTTCGTCCAAACGCGCATTTTTCGCCCGTGGGCACATTTTTTTGCCTGGGAGCATATTTTTTCCCCCGGACGCGCATTTTGTGCCCTGGAGCGCATTGTTCGCAAGGCGCGCAGTTTTCGCCTGACTGCGCATTTTTAATGCCCGGACGCACATTTTTTGCCCGTCGAAAAATGCACAACCGAATGAAAAATTCGCGCCCGGACGAAAAATTCTGGACCGGGTGAAAATTTTGTGCCCGGGCGAAAAATTCGCGGCCGGTCGGAAAATAAGTGCCCGACCGGAAAATGTGCGCCCGGGCGAAAAATTTGTGCCCAGGAAAAAAATTCGCATCCGAAAATATTCGCTCCCGGGCGAAAAATTATGCCCAGGAGAAAATTACGGGGCCGGGCGAAAATGGGAGTCAAAGCAAAAATGCGTGCCCGGACAAAAACTGCGTGACCAGGCAAAAAATTCGCGCCCGGGCGAAAAATGGGCATCCGGGCGAAAAATGGGCGCTCGGGAAGAAAAATGCGCGTCCGGTCGAAAAATGCGCACCCGGTCGAAAAATTCACGCTCGGGCAAAAAATGCGCGCCCAACTGAAAAATGAGGGCTCGAGTGAAAAATGCGCGCCCAGGCCAAAAATTGGCTCCGAGGCGAATAAAATCGCATCCAGAAGAAAAATTCACGCCAGGGCGAAAAATTCGTTCTCGGGCGAAAAATTCGTTCTCGGGCGAAAAATGGGCGCTCTGGCGAAAGATGGGCGCCCGGGCGAAAGATGGGCGCCCGGGCGAATAAAATTGCATCCGGACGAAAAATTCACGTCCGGGCGAAAAATTCGCGTCGGCGCGAAAAATCTGCTTTTGAGCAAAATATTAACAGCCGGGCGAAAAAATCAGCGCCCAGGCAAAAAATTTGCTCCCGGGCGAAAATTTCACGCCCAAATTCTCACTCGGGCGAAAAATTCGCTCCCGCGCGAAAAAATCGTGCCCGGGCGAAAAATTTGCTCCTGGGCGCGCATTTTTGCTCGAGCGAAAAATGCGCGGTCGGGCGAAAAAGCACGCAAGGGCGAAAAATGGTTACCCGGGCGAAAAAATGCGCGCCCAATCGAAAAATGCGTTTTCAGGCAAAAAATGCGCGCCTGGGAGAAAAATGCGATCCCGTGCAAAAAAATGTACGCCCCGTCAAAAATTTCGCACTTTGGCAAAACATGTGGTCCTGGGCGAACAACAAAATTTGCATTGATATATTTTTGAGAGAGACGGGGACGCGCTGGTAGGGGTGAGAATCACGAATGAAGACCTCGTGAAGTAAGTGATTTAACGAACGGAGCCTTGAGTGATTTAACAAAAATCCAATTTAAGGCATTTAACCGTATCCCTCGGCTTGGTGACTCATCAAATCCACGAAAGAAAATAGTTTATACGCTGCGAAAAATTACTTCATTCATGAAATTAAACATCCTGCATGAGTGTAAACGTCCTCAAAGGACAACTTATGATATACAAGATCCTAAATTTATAATAGTAATAATAATAAATTTTATACTTGAAAATACCTAACATGCATTCCTAGCATAAATCATACTAGAGAGAAAGTAATCCATCACAAAGAAAACAACTAGCAGCTAGCAAGGTATCCAAAACCGTATATCTTGTGGGCGTCAACAATCTGACACGAACCCACATAAAACAGAAGTATGTCTGAACTAAGCAAACAAACTAAAATGACAAACTACCTCACTACGGCGAGGTGAAAAAGCCAACACTGCTGCTCAGAAACTCCAAAACAAGCTTCACTACCAGCTACTGCTATGAACCTGAGGCATTCCAAAAAAAAACAGAACACCTCAGCAAGAAGGTACAAATGGTGACAGAAAAAAAAATGAGCCAAATAAACAAAAGTCAAAAGGGATACCAACCCAAGACCAAAAGTACTGAAGTAAAGTACAAAAGTAAAACGTCAAACAGGAAAAAAACACATACGTGAATCGTCACGTACATCATAAATACACTATATGCACAAGACTATAAGGTGATAAACATGAGTAAATCATAAGGAAGAAATTGCATAACCTTTATTAGGCACCTGCGGTCGACTCTACCCAAAAACACGGGTGAGGTGATCACTCAACTGGACACACCCTCACGAATATAATATCCGTCTAACTGCGGGGAAACTCATACACTTCATACACCGCAGACGCCAAAAAACCTGGTAGACTTCCACGAGGTACTAATAAAGAAAACAGACATTGCGGAGGTGGTTGCGTCCACTAACTCCCGCAATCAAGAAAACCCACAAAAAAACAAACACATATTTCTCGAGACTTGGCACATCGGATTTTTACTCGACATTTCTAGATTAAAGACGCGGTTGATCAACCCTTAGGAACGATTTACAATCCTAGATAAACTCTAATACGTTCAACAACGATAGATAAGGTGATTAAAGCCAGCGATGAAACATTTCAAGAAAGATTAACCATGGCATGCCGAGATTGAATTACCATGACAAATCTTATTCATACAGACGATCTTCAAGGAAGGATTAACCATTGCAATAACTTGGAAAGGCAAAGTGCAGAAAGATTAAAAACAAAACTTAATAGTTACCATCAAATCGGACAAGAAGAAACGAGGGTAAACCACCACTTGCCTTTGTTTTACCAGAAAAGTTCTCTGAACCACTCCCCGTCGCAGATCGGGGCAAAGGAAGACGGGAGGAGTCAAAATCTGAACAAAAATGACTGAAATAGAAGTTAGGGCCGAATAACCCTAACGAGAAAACTCAAGAAACGAGAAAACTTTTACCACGATGGCGTAGCTCTCGACGAGAGCTTTCCAGATCTACGATTGGTTCAAGATTTCGAGCACCGGAGCACCGTCGGCGGCCAGCGGAAGATTCACGAACGGCTTCCTCTCTCTCGCCTACGCCTCTCTGGTTCGGTTCAAAATTTTGGAGAAGATGAAATTTTTTTTTCTAATTACCCTAAGTATAAGAGTATATATATGTATTTATAAAATTTCTTGTCTAAATAGAAAAGAAAAACGGACTATTTACGAGCGGGTGCGCGGAAAACAAAAATAAAGGTTTAGGATGGCTTCAAATCAAAAAGTGCCCAACATGAAAGTTGTAGATCTCGTCGAGACGAACAAATTTCATGTTAAAAACATTTTTTTTATACAACACCGTTTTGACCCTCAAAAAGGTGTCTGAACGCAAACTGTAACGGACTACTCGGGATGAATATATAGTACTCGAGAACGAGATTACAGGTACTCGAGAAGTAGAAAAAGACTACTCGAGTACTAAAATTTAGTACTATAGTACTAAAAATTTAGTACTCGAGAATAACAGTCAGTACTCGAGAACAATACAGACAGCACTCGAGTGAAGAAGGCCAGCAGTACTCGAGAGAAATGAGATCACTCGAGTACTCGAATATTCAGGGAAAAATAAATTGCATGAACAGTACTTTTTTGTCCTCGTGAATAGTGTTTTTTGCAAAAATATCCAAAATCAAACTGTAGAGCACGCGAGCACAGACTGCGGAAGAAGTCGAGCCGAGGCTGGAGAGGCGTTGCAAGACCTGTGAAAGAAGAAAATCACTCAAGGGTGTGGCCTGCGAATACAGACTAGAGGCAGTGAGTTCTCGGGCGCCCGACTGCGTTATAAAATAGGGGTTATTTGTGAAGGTGTTCAAGCACTGAGCATGAGCGAGTACTTGAAAGAAAACCAATGACGGAAGAAAACAACTCAATCGAAGAGAGTGGGAGCTCCATCATCGATAGTCATATTGAAGGAATCAAATGAATCTGATACCATGTGGGAAAATTGAATGCAGATCAAAAAATAATAATTTTATTCCTCACATATATATATTCATCATAATAGAAGAATTGGTATATATATATCATTTTGTCACAGTGATAAGGCGAACCAAAGCGAGCGCTGGGCGCCTTGACGCTTTGGCGACAAGGCGGACGCCTAGGCGACAATAAGGCGAGCAAGTGGCAAGACGCCAATTTTTTTTTTAAAAGACAGGCTATAGACAACAGAAGGAGAGCAGAAAGCCAGAAACTTTCACAAAACCGCCTTTAGGGTTTATCGCACAGAGCAGCGACTGTAAGAACAAAAAAGTCGAGATAAAAACTAGAATTTACGGCTCATGGTTTAAAATAGATAGTATAGACAACGGTTTTTACAACAACCGTTGTCTATTCTAGGGTTAAGGGTAGAATAGACAGCGATTGTTGTAAAAACCGTTGTCTATTCGTGGAAGAATAGACATAGACAGCGGTTTATATATTAACCACTGTCTATTCTAAGGATCAAGAATAGACAACAGTTTATATATAAACCGTTGTCTATTGTATAATAGACAGCGGTTTATATATTAACCGCTGTCTATTCTATGGATCAAGAATAGACAGCGGTTTATATATAAACCGTTGTCTATTCTATGGATCAAGAATAGACAGCGGTTTATATATAAACCGCTGTCTATTCTAGGGTTCTGGGAATAGACATCAGTTTATATATAAACCGTTGTATTCCCATATTTTAAAAAAAATAAGGCGTCCAATGCCTTGTTTACATTTGGGCGTCGGGACGCCTAGGCGGGCGATGGCGCCATGACAAGAATGATATATATACAACTCAAAACCAAGATGTAGGACTAAATTATGCATGAAAAAAGTGGGCATATACATGGGCTTATTCAATTCTTCTACAAGTTGAAACCTCATATCTACATGATAGTAACCAATTGACAATAACCATTTACTTACAGACGAGTAAATTAAGTTTGCATATAGATTTTTTGATACATCTAAAAATAATGGAACCATGTCAAGGGTCTAAAATTAAGATAGAAAATTTGGGATGTTGAATCTAAAAATTATGAACACTAAGAAGTACCAAAAAATAGTCAATAAAACTAGCAAACGAAGAAAAGCCAAAGAAAGAGGCAAGGACTTCAAACATCAAAATGAATAATAGCAAACAACGTAGTACTAGGCGGGGAAACATGATTAAATGAAATACGCCTGATTTTGTGCTAAGTTCACACACATCACATTTAAAAAATTTGAATAGCAAAGTAGACAATAGTAAAAAGAAATTTCAATGTAGAGATAGAAGGATATCCTAGGTGACAATGCGAGGAATCCAAAGCAGATGATTGATTCACATGAAGGGCTTGCAGAGGTGAAGTGGAGCTAGAAGGGTCAAACACATAAAGGTTATCAAGCAGTTTACCAGAGTCAATCACCATCCTCGTCTTCAGGTCCTACAAGACACATGAGTTGGCAAAAATCATAGAGTTGGTCAAGTGTCTAATAGAGAAAATGTTGTGAATAAACTTAGGAACATGCAGAACAGAAGAGAGAGTGAGGAGCAAGGTATGGGATGACTGATTCACAAGAAGGGCTTGCAAAGGTGAAGCAGAACTAGAAGAGTCAAACACATAAAGGTTATCACACAGTCTACCAGAGTCAATCATCATCCTCATCTTCAGGTCCTAAAAGACACATGAGTTGGCAAAAAATCACAAAGCAATTCGTAGAGTTGGTCAAGTGTCTAATAGAGAAAATGTTATGAATAAACTTAGGAACATGCAAAACAGAAGAGAGAGTGGGGAACAAGGTATGGATCCTTTTTCCTGCAATAAAGGAAAATGATTCATCTGCAATACTCGCTTTGACTATACAAGACTAAGGTAAGTAGGACATGAAACCTGTGGCAGAGCCAGTCATGTGGGCAGTGGCTCTAGAGTCAATGATCCACAGAGTAGAAGAGCGGGGAATGTTAAATGAGTACCTGATATTGCCTGGTGAGCATAAGAGGATGACGATGAAGTAGACGGTTCAACAGAATGGCCATGAATTAATCACCGAAAAGTCAACATTTCTTTTGCAGAAGGGGCAGTTGGATGTCTGGTAAGATGTGGGGCAATGTTGAGTGTAGTTTCCTCCATAGCATCAGAGATATGAGCAGATTGAGACACGTTTTCTAAAACTGCGCGTATATAGGAGTATTTTTAAAAGGCGCGAAACTGGCTGTAACTATTGTGATTTGTAATAGTTACGCTCGAGTTATTTTCGGGCCCAAAATACGTCTTGTCCGTGCATTTTTAGAAAAAGTTTTCAACACGAAAGTTGTAGATCTCGTCGAGATCTAAAACTTTGGTGTTAAACACATTTTTTTAAAAATACACGTATATAGGAGTATTTTCAAAGGGCGTAACTATTGCGAATTTACAATAGTTACGCTCTGGTTATTTTCGGGCCCAAAATACGCCTTGTCCGTGCACTTTTAGGAAAACTGTTCAACACGAAAGTTGTAGATCTCGCGACGAGATCTACAACTTTGTTGTTGAACACTTTTTCTAAAAATGCACGTATATAGGAGTATTTTCAGCGCGAAACTGGGCGTAACTATTGTGAATTTACAATAGTTACGCCCAGGTTATTTTTGGGCCCACAATACGCCTTGCCGTGCACTTTTAGGAAAGATGTTCAACACGAAAGTTGTAGATCTCGCCGAGACGAGATCTACAACTTTGCTGTTGAACAATTTTTCTAAAAAATACGCGTATATAGGAGTATTTTCAAAAGGCGTGAAACTGGGCGTAACTATTGCAAATTCGCAATAGTTACGCCCAGGTTATATTCGGGCTCAAAATACGCCTCGTCCGTGCATTTTTAGGAAAATTGTTCAACGCGAAAGTTGTAGATCTACAACTTTCGCATTGAACACTTTTCCTAAAAATGCACGTATATAAGAGTATTTTCAGTTTGCGTGTATATGTGCAAAAAACAAGCAACACGTTTTTGGGCTGCTATTAGCGGCCATATTATGTGTGTTTTTTATTATTTTGCAGGGCTGCCAATATCCAAAGTCGGGTTGCCAATATGAATACTCAAAAAATAGTGTTTTATTATTTTCAATATACAAGCCTTTGTATATTTATATAGGAAGAGAGGGGGAGAGAAAAACTTCATTCAAAGATGTGAGACTAACCAACAAAGAAAGTGAGCTCAAACTCGGCCTTCATAATTGGGCCTTTTTACATTGTTTTTCCAACATGTGTAAATTCTAATTTGAAGTCAGTGTTGATTACTTGTTGAAAAACATATAATTTGTGATCTTAAGTTGTAAATGTTTACACAATTTTAGCCATACTTGAAAGATCCTTTCACCAGACATTTGATCGAAGCGGTCTCTTCTTAAATTCAACTGCATCATGCTTGAGTTTCTAAAGTCTAATCTCTAGTGTGAGTGTTTGTGAATTCACTAGTAATTTAAGAATTCATGGCAACTAAATGTTGGACACTTGTATGTGCATCGCAACATTCTAGATTTCTTACAACACTATACTAAGTAATTCATTACAGTCCCTTTATAGCACAATTGCACTTTTACCCACTCAAAGTTCCATTAGGGAGCTCGCACCGTTCCTACATTCGACCTGCGTCAAAAATCTCTCAAATTCATGACTGACCAAGCAAAAAAGCTAGGCTATCATAGATATAGCTTGGCCAAACTTCTACATTCAGTTTGATTATTCTAGGGAAAGCTTTCTTATATTTGTTGATTCACCACAAAACGATCTAAGAAATGTCATTCTTTATAATTTTTTAGTATGGGTCAGTACATGTATAAACACGCTAGTAAAAAATATACTAATAAATACACATGTTTAGTTAAGCAACGGTATAAGTTGAACCATACATGTATAAACATGACAACAACAATAATACTACATAAGCATACTCATGCTAGTTAAAAGTTATAAATTATAAAAAAGAATATACAGCACAACTTTAGAAAAGTATTTTCATAGAACTTTTGTAATATAAATAATAGTTATGATTTTAATACACTAGGGATTTTACGTATGGAATTATTATTTCTAAGGATTCATATTTTAATATTTAGGAAAAGTATGACTAATTAATATAATGGATACAAAATTATATTGCGACAAGAATTATAGTACTTTGAAGTATGGAAATGAGTGAGCATGTAATTATAGCACTTTGAAGTATGGAAATGTGTGAGCATGTGTGAGTGGCATTATAATATTCCAAGATTTGAGACATGAAATTGTGAATTTGAAACCTCGAGTCAGATGACAAAGTGGTGTATGTCACTTTCTAGGAAGCCCGTCCCAAACAAACATGTTAACCAATCAATCAAAGCGGTCATATTCCGCACCATCCAATTCGCTTACATTTTGGTATGACATGTAAGCCCTATTCTAAAATTAATTATAAGGATCCTCTCAATTTTAACAAATATTCTTAAATATAGGAATTATAGCTTCAACCATGACTCAAAAAACAAAACAAAAAGACATTTGAGATCTTTACTTGGTAGCATTATTATCTGAGTAATGATAATATCATACTTACAAATTATATACCTTCTCGCTAATTTGAATAGATATCTCACCAATTAGAGATTTTTTAATAAGTACACTCAATAAAATCATACTTTCAATTTTATTTATAAGAACCTTCGTAACCAATATAAGAAGGTACAAATTGGGGTTGTGTTGGACATAATGAAACCATATATAATTAAGAATATTTTAGTCAATCACAACAACTTCTAAATTGTAATGCAAATTAATATTCCATCATTACATATCCTAATTATTTAGTATAAATGTTCAAGTTTTATTCATGCTAATGTCTGTTTGGTTGAACAGAATTGGAATTGGATGCAAGAATTGGGTTCATTTTTAATTACCACCAAAATTGGAATTGGTCTGAATCAAATTTGTTGTTCAGCCGGCATAAACAATATAATTGATCGTGTAGAAGTGAAATTGGTCAATGATGTCTTCCGTTGCATTAAAGAATTAAGCAAAAGTAAATTGTCAAGGAGATAAAAACCCACACAAAATATTAGAAAAATTAAGAACTACGATACCCTTGAAAAAGCAAAATCATTATACACTTGTTGAATATTAGAAAAATTAAGAACTATGATACCCTTGAACAAGCAAAATCATTATACACTTGTTGAATATGTTCTTGAACAAGAAAAATTAAAAGGTTAGATCTAACCTTTGAACAAGAAAAATCATCAATATGCCTGACCAAATGGGAATGAAAAAAATTAAGCAAAAATAAATTGTCAAGGAGATAAAATAAAAGAAAATTAAGATATATGATACCAATGAACAAGCAAAATCATTCTACACTTGTTAAATATGTTCTTGAACAAGTAAAATTAAATGGTTAGATCTACGATGACCCATGAGCAAACTATCAATACGCCTGCCCAAATGGTTATTAAAATTTGATCCTAACTTTTGGAGAAGAAACATAGCATTTACTCATAAACAATGTCAAAATAAATGTTTTATAAAATATTCTAAAACCAGACGGTGAGTAAAACGAACTGAGGTATGCACTGGATAAGAAAAATGAAAGAGATGTTCAGAGGGAAGAAAAGACAAACGTCAGAGGCTAAGATGCAATGGAAGTTTAAAGAAGAACGAAGATCCCAGATGCTTACAAGTAACGTCCTCGAACAACAAAGGTCTAGAGGAGGACGACAATCATGACAAATGACACAAGGGGCGATGGAAGAAGAGATAGAGTCATGGGAGAGAGCAAGATTTGGGAAAAGGAGCGATTGGTTTAGGGTACAGAGTTCAACGTATTTTTTGAATTGAGATCTGCCAAAGGCAGAGATCAAGATTAGAAACCTGTGCCTTTTTTCTTTCTATTTGTGAAAGAACTGCAATACAAAATTCATCAATTCAAACATCATTAGAAAGGAATTGGTCTTAGTTCAAATTGAATTTCATAGAAACAATTATGAATTTCAATTCTGACCTCTGAAAGCACAACTAAATGGTACCATTTGAATTGGGCAAAAATTCTGGTTGTACTACCCCAATTCTGCCAACCAAATGGACCCTTAATTCAGATTTATCACATACAAGGTCCCAACTCAGACATACACTTCACATTTATCTAACAGGATGACAATAAAACCAAGAAGTATTCAGAAATTAACCGTATAACTTAGGCCAGATTTCCCACCAATAACCACAATAATCCAGAAAACACCACCGGTTTCGATAACAAGTAGGTATCCACACAAAAACAAAGGAGATAATCAATTCACATATGCACATTATCAGGAAAAAAATGAAACTAGGGTTTGCTCCTCAAACCTTCTAAGGTGTTCTTGAACGAAAGGGGAATTCTTGATATCCTCTCCTCTACAATCCAAAGTGGCAGGGGTAATTAGATCTAAATACAGATAGCAACCGAGGCTGATTGTTACTTCTGAGATCCGGGAATAGTGCAGCGGGGGAAGAGGTGAGAAGATGTATAAATTTACAAGGCTGTGCGAACCCACAATGCATTTGGCACTGCATTGTGGGGCCCGGGATATGCACAGTCTTGTGTATTGTCATTGGTCTTAGAATTTGCAGAATTGAAAGGTGATTAATATACATACCTCTTAATTGAATATACACAGCATTTTGATATATGCAGCCCTTTAATATAAACAGCCCCTAAATCGTTATTTGTATATCACATTGTTGAAACCGATATTCGGTTCTACCTAGAGTTCGGACCTAGGGGTGCAGCTCACACCTACTTCTTCCAAGCCGTCCTTTGGTGAGAGACCTGAATTTGGAAAATGACCCTTGGCTCTAGCGTGGAGGTCCCACCTCAGACCCGAAAGACCTTTGAGATCTCCATCTCCCTAGCCAATGCTGAGCTAGGTGCCTTGGAGGATGAAGGAAGAAGATGAAAATTGGTGAAAACGGATCCCTCTCCAAGGCACCTCAAGGGTCTATTTATAGATTTTTTTGGGATGGTCTGCCAATAGCGCAATCTCGCTGCTCTAAAATTACTGAAATACTCTGGGGTCTGCCAATAGCCAAACTTCATTATTTGCAGTCCACCATGGGCAAAATAGCAGACCCTCGAGCCGGGCAAGACCCTCAAGCCAGGGGAGCTGCTCAAGCCGGGCGAGAACTAGGCCGGGAGAGACCTCCAGCCGGGCGAGATCTCCAGCCGGGCGAGAACTAGGTCGGGCGAGAGACCCTCAAGCCGAGCGAGAGCCTCAAGGGGCCGGGCGAGCTGCTCAAGCCGGGAGAGAATTAGGTCGGGCGAGACTCTCAAGCCGGGCGAGACCCTCAAGGGGTCGGGCGAGCTACTCAAGCCGGGGGAGAACTAGGTCGGGCGAGACCTCCAGCCGGGCGAGAACTAGGCCGGGCGAGACACTCAAGCCGGGCGAGACCCTCAAGGGGTCGGGCGAAAGCTCCATGGTGTCGCAAGGTGACAGTGGCGTCGTTGGGCAACACCCTAAAAAGGTCGGGGCGGGTGTTGGCTTGCCACAACACCCGCCCCTCCTGATTAACAAGGGTCGGGGGCGAGTGTCTGCCTCCAACCGCACCCTCCCCCTGATTTACTGGGGTCGGGGCGGGTGTCGGCATCCCGCTGCACCCGCCCCCTTAAAAAGGGTCGGGGCGGGTGCCGGCCTCCCGCACCCCCCCCCCCCCGAAAAAGGGCTGGGGTGGGTGCCGGCCTCTCGCCGCACCCGCCCCCTGAAATAGGGCCGGGGCGGGTGCCGGCCTCCTGCCGCACCCGCCCCCTGAAAAAGGGTCGGGTCGGGTGCCGACCTCCCGCCGCACCCGCCCCCTGAAATAGGGTTGGGGCGGGTTCCGACCTCCCGCCACACCCGCCCCCTAAGATAGGGTCGGGGCAGGTGCCGACCTCCCTCCACACCCGCCCCCTAAGATAAGATCGGGGCAGGTGTCGGCCTCCCCCACCCCTGAAGTAGGGTCGGGGCGGGTGTTGGCTTCCCGCCGCACCCGCACCCTAAGGGTTGGGGCGGGTGCTGACCTCCCGCCTCCCCCGCCCCCTGAAGTAGGGTCGGGGTGGGTGCCGGCCTCCCGCCGCCCCCGCCCCCTAAGATAGGGTCGGGGCGGGTGTCGGCCTCCCGCCGCACCCTCCCCCCTAAAATAGGGTAGGAGCGGGTGTCGGGCTCCCGCCGCACCCCCCTCACCCGGAAATAGGGTCGGGCGGGTGTCGGCCTCCCGCTGCACCCGCCCCCGCCAAGGGGAGTGTCGACCTCCCGCCGCACTTGACCCTTTGCCCCCTTAGCCTTTGGGCTCACTTGTCCCAGACCATTCTCAGGATTACACCTTGCGCTTGCTTGGGGACCCCACTCCGCGAATACGGGGTTGTACACAATCCCCTCTCTTTTCGAGCAAGTTCCACGCTCAGAAAGAAACATCCAACCCAACGTATTCGCTGAGTGTAGCACTTTTGGAGCCGAAAATACTTGGCCTCTCCGAGGGGTCAATCTGTCATGCCAGCTAACGGGAGCATGGGTGGCGAAATCCCCTCCGGGTAGAATTCACTTAACCTCCCTGAGGGGTCAACCCGTCCTACCAGCTAATGGGAGCCTAGATGGAGAGATCCCCTCGGGGTAGAATTCACATAACCTCCCCGAGGGGTCAACCTGTCATGCCAGCTAATGGGATCCTGGGTGGCGAGATCCCCTCGGGGTAGGATTTGTCTCGGGATTCTACCCCCGAGACACATTCGACCCATCCAGCTAGTGGGGGCCTAGACGAGGAGATCCTCTCGGGATTGGAACTCGTCGTCGAGGCACATTCAACTCATCAAGCTAGTGGGAGCCTGGATGAGGAGATCCTCTCGGGGTTGGAACCTTCTCTCCACCGAGGCACATTCGACTTATCCAGCTATTGAGAGCCTGGGTGAGGAGATCCTCTCGGGGGCCGGTTCCTTCTCTCCATCGAGGCACATTCGACCCATCCAGCTAGTAGGAGCCTGGGTGAGGAGATCCTCTCGGGGGTTGGTTCCTTCTCTCCACCGAGGCACATACGACCCATCTAGCTAGTGAGAGCCTGGGTGAGGAGATCCTCTTGGGATTGGAAGCTTCTCTCCACCGAGGCACATTCGACTCATCCAACTAGTGAGAGCCTGGGTGAGGAGATCCTCTCGGGGTTGGAACCTTCTCTCCACCGAGGCACATTCGACTCATCCAGCTAGTGAGAGCTTGGGTGAAGAAATCCTCTCGGGGTGAGATTAGGCACGTCATTCGAACCATACTAAATTCAACATTCTCAAACGGGGAAATTTTTAGGATACATGACCTCCTGACTCAGCTGGTCAGGGGTAGAGCTCATTACAAAAACATAAAAGGGAAAATACTTCACCAAAGCAAGGTTTCTTCAGACTGCTTGGGTACGATGGCCGTCATTCGCCTCCTTCTCTAATACCTTTATCCTGCTCAAGCTTTTCATGATCTTCTCCATCTCCCCTGCCCTGGCTAGCCAGGAGTTGGTGTTGACGGCCGTGACGTAGCACTGCCTTGCAATCCTGGGGTCTCCCCTGATCCTGACTTGGATCCTTCCAGTGTTAATCTTGAGGCACTGGTGAAATGACGATGACACACAACGGAAGGCGTTGATGAGGGGTCTTCCGAAGATGGCGTTGTAACTGCTTGGAGCGTCAACAATGACGAACCGGCAGTTCCTTGAGGTCCCCCTAACTTCACCTGGAGTCCGACTTCACCTTTTACCTCCTTCCCTTCCCTTGAAAATCCGAACAGGGGTCCGTCCGAGGCCAACACCCTCCTTGGTTCCACCTTCATCTCGTCAAACGCCTTCTTGAAAACGACATTGACGAAGCTCCCGTTGTTAACCAAGATCCGGGAGACGGTGTAGCCTTCGATGACTGTCTGGATGACCAGCGCATCGCAGAACGGATCCTCATGATTCGGCATGTCCTTCATTGAGAAGGTGATCTCCTCTGGGGGTGGGGTCTGGGATGTCGAAGCGATACTCCGACGGTATACGACATGGAGACTTGCCTTTCGGCTGGTCTCGATCCCCACTCCACCGTGGATCACTCTTATACCTCCTCGAGGTCTTACATCGACCCGGTCCTCACATACGTCATCTCCCCTACTCTGGGTAGAACTTTTTCAATCTGTACCGGCGGCTGCTACTCGGCTGGGTCTCTCGCCTCTCTCACTTCCAGGAATTCGAGGCAGGTAACTGTGGCGTGACCCTCTACCTGGTGGAAGTCACACTATGGCAACACTCTTCCTCCCCTTATTCGACGGGCAGAGTGATCTCTCTCGTTACGTCTTCCCCCTCTTCCTATCGTCATAGCTTGCAGCAGTGGGGATAGGAGCTGTCTAGGGGCTTGCCTCTGGAAGTTAAACCTCCCTTGGCATCCATGAAAGTTCCCCCACCCTAGACGAGACCTCTTCCTGGACCCTGAACGGGCCCTCCCTGTTGTCTCCAACCTGGCTCCGGACCTTCCTGAGGTCCCTGGAACCCCTGAGCTCTCTGCTCCTCTCTCCTTCTTCCCTCCTGATGCCTTGAGCCACCTTGCTCCTTTGACTCTGCCTCTGTTAACCTTGCCAACTTCTTGACAAACGCCGGGTTGGCCGCCTCAGTTGCTATCTCCTCTACCGCCCTTTCCATTAGCTCCTCGAAGGATAGGGGGTCTTTCGGGTAAGACTCATCTTGAAGAACCCCTCACGTAACTCCACTATAAACGTCATCTGGAGGGCATATCCTCACACCTTCTGGATGTCCAGGATCTCTTCTTGGAACCTGTCCACATATTGGTCCAACGACTCCTCCGCCCTCTGACTTATCAGGAAGATGGACTCGGGATCTTATTCCTCTTTTTAGAAGTAGAGAAGCGAAGCTGAAAACTCCGGCTCAAGTCTTCGAACCCGTAGATCGATCTCGCTGGGAGTTGATGGAAAAAATCCCTTGCCTTGTCTTTCAACGTGATCACGAAGAGGCGACACTTGAATGCATCCGTCATCGGCCTGATAGAGATTGTATCTTTGAACCATTGCAGGTGTTGTACGGGGTCATCCTTCCCGCTCCCGGTATAGTAAGTCACGTCAGGTTCTCTGAATCCCCAGGGAACGGGAGCTGAGACAATCAGCTCGCTGAAGGGTGACCCTCTACTTGGTGATCTTGCATACTCCACTCGCGCGACCTGCTCGCCTGGGAGGCTAGCACTCTCCTGAGAGGCTATCACTCGTCGGGCTGGGGAATAACACCCGACCGGTAAGGTCTTGCTCGACCCCCTCTCCCATCCTTTCCTTCCCGGACCGTCTTCCTGATGCACTTTCTTCTACCCCCTCTGGGGTCATCTCGCCTAGACCCCTGGGAGCTATCTCGTCGATACCCATGAGAGCTAGTTCCTGGGGGATGGGAGTTGAGCAGTCACCCCGAGGAGCAATACTTCGTAACATCTCCATGATGCCTTGGATGGATGTCATGAACTCTTCCCTCTCTAAAAGGGTACTGGGTTGGGGAGCTCGTTCGGGTCATCACCACCTCCATGATCTCCCGCCATGGAACTTGCTCAGGAACTTCTGTATGAGTCGCGGTCCACGCTCACCGCACCAAAATGTTGAAACCGAAATTCGGTTCCACCTAGAGTTCGGACCTAGGGGTGCAACTCACACCTACTTATCCCAAGCCGTCCTTTTGTGAGAGACCTGAATTTGGAAAATGACCCTTGGCTCTAGCGTGGAGGTCTCACCTTACACCCGGAAGACCTTTGAGATCTCCCCCTCCCTAACCAATGTTGAGCTAGGTGCCTTGGAGGATGAAGGAAGGCGATGAAGATTGGTGAAAACGGATCCCTCTCCAAGGCACCCCAAGGGTTTATTTATAGATTTTTTGGGGATGGTCTGCCAATAGCGCAATCCTGCTACTCTAAAATTACTGAAATACTCTGGGTTGGTCTGCCAACAGCCAAACTTCGCTATTTTGAAAAGCTATTCGCAGCCCACCAGGGGAAAATAGCAGACCCTCAAGCCGGGCGAGATCCTCGAGCCGGGCAAGACCCTCAAGTCGGGCGAGCTGCTCAAGCCGGGCGAGACCTCCAGCCGGGCGAGAACTAGGCCGGGTGAGACCCTCAAGGAGACGAGCGAGCTGTTCAAGTCGGGCGAGAACTAGGTCGGGCCAGACCCTCAAGCCGGGCGAGACACACAAGGGGTCGGGCGAGCTGCTCAAGTCGGGCGAGAACTAGGTCGGGCGAGACCTCCAGCCGGGCGAAATCTCAAGCCGGGCGAGACCCTCAAGGGGCCGGGAGAAAGCTCCATGGTGTCGCCAGGCGAAAGTGGCGTTGTCGGGCAACACCCTAAAAAGGTCGGGGTGGGTGTTGGCTTGCCACCACACCCACCCCTCCTGATTAACAAGGGCCACGGGCGAGTGCCGGCCTCCTATCGTACCCGCCCCCTGATTTACTGGGGTCGGGGCGGGTGGCGGCCTCCCGCCGCACCCGTCCCATAAAAAAGGGTCGGGGCGGGTGCCGGCCTCCCGCCCCCTGAAAAAGGGTCGAGGCGGGTGTCGGCCTCCCGCCGCACCACCGCCCCCCCCCCCCCCCGAAAAATGGTCGGGGTGGGTGCCGGCCTCTAGCCGCACCCTCCCCCTGAAATAGGGTCGGGGCAGGTGCCGACCTCCTGTCGCACCCGCCCCCTGAAAAAGGGCAGGGACGGGTGCCGACCTCCCGCCGCACCCCCCCCCCCCCCCGAAGTAGGGCCGGGGTGGGTGTCGGCCTCCCGCCGCCCCCTAAGATAGGGCCAGGGCGGGTGCCGGCCTCCCGCCGCACCCGCCCCCCTGAAGTAGGGCCGAGGCGGGTGTCGGCCTCCCGCCGTACCCGCCCCCTAAGATAGGGTTGGGGCGGGTGCCGGCCTCCCGCCGCACCCGCCCCTGCCAAGGGGAGTGTCGACCTCCCGCCGCACTCGACCCTTTGCCCCCTTAGCCTTTGGGCTCACTTGTCCCGGACCATTCTCTGGATTACACCTTGCGCTTGCTTAGGGACCCCACTCCGCGAATACGAGGTTGTACACACATTGCTATTTGTAGCCCCAAGAAAATTCATTTATATTTCTAAATTTCAACTACACCTTCACGTACTAAATCCTTCATTAACATAAAACATAACACAATTTAATCTAAAAATCAACTACTCATACTTGTACCAAAGCCTTTTTCAATTTCCCTCTAAGCTGCATGGAAAAAAAACTTTGTTAAACACCCAAAATAACTCTATAATCACAAAAATATGAGTAGATTTAAAACACTCATTATGCCTTGTTGGGAATATTAACCCTAAAAGTAAAAAAAAAAACGAAATGGACAAATGGCCCAGGGTATCGAAGGAGATGGAAAAACGACATCCAACGAGATATCTTCGGCGTTGGCGGCGGAATGAGGAGCGGGTAAAGCACCTCCGGCAGGCTCAGGCGAGAATGCGGGCAAGGCAGTGACAAATTGGGCGGAAACAGGAGAACAGTGGCTGGTATCGGGAAAAAGAAAGTGGGTTGCGATTATATTGGGGGTAGGGTATCCGGCTTTTAGGTTTAAAACTTAAAACATGGTCTGCGAATAGCCAATTTGGATGTGCGTGTATCAATTGCCAATTGAAATTTTATGGAATTGGAATTTATAATTGCATGAATTGGAATTGATCTAAATTTCAATGTTGATGTTTGATTGCAATATGATTTAGACATACTACTTCCACTAGCATGATATATTTAGAGTCTCCAAGTGATTATGTGAGTCCACATACATAAAATATTCATAACAATAGGCCAGAAAAACTAATCATAAAACTGTATTTAAAGCCATGTTGTTTTCATATCGTCTAATAAGCCATAAATACACAAAACCTAGTGGAATCACGAGAGAGTGTATTCATGGTTGAGTCTTTCTCGTTGGTTGAGCTCGGGTAGTTTAGCAAGGGACGCATATTAAGTTGAGCATGAGCCAACGACTTATTCGCAGCAGGGGTGCTATCCTGTGTTGTCAAGGCGTGCGCCTGAGGCGCCGGGCACAGCCCGCCGCGCCTTAGCATGGCTGAGGCGGGCGATGTGCCCCAGGCGCGCGCCTTACAGGCTCTCAGGCGCATCAATGGCGTGCCTGGGTCTTTCAAGGTGTTTTTTTTAAAAAAATTGAGATGGGCAAAAACATGATCTCAGACGCGCCTGAGGCACCCCAAGGCGCACTTGGGCGCCCAATTCGTTGAAATTGAGCGACTTGGGCGCCCAATTTGTTGCAATTGAGCGATTTGGGTGCACAATTCACTGAAAATCAGCGAATTGGGAGCCTAATTCGCTGAAAATTCGCTAAAATTGAGCGAATTCACTTAATTTCAGCAAATTGGTCGCTCAATTTCAGCGAATTGGGCGTCCAATTTGCAGAAATGATAAGACTACTGGTATTCATGTGGCAACTGCATCCGAGACTGTAAACGTGTTAGATGTATAGTCTATTATAGAAGAAAGCCACACTACGAGAGATAGTTCTAGATTTGGCGGTGAACGAAGCACAAGATCGGGGGAAAAAGAGCTGCTGGATTGATACTTTAGCGGAAGTCGTATCCACTGTGGCAATAACATAGATAAGTCACTCAACGTGGATAACACCTATGTTGTCAAAGGCGCAAGGCACACCGAGGCGCAAAGGGCCCCTGGAGCTTAGGCGCAAGCGCGCGCCTGAGACACGTGAGATGCACAAATGACGGAAAAGGAAATTGAGCGAATTGGGCGCCCACTTTGGTGAAATTGAGCGAATTGGGCGCCCAATTCGCTCAATTTCACCAAAGTGGGCGCCCAATTCGCTCAATTTCCTTTTCCGTCATTTGTGCATCTCACGTGTCTCAGGCGCGCGCTTGCGCCTAAGCTCCAGGGGCCCTTTGCGCCTCGGTGTGCCTTGCGCCTTTGACAACATAGGTGTTATCCACGTTGAGTGACTTATCTATGTTATTGCCACAGTGGATACGACTTCCGCTAAAGTATCAATCCACCAGCTCTTTTTCCCCGATCTTGTGCTTCGTTCACCGCCAAATCTAGAACTATCTCTCGTAGTGTGGCTTTCTTCTATAATAGACTATACATCTAACACGTTTACAGTCTCGGATGCAGTTGCCACATGAATACCAGTAGTCTTATCATTTCTGCATTAGACCTCAAATCAGACCAATTAATAGTAACTTTTCCTTTGCAATGCATACAAAATCATGGTAAATGTCATAGCTTAATAATTGTATAAAAACATGTAAGAGTATATACCTTAACATAATTTGCACAAACCTCCTCTCTATCAACTTTGATCATATTTCGTTCTCAATTTCATTCAAAACCAGTTGAATCTAGCATCACACTTACTTTCTAGTAGTATTTGTTCAACGTCTTTAGTCTAGTTGTGATTTTTTTTAATATCAGCATTACAAATATCTTTCAAGACTGACATAACAGTTGTAAAGTCCATAGACTTCCATCCATTGAGCCAACTGTGACACATGTTATGGTGTTCTAGCCAGGAGCAGAACTATTCATGGGCACACCCAAAAAGTGCATGGGTTCAATTTTAAGCGAAAAAACCGTAGGTTCTTTTGGCTCATATTTCTCTTCAACCACACAATGAAAATCAAATTCAAAAGTTGCGTTAGACTGCTATCAGGAAAACACATAAAATAGAATCCTTAATCTATTTTCATGAATTTTTTATGGTGCTTCATTTTGGTACAATGCTACATTCGTGAGCTGATTTCTTGAGCTCAGGTAATTGGATCAAAGAATCATCACAACCATTGGACTCGTGGAGGCTATTCAAAGAATTCTTTAAAATTTTGGGCTGATCAAAAATATTTTATTTTTCTGCTCGATGTTCACTACTATCACCTTCTCCTGTCATGTCTCTAGTTAGGGGAATTTTTTTATTTCATAATATTGATGATTTATGTAATAAAATTTAAATTATTTTATTGAACATTGTTAGACTCATTAATCTCATCTCGTGTATACAGTTTGTATGTTGTTCTCTACTTAATATATATATCTCCTTGGACCTCTATTGGAGGCACCAATCATTCCAATATAGTGTAACATGGCATCAGAGGCACCAATCCCATCTCGTGTATACTGTTTGTGTTGTAAGTAAGGTCAGTCAGTTCATGGCTAATCCAACTATCTCTCAATGGGAATCTGTTCTCCGAATCGTCAGGTACATAAAGAAAGATCCCGGTCTCGGGATATCATACAAGAATCGAGGTCATTCTAATATTGAGGCATACTATGACTCTGACTGGACAGACTGCTTAGCCACCCGAAAGTCAACCACGGGATTTACTATCTTTTTGGGTGGGAATCTCGTCTCCTGGAAGAGCAAGAAACAGACCACGGTTGCTAGATCTAGTGCTGAGGCGGAATATCAGGCTATGTCCCACTCTGTTACTGAGATCATGTGGGTTAGACAAATTCTTGGTGAAATCGGGTACCCAGTTCTAGATCCCACTCCTCTATGGTGTGGTAATCAGACTGCGATACAAATAGCTACTAATCTTGTGTTTCATGAACACACAAAACACAGAGGTCGACTGCCACTTTGTAAGGGAGAAGTATGAAGGACTTATTTCTCTAAGTCATGTGAAGACCGGAGATCAGGTTGCAGATATTCTTACCAAGGGAGTCACGGGGGTCAGAATGAACTTTATATGTAACAAGTTAGGTCTGAGAAGTTCCCACGACCCAACTTTAGGGGGAGTGTTAGACTCATTAATCCCATCTCGTGTATACTGTTTGTATGTCGTTCTCTACTTAATATATATATCCCCCCTTGAACCTCTATTGGTGGCACCAATCATTCCAATATCGTGTAACAAACATCATCATTATCATTAATTATACAATATTTTTAGATCGCCCTTCACTTGCATTCCAGTAGATCGACAAGTTTTAGCATACAGATTTTTAAAAGTGGGTATGCGGAGAATTTCGTATTACATTTTAAAACTCAATCTTAGGCTTGATAAAAAATTTTAACGGACGGGACCAATTGCACGGCCTTAGACTCAAAAAAAATTATTATGTCACGAAGCCTGCAATTTGTCTTAGATTTGAGTATTTGACAAAAATTATTATGCCACTAAGCCTTTTCGATTTGGAAGAGAATGTACGGACTGTTGAAGCTAAAAATGACCTCTCGTGGAGTTCGGGGTCCCAAAAGAGGGGTGACCTCACACCTACTACACTCGGGAAAACGTCACGGACCAAAAACCTAGGAAGCTATGAACAGACCCTCGGCTCTAGCGTGGAGGTCCCACCACACACCCGGCAGGTTGCTAGAACACTTCCCCTCCCTCATAAAGTGGCTGAGCTGGGCGCCTTGGAGAACTCTCTCTACTCTACCAAGATAAAGCTAAGGGAGGAGGAGGTAAGGAAATCTCATCCTCTCCAAAGGCACCCAAGAGGGTCTATTTATAGTTTTTCCAAGTCTTGGGGTCAAAATGACCAAAATGCCCCTAAGGCAAATAAGCCTCAAGCCAATAGAAAACACCCACACCAGGGGGTAAAAGAGTAAAAGCACGTCCCAAAGAGGTCCAAGGGCGAGAGGAGGTCAAACCACACCCCCCCCAGCCCTCCCCCCCTGGACACCCGAGACGAGGGAACTGGCCGCGCGGGCGAGGGCCTGGCCGGCGGTCTCGCCCAGCGAGCTGGTCTCGCCCGGCGAGCTGGCCTCACCCGGCGAGCTGGCCTCGCAGGCGAGAACCCGCCTGGCCGGCGGTCTCGCCCGGCGGGCTAACCGCACTGGCGAGAACCCGACTGGCCGGCGATCTCGCCCGGCGAGCTGGCCTCGCGGGCGAGAACCCGCCTGGCCGGCGGTCTCGCCCGGCGAGCTGGCCTCGCGGGCGAGAACCCGCCTGGCCGGCGGTCTCGCCCGGCGAGCTGGCCTCGCGGGCGAGAACCCGCCTGGCCGGCGATCTCGCCCGACGAGCTGGCCTCGCGGGCAAGAACCCGTCTGGTCGGCGGTCTTGCCCGGCGAGCTGGCCTCGCGGGCGAGAACCCGCCTGGCCGGCGGTCTCGCCCGGCGAGCTGGCCTCGCGGGCGAGAACCCGCCTGGCCGGCGGTCTCGCCCGGCGGGCTGGCCTCGCGGGCGAGAACCTGCCTGGCCGGCCGGTCTCGCCCCTGCTTGGGGCTAAGGGGTAGGGGGGACGAGACCTTGGTCTCCAGTCGACCCCGCTGCCCTCACCTCGCACTTCATCCTGTTGGGGGATGCCGGCCAACTTGCCGCACCCGACCCTCAAAGAAGGGGGCAAGGGGGAGGCAAGTTCTTCCTCCCCCTACTAGTATATTTCCAAGCTAGAGCCAAAATTGGCCACCAAGAGTGGCAAGACGTCCAAAAAGCTTAAAACTATATAGGGGCGAATACAGGGTTGTACACAATCCCCGCTCTTTTCGAGCGAGTCCCACGCTCGGAAAGAATCATCCAACCCGACGTATTCGCCGAACGTGGCTCTTTCTCACGGTTTGAAAGATTACGAGGCCTCCTCGAGGGTTCAATCTGTCATGCCAGCTAATGGGAGCCTGGGTGACGAGACAGCCTCAGGGTGAGAACATTTAGCCTCTGGGGGGATCAACCTGTCATGCCAGCTGATGAGAGCCTGGGTGGCGAGACCCCCTCAGGGTAAAAAACACTTAACCTCCTGGAGGGTCAACCTGCCATGCCAGCTGATGAGTGCCTGGGTGGCGAGACTCCCTCAGGGTAAAAGGTCAACCTCCACGAGAGATCAACCTGCCCTACCAGCTAGTGAGAGCCTGACAGCGGAATCATCTCGGAGCTAAGGACTTGGGCTCCACGAGAGATCAACATGCCCTGCCAGCTAGTGAGAACCTGACAGCGGAATCATCTCAAAGCTGAAAGAAGCTTGGCTCCCACGAGAGATCAACCTGCCCTGCCAGCTAGTGGGAGCCTGGCAGCGGAATCATCTCGGAGCTAAAAGAACTTGGCTCCACGAGAGATCAACCTGCCCTGCCAGCTAATGAGAGCCTGACAGCGGAATCATCTCGGAGCTGAAAGAAGCTTGACTCCCACGAGAGATCAACCTGCCCTGCCAGCTAGTGAGAGCCTGACAGCAGAATCATCTCGGAGCTAAAAGACTTGGGCTCCACGAGAGATCAACCTGCCCTGCCAGCTAGTGAGAGCCTGACAGCGGAATCATCTCGGAGCTAAGGACTTGGGCTCCATGAGAGATCAACCTGCCCTGCCAGCTAGTGAGAACCTGGCAGCAGAATCATCTCGGAGCTGAAAGAAGCTTGGCTCCCACGAGAGATCAACCTGCCCTACCAGCTAGTGGGAGTCTGGCAGCTAAATCATCTCGGAGCTAAAAGAACTTGGCTCCACGAGAGATCAACCTGCCCTGCCAGCTAATGAGAGCCTGACAGCGGAATCATCTCGGAGCTAAAAGAAGCTTGGCTCCTACGAGAGATCAACCTGCCCTGCCAGCTAGTGAGAGCCTGACAGCGGAATCATCTTGGAGCTAAAAGACTTGGGCTCCACGAGAGATCAACCTGCCCTGCCAGCTAGTGAGAGCATTACAGCGGAATCATCTCGGAGCTAAAAGACTTGGACTCCACGAGAGATCAACCTGCCCTGCCAGCTAGTGAGAGCCTGACAGCGGAATCATCTCGGAGCTAAAAGAAGCTTGGCTCCCACAAGAGATCAACCTGCCCTGCCAGCCAGTGAGAGCCTGACAGCGGAATCATCTCGGAGCTAAAAGAAGCTTGGCTCCCACGAGAGATCAAGCTGCCCTGCCAGCTAGTGAGAGCTTGACAGCGGAATCATCTCGGAGCTAAGGAACTTGGCTTCCACGAGAGATCAACATGCCCTGCCAGCTAGTGAGAGCCTGGCAGCGGAATCATCTCGGAGCTAAGGAACATGGGCTCCACGAGAGATCAACCTGCCTTGCCAGCTAGTGAGAGCCTGGCATGAGGAGATCCTCTCGGGGGGTTGGGGACAGGGCATGTCACCTGAACTCTGCCAAAATTCAACATCCTCAAACGGGGGAAAAAGTTGGGTTACATGACCCCCCCCCCCCCCCGACTCTACCGGTCGGGGGCTGACTCCTTACAACAACATAAAAAAAGATACATGACTCCGCTGAGGCGAGGCTTCTTCAGGGGGTCCGGGCATGGTGGTCGTCATCCGATTACTTCCCACTGGATACCTCCATCCTGCTCAGGCTCTCCATGATCTTCTCCATCTCCTCCGCCTTAGCCAACCAAGAGATGCTGTTGACAGCCGTGACGTAGCACTGCCTCGCCATCCTGGAGTCTCCATTGATCCTGACCTGGATCCCTTCTGAGTTGAACTTGAGGCACTGGTGGAAGGATGAGGGCACACACCGGAAGGCACTGATGAGGGGCCTTCCGAAGATGGCGTTGTAGCTGCTTGGAGCGTCTACAATGACGAACCTGTAGTTCCTTGAGGTCCCCCCTAACTTCACCTGGAGTCTGACTCCACCTTCCACCTCCTTTCTCTCCCCTGAGAATCCAAACAGAGGTCCATCCGACGCCACCACCCTCCTTGGCTCCACCTTCATCCCCTCAAACGCTTTCATGAAAATGACGTTGACAGAGCTTCCGTTGTCAACCAAGATCCGGGAGACGGTGAAGCCTTCGACGGCTGCCTGGATGACCAGGGCGTCGCAGAATGGGTCCTCATGCTCTGGCATGTCTTTTGACAAGAAGGAGATCCTTTCTTCCAGGGGAGGGGTCTGGGACGTCGAGGCAACGCTCCGTCGGTACATTACATGGAGACTTGCCTTCCGAGCGACTTCGATCCCCCCCCCCCCGTGGATCACAGCTATGTCACCTCGGGGTCCTACATCGACCCGGTCCTCGCATACATCGTCGCCTCCACCTCTTTGGGGCGGAGCTTTGATCCGCTCCGGCTGCTGCTGGGCTGGAGCTCTCGTCCTCCTCACTTCCAGGAACTCGGGGCAGATAGCCGTAGCGTGACCCTCCAACTGGTGGAAGTCGCAGTATGGCAACTCTACTCTGCCTCCCCCTCTCCCCCTGCGATTTCTCCTCTTCCTTCGACCAATCACCATTGCTTGCTGGGGCGGGGGCAGGAGCTGTCTCGGGGCTTGCCTCTGGAAGTTGAACCTCCCTTGGCCCCCATGAAAGTTCCCCCCATCCTGGATGAGAGCTCTTCCTGGACCATGGGCAGGTCCTCCCTGCTGCCTCCAGCCTGGCTCTGGACCCTCCTGTCTCTGGAATCTTTGGGCTCTCTGCTCCTCTCTCCGCCTTCCTTCCTGGTGCCTTGAGCCACCTTGCTCTTTTGACTCCACCTCCGTCAATTTTGCCAACTTCTTCACAAAGGCCGGGTTGGCTGCCTCCATGGTTATCTCCTCTGTCGCCCTTTCCATCAGCTCCTCGAAGGAAAGGGGGGTCTTCTGGGTCAAGCTCATCTTGAAGAACCCTTTGCGCAACCCCACCGTGAACGCCATCTGGAGGGCATACCCTGGCACCTCTTGGATGTCAAGGACCTCCTCCTGGAACCTGTCAACGTAGTGGGTCAGCGACTCCTCGGTCTTTTGCTTTATCAGGAAGAGGGACTCAAGACCTTTCTTCCACTTCTTGGAGGTGGAGAAGCGAAGCTGAAAGCTCCGGCTCAAGTCTTCGAACCCGAAGATGGACCTTGGAGGGAGTTGATGAAACCAGTCCCTCGCCTTCTCTTTCAAGGTGATCGCAAATAGACGACACTTGAAGACGTCCGTCATTGGCCTGATGGAGACGGCATCCTCGAACCACTGCAGGTGTTGGACGGGATCATCCTTCCCGGTATAGTAAGTCATGTCTGGCTCTCTGAACCCCTCGGGAACGGGGGTTGAGATGATCAACTCGCTGAAGGGTGACCCCCTGAGGGGGGTTCTCGCGACCTCCACTCGCGCGACCTGTTCGTCTGGAGGGTTAGCACTCGCTGGGCTGGGGAACAGCTCTCGGCCGGTGAGGTCTCGCTCGACCCCTTCTCCCATCCTTTCTTTCCCAAGTCGCCTACCTGGTGCACTTCCTTCTCCCCCTGCTGGAGTCATCTCGCTTGGGCCCATGGGAGTTGACTCATCGAGAGGGGGAGGAGCTAGCTCCTGAGGGGTTGGAGTGGAGCTGTCACCCCGAGGAGCCAAACTTCGGAGCATCCCCATGATGCCTTGGATTTAAGCCATGAACTCTTCCCATCCCACGAAGGGTCCGGGGTTGGGGAGCTCGCCGAGATCATCACTACCTCCCTGATCTCCCGCCATGACACTCTCCCGAGATCTTATGTGTTGGTCACTCTCCACGCTCACCGCACCAAAATGTTGAAGCCAAAAATGACCTCTCGTGGAGTTCGGGGTCCCAAAAGAGGGGTGACCTCACACCTACTACACTCGGGAGAACGTCACGGACCAAAGACCTAGGAAGCTATGAACAGACCCTCGGCTCTAGCGTGGAGGTCCCAACACACACCCGGAAGGTTGCTAGAACACTTCCCCTCCCTCACCAAGTGGCTGAGCTGGGCGCCTTGGAGAGCTCTCTCTACTCTACAAAGATGAAGCTAAGGGAGGAGGTAAGGAAATCACATCCTCTCCAAAGGCACCCAAGGGGGTCTATTTATAGTTTTTCCAAGTCTTGGGGTCAAAATGACAAAAATGCCCCTAAGGCAAATAAGCCTCAAGCCAATAGAAAACACCCACACCAGGGAATAAAAGAGTAAAAGCACTCCCAAAGAGGTCCAAGGGCGAGAGAAGGTCAAACCACACCCCCCAGCCCCCCCCCCTGGACACCCGAGACGAGGGAACTGGCCGCGCGGGCGAGGGCCTAGCCGGCGGTCTCTCCCCGCGAGCTGGCCTCGCGGGCGAGAACCCGCCTGGCCGGCGGTCTCGCCCGGCGAGCTGGCCTCGCGGGCGAGAACCTGCCTGGCCGGCGGTCTCGCCCGGCGGACTAACCGCGCGGGCGAGAACCCGCCTGGCCGGCGGTCTTGCCCGGCAAGCTGGCCTCGCGGGCGAGAACCTGCCTGGCCGGCGGTCTCGCCTGGCGGGCTGGCCGCCCGGGCGAGAACCCGCCTGGCCGGCGGTCTCGCCCGACGAGCTGGCCTCGCGGGAGAGAACCCGCCTCGCCGGCGGTTTCGCCCGGCGAGCTGGCCTCGCGGGCGAGAACCCGCCTGGCCGGCGGGCTGGCCTCGCAGGCGAGAACCCGCCTGGCCGGCCGGTCTCGCCCCTGCTTGGGCTAAGGGGCAGGGGGGACGAGACCTTGGTCTCCAGTCGACCCCGCTGCCCTCACCTCGCACTTCATCCCGTCGGGGGGTGCCGGCCAACTTGCCGCACCCGACCCTCAAAGAAGGGGGCAAGGGGGAGGCAAGTTTTTCCTCCCCCTACTAGTATATTTCCAAGCTAGAGCCAAAATTGGCCACCAAGAGTGCCAAGACGTCCAAAAAGCTTAAAACTATATAGGGGCGAATACGGGATTGTACACGGACCCTCAATGCATTTGACACTGCATTGTGGAGCCCATGATATGCACAGTATGCTTGCAAACAGTTCGGTTCAGTTTTCTGTAAAATCAAAACTGAACCGAATAGCCTCGATTTTCACTTTCGGTTCGGTTAGGTTCGATTTTTTACCCGTCGATTCGGTTTTCTACATTTGCTTCGAAGTTGTTCAATGTTTTTTATGTACATGAGTTTTATCATTAAATTCAACCACTACTTCTTTTCTCGTGGATTCAAATCCATTCCACCATAAGTGTTATAGTGCACATAAAACACCATTCAAGAATCCTGTTTAATGAGAAGCCATATTACATTAAGAGCATTGTTAATAGCACATCTTATCTCGCTATTAGCACACCTGCGATAGTAGCACTCCACCCATTTTTATTCCGGCTATTAGCACACCACCCCAAAAAAAAAAATCTTAGACATGAATTTGGAAATTAATAACACCTTATTTGAGAACACCACAACATAATCAAAACGTTAAAAATGATCAAATGAAGCTCCATCATTTGAAAATTTAAGAAGGCCACCCAAACATGAACATATGCATACTAAATCAAGCCATAAGCCTAATAACAAATAAACTCTAGATGGGCGTTAACGAATGATACACTTATTTCGGTATGTTTTTTTTTCCCGATTTTTCCTTGTATTTCCTGCCACCATTAGGCCATTTTTCATGTATTTTCTGATTTTGTATATGAGGGAACCTCCATTAACTTTCTTTGGATCTTTGCAAGTTCTCTTCCATCCGGCTTTTCTAAGGTGTGGTTGTGCTTGGATCTTGGTCAAGTTCCTCTTTTCGTTAACGCCCATCTAGAGTTTATTTGCTATTAGGCTTATGGCTTGATTTAATATGCATATGTTCATGTTTGGGTGGCCTTCTTAAATTTTCAAATGATGGAGCTTCATTTGATCATTTTTAATGTTTTGATTATGTTGTGGTGTTCTCAAATAAGGTGTTATTAATTTCCAAATTCATGTCTAAGATTTTTTTTTTTGGGGTGGTGTGCTAATAGCCGGAGTAAAAATGGGTGGAGTGCTACTATCGCAGGTGTGCTAATAGCGAGATAAGGTGTGCTATTAACAATGCTCTTACATTAAATACAAGCTATAAATAAATTCAACTGCTTTTGTGCAGCAAGCCAAAAATGGAGATCCTTCAAATTAATGATTTGGATATAGCATTGCATGATTTAGTTAACAAGAATGATAAGATGGCATTTTATTCTTGCTTGCAGTGCAATCTTCAGGAAGCCTTACCATACTATGCCATACTTAAATAATAAGAGTACTGAAAATATATAGGAGCAACTGAGAGTATTTGAGTGCAATTGAGTGTATTTGGGAGCTGATAGTAACTTAGAATATCTTGGAGTCATTGGGAACATTTGAGCCTAACCGGGAGTAAGAAACGAGAGGTATTTGAGTCTAACTTAGAATATCTATGTTATATATCTAGTTTCCATTCATGTAAAAACATCAGAAATTTAAATTTAACCACAATGCTTGTAAGCATGAAGAAGAAAAACAACTCCACTGAAATGTGTGAGGTGCAAGAAGCAAAGATGGAGATGAAAGGGCCAAGGGTTCCTGTGAAAACATCAGAGAAAGAAATTAAGAACATCAGAAGAAACGAGCGGTCGCGATTCGCGAGCTTGTCGATGACGTCGTCCAAGATTGCGCGAGTGACAGCTTACCAAAGATTGGAAGAATCGAAGAGGCGGACTAGCGGAGAGTCAGAGATGAAAGGGTCGAGGGCTAGCAGAGTAAAATCCCTTCAGAGGCGGACCAGCGATAGCGTAACTGGCATCGACGCGTCATTGAATGGGAACGACACCTAAAGACTGAAAATATGAAAGGGAAATGAAATCCTACTCCTTAGAAAAACTAAAGCCGTAAACCCTAATAAAATCCAACTGCTTTCTTGTTGATCGGTTCGGTTCAACCGGTTTTCCCATGATGGAAACTAGACCGAACAAAATTTGAGCCGGTTTTCAACCACACCAAACTGAAACCGAACCGGTCCGTTTGGTCCAAAAATCAGTTTGGTTGGATCGGTTCGGCTCGGTTTATGCGGTTTTGGATTTTTATGCACACCCTTAATGCACAGTCTTGTGTATTGTCATTGGTCCTAGAATTTGTAGAATTGAAAATTTTTAAAATTGGAATTCTTCTAATTGCATGAATTGGAATTGGTGTGAATTTCAATGTTGATGTTTGATTGCAAAATGATTTAGACACACTACTACATTTTGAGTCTCCAAGCGATTACAAAAGTCCACATACATAAAATAGTCAAAACAATAGGCTAGAAAGAATAATCATAAAACTGTATTAGAAGCCAATGTTGTCTTCATATTGTCTGGTAAAGCAATAAATACTCAAAATCTAGTGGTATCACGAGAGAACATATTCCTGGCTTTGAGTCTTTCTCGTTGTTCGAGCTTAGGTAGTTTAGCAAAGGACACATATATAGATTGAGTATGAGCTAACGAATTATCAGTAGCAAGGGTGCTATCCACGTTGAGTAACTTATCTATGTTATTGCCACAGTGGATACAACTTCCGCTAAAGCATCAATCCAGCAACTCCTTTTCCCCTGGTCATGTGCATCCTTCACCGACAAATTTAGAACCATCTCTCGTAGCGTGTCTTTCTTCCGTAATAGACTATACATCTACCTCGTTTACAGTCTACGCAATTGCCGATTGAATACCAATAGTCTTAACATTTCCGCATAAGACCCCAAATCGGACAAATTAATAGTAACTTTTCCTTTGTTATGCTTCACTCCCGATTACAGTGTTGTAGATGTCGGCCGACATGTCCGACATGTCGGCCGACATAAAGGTTTGGGGGTAAAGCGCCATGACATCGATATTTTAAGCAAATATATCGTTTTAGAAAATATCACCCGATATATCAGGCGATATTTCGCGACCGATATATCGTCGAGAGTATTACAAATATTTTTTTCATTTTTTGAAGAGACCAAACACTGGTTAAGGTGTTGTCGTGTGACCTTGAGGTCACGGGTTCGAGTCCTGGAAACAGCCTTTTGCAGAAATGCAGGGTAAGGTTTGCCTACATTTCACCCTTTTGGTGAAATCCTTCCTTGGACCCTCTCTGCGCAGGGATGCTTTGTGCACTGGGTTGTCCCTTTTGAGGAGACCAAACAGAAACAATTTGTTATGTGATTCATTTTGTGCATATCTCTAAGTCTAGTATCAACTACTTTCTCATCTAGCTCTCATTTGGTGATCTTTATCTCGTTTATTGCAGTCGACGGCTCTTTCTTGTATAATTTATAAACATGCAATATTTGTACATATATTTATTGTGTAATTTATAAACATACATTATGTATACAATTATACATATTTATAGAAACTATGTAATATATATGAATAAATTTATTTAAATATTAAAATCCGACATTGTAAAATATCCGTGATATATCCCCCGCAATCCGACATCCGACATTTCAAACTCAAACCGACATGAACCCGACATCCGACATCTACAACCTTGCTCCCGAATGAGCCCGCAAAAGTTTACAAAGTCATGGTAAATGTCATAACTTGATGATTGCATAAAAAACATGTAGGACTGAAACCAAACTACCTCTCAATCAACTTTGTTCATATTTCGTTCTCAATCTCATTTGAAACCACTTGAATCTAGCATCACACTTACTTCAAAATGATATTTGTTCCACGTCTTTAGTCTTGTTATCTTTTTTTATTAATATCAACATTACAAATATCTTTCAAGACTGATACGGTAGTTGTAAAGGCAATGGACTTATATCCACTGAGCATCTTGTGACGCATGCTATGGTGTTCAAGCCAAGGGTGGAACTAGGGCACACCCGGGAAAGTGCCCGAGTTCAATTTTTAGCAAAATAACCGTAGATTTTTTTGGCTCATATGGATTATTGATAAGTAAAATTTAAGAGATTATTTCTCCGAATTCTATAAACTATAGGCAAGAGTACCTATCATTTATAGCATAGGATAATAAATAAAAAATTTATAATGTCATATTTCATGGGGCTATTGAGTACTTCTAGTCACGAAAATTACTATTATTTTATCGGTAAATAGAATTGGTTTTGCAAATAAAATGGTAAAACATAAAGAAAAAGAGAATTTGATCAAAAATCCATCTTAAGTTTCACCATTGGTTGAGTCAATCTCAGGGGTTCCAAGAGCTATGATGTGGACATGAAGGAGACATGATGTGGAGCTAGAAGGTTTACAGAGCTTGGTTGCTAGCCTTAGCAACATCATCACTCATATAGTTAGCTCAATAGTTTATAGTTTTTGCAGCATTTTATATATTAGCATTTATCCAACTTGGCATATTACTTGTGAACTCCCAGACTTTTTATTGACTGTTGTACATAGATTGTGAGGTCATCGCGCCATTGTTGTGGTTGCTTTCTGTCTCCATTTATTACTCGTATATTTTTGTGATCTACTGTGTCGTTATTATAGGGGTGATATCGAGTCGAGTTCGAGCGATTCCTACTCGGCTCGAAATCGAAATTTTTGACTCGAAGTCGGCTCGAAATCGACTTTGACTTCGAATCGAGACGGCTCAACTCAAAAACAACTCGATTTTGAGCCGTCTCGAATTAACTAAATAACTATCTTTTGTTTAGCTTCATTCTCTTGTAAGGTCTTAGTTGATGTCAAATTAGCCCTCTAAAAAATACAATGAGATGTATTTTATAAGAATGAATTAAAAATGTGAGCTACAATTAATGCAGTCAAGTAAATCTAATATTAAACTTCAAATGTGAAAAAAACATGAATAAAAATTGATAGTCTAGAAGAATATTATAAAAGATTTTAACCTTGAGCTTCTCATTTGCTACTGCAAGTTGATAGTTTAAATTTTTTAGTTGATCTTGTTGAGAAGAGCATTTCTCCTGGCAAAACATAATAGATACATTAAGAAACTATGAACAAAAAAAATGAAATAAATTAAACTATATATAGTAGAAAAAAAGAATAAAAGAAAAACCTCAAGTGCAGCAGCTTTCATTAAAGCGTTGTCCATATCTCTACTAGACTTTCTATTGATTTCTTCACATTTCTTAAGCTCAACAATCATGCTTTGAACAAGTTCAAGTTGGTGATCACGATCAACCCTGACTTGTTGCAATTCACTTCTTAAATAACTTACTTCCTTCTTGAATTCATCTCTTTGTTTAACTGCTTCTTGTTGAGATATCTAGAAAACGAAGCAACATGAGAGTTAAAATATCTAAAGTGGTAATCCTAAAATAACACAGTAGTAAAAAGACATTAAAAATTTTATCATAACTAAAAATGATTTATAAAATATAAAATGCATTGGAACTACAAATGACAAGACAGCTAAAAATAAGTACATGTTATGATAAACAAAGGAATTTTTTTAAAAGACGCAATACGATGATAAACTATGAAATTTGTAATGAACAGTCATGAAAGTTAAACTTATACAATCATATGTTCTTGGAGAAAAAAACATCATGAGTAAGTTGGTGAAATATTACCATATAAGGGAAGCTTGATGATGCACAAAGCATTACCGCACAGTGAGAATTTGGGGAAGTGTCCCACAACAAGAGTGAAATGTAGGCAAACCTTACCGTGCATTTTTGCAAGAGTCTGCTTTCAGGACTCGAACCCCAGACCTCAAGGTCACACGACAACACCTCAACTGGTGAGCCAAGGCTCCCCTTCGTGGAGTATTATCATATGCATGATAATAATAAGAATACATTAAAACATCTAGCCATCGAAAGACACATTTTAATCATGTTCTCACTTGCAAATCAATGCACTAAAGGTAATATGACTATTGATACGGAGAAAAATAATGATTGTTACAAAATGTAGTTATGAATTATTGCAAGGGGTAACATAAATATGATAAAATATAGCATGAGGGCTGGATTATGATGGATTACATCCATTTCCAATAATAAAGATAAAAGTACTTGAAAAAACTATGGTAAATGAAGGAATTTGCAATGAACTGTCATGAAAGTTAAACTTGCATAAACACGTTTGCTGGAAGAATATGCTGGTGGCAAAAAAAATTTGTTGGGCATCGTGTGTTCATAATCAGTGTAGGTGCATGTTAATGATAAAACCAACTGAAACAACTAGTTATCAAATAATATATTTTCACATTAATAAATTATTGCACTAAAGGTAACATGGCTAGAGATACAGTAAGGGAAAAAATTTTATTGTTGTCAAACACTGTTATAAGTCATCACAAGTAAACATGATTTACGATCAAATATAAGTATATAACATAAGTCTTGGAATTATAATGGAGCAAAGTCAGTTCCAACCCAAGTTATCAAAGGCGCTCAAATTGTGCAAATTGGGCACCCAATTCGCTCAAATTGTGCGAATTGGGCGCCCAATTCGCTCAAATTGTGCGAATTGGGCGCCCAATTCGCACAATTTCAGCGAATTGGGAGCTCAATTTCAGCGAATTGGGTGCACAAGTGCGTCTAGGGGTGCCTCGGGTGTGTCTAAGATCGTGTTTTTTGCCCATCTCAATTTTTTTAAAAAAATACCTTGAAAGGCCCAGGCGTGCGTCTGGGGCACATCGCCCGCCTCAGCCGTGCTGAGGCGCGACGGGCTGCGCCCGGCTCCTCAGGCGGGCCTAGGCGCGCGCCTTGACAACTAAGGTTCCAACATAAGAAGAAGTCTTAAAAATATTGAGGTGAATAACATACTATGAGTTTCTTTCAAAACTACGGGGATTTAGTCCTTGAGAAATAAAAAATATTTAAGTAGCACACAAAGGAGCTAACTTCTGTAGTATGAATAAAAACTAACTTGAATTTATATGCTCACCCTAATAGTATCAATTTGATTCTTGAGCAAGCTGGATTGGTCCCTAACTCCAGTGAGGGTCTCCATCATCGCAGTTTTATCCTTTTGCAGTTTTTTTATGGTTTCTCCATTCTTCAAGACATCATCTTGCAGGTTGCTATTATATTGTTGTAGGCTAGTATTATACTCCTGCAACCTCTTGTTTGTATCATGAATCATTTTTATCTATTTTGGAACAATGAAGAAGAGTACATATTAGTTAATAGGGTCCTTCACTGGGACCTCTCCTCTAACTTTTGTATAATTATGAAAATTTAGAGGGGAGGTTTTTGTAATTTTGAAAGAAAGCAGGAAGATATATGTAATTATGAAAAGTTAGAGTGGACTTTTTCATAATTATTCTTTTCTTAATATCTTATAAATGATCAACAAAGCATGCAGCATTACTTGATCATTAAGATGTTTTTTCTCTTGAGTGCTCCTTTCCAACTCTTCCAATAAATCATAACGTAACTTCTCAGAAGCAATTTTTTCCTCAGCCTCTCTCTCATAAGATGCAATAGCAGACTGAAAATTTTCATGAAATTTAATGCGCATCAAGTCACGGTAAAAAAAAATATAAAATTTGATTATCCAACAAATATACCATTTTGTCTGCCTTTTCTTTTCTAAGAGTCTCCTCCAGTGACAACTTATGTCTTTGAAGTTCCTCATTCAATGTATTTAGTACGTCAATCTTGCCACTCATGCTGGCCTCTTAAGAAGAAACAATGGCACAAATAAGATTCAACAAAGACAAAATTTTACTAATTGTATGTAAGAAGTATAGCAATTCCACTAGACAATAAGAGCAGAAAATAAAGTATTTACCGATGTCTGAATGTCTTATCTCTTCTGATTTCAGCATGTCTCCAAGCTTCTCCTGCTCTGCAATGTATCTATCTTCAACCTCCAAGTACCAAAGGATACATGTCTTCAGCTTTTTTATGTATTCCCGCATATCTTCATTCTTTCCCTGGAAAATTCCCATCAAATAGTAATGAAAACAAAATTTGGTAATGACTAAACAAAAATCAAGAGTAAAAAAGCCAAATTAGCAGAACATTTACCTTTATATCAATTCTCTTCCTTGGCTTTGATTTTTCAGACAGTAACTTCTGAGCATCTTCTCTGGACTTGAATTCGAGTTGCCCGCTAGTACTCTCTCCTTTAGAGCTTTCCGAACATGGCACGGCATCTGATACATCGCCCTTCTGTAAATTAACTTGATGTTATGATTAGAACCCGAAATGTAAAGCGTATGGGGCGGATATGGATGAAAGGAAGCAAAGCTTACTTTAGGGGGACTTCGAGAATTTCTGTACCCCGGAGTCACCGGGGGTCTCTTCGGGTTCCTCGAGTGCATAGAGGAAACACAGATCCTGTGAAGATTATTAGGGTTCGAGCGGAGAAGAAGGCGGAGCTGGGGAAATGTGGAGCCGATTAGGGTTTAGGGTAGAAGATGAAGTTGGAATGGAGATGGAGGTGGAGCTGTGGGTTTTGGTAGGAATGTGACAGTGGAGTGTGGTGTAAGAATGAAGAAGTGCGTCAACTTACTTGATGAACAGGAGGAAGATGCGATGAAGAAGACGCGCCTTCCCTATTTCTTTCTCGATCGCTAGGGTTAGGGTTTGGACAGCCGATCTCTCTTGTTCTCTCTCTCTCTCTCTCTCTCTCTCTCTCTGGATCGCTCTTTCTTCCTCTTTTGCCTCGTACCAGAGAGAAATATCCTGATTTGAAAAAATTTGAAAACGGTGAGCGCATTTTGTTAACATTATTAATTATTAATAATGTTAGTGATCAACTCGCCAAGAAACCGTTGTTATTACTTTTTGAAAATTTTATTTTGCAAATTTCATTTCACTCAAATAATTTTTTAACAAAATTTTATTTTCTAGAATCAGCATTTTTTTTATCAACAGTTTACCATCAGCAGCTTACCATCAGGCATCAGCAACAGCCCAATCAAACAGAGCCTTAGGCAAATTGGGATAGTATCTCAATCATGATAGTGCACGGGGATTTTCAGTGCATCACGTGACAATATTTCGATCACGACATTGTATCAACGTGATTGTGCTTCCGTCGCTCGCAAACTCTCAGCGCTATGCTTCGCACGTGGCACGTTGCTCGTTTTGTCGGTGTGCACGATAGTTTGCGTGGAGTGAGGAGAATGCATTTTTTATTGTAGGTATTAGATTTTGAATATATAAGAACATATTTTTTGAATATAGAAAAAAATACATGTATTAAAGAATTTGAAATTTTATAAAAAATAGCAGTAATCCAAAAGTTGAATGCTTCACTAAAGTCAAGGTGTTTTGTTAATTAATGTTTGGATAATGACTCCTATTATTATTTATAATATTATATATATCTATCTATTCTATATTATATATACATAGAAGCATGGGATATCAATAAGTTTGTATAATGACTCCACACAATTGAGATCGTTGTCGTTAGAGCCGTCATTTAAAACAGAAAACCGTAAATCGAATCGAAACCGCAAATCGAATCGGACTGAATTGTTCGCGAATTATTCGGGTTTCGCTTTGAATTTTGGAACCGTGAATAACATTGGTCCTGGTGTAGTTCTTTCAATTTAATATCCGGACCGAAACCGAAACCGCAACATACAAGTCCTAAGCGGTTTCAGAATTTTTAGACCCGATCCGAACCGGACCGAAGCAGAACCGAACCGCGGCCCGTTTATTATTATTATTATTTTATAATGTTTTTTATTTATTAATAATATTATAATATTGTTATTTTTATAATTTATCTATAATATACTTATTATTAAGTGTGAAACTGATGCTGTTTGAACTCAAACCATAATTGCACCAAAGAGGGCCAGTTTTGGATTGAACACCTCACACCATACCAAAACATGCAATGCGGTTTGAATGTTTGATATTAGTGCAGTTTGGAGTCGGTTTTTGCGGTGCTATTTCGGTTTTTATACAGTTATATAATGTGTTTTGAATTTTACTCGCATATTTATTTGAAATATTTTGTATACAACGTCTATTTAATATTAATCATGAAAGATAAATTTAATTGTAGCTAATACATTAGTCAAATTAAATTAACTAATATATTATCCAAACAAAATTTTAATTGTAAAATAAAATTTCAAGAGGAACAAATCAATTTTTTTATTATATTATACAAAAAGTAATCATCTTTAGTATAATGTAAATTTCCTACATCCAGTCCCTGGATTTCAAAGTCTCTCATGCAAAAAAAATCGAGCAGGTTTACTTTTCCCCTCCGGTATTTTATTTTTGACCTTCAAGTTTGGTTTTGATTCTGGTTGGAACTGATTGGAATCGAACCGAAACGCATAGAACTGGATCGAACCGTTTGTGGACGGTTTGATTTTGTTCTTGTTGAACCGTAACCGAATCGTTGGCACGACGATTCCAAAAGTTATGTTGGAACAGAAACCAGAACCGGAACCGGCCAAACCAAATAAGGTTTGGTTCTAATTTAAAGAACCGTTATTTTTGCGGTTTGGTTTACGGTTTTAGTGGAACCGGAACCGTGACAGCTCCAATTGTCGCCGGCGGAGCCGTTGGCGGCCTATTCGGAGCCCACAGGCGAACTCGTCAGACCCCGGCAAACCTACTGGTGGTAGGCCAGCGGAGCTCAGGCAGGGCCACCACCAAGGGTGGCCCCTGATCATGAGCTACAGGTGGGAGCTCACGGTCAGGGTCACCCCCTGCGGTGGCCCCTGCGGGAGCGTCGTCGGCCTACCCCCTGGTAGGTTCATTGGGGTCCGGGGAATCCATCGGTGGACACCGGGCAGGCTGGCGGTGGCTTAAACCAGTCGTACCCCGGAGCACAGTCATTTTTTAATTTTTTAAAAGGTTTTTACACAAAATATTAAAAAAAATAATAAATTTAAATAACAAATAAACATATCAGGCGCGGTCGGAGCCCGCTGTAGGCGCCCGGAGGCCTCTAGAGACGCTTTGGTACGATATAAAAGAAATCATAGTCATTCTTTGATGGTGTGTACCCTGTTACTCGCACTATATAAAAAGAAATATTTGTGAGGACCATAGTTTAATTGTTGAGTACTATCAAAGAAATCTTAGTCGCTCATCACATTGGGTATAGTTTTTTAAAATATATATATACTTGCTCTCACACAATTATAAAAAAATGAATGATGTTGAGAATTGAACCACTGACCTACAACAATAATACAATCCCCTTGATCGACCAAACAAAACAACTTCTATGTAACAAATACATTTTTATGATATATATAAATATACAAATATATATAACACATATACTAAAATGTAATATTATTATTAATATAATTTTATAATATTAGGAGTGAGTACTCAAGGTGGGCCTTGAGCTAGTAATAGGCCTCCGCACCTCCAAAGGTTGATCGTTGACCCCAAGAAACAAAGGTAGGGGAACCAAGTGAAGATTCGAGTGTTCACCAACTCTATGGCGAGCTCACTACATAGGTTGTACTTGCATTCCTCCCAAAGCGAGCTCACTGCATGTGACCTTATCCCATTGTGAGCTCTACTCTCGATTGACTGCGGCCCGCCGACAAGCTCTAACCAAGCTAGACTGATGGGCGGCCCGCATATGAGTCTACCTCATCCAAGAGCTCCTCTCTTATCTTGCACGAACTCATCGAACAAGCTCACCAACCAGACCTTGCAAGTAGGGCAATGTTCTCAGCTAACTCGCCAATTTTCTAGAACCTCAGGAGAGGGTGTCTACTCACAGACCATCTTTTGAATTTCCCGAAAACCCTGCATGCCTCGCTTGTGCTCTCTCCCTCTCTCCTCTCTCTCTCTCTCCCTCTCTTCCTCTTTTGTCACCCTGATACTATATACAAAGAAATACTTGTGAGGACCATGATATAACCGTGGACCACCATCAAAGCAATCTTAGTCATTCATCGCATTGGGTATAGTTTTTTTTTTCAATCTACCTACTCTCACACAATTATAAAAAATAAATAACAATGAGATTTGAATCACAGACCTACATCATTAATACAATACTTTTAATCACCCAAACAAAATAGTTTTTATGTACCAAACACAACTTTATGATATATATAGGTATATGATATATATAGGAGAAAGATCATATGTGAAGACTATTAAAGTGTGAATATGTGAATATCATGCGCGCCCTGTCTGATTTTATCTCGCTACTGTGCAGATCCAACGACGAAGAATCTTCCCAGTGTGGCGTCCCGCGGCTGCAGGATCGCCGGCCACCGGCCACCGGCCGCCCTAGGTTCATCTGCAGGCACACCGACGAACACAGGGGGATGGTGGTCGGCGAGCCCGCAGCCCTCAACCGCCACGCTGGGGAGCTACTTTGTTGCAGCTGTGAAACTTCACAGCAGCGAGGGAGGCTGCTACAGGCTCGCCAGCCACCAGCCGCCCGGGTTTGTCGGCGTTCCTGCTGTGAATTTAGAAGGTTGCCGTAAAATTTCTTCACAATAACGGCGGCCGGCGACTGCGGGCTCGCCGGCCACCGGCCTCCCGGGGTTCTCCAGTGTTCGCGTCGGCGAACCCCGGGCGGTCGGCGAGCCCGTAGCCGTCGGCCACCGCTGCTGTGTAATTTCAAAGCGCGACACTATTGCAAATCGTGATTTCGCGATGAACGCCCACGATTTCATTTCGCACATTCGCACGCCTCTTTATTCTCACACGATCACTTATATATATATATATATATACATATACATATATATACATATGTATATATATGTATATACATATATATACATATATACATATATATATATGGGGGCACTGAAAAAACGCGCAGCTCGTTTTTGACTAAAAAACGCGCTCCCCAGAAAAACAAAAAAACACCTCATAGACAGCATTTTTAGAAAAAGTGGTCAACATGAAAGTTGTAGATCTACAACTTTCATGTTGACCACTTTTTCTAAAAATGCTGTTTATGGGGTCTATTTTCAAAAGGCGCGAAGGGAGTTCCGCCCGGTAAATATTACGATTTATATTTATTGCGCGGACCCCCCTTCGCGCCTTTTGAAAATAGTCCCTCTATACAGCATTTTTAGAAAAAGTGGTCAACATAAAAGTTGTAGATCTCGACTAGATCTACAACTTTCATGTTGACCACTTTTTCTAAAAATGCTGTCTAGGGGTGTTTTTTTTCGTTTTTCTGGGGAGCGCGTTTTTTAGTCAAAAACGAGCTGCGCGTTTTTACATATATCCGTGTGTGTGTGTATATATATATATATATATATATATATATATATATATATATATATATATATATATATATATATATATATATATATATATATATATATAATACATATCATATGCGGGCTAGCTTAGGTGCGGGCGTACGGGCATGAGAATTTGGGGGTCAAGGAGGCTCCAAATCAAAAAGTGATCAACATGAAAGTTGTTCGGATCGCCGAGATCTACAACTTTCATGTTGATCACTTTTTGATTTGGAGCCTCCTTGACCCCGATTTGGGACCCGAAAATTGGAAAATTTTAGGTTTACTGTAGCAGTTTCGCCGCCCAGATTTTTCGGGTCCCAAATCGAAGGTCACGGAGGCTCCAAATCAAAAAGTGTTCAACATGAAAGTTGTTCGGATCGTCGAGATCTACAACTTTCATGTTGATCACTTTTCGATTTGAAGTCGTTCTGACCCTTGCCCGTACGCCCATTTGCCCGCACATGATATCTCCCCATATATATATATATATATATACTAATATACGAAAACAACTCTTTGGTGAAACATTGCCTGATGTCCCTATATTGCCCTTATAGTTGTATTCATAATTACACAATTATACCAAACTTTATATTAGTATAATATAAAAATAATATCCTTTTAGGTAATTACACAACTTTACAATATTAAATTACAAAAAGTAAAAACACTAGATACCCTAAACCTATTGTCTCTAGCTAGGAATGACAAGAGAAAAATTAATGTTTTAACATTAAAATATAATTCGTTTTACAAAATAAAAATTGTATTCTTGATTTATATTTTTTTACGGTCATTTTGGGAACTCATATGTATATGTTGCGGGTTGGGCGGAGCCCGCCGTCGTCGGTCGGGTATTGTCGTGCGAGGCCATAGGGGCGGGTACTATCCACGACAAATGTTGCCGCCCACGACAAATGTCGCTGCTCCCGACAAATGTCGCCGCCCACGACAAATGTCGCCGCCCACGACAAATGTCGCACTACCGGCGAATGTCGCATCCCGGCGAATGTCGCACCCCGCCGAATGTCGCACCCTGCCGATTGTCGCACCCCCGCCGAATGCCCCCAGGGCCAAAGGCCTTTAAAGTTGTAATTAATATAATTTTATAATATTATGTGACAGTACATGGGGGAACATCACGCCTCTACAACAGTACCTCAATAATGACAGTGCAGCAAGGAAGATTCGCTCGCACCCCCAGAGTTTAGTACTCTATGTACAACCCTTATTCGTCGAGGTGGACCCCGAGCTAGTTATAGGCATCCGCACCTCCAAAGGTTGACTGTTGACCCCAAGAAATGAAGACGGGGAACAAGTGCCCAACCAGGATAAAGCCTTGGTCGGCATGCTTTTGGCAAGTTCTCCCACACCTGCACATGATGTTTATGATCCATATTTTTGTTTGTACAATCCCGTATTCGCTGAGCAGACCCTCTCAAGCAGGTTCAGAGTATTGAAGGAAGTTCGGGCTGTAACATCCTCGTCCTTCACATATCATATAACAGAAGGTTCGGCCGGGGCCTGACGCCATATACTACGGACAGTCATAAGAGTTACTAATAGAAACCATCAACTATGTACAAGCATCATATCACAGAGTGCATTCTAGCGGAAGTACTTTAAAGGTTAACAGGAACCCAACCAACTGAATGTCCAATAACATAAAGGTAGGAATGAATAACAAATACACAAATATTCTTGGCCTTAAGGCCTTACATTGTTCAACTTAAATTAAATTGTCTTGCTTATATCGACGCGCAGGTCGGTCACACATGAACAATAAAATAAACGGGTAATTCGCTTTGGCCTTCAACGGCCAGCTTTGCATTCGTGGGCTCCAGCCCGCTATTTCCCTCTTGGCTCAGCTACACTTGCACGAAACATTCCACCGCACGGTGGCAAACAAGAGCAATGGTCATCAATAGCTGACCAAATTATAACAATCACACCCCTCACTCGGGGTGGCAGTGCTCCTTCCTTGCAGGCATTAGTATAATTATATATTAGCAATCAAAACGTGAAACTTAAGCACTATTCACCATAGACGTTGACACAAACGCCCAACGCCCCGTGCTCTCAGGGAACATTCTTGGTGCACAGGACCACAGGGGTCGCACCACCATTCTCTACGACGGTCAACAACGTTTGAGCTTTCAGTCTCACAAGGGCCAAGGCCAGAGGCAATGCCCCAGTGCTATGACAAGTCATGTGTTTTACACATTGACCACTCCAAGTCGACCGACATAGATGAGGGTACAGTTCAGCCACATCCTGTGCTCAAATCGTCCGGCTCGCAGGCCTGACGCGGGTCAGCATCCTCTTTCCCTTTTCCACTTGATCCATAACTCTGTATGGATCCTAGGCTAGCACTCATGGCTACCAAAGCTGGGCAACTTAAGCTCACGCTCCAAAAAATGGCCCTCGGGTCTTCGAGAGACAGGCACCCACGACCTCCAGGTCCCATAAGATGGACTCCAGCAAACGACCACAAGGTTTCCAAGAAATAGGCCTCAACAAACAATACAAAGCTCACTGGGAGCTATCGCCGGCGATAATGCTACCGTCGCGCGGTAGGGGAAAGAATATCGATTCTTCCCCAACTCGGGTGTTTTCCTGGAGTCTACATCCAGTACTCTCAACACAGCCACCAGCATACCCCGCGACTCAGAAATCTACGTGATAACCACGGAGTCTTTTTCGGCATACAAAAACATACAAACATCACCAATCCAGACCAACCTGTCCAGATGTGCTTCACACAACATGCCTATTCCGTACTTCGATTCCGAATCTAAATGCAAAACTAACGGGGATACACGGATCTACCTGTCGGGAGAACCACTTCCACGTGTTCGTGGAGTGTCTACCCTCTAATGCCAAAAAGGATTTCACATGTTCAAGGAAGAGGATTGTTGCCCTAGAAGTCCGCTTCGGCGCCATGAAAGAGATTTTAAGTAGATGAATACGACCGCTATGGCTTTGCCTCCATAGATTCGAACTCGCCTTGCGAATCCGAGTTCCGAATCTCAAACGGCGGCGAGATCTTCCCTCTCCGGCGCTGCTTCTCCTCTTCCAAACATCCAACCCAAGTTTCTCAAACTCCAAAAGGATGAAGTGAAAATGGCCAAACCAATATTATAAATAGAGCTACCACCGCGCTGCATCGCCAATCAATGTCTCGATTCGCGTGCCATCGCCCAGGCCCTCCAACCACAAACCAACACGTGGCCACGCTGTTACAACTTCGCTATCTCCGCGTGATAGGATGCTAGTGCCTCGCGGTAGCTGGGGACGGATACGACACGACCACTCCCGCTACCGCCACGCGATAGTTACTACCATCGCGCGGTAGAAACCCGAGAGCTTCGACAAAGAAATTGCCAAGCTATCGCATGCGGTATCACTACCGTTGGGCGATAGCTTCCCGAGAGCTCGACCAAGTAAATGGCTAACGCTGCGCGATAAGAACCTACCATCGCACGGTAGTCTAGGTGTTGAGTCGCCTCGCCTCACTTAACGCTCTCGATGCCTGATACTACCGCCACATGGTATCAGCCTACCGCCGCGCGGTACCCTCTCTTCCTGCCTACAAAATTTTGGGGTGTTACAAATCTCCCCCACCCCCACTTAAAGAATTTCGTCCCAAAATTACATATTGCAGGAAAAAAAAGAGTATCAATACTACGAAAATATACCTCACACAAAAAGCTCGGGGAACTCTGCCTTCATGGTTTGTTCCCGCTCCCACGGTAGCTCCTCTCGACCACGTTGTCTCAACGGACCTTGACCATCCTGATCGAATTATTCCAAAGTTGCTTGACTTCTGAGTCTTCAATACGAATGGACTTGACCTTTGTTGTCAACCCACCATCAATCGGTACCTGATCCACCTCAATCACCTGCTTAGGCTCTTGCACTGCCTTCCATAATACAGATTTGTGGAATACATCATGTGGACCACTAAGCTCTGTTGAAAGCTTCAAACGATAAGTCACTTCACCAACGCGCTCCAAAACCTCAAATGGCCCAAGGTATCTCGGACTTAGCTTTTTCAATCATCGAATCCTTGACACACCCTTAAACGGTTTGATCTTTAGGTAAACCCAATCGCCCATGGCAAACTCAACATTTCTGTGCTTGACATTGTAATATTTAGCCTGCCTATCCTGCGCTATCAACAGTCGCCCCTTGATTGTCTGAACAATGGAAGTCGCATCCTCAACTTCCTTCCACTTATACAACTTTAACTAGCCCATCTCCAACCATGACAACGAAGTACGACACTTTCTACCATATAGGGCCTCGAAGGGCGTCATCTGAATGCTTGCATGGTAGCTGTTGTTGAAAGCGAACTCGATCATATATAAGTGATCCTCCCACTTTTCCCGAAATCTAGGGCGCACATACGAAGCATGTCCTCCATCGTCCCGTTTACCCTTTCGGTCTGATCATCCGTCTGCGGATGAAAGGCCATACTGAACTTCAGTTTGGTACCCAGCAGTTGATGTGTCAGCCTCCAATCATTAGACATGAAGCACTCATCTCGACACTCACGATGCTACGGGGTACACCGTGCAGTCGAACAATATTATCCACATACAATTTTTTCCAGTTTCTCCACCGAATCGTCTTTCCTATTCGGGATGAAGTGCGACACTTTCATCAAACGATCAACGATCACCCATATGGCATCATTTCCCTTATGTGATCTCGGCAGACCATGCATGAAATCCATGGATATATCGTCGAACTTTCATTCTGGTATTGGCAGAGACTTCAAAAATCCATCGGGCTTCTAACATTCAGCCTTCACTAAGGCACAAGTCTGACACTTTGCTACATATAGTGTTATGTCCTTCTTCAGTCTTGGCTATCAAAATAGCTTTTTCATGTCTTTATACATTTTCGTGCTCCTTGGGTGAATCAAGTACTTGATATAATGAGCCTCGTACATTAATTCTTCCCGTATTTTTCCCACCTTTGGGAAGCACAAACCACTATTCTTCCACAACAGCCCATTATCAACAGTAAACTGGGTATTTGACCATTCAAAAGACTCAGCCATGTAGCGTTTCATGCTATCATCCAACTCCAAAGTCTGCCAAACTCTATTAACAATGTTATATTATACCTCTGTCTAGTTCAGCTGTGCTTCAACACTAGACCTCCTATCTACACAAGAGATCTCTAAGGCCTCCAAATCTCGAATGAGATGTTCGTCATGCATCAATAACCAATTGGCCTGCGCGGGAGCTTTGTGACTTAACGCATCCGCAATCGCATTACCTTTGTCAGCGACATAATGTATCTTGAAGGTGTACTCCCCAATGAACTCCATCCACCTTCGCTGACACATATTTAGGTTCTTTCAATCCAACAGATACTTCAAGCTCTTATGGTCTGTGTAAATGTCGACCTTCACTCCGTACAGATAGTGTCTCCAGAGTTTCAGCGCGAATATCACAGCCGCTAATTCCAAGCCATGGACCGGATAATTCCTCTCATGCACTTTCAACTGGCGCAAACCATAAGCTATTACTCTCTCATGTTGTAACAAAACACAACCTAAGCCACTACCTAAAGCGTCGTTGTAGATCTCGAAGCCTTTTGTCCTACATGGAGAGACTAGAATAGGCGTCGTGGTAGACGACTTTTCAGTTTTTCGAAAGCTTGCGCGCACGCTGGAGACCAAACAAACTTATGATCCTTCCTTGTCAGGGTCGTGAGGGGTAAAGCTATCCGCTAGAAGTTCTCCACAAAACACCTATAGTAGCCGGAAAGCCCCAAAAAACTCCGGACCTCCACCACAGAAGACAACACAGGCCACTCCCGGATTGCAGCAACCTTTGCCGAATCCACTACGATATCCTCACCACTAATAATATGACCTAGGAATGCCACCAAAAATAACCAAAACTCACACTTGGAGAACTTGGCGTAGAACTGATTACTCCTCAAGGTCTCCAGAACAATATGTAAGTGCTTCATATGATCATCCTCGGTTTGGGGGTACACCAGGATATCATCAATGAACACTATCACGAACCGATCCAAATACTCCTTGAACGTCATGTTCACTAAGTCCATAAACACGGATAGCGCATTTGTCAGCCCGAAAGACATGACAGTGAACTCATAATGCACATATCGTGTACTGAACGTCATCTTGGGAATATCACTTTCCCTGATTCTCAACTGATAATATCCAGATTTCAAGTCTAGCTTTGAATACACAGTCGACCCAACTAGCTGGTCGAAAAGATCATCGATCCTCGGAATCGGGTACCTGTTCTTCTCTGTTAGTTTTTTCAATTCCCGATAATCGATACAGAGTCGCAGACTTCCGTCCTTCTTCTTCACAAAGAGGACCGGGGCGCTCCAAGGTGACGAACTTGGACACACAAACCCCTGCTCTATCAGCTATTGAAGTCGCTCCTTCAATTCTGTCATCTCTCTTGGTGTTAAGCAGTAAGGATATCGCGACACCGGCTTGGCACCTGGCACCAACTCATTGGTGAACTCAATCTCTCTCTGAGGTAGGGATCTAGGGAGATTTTTGGGGAAAACGTCGGCAAAATTCGACACCACAAGAATACTGGCCAAGTTAGACTTAGGCTTCTTAGCCTCTAGAAGGGTGAAGAATAGCTATGCACCCTCATAAACTACTTTAACTACTTGGAGAGCAGACATCAGCGTCTTGCTCAATCCCTTCATACAAGAGAAAGTAGTTTCTTGGCTTGTACTCAAACCCAGTTTGACAGTCTTCAAACTATAATCAATGAACGCGCATTGCTCCGAGAGCCAATCCATGCCAAAGATCACGTCAAACTCTACTATCTGCAGTAGAGACGCTTCTAAGTCAAAAGTTTGACTTTCGATCAGTACTTTAACGCGGCAGACTCTATCCGCGTGCATCGAACACCCATTTGGTGACAACACATCCAATCTATCTTTTGCAAAAGAAAAGGGCACTCTGATACGTGACATGAAGTCCTCAGATAAGAAAGAGTGTGAAGCTCCTGTATCAAACAGTGCTCGAGCTGGATAGTCCATAACCACGATAAAGCCTAGAACACGACAGTCATACGACCAAAACATACGACGCAATCTATGCAAAGTATTACAGCTAAAATCTAACACATACCTATCACCACATCGCCCTACTTGATGGCCTCCTGCTGGACAAGGTTGTAGACTTTTGGTTGAGCTGGAGCTTGATGGGATGCGGTTGACTCCACCGCCTTCCCTTTTTCAACAATTTCTCCTACCTTCTTCTCCGATTTGCCACTCCAACAGTTGCGGGCTATATGCCCCGTTTTGCCACAGTTATAACAAAGATTTGTTTCTCCTCGCCCAGACGATGCTCCAGTAGTAATCGACGAAGTAGTCGGTCCAGAAGTTTTGGGCTTCTTGTTCCACTTTTGGTACCCAGACTTCGACAAATTTGGAACTTTAAAGTCTTACCTCTTCACCGCTGAGTCCTTCTTACCTTGAACTCTATTCAGATCCTTCTCCAGAGATCTGACTGTATTGACCAAGACTAGAAAGTCATGTGTCATAGGACCTGAGAGTAGCAACCTCAGATCATCGCGCAGTCCTTTGTAGATCCGGTTGGTCATATGCTCCTCATCAGTAAAAGTGGAGCCAGCATAACGCCCCAATCTCGTGAACTCATGTAGGTAGTCGTCCATGCTACTGTCGCCCTGAGTCAGTCTCTGGAACGTATTCTCCATAGCTATTTTTTGCGCTGACGGATGAACCGTGCCAAAAATAGTCTTGAGAACTCCTCCATCGAGATATCAGCAAGTTGTCTTCCAGCGAAGTGATGTAGCTCTAACTCTTCCCACCATAACCTTATATCACTATCCATAAGGAAAGTGGCTATCGTAACTGTACAACCCATATTCGACGAGGGAGGGCCCTACCACCGCCAGGTCATCAAAAGTCAAAGGCAATAAGATAAGGTGGGGATCCAGACCAGCACCCCGGGCCGCGGAAGTTCGGGCGAGTATGGCGAGCTCCCCAGGCCAACGCCCAGGTGGCGACTATGACCAGATACTCGCCTCTTCCAGGCGAGCTCCCCGGGAAATCGCCAACTCGCCAGGGTGGGGGTATAAGTAAGACCCCCCCCTCTTTGGTTTTCCCTATAAATAGGACCCCAGGGTACGAAAGAGAGGACAAGCAAATCTCGGCCTGAGCCCTCGCGAGCTCCAACAACTGCCCTTGACTCGTTATTGCTCAAGCTCGCCTCCTTCGTACCTAGCTCGGCCAATCTGGTTGAGAAGGGGTTGCTTCTCCTAAGCAACTGGGTACGTGGTGGGACCTTCCTGCCGCAGCAACCTGGGGTCTTGTTTGCGCAATTTGCTTCTGTTTCCTGACCAGAGATCATCACCGGCCGACCAGTAACTTCAGGTTGCCTAGTCCGATTTCTGAGGTTGAGAAATTTCTCGGCTTCAACACTTGGTGCGGTGAGCGTGGATAGCGACCGAAGAAGAAAGTCGTGGTTGGAAGATGGCCGATGGTGGAGACCGGGGCGAGTTGGGAGGTAACTCGGTGGGAGCTGGAATCCCGGGGCAAGGTAGCGAGTATGTGACAGTGGCGGCTTTTGCAGAGTTCGCGAGGAGAGTGGAGAAGGCAATACTCGACGGGTTGTCCAATCCGCCTGAGGTGACGGCGACTTCCCCCCGCCGCCAGACACCCCCGGGCGAGGAGATACCAACTCGGCGAGCAGGGAAGGAGCCCGCTTGGGCGAGTGGAGAACAGGTGATCCCGCCGCGACATCACCCAGCGAGTAGTCAAGGAATCCGGTTTCGAGATCCGGAACTCTCGGCGAGGTATGGAGATGCTCGCCGATGGAGCGAGTATGACTGCTCGAGCGGGGAGGATACTCGCCGCCGCCAGGAAGGGAGGAGCCCCTTTTGCGACGAGATCCTCGCAGCCCTCGTCCCCCGACAACTTCAGAGAGCCGGTCCTCTCGTACTACTCCGGCAAGGACGACCCGGTGGGACATCTTCAGTGGTTTGAGGATGTGGTCTCCATTCGCAACATGTCCGATGCTCTCAAGTGCCGGCTCTTCTCCATTACCTTCAAGGGTAGCGCGAGAGATTGGTTCCACCAGCTGCCAGCCGGGTCAGTCTACTGCTTCTCAGATCTTCGAAGGGGCCTATTAGCAAGGTTTGCGACGTCCAAGCGGAGGAAGAAGGAGGCAACCGCCCTCTTCAAGATCGTGCAGGGGCAGCACGAGAGTTTGGGCCGGTACATCGATCGATTCCAGGAGGAGGTGCTGGAGGTGGAAGAGGTAGACGGGTTCACCTTGATGGTGGCCCTCAAGTTCGGGCTGAAGCAGGGTCTGTTCAACATGGAGTTGGGGCACAGGCTGCCCAAATCGTTCGAGGAGATGGTGGAGAGAGCCAATGTGTTCATCCAGGGAGAGGAGAGGAACAAGGAGTTCCTGGCACGGCTCGATGGAGACCGACCGCTTGGGCAAGACAGAGGAAGACTGCTGGAGAGGGAGAGGGCGCCGGAGGGGCGCAACGACAGGAAGCAGGAGAGGCCGCAGGGGAAAGAGGAGAAGGGAGAAAGGGGAAGGGAGATCAGAAAGGCGGAGAGGCAGGAGAGGCGGGAGAGGCCTCGAAGGCAGGAGGATAGGAGGCCCGTCGGAGGTCGAGAGACGAGGAGCGAGGAGAGAAGATTCCAGTACCCGAGGGATCTCCCCCAGTGGAGGCGGCCCCCACCATCAGGAGGAGAGGAGGACTTACAACCCTCGGGAGCAAGGAGGAGGAAGAAGGGAGACCATGGCCATCACGCAGCGAGCCGCTAAGCGCCGGCGGAAGGAGAGGCAGCAGGAGAGGAGGCAGGAAAGGCAGGGAGCAGGACAGCAGGAAGCGCGATTCCCCTCTACTGCGATATCCATCGAGTGGAGGGGCACGGAAGCTTGGCTTGCCCTGAGTTCTGGGAAGCAAGGAGGAGGATGGAAGCAACGGCGGCCGAGAGGGAGCAGCCGCAGCAGGAGGCCCAGGTTGGGCAGGTGGCTTACCAGGTACCGCAGAGGAGGAGAAACGAAGACAGGATCGACCAAGGAGGAAGGGGGAATGTCATTCCCGGTCCGGGAGGCGGACACGTTGGAGTAATCAACGGAGGGGCTGGGCTAGGAGCTTCCCGCAAGGGAAGTCTCCACCAAATCTACAAAAGGAGCGTCGCCTCGACGTCTCAGACCCCCCCTCCCTTGAACGAGATCACCTTCTCGGAGGAAGACATGCTCTGGAACGAGAACCCCTTCCATGACGCCCTGGTGATTCAAGCAGCAATCGAGGACTTCACCGTCGACCGAATCCTCGCGGATAACGGGAGCTCGGTGAATGTCATCTTCAAGAGAACCTTCGTCGGCCTTCAGGTGGAAGCGTCCCGGGTTCAGGCAGCAGATGGGCCTCTCTTCGGCTTCTCCGGGGAGAAGAAAGAGGTGGAAGGAGGAGTTGAGTTGCTGGTCACCCTCGGGGGAACTTCGATTCGATGCCGCTTCGTCATCGTCGACGCACCCAGCGGCTACAACGCCATCTTCGGACGGCCCCTCATCAACTACTTCAAGGCCGTCCCCTCGTCATATCATCAATGCCTGAAGTACTGCAGGGACGACGTCCAAGTCAGGATCAGGGGAGATCCCAGGGCCTCCAGGGAATGCTACCTGAATTCGGTCAGCACCATCAGCTGGATGGGCGACGCAGAAAGGTTGGAAAGGATGATGGAGCAGGAAGAGGGCATGCAAGCTGCTGAGGAGCTGGAGGAAGTAGAGGTGATCTCCCTGAGAGGAGAGCCAGAGCTGCTGAAGATCGGAGGAGCCTTGCCCCCGGAAGGGAAGGTGGAGATAGCTGCCTGCCTGCAGGAAAACGCGGACGTCTTCGCATGGAGCGCCGCCGAGATGCCAGGGATTGATGCTGATGTTGCCTGTCATCGCCTCAACCTGGATCCAGTGACGACCCCAGTCCGTCAGAAGCAGAGGAAGAGCGCCACCGCTCTGGCGGGACCAATCCGGGAGGAAGTAGGGAAGCTGCTAGAAGCAGGTTTTGTTTCGGAGATCCAGTATCCAGGTTGGGTCTCCAATGTTGTAATGGTGAAGAAATCGGGAGGGGGCTGGAGGCTATGTATTGATTTTTCTATGCTCAATAAAGCTTGCCCCAAGGATTGTTACCCCTTGCCTCAAATCGACGCGCTGGTTGATTCCGCCGTCGGGTTTCCCGTAATGAGCTTCCTTGATGCCTTTTCAGGGTATCACCAGATCCGGAAGCATCCCCCCGATTGCCGTGACGTTTCCTTCATCACCAGCGACGGATGCTATAGCTACAAGATGATGCCCTTCGGGCTCAAGAACGCCGACGCGACATATCAAAGAATGATGGATCACGTCTTTAGAGAGCAAAAGGGGCGGAATCTGGAAGTCTACGTGGATGACCTGCTCGTTAAGAGTAAGAGCGCCGCAGAGCACGTAGCGGATCTGACAGAGACCTTCGCCACCCTGAGGAGGTACAAGATGCGGCTCAACTCGGCCAAGTGTGTTTTCGGCGCGGGAAGGGGGAAGTTTCTAGGGCACCTCCTTACTCCCCTAGGGGTGGAGCCTAACCCCGACAAGGTGAAAGCCATCGTGGAGATGGCGTCCCCGAGGGATTCCAAGGAAGTTCAAAGGTTGACCGGAAGGCTGGCAGGTCTTAGCCGGTTTCTCTCCAGGGCCGGAGAGAAGTGTTCCCCATTCTTCAAAGCCCTTTGGGGGAACCAGAAATTCGAGTGGACCCCGGAGTGCGAGGAGGCCTTCATAAAGCTCAAACAACAGCTGACTCGAGCTCCTCTCCTTCAGGGTCCGCAGGGCGGTGAGGACCTCTTGCTCTACCTAGGGGTAGGGGCTGAAGCAGTCAGCTCGGTGTTGGTCCGAGAGGAGGGAAAGAAGCAGATTCCAATCTACTACGTGAGTCAGGTGCTAAGGCAAACCGAAACGCGGTACCCCATCCTGGAGAAGTTAGTCTTTGCCCTGGTAGTTTCGGCCAGGCGACTCCGTACATATTTCCAAGCCCACTCTATCAAGGTAGTCTCCGACCACCCCTTGAGGAGTATCTTGGACGGAGTGGAGCACTCCGGCAGGCTCGCCAAGTGGGCTGTGGAGCTGAGCGAGTTCGACATCTCCTACCCCCCAAGGGTCGCGATCAAAGCACAAGCCGTGGCGGATTTCCTGGCCGACTTCTCGGCCGAGGTCGAGGCAGACACGGATGTCTCTCGGCCGGTCCCCTGGAAGATGTTCGTAGATGGCGCGTCAGGGAGACACTCCGTGGGAGCCGGGGTGGTGCTGGTTAGTCCTCAGGGGACCAGGATTGAGCAAGCCGTCAAGATCCTTTTTTCGGTCACTAACAATCAGGCGGAGTACGAAGCCATGGTGGCTGGCTTGCGACTCGCCAAGGAGCTGGCAATCAGAGATATCAGGGCTTTTACCGATTCCATGGTGGCAGCATCTCAGATTCGGGGAGAGTTCGAAGTCCGAGATCCCATCTTGCAGCAATATCTGGTTAAGGTCAAAGGCCTGATCGGGGGGTTCCGATCCTTTCACGTTGAGCACGTGCCCCGAGAACGCAACTCCGAGGCAGACAATCTTGCGAAATACGGCCCTCGGGCTGGGGGAACCGCCATCGAGTTGTTTCGACCGTCCATCGAAGAAGGCGAGTTGATGGAGATCGATCAGCGGGCCTCGTGGAGAGATCCGTTCACCGCATTCCTGGCGACAGGCCGACTACCATCTGACGGGCAAGATCAAAGAAAGTTTCGGTATAAGGCCGCGTACTACTTGCTACAGGACGGCGAACTCTATCGCAAGACCATTTCAGGCCCTCTGGCCCGATGCTTGTCAGAGCTCGAGATTCCCCGGGTCCTCGAGGAGATTCACTCGGGAGAGTGCGGCAGTCACTCCGGGACCCGCACCCTGGAGCAAAGGATTCTGAGGCACGGTTACTTCTGGCCGACCATCCGAAAGGACGCAGAGGCCCATTCCAGAAAGTGCTCCCAATGTCAACTCTTCGCGCCCCTCGCGCTCCAGCCGGCTCAGCAGCTTCGCTCGATTACCGCTCCGTAGCCCTTCGCAATTTGGGGAATGGATTTGATCGGCCCGTTCCCTCAAGCTAGCGGGCAAAGGAAGTTTGTTCTGGTAGTGGTCGACTACTTCACGAAGTGGATCGAGGCTAAGGCTCTGGCCAGGATCACGTCTCAAATCGTCAAGAACTTCATCTGGGGGGAAATCACATGCAGGTTTGGGATCCCTCTGGCCATCATCACCGACAATGGGCCGCAGTTCGCCAGCCTGGAACTGGGGGATTTTTGTAAACAGTTGGGAACCGACCTTCGGTTCGCCTCGGTACATCACCCTCGGAGCAATGGGCAAGTAGAAGCCGCGAACAAGCTCATCATCAACTTGCTGAAGAAGAAGATCACCAACCTCAAGGGGAATTGGGCCGAACAGCTCCCTTCCGTCCTCTGGGCCCTCAGGACCACCCCGAACTCAGCCACAGGGGAAACACCCTTCAAGCTGTCACACGGGTCCGAGGCGCTCATCCCGGTCGAATTTGAGGTGCATAGTCCAAGGGTCATCGCAGCCGAAGACGGGAAGCGAGGAATGGCGGCTAGAGAATGAAGAGGCTCAGAGGCTCTCCCTAGATTATGTGGAAGAGCTTCGGGACTTGGCCTCCATGCGCCAGGAAGAAACCAAGAGGCGCATGGCGAGACACTTCGACAAAAACGTCCGCTTGAAGAACTTCCTCGCAGGGGACTTGGTCATGAAGAAGGTGGACGCCGCTGGGCGGGGAGCCGCCGTAGGCAAGCTCCATCCCAACTGGGAAGGACCTTTCATCGTCCAAGAAGCCTTGGCCACAGGAGGCTATTACCTACAAGACCAAGCGGGAGAGCAGCTGCCTGGGACCTGGAGCGGGGATGATTTGAAAAGATTTTACCCGTAGCGGTAACTCATGTATCTATTTCTGTAAACATACTTAATATACAAAGGATGCGGGATTTCATCTCTTTTGTGTTAAATGTGCCTCGAGGCTTCTGAGTGTTTCCATGGTCCGCCTCGTAGTCGACCTCGGGAGGCGGCGGTCGGTTTGTTCCTCATACATAGCCCAGTACGGATGATGGGACGATGCTTCGTGGTTTTAAGCGCTCTTGTAAGACTGAGCCTCTGCATTGTCGGCCGAGATCAGCTCCCCCCTTGCATGTCGGCCTATGTCTCCCCGAGTGCATCTCTCTTCTGTCTGGAGGACCTGCGAGGAACAGATCTGCACCCTGATCTCCCGGACTCGAGGAGAGGTCGGCCTCATAAAACACCCAGAGGGAGAAGATCTCAAGCGAGCAAAAAGACAGGATAACCTGCCAAAGAAAGGGTATGGACGAGCCCGAAGGGAGGTGTGTGGATTCCGAGTGCGTTCGAAAAGGACCCACGATGACCACCCCCACCCTAATCGTACCTGGAAGCGACCTTCACTGTCAAATCGGGATACGGGACTCCAACCCGTTCTCGCTGAATAGCCTAGTTCGGATGATGGGACGATGCTTCGGGATTTTAAGCGCTCTTGTAAGACCGAGCCTCTGCATTGTTGGCCGAGGTCAGCCCCCCTTTTGCAGGCCGGCCTAGGTCTCCCCGAGTGCATCTCTCCTCCGACTAGAGGAATTCTTAGGAACGGGTCTGGACGCCAAGCCCCCGATTCGGCAGGGGCAAGAGCATCTCTCCGGAGAGTTTCTTTCTTGTCAAGGTATCTCTGCGATTAATCTCCAAGTTATATAAGGATGCAGGATATTAACCAAGACTTCGAGTTGAGCAGCGTCGTAAGACCGGTATCCCCACGAGCTCCTCTCCTCGGGAATCGGCCGACCTCCTCGATTGTAATTCAAGACTTCGAGTTGAGCAGCGTCGTAAGACCGGTATCCCCACGAGCTCCTCTCCTCGGGAATCGGCCGATCTCCTCGATTGTAATCCAAGACCTCGAGTTGAGCAGCGTCGTAAGACCGGTATCCCCACGAGCTCCTCTCCTCGGGAATCGGCCGATCTCCTCGATTGTAATCCAAGACCTCGAGTTGAGCAGCGTCGTAAGACCGGTATCCCTACGAGCTCCTCTCCTCGGGAATCGGCCGATCTCCTCGATTGTAATCCAAGACCTCGAGTTGAGCAGTATCGTAAGACCGGTATTCCCACGAGCTCCTCTCCTCGGGAATCGGCCGATCTCCTCGATTGTAATTCAAGACTTCGAGTTGAGCAGCGTCGTAAGCCCGGTATCCCCACGAGCTCCTCTCCTCGGGAATCGGCCGATCTCCTCGATTGTAATTCAAGACTTCGAGTTGAGCAGCGTCGTAAGCCCGGTATCCCCACGAGCTCCTCTCCTCGGGAATCGACCGATCTCCTCGATTGTAATTCAAGACTTCGAGTTGAGCAGCGTCGTAAGACCGGTATCCCCACGAGCTCCTCTCCTCGGGAATCGGCCGACCTCCTCGATTGTAATTCAAGACTTCGAGTTGAGCAGCGTCGTAAGCCCGGTGTCCCCACGAGCTCCTCTCCTCGGGAATCGGCCGATCTCCTCGATTGCAATCCAAGACCTCGAGTTGAGCAGCGTCGTAAGCCCGGTACCCCCACGAGCTCCTCTCCTCGGGAATCGGCCGATCTCCTCGATGACGAGAATGAGGGGCCCGCGGGCTATGTTCGACGACTAAGCCCGGTTCAATTTTCGTCACGCACGAGCAGGCGAGCAGGCCTCGCGCGAGCAGACGAGCAGACCTCGCGCGAGTAGGCGAGCTGATCTCGTGCGAGTAGGCGAGCAGATCCCATGCGGGGAAGCGAGCTGGAACCGCGCGAGTAAGCGAGCCCCGGGGGGCATGCGAGTATGTCCCACACGCCACCCGCGCGGTTATCTCAGCAGATTCACGAGTATCCGGGTGCAAGGGCGAGTAGGTCCCGATGAGCGGATGGTCGATGTCGGGACCATCCCCCTACGACCTAGCGAGCGTTCCTCTCCGAGCCTATGAGCCTAGCGAGTAACATCCAGTCAGAAAGGAAAAAAACCAAAACTTTGTATAAATCATTAAGTCAAAAATCTGGTTTACAAAAAGAATATCGGCGAGCAACTAGGACTCGTCGTCGCCAGTATCAGGCCGATATTCATCATCCCCGATATCGCCGATATCTGCAAAGTCGTCGCTCTCTGCGCTCTCGCCGCTGCTGCTTCCGCTGCCGCTGCTGCTTCCGCTGCCGCTGCTGTCAGAATCACCGGAGCTGGTCGGCGACGACGCGCTATACGGCGGGACAGTCCCCTCGGCGAGCAGCTCGGGAATGAGCTCGTCGACAGTGAGCGGCTTCTCCCCCTCGACGAGCTGGCCCCCGAGCCTAAGGCGCGCGAGTATGACGTTCCCCGCCGCCCGCGCAATCTCGCGGCGAACGGAGGATCTCTCCTCCCAGAGGACGCGTGATTGCTTCACCACTCGCGCCGGGTCCTCGGGTAGCGGGGTTGAGGAGCTCAGCCATCCTTCAGCAGCGACCAGCCTCGTCTCCATCACTGCTGCGCGAGTTTGGGCCGCCTCCAGCTCGGCCTGGGAGGCGGCGAGCTTCTCCTCGCACTCGGAGAGTTTCTTCGCCGCTTCTATCTCGGCAGCCTGCGAAATGATCGACGTCAGGATCTATCAACGAAGCGAATCGAGCAAACTCACCCGAGGACAGCTCACCTCGAAGTCCTTCCAGCGGACTGACTGCATGCCGAGGTCGATGGCCTTCTTGGAAACGACCTTAAGGGCATCGGTCGTCTCCAACAGCTTCTTCGCCGAGTAGTGACCCAGCTCGGCAGACCGAGCGAGCGCACAGGCCGACTGGTGGGCGAGCTCCGACGGGGTCAGCTCCAGGACGGACTCCGCGTCGACCCGACCGTAGATGGCGTGGAGGACGGCGAACGCCTCCCCCTTGTCCTCCCAGTCAGTCGACCAGGACGGGAGGTTGGTGCTCAGCGACACCGAGTTGTCCCCCGCCGACCAGGTCACGAGCGGGCGACCGTAGGCGTCCACCACCCCCTGCCTGAGGCCGTAGTTGGGGTGGAAGTGGGGCGACTGGGCGCCCGTCGGCGACCGGCGATCGACGGATCGTGGCGACGAGGTCTTCGCCCTCTTCCTCGTGGGACCCTGCGAGCTGGCCCGCGACTTTCCCTTGACCGCCTTCTTCTCCCCAACGTCGGCAGGAGGGCGAGCATCCGACTGCGTGGCGGCGACTTCCTTCGCCAAAGGAAGCGGCTTCTCCGGAAGCTCGTTGGAAACTGCAAAACGCGCGACAAAGTTAGCTTCAGCGGCAAAAGGGCGAGCGAGTAACCAGGGCGCATTTCGAGCTCGGCTTACTTTCATTAGGGTGGACTGCCTCGAGCACGTTGACGTTTAGTCGCCAGAAAATGACGTCAAAGCGCCGACCGCGAAAGTATTCGAAGAGCTGCTCGCGAGCTCCTTCGAGGATGGGAGGAAGGAAGGCAGATAGCGAGCTGGTCGAACTTGCTCTCCAGCTCCATGTGGGCGCGAATGGCGGCCTGGCGATACTCGCTCCCAGATAGCCCGATAGCGTCGATGAAAGCCGCCCCAGAGGTCGCCGGGCGATCTGACAAGGCGGGAAGATGGATCGTCAGGTCAGAAAAAGCAGAGCAGTAGTCAAAGTAGTAGGAGGCTCACCACGGCGAGGAGATCGGGATCGGCGCGGTGAAGGAGGTCGCCCGGAGGTATCTCGCCTCCCCGAAGAGCTGCTCGGAAGATCGGCAGGCCTGCCCTGCCCGCGCTCTCCAGACCCTCGGCCGACGTAGTCGGGGTCTCCAACCCGCGGAGGAAAGTAGGGTGGCCGCGGCCTCTCCGGCTTCTTCACCGGCGGCGGAGCTTGAGATGAGCTCACAGAGTGGTGCAGAGCCCTCGGCGCAGGAGGCGGAGGAGGTCGCGGATGGTCCGACTTCGGCAGAGCAGACAGAGGCGGCGGAGGGGGCAAGCCGGTGCTCGGCGTCTGGCCAGGAGTGGCGACCGCGGGCGGCGGCGGCGGCAATGGAGCGCTCACCGGGGGTATCTTCCCGCCGCTCGCAACAACAGAGGCCCCCGTACTCGCCGGAGGAACCTCGCGCGCCGGCCCAGATGACCCGGCAGGAGTGGCTTTCGCCGGCAGCTCCTTACTCGCAGGCAGGGGGCCCTTCACCAATGCCGCCCCAGACGCCTTCCCCGAGCTGAGGCCTATCCTGACCGTGTAGGCGGTCTTGGACGGCCTGTCGGCCGCCAGGGCGAGTAAGGGCGCCGAGCTGAGGGGGACGACATCAAGTGCCGCGTCCGCGGCAATCGGAGAATCTGCATATGAAAAGAAGTCAGCAAAGGAGCAGCGACAACCCAGCAGGGAAGAGTTCGAGGTAGCGACCTGTCACGGTGACGACCTCGGCCTGAGACGCCGCGGACTCCTTCACGGCCGCGAGCTCCTCGGTCACTCCCGGGTTCTCCAGCGGGCTGCCCCGGGTCGACCCAGGGAGGTCGTCGAGCCCTAGGTCGTTCAACACCCTCTGGGTGCTGGACGACACTACGGGATTTTCAGTCGCCGCGGCGACCTGGTGCGGCAGTGGAGGCGAGCTGACCACCGTAGTGGCGGGCTGCTTGACCTTTTTCGCCTTCTTCTTATTCGGCGGGGGCAAGGCAGTAGGGTCATCCTCGCGCGGTCTTTTCGACCTGGCTATGCCGAGGAGGCCAGACAGGGCGGCGAGATTGTCCTTCAACAACTGCTCAGCGTCCGACATCTTCGGCGAGCTCCAGGGACCGTCTCAAAAACGAAGCCCCCTATTTATAGACTACTCTACCAGCAGACGACGTTGCGAGTTGACCATATACCCGGCAGGGATGCTCGCCGAATAGGTGTTGGATGAATCTTTCCGGGCTCCTATGTCGCCCAAAAAGAGCGGGGATTGTGTACAACCCATATTCGACTAGGGAGGGCCCTACCACCGCCAGGTCATCAAAAGTCAAAGGCAACAAGACAAGGTGGGGATCCAGACCAGCACCCCGGGCCGCGGAAGGTTCGGGCGAGTATGGCGAGCTCCCCAGGCCAACTCGCCAGGTGGCGACTATGACCAGATACTCGCCTCTTCCAGGCGAGCTCCCCAGGGAAATCGCCAACTCGCCAGGGTGGGGGTATAAGTAAGACCCCCCCTCTTTGGTTTTCCCTATAAATAGGACCCCAGGGGTACGAAAGAGAGGACAAGCAAATCTCGGCCTGAGCCCTCGCGAGCTCCAACAACTGCCCTTGACTCGTTATTACTCAAGCTCGCCTCCTTCGTACCTAGCTCGGCCAATCTGGTTGAGAAGGGGTTGCTTCTCCTAAGCAACTGGGTACGTGGTGGGACCTTCCTGCCGCAGCAACCTGGGGTCTTGTTTGCGCAATTTGCTTCTGTTTCCTGACCAGAGATCATCTTCTCGACCGGCCGACCAGTAACTTCAGGTTGCCTAGTCCGATTTCTGAGGTTGAGAAATTTCTCGGCTTCAACAGTAACCTTCTGTCATTCCTCTATCTCTGTTGCGGACATGACTCTCTTAACTCTGGAAAGCCAGTCCTCAGCTTGCGTTGGAGTCTTAGTCCCCAAAAACACTGGTGGATTAAAGCTCATCACGTGCTTTAGCTGTTTCTCAGTTGCTCTTTTCTGTACTGTCGACTCTGCCGCTACTTGATCTTCCATTATAGGTTCCGTTACGCCAAGCGATACATGACCTATTCTAGGATCAGGAGGCTGCACTTGCCTCCCTGGTTGGGCATTGATCATAGTGAACATTGCTTCAACCACCATACAGATGGTTTTAGCAGAAGGAGGGGTCGCAAGCGCGTCATTGGGCACATTACTCTCCGCAGAGTGTTGACGTTGTGATTGCTCTGCACCACTCCTCATCACCTATAATCATGAAATACTCATTTAGGCGACAAACAAATTGCCAACAAGCAATTATAAGAACACACAGGTTCCTCAAACATGTGTATTTTCATTCTTAAGTGGACATTCATGAGTTCCTTTATGTTATAACGGTAACGCACATGCATGTGCTCACCACCCCTTAAAAGAATTCGACCACAAATTCAAATAAGGAAGACCAACATCAGAGTCTGATACCAACTTTGTAACATCCCCGTCCGTCACATAACATATAACAGAAGGTCCAGTCGGGGCCCGATGCCATATACTATGGACAGTCAAGGGAGTTACTAATTGAAACCATCAACTATGTACACACATCCTATCACAAAGTACATTCTAGTGGAAGTACTTTAAAGGTTAACAGGAACCCAACTACCTGAATGTCCACTAACATAAAGGTAGGAATGAATAACAAATACATAAATAGTCTTGGCCTTAAGGCTTTACATTGTTCAACTTAAATTAAATTGTCTTTCTTACATCGGCACACAGGCCGGCCACACATGAACAATAAAATAAACGGCTAATTCACTTTGGCCTTCAAAGGCCAGCTTAGCATTCCTGGGCTCCAACCCGCTATTTCCCGCCTTGCTCGGCTGCACCTGCACGAAACATTCCACTGCACGGTGGCAAACAATAGCAGCGGTCAGCATTAGCTTACCAAATTGTAACGACCCCACCCCTCACTCGGGGTGGCGGTGCTCCTTCCCTACAAGCCTTAGTATAATTATATATTGGCAATCAAAACATGCAACTTAAGCACCATTCGTCACAAACGATGGCACAAACGCCCAACATCCCGTGCTCTCAGGGCACATTCTTGGTGCATGGGACCACAAGGGTCGCACCACCATTCTCTGCGACGGTCAACAACGTTTAAGCTTTCAGTCTCATAAGTGTCAAGGCCAGAGACAATGCCCCAGTGCTACGACAAGTCATGTGTTTTACACATTGACCACTCCAAGTTGACTGATATAGGGGAGGGTACAGTTCAGCCACATCCAATGCTCAAATCATCCGACTCACAGGACTGACACGAGTCAGCATCCCCTTTACCTTTTTTGCATGATCCATAACTCTGTAAGGATACTAGGCTAGCACTCATGGCTACCAAAGCTGAGCAACTTAAGCTCATGCTCCACAAAATGGCCCCTAGGTATTCGAGAGACATGCACCCACGACCTCCAGGTCCCACAAGGCGGGCTCCAACAAACGACCACAAGGTTTCCAAGAAACTGGCCTCAACAAACAATGCAACGCTCACTGGGAGCCATCGTCGGCGGTAATGCTACCTCCACGTGGAAGGGGAAAGACTATCGATTCTTCTCCTGACTCGGGTGTTTTTCTGGAGTCTACATCCAGTACTCTCAACGCAGCCACCTGCACACCCCGTGACTCTGAAATCTACGCGATAACCACGGAGTCTTCTCCGACATATAAAAGCATTCAAACATCACCAATCCATACCAACCTGTCTGGATTGTCTTCACACATCATGCATATTCCGTACTTCAATTCCGGATCTAAATGCAAAACTAATGGGGATATACGGATCTACCCGTTGGGAGAACCACTTCCACGTGTTCGTGGAGTGTCTACCCTCTAATGCCAAAAAGGACTTCACATGTCCAAGAAAGAGGATCATTACCCTAGAAGTCCTCTTCGGCGCCATGAAAGAGATTTTAACTGGATGAATACGACCGCTATGGCTTTGCCTCCCTAGATTCGAACTCGCCTTGCGAATCCGAGTTTCGAATCTCAAATTGTGGAGAGATCTTCCCTCTTTGGCGCTGCTTCTCCTCTTCCAAATGTCCAGCCCAAGTTTCTCAAACTCCAAAAGAATGAAGTGGAAACGGCCAAACCAATACTATAAACAAAGCTATCGTCGCGTGGTAATGCTAATCAACGCCTCGATTCAGGTGCCACCGCCCAGGCCCTCCAACCACAGGCCAACATGTGGCCACACCGTTACAGCTTCGCTATTGCCGCACAATAGGATGCTAGCGCCTCACGGTAGCTGGGGACGGTTACGACACGATCTCTCCCGCTACCGCCACGTGATAGTTACTACCGCCGCGCGGTAGAAACCCGAGAGCTTCGAGAAAGAAATTGTCAAGCTACCGCCTGCGGTATCACTACCGTTGGGCGATAGCTTCCCGAGAGCTCGACCAAGTAAATTGCTAACGTCGTGCGATAAGAACCTACTGCCGCGCGGTAGTCTAAGCATTGAGTCACCTCACCTCACTCAACGCTCTCGACGCCTGACGCTACCGCCATGCGGTATCAGCCTACCACCGCGCGGTACCCTATCTTCCTGCCTACAGAATTTTGGGGTATTACATGGGCCCAAGAATACAAGGTTAACGAGTGAGGAAGGCTGGCCCGCACTCACCCAGTGCCCAAAAGGGGGCATTCACATAGATTCAGAAAGGTAGTAGAGGCGGATGACCCTCAGGCGAGTGCGATCTTCATCGAGCACTCGCGCTTTAACACACATGTAAAGTTATCGCCAAGTCTGGTGAATTGTTGTCAGGTGGGCATTTGCTCCTCAGAGAATCCCGAGGAGGCGAGTGCATTGTTCTCCCGACACTCGCCCGTTCAGGTGATTTGTTCCTTCATGGATCACTGGCCCGGTGAGGTCCAGAGATAAAATTACCTGGATGCGCTTGTAGGGCTGCAAATAACCTTCCAGAATAGCAGATTTTGGTTGTTGGCAGACCACTTTTGGCTGCATATAGCTGTTTAGAATAGCGGAGCCTCGCTATTTGCAGGCCAGACTTTAAAAACTATAAATAGACCCAAGGGGGTACCCCAGAAGGCAAGCTTTTAAGCATTCCAATCTTTTTACTCTCTGATCTTCTAGTGCTTCCTGAGGTGCCCTTAGCTCAACACAGACTAAGGAGGGGAAGCACTTTAAGATCTTTCGGGTGTGTGGTGGGAACTCTGTGCTAGATGTAACACCTTCCCTGTAATGACCATATAATATGGGTCCGGCCGGGGCCCCACAATATACAGACGCCACAACTTAAGCATTAAAGGATGATATAAACTACCCAAACTCAAAACTCATATTACAACAACGGAAACATATAACTAAATAGGAAGTTATCCACTAATCCATGTGTATCAAAATGGCCTTAAGGACTTACACATCATAAGTCCAAAACTGAAAGACAACATAACAACATGCATGAGCACTCCTAGGCTACCTAGGCATGCAAGCCGGATTACATTTCATGAGCTTAACATTCAATCAAAACATAAGTAAATATAAGAAAGTTCGCTTCATGAGGCTTAGGCCTTTTTGGTCGGTGAGCTTGCTCCTGCTTGCGATCCTTGCCCTATAAAAATTTGTTGTAACGTAGGTCAGCAAAGACTGACCTCAACTGTATAACTAACACATCTCCTCCCGGCCATCCCTAGAGGACCCCGGGGCACTCCATCACCTTGCAGGTCAACACTTCGTATGCAATATATATAAACATGTAAAGCGATAAAACAAGTTTGGATGTCTCATAAACAAACATGTTTCTACGTTGAGCATATAGTAAAAGGGGCCTACAATGCAGCATGTATGCAAACCTGGGTTTCACCCAAGGCACCCTAAAGCGTATGAATCTAACACATCATCACGCATCATCAATCGGGTACTTCCATTTTCCCCTTTGGCATTCAAGCCGCAAACACATGGGTACTTCCAATTTCCCCAAATGGCATTCAAGCCGCTACACGGAACTCTTACCAAGGCCCCACCCGTTCGTGGGTCTCAAAACCCGGGCTTGCCTGCAAACTCTAACTTCTCACGTCAGGATTCCTCCATTCAAACAAACAAACCGATGCTAAGAACCCTCGCAGGACCCCACCCGCTCATGGGATTCATTGCCCGGGCTTGCCCAATGCTTGGCATTCTCGTCAGTTTCACAGAAGGGGACTTGTCTCGTCGGGACACTCTCCACACACGACTTACACGTCACGGGCTAGCCTACCGACCACGGAGACAAAGTCAAGCTTTCACACATCACAAAACATAGCCTTCCCACCCTAATCCACCATTCGTACTGTAATGTTCTTGTGCTCCAAGGAAACCATCTACCGTCACAACGGAGCTAACCTTGTTCGGTTCCGACTACACGTACTCACGTGAAATAAGGGGGACGTACATTACAAATGACATCTTGCCGCAACGGATTTCTAGCAAAATCCTTAAGGCTCTCTATGCAACATCACCGAGTCGGACTAACGGTCGTGACTACAGCTTCACCCACAATGCCCAATTCACTAACGGAGCAGATTTCTAATGCATTATCTTGACGGGGACTGACACAATCGACCCGGTGGTTTCTCTTGAACCATGACAACCCTAACCCCTCTCATTTGAGAGATTTGGTGCTTATATGCTTGAAATAAAAGCAAGAAAAGAAAAGATGTCATGCACACATCCTATAACCGAGAGGAGAAATGTCATTACCTTACGACCCCTCTTCCTAGCCATGGAATCTTTGTCTTGCACAGATGAAAATGAGCGCCTCAACGTCCTCTCCACGTATCTGGCCTCGGAATGACGATCGAAGCTCTGAAGCTCCGTCAATGGCGGAGAAAGCTCTCTTTCCTCCCCCGCTCTCCAACTCCCAAACCCTAACCTTCACCCGGAAAAGAGAAGAAAATGACGGAGAAATCCCGCTCAGCCTTTCTTAAGCCCTTTGGGCAGAGGATCCTGGGCCCTTGGATCGACTTTGATGTGAAATCGGACGGTTAGGAATTCAAACTATGAAACTCCACATTTCAGCCTTCGACTTTTGTCGAACTACCCACACATCAGCCTTCGACTTTCATCGAACGGCTCTGCGTTCGTCGAACGACCTGAGCTCGATGAACGACCCAGAGCTCGACAATCGGCCTAGAGTTCGACGTTCGTCGAACGACCAGAACTCATCGTTTGTCGAACGACTAGAGCTCGACGAACGGCCCAGAGCTCGACATTCGTCGAACGGCCAGAACTCGTCGTTCTTCGAACGGCCTTTGAGGATCCTATAATTTTGTCGAACTGCTCTGAGTTCCTTAAATTTGGGGTGTTATAACTCCTCCCCCCTTACAAGAATTTTATCCTCGAAATTATTTTTCATTCAGGAAGACACAAGAAAGATGTTGAAACAAATTCAAACATTGTTACAACAGCATTATACAAACAACATACCTGACGAAAAGAGTTCTGGGAAGTCCTCCCACATTGTTTGCTCACGCTCCCAAGAGAACTCATCTCGTCCGCAATTGTCCCAACGCACCTTTATGAGTTTAACCTCTTTGTTCCGCAGCTGCTGAACTTCTGAATGCTCTACGCCAACCGAACGGACCTTCGTCCTCAAGTCCTCTTCTACCGCTATCGTCGTCGATTCGATCACAACACTAGCCTCCACCAAGGCTCTCCGCAAGACGGAGACATGGAAGATATCTTGCAATCCACTCAGCTCCGCAGACAGCGCTAACCGGTAAGGTGCTTCACCAATACGTTCTATAATCTCGAACGGTCCCAAAAACTTCGAACTCAGCTTCTTGAGTCGGCGAATCCGTGAAACGCCTTTGAATGGCTTAATCTTAAGATAAACCCAGTCGCCTACTACAAAATCCACATTCCTATGGCGAGCATTAAAATACTTTGTTTGACGGTCCTGGGCAACCTTCATGCGTTCCTGGATAGTCCGCACCAATTCGCAAGCATCAACCACCACTTCTTTTCCCAAAAGTTTGGTGTCCCCCGCCTCTGTCCAAGATATCGGTGTTCGACACAGCCTTCCATATAAGGATTTGTATGGAGCCATCTTTATACTTGTCTGGTAGCTGGTATTATAGGAGAACTCTACCATGAAGAGGTGATCTTCCCACTTCTTCCCAAAATCAAGGGTACATATTCTCAGCATATCCTCCATTGTACGATTCGTTCTTTCTATTTGTCCATCAGTTTGTGGATGGAACGTCATACTGAACTTAAGCTACGTGCCCAGACTCTTCTGAACCAACCTCCAGTCTTTGGACGTGAAACGTCCATCGCGATCACTAACTACACTCTTAGGAATCCCATGTAGTTGCGCAATGTTGCGAACATATAACTCTACCAGCTTCTCCACACTGTCCTCCTTCCGATTTGGGATGAAATGGGCCACTTTGGTCAAGCAATCGTGGATCACCCAAATCGCATCGTTACCCTGCTGCGATCGAGGTAAGCCATGCATAAAGTCTATGAAGATGTCATCAAATTTCCATTTAGGGATAGGAAGAAGCTTCAGGAACCTGCCTGGCTTCTGACACTCGGCCTTCACTAAGGCACAAGTTTGACACCGACTCACGTACAAAGCTACGTCCCGCTTCAGACCATGCCACCAAAAGGATTTCTTCATATCTAAGTACATCTTTGTATCACCCGGGTGGATGGAGTACTTCGTAAAATGAGCCTCAAACATCAACTCCTCATGGAGCCTGCCAAATTGCGGTACACATATCCTTCCGTCCTTCCTCAGGATCCTATCAATCATCTCCCAGGCACTACCTTCGCCCGTTTGAGCTTCCACCACAAGCGGCCGAAACTCCTCATCCAAACTAGTTGCTTTCTAAACACGATCAGACAAGTCGTTTTGTAACTCAATCCAGTTCAAACGAGCCATGCTAGACTCGCCTCTTGCTACACACTCAATGCCAAGGGACTCCCAGTCCCGCACCAACCGTTCATCATGAGCTTCGATCCAATTCCCTTGCCCAAAGTATTTTCTACTCAAGGCATATGCTACCACGTTGGCTTTGTCTGGCGTATACTGAACCGCCACTTCGTATTCTCCAAGGAACTCGACCCATCTGCGCTGCCACATATTCAAGTCCTTCTGATCTAGAAGATACTTCAGGCTTTTGTGGTTCGTGAAGATCTCCACCTTCGCACCATACAAATAGTGCCGCCACAACTTCAACGCAAAAATTACCGCCGCCAATTCCAAGTCATGGACGGGGTAATTCCTATTGTGAGGCTTCAACTGCCTAGACCCAAAGGCTATCACATTGCCATATTGCACAACACGCAACCCCAACCGCATCCTGATGCGTCACTGAAAATCTGAAATCCTTTAGTCCCTTTAGGCAGACTTAGGATTGGAGCTGTCATCAGCCTTTCCTTCAGGGTATCAAACGTCTAATTGTACTCCTGAGTCCACACAAACTTCTGGTCCTTACGTGTTAGAGAAGTGAGAGGTAGAGCTATCCGCGAAAAGTTTTCCACAAACCTTCTATAGTACCCGACTAGTCCAAGGAAACTCCGAACTTCCGCCACGGTTCTCAAAATCGGCCAATCCCTGATGGCTTCAACTTTTGCCGGATCCACCACCACCCCATCACCACAAATCACATGGCCCAAAAATGCCACCTTCTCTAACCAGAACTCATACTTCGAGAACTTTGCATAAAACCGGTTCTCTATCAACACTTGCAAGACTATTCTCAAATGAGTTTCATGCTCCGCCTCCGATTTGGAGTATACCAAAATATTGTCGATAAAGACGATAACAAAAGAGTCTAAGTATTCCCGAAATACTCGATTCATCAAATAGATGAACACGGATGACACGTTCGTCAACCCGAACGGCATCACCGAGAACTCGAAGTGACCATACCTCGTACCAAAAGTTGTCTTGGGTATGTCCTCGTCTCGAATCCGCAACTGATAGTACTCTGACTTCAAGTCCAACTTAGAATACATTACTGACCCAACCAACTGGTCGAACATGCCATCTATCCGAGGAATCAGATACTTAATCTTGACCGTCAATTTATTTAACTCTCGGTAGTCTATGCACAACTACATACTACCATCTTTCTTCTTTACGAATAACACTGGCGCGGTCCATTGTGAAGTACTGGGTCAAATACACCCCTGCTCCAACAGTTCCTGCAACTGCACCTTGAGTTCGGCCAACTCCTTTGGTGCCATCCTAAAAGGAGGACGTGACACCGACCTATCCTCTAACACTTACTCAATCGAGAAATCAATCTACCGTCGAGGAGGTGCTCCAGGAAGCTCCTCAGGAAACACATCCTCAAATTCCTACACTACCAGCACCTCTCCAAGTAATAACCCGGAAAGGCGAACCTCCAACAATGCTACAAGAGCTACTCCTCCCTGGTTAACTGCCCGCACCAAATGCATGACCGAAATCAGGGAACATGCCACTCCATTAAGGTCCTTAAACTTAACTTCTGTCTGCCCTTCGCTTCTCAAGGTCACTACCTTAGATAGGCAGTCAATACTAGCACGCTGCTCTGCAAGCCAGTTGATGCGTAAGATCACGATAGTGAACCGGTCGCACAAGTAATATTAAATAGGCGAGTTTTCCCAAGTATCGATCTCTCAAGGAACACAGTAAGGTGGAGTTAATTTCGAGAAGGACTTGAGATTGAAGTCCTTAAGTTGACGTTAACTAAGGGGGGTTTTGATGGTTGTGATAAAAGAAAGTAAAACTCTAACAACTACTCCTATGCAACGCCGCTATGCGATGCTTCGCCAGGCAGGATGGAAGACTAGTCGGGCCGCTATGCACCGAATCGCTAGGCGGATGGGCGAGTAGGCTTGCAGAATGATGGTCGAGAGCACCTCTTCGTAACGCACGCCACTAGCAATTGCTAGTGCGGCAAGGGTGGATGGTGGTGAATGGAATATGTCGCACCTCAAGCAAATATAACGAAATACAAAATCACATAGACATGATTTAATACGAGCGTTTTACAAACTAAGTGCACATCATCTATAAATAAAGTTTACAACAATACATAAACAACAATAAAGGAAGAACAAGGCAAGAGATCGACCGTATCCAAAGTCTTGCTGAGGATTCACAGTTGGAATCGCCGGGTTGTCAATCTGCGTCCAAGCTCGGTCCTCAACTGCGTCTGGGATAGAGAAGGGCTGTCACCACCTTCCAATGGCCCATCTTCTTCGTGTCACGATAGCGGTCGAAAGTTACAAGCTTCCCTTTGCTTAATGGCTATGGCGTTAAAGCTTGAAATAAGCCCAAGAAATGATGAAGGAGGCCGAGAGGATGCTCCGACTTTGATTTGGCAGTGAAAGCTTGCCCGGAGCCCCTCCCTACGGTGGATGATGAAGGGAAATGGCGGAACCCTTTGTCGGAGATGAAAAACGGCGGAAGAAATCGATTGATCCGAAATTAGAGCGGGACCTGCGATATTTATAGAAAGCAGAATTGAACAATGTGCACAATCACGGGCGCCCGACCAGTGGTCGTGCGCACTATGGCCAGTGATTGTGCGTATTGGCATGGCAGAATAAAGAGAAGAACTGGGGTAACACGCACGAGCAATGGCGCATGACCGATGGTCGTGCGCACTATGTCCAATGGTCGTGCGATTACCCCAGACATAACTCCAGGAAAAGAGGAATCAATGAACACGATCAGTGGCGCATGACCGGTGGTTGTGCGCACTATGTCCAGTGGTCGTGCGATTATCCTAGGTAGAACTTGGAAAAACGGAGAATAGTGTGCATGATCAGGGGCGCGCGACCAGTGGTCGTGCGCATTAGATCCGATGATCGTGCGCAGTATACCTGTTTCCAAAAAGTCCCGGAACACGCACACGGCCCCTGCACCAACACTGATATGTTCAGACATTCCAGACAATCACAAAAAAGGAGTACAAACAACAAAAGCACAAAAATACACAACCACGAGCCTAAATGTGCACTTCCTATGGTAATAAAGATAAGATGAAAAATATACGATAATGAACTAAAAGTGAAGTGCAAGCAAAGGAAAACAAGCTCAGATGAGTCCGAAAATAGGTATATAAAATGGACTCATCACCAGTCCATTCCCAAAATCACATCGAACTCAACCAGCGGTAGAACCGATGCTACCAACATGAAGTCAACTCCGCCTAGACTCCAACAAATGCGCCCCTTATCCCCGGTAATCATGGAAGACCCATTGGGCATGCGCACCTTCAGCTCTGTGTCCGCCAAGAATGATTCAACTCTAATTATCCGAATAAATCTTTCCGCAAGAAAGGAGTGTGACACTCCCATATCAAACAATAGCCTAGCTGGGTATCCGGAAACTAGCACAAAGCCTAAATTATTGGCGACATACCTAAACGGTCGCGAAAGTCTAAAGCAAATAAATGAACTTAAACTTTATCATACCCGTCACCACATCGGGCTGGCGGATTGCTTCCTGCTGCCCACGGTTATAGGCACGTGGCTGCACGGGTTGAAACCGTGAAGCGCTCGACTCTGCCATCTTTCACTTCTCCGCCACGCTGGGCCCGGAGCGCACCGAATGCTCTTGCCTTGGTTCCTGTTCAGCTCCACCTTCAGTGCAAAAGCGAGCTATGTGGCCCGACTTGCCACACTTGAATCACGATAGTGATCCCTTAAAGTGAGACCCCCCATCATGTTGCTTTTCTCACCTGACTTGAAAGGATAAGGCTTCTTCTTCCACCCATTCCCTTCAGTCTTTCCTTGCGATTGAGAAGGCTTCCCTTCCCCTTGCTTGGCAGCAAAGCCCTTATAATGTTGGGTTTGCTCCCTATCGCTCTCCAACGTTCTGGCAGCCTCAACCAGCTTGTTGAAACCAGCATTCTTCATAGCAATAAGGGGTTGTATCAGGTTCTCCCTTAGCCCATGGTAGAAGAGGTTGTCCCTCTCCTCATCGTCTGTCATGGTCGTTCCAGCATAACGACCCAAACGAGTAAACTCCTGAACATACTCGTCAACCGCCTTGTCCCGCTACACCAAGTGCAGAAATTGCCTCTGAAGGGCTAACCTCGTCGACGCAGAAATGTACTTCTTTAAGAAAACATTCTCGAACTCTTCCATGGACGGGGTGCATCTAGGAAATTGACGACCATTATGGCTCACCCACCACAACTTTGGGTCTCCTTCCAACATGAAGGTCAAAATTCAGACTGCTTCTCCACTGGCGTCTCGACCTCCCTTAACAGTTCTTGAATCCTTGCCCACTAATCCTCCGCATCAGTCGGCATGCTGACCCCCTTGAATGTTGGAGGGTGGAAACTTAGAAAATATTTCATTTGTCGGTCTCCGTGCCTGACAACCACTCTTTCAGCCAAAGGATTTGCCTACCTGGCTCCTCCACCCGGCACGACTATTGTCGCATCCAGGGTAGCAGGAGTTGCTACCTGTGCAACATGGGTCACAACTTGTGCTTCCGCTACAGCTTGGGCCGCTACCATTGCTTCTACAAGCATGCGACAGAAATCGGCCGGGGTTACCCCCATGCCCAACGGACCTGGAGCAGTAGTACTGCTCGCCGAAGGTTCTTCTCGTGGCCTCGACATCCTCGCCTCGTTGCTTGCACCCTTAATAAAAGCAAGGTAAACACGAATCAGTCTCTATTTGCAAGACTCAAACACAAGGACACTCATGGTCCCGCAATACTCCTATGTGGATAATGTAACGACCCCGTCCGTTAAATAATATATAATAGAAGGTCTGGTCGGAGCCCCACACTATATGCCACAAACAGGCGGCGAGGTCACATGTTAATACCAAAACAGGTACTCATCCTAACACAGAGCATACTAGCGGAAGATTTTAACGTTAAACTGAACTCAAACCATGAATGTCCACTATATATAAACAACCACATTTATATATACTCACGAAGGAATGCACAACAAATACTCAAGAGTTTGGCCTTAAGGCCTTACAGTTACGCTTTACAAGCATGGATTACAAACATCGGCGCGCAGACCGGCCACACAGGAACATAACAAAATTCTTTGCTCAGCCTTTGAGGGCCAGCAGCAGCAGCAGGGGATTCAGCCCTTTATTTCTCGTTCGGCTCTCCAGCACCTGCACAAGGATAGCCCAACATAATGGTGGCAAACAAAGCAACGGTCAGCATTAAGCTAACCAATTTATAACGACCCTACCCCTTTCCCGGGGCAGTGGTATTCCTTCCCTGCAGGCAAAGCAGTTCACAAGCAGATATATCAGGCATTATGCCCTCACGCACAAGTAATACATCACAAATGCCGACCACGCGGCCCGACGCTCCGTGCACTCAGGGCACATTGTTGGTGTACCGGAATACCAGGGTTCCACCACCGTTCGAGGTCCGCAACCCAATGGTATTGAGCATTTAGTCTTAATGGCGCACATGTCTAAGACTCTCATTATGCCACCGATGAAAGCCCAATGCCTTGGCGCTCTCTTTTCAAGTCGACATAACGCAGGTCCAGATCCGCCACACCCCCCATTGCTCAAATCGTCATGCCATCGCTGAATACCGAAGTACTCATGGCCAGTTTATAGGCGCGGGTCGGTTTCACCTTTCCTGTTCGGCACTAAGCCTTTTTAAGAGCACACAGCTCACCATAGCCACACTGTCCTCCAAGGACTGGCTTCACAATCCAAAAAGGGGAGTTAATAACGTCCTATAAGATCGCTTGGCGGGTTTAGCAGAACTTACTTTCTGCACCCAAACTCAACCCAAACCTGCAGCATTCTGCAGTGTCAGAGAACTGGTCTTTCATACCATACAACACAATCATTACGAGGGTATTTTCTTGGAATTCCACTCCAGTATTTCCTGCTACTTCCCTTCACAGGTACAACCCATCGACTCCATAAACTACACGTTTATACGTGTAGTCTTCTCCGGTGCGCAAAATGAAACATCACCAATCCAGACCAACCTGTCCAGATGGGTTTCACATAGCATGCCTGTTCTGTACTACACATTTTCGGATCTATATGCAAGACTGAGGATTACAAGAATCAACCCAAGGAAATCCCTCAAAAGCCACCATTTGGTGGGGGAAATCCATACTCATGCCAAACGAAGGACTTCACATGTCCAAGGAAGAAAGATCGTTACCCTTGACGATCGCTTTGGAGCCATAGAAATCTAGCCGGATAGAAAGCACCACAACGCTCTTGCCTCCACAAATCTAGACTCGGCTCTCAATTCAGAACTTTGAAGCTCTATCGGCGGTCGGATCCCTTCTCCTCTTCCTTACTTGCTCTCCCTTCTCTCTATCTCCTTTAGAAAGAGAATAGCCAAGATAAATGAGAGATAACTCTCAATTACTGGACTTAATACATGATTGCCGCGGAACAGAGACCTACTGTGGGTGGTTCGAAATGGTCAGATTCCGCGGGCCGGTTAGAAGATCGAGTTTTCTAACGAAAGGAGGCAAGCGCACCTATCGCAAGTAGTACTCGGTATTCGGGAAAATACCGAGGTCGTATTATTCTCGGGGACGCGTTGATTATATCTACTCTTCCGGGAACACTATTATCTTACTAACAGTAAGGTGGGATTTTTTTAGTTTAATAAAAACGGAAAGAAAGAAAGCAGAATTTTGCTAAGTTAGTTCGATGACGGGTTAACGTTCGGCATCGAATCGAATTAAGACTAAAATAATTCTCAATAATTATTAAACTTTGTTTTTAAATTAATAAAAGGCACTTGGCCGTGGAGGTTCCAGAAATATGAGCGCACTTATCTCTAGGAATATTGCTCACCTAAACATTAAGACTATTCGACCGATCGTTAGACCGACGAAGGATTCCTCTTAATGCCCGCTTTAAGCTAAGAACCCCGCTATTGGGTGGGGAACCCAATCCGGCAGAACTACGTTTCTCCTCTTTCGAGGGGGCGTATGCGGTTCTCTTTACCCAAGGGGGATCGGTCCATACGTGCAGCCTCTCGGCGTCACGTATGGATAACGGAAATAGAGCCCACACATCGATTATGTGGTCCTATGCGTCGTTAACCCGGGGTAAACCTTAAGTCCTTAAATTAAAATAAAAATAAAGTTCTTTAATTATTTCAAATCATTTTTTATGTCCCAATGCTCTTCGATGCCGAAGGCTAAAAGAAATTAGCCACTCATCGGTATGGGGACGGCTTTATGTTTTTAAGTGAAGCGTGAGTGTAAATTTAAGTTCTGAACAATTATAAGAGAAAACATAAAAAAGGCGATTAGATAAATTGAAAGCTAATTGATGCAGGCACTCACGCACACTTCAAAACCATAAAGAAAATTAAATAAAGCAAGACCTACTCAAATGAGTAGGCGGTAAATAAAAGCACGCCATTGAACTCTTAACGAGTAGGCGGAAATAAATGCACACACACACACACTCTTCTTAATTGAAGAAAGCGATAAATAAAGCGGTAAAATTATCTCCTACACGCACGCACTCTACATAATTGAGAAAGCGATAAAATTGCAAGTCCCGGCTCAAATGAGTGGGCGGGAGTAAATTTACCTCATACACGCACACACTCTACTTGAAAGTAAAACACACACACACACTCTACAGAAAAGTAAAACACACACACACACACACTAAGTTTTCCTACTCAAGTGAGTAGGAAGAAAATGAAAGCAGGGCGCCATTTAACTCTTAACGAGTAGGCGGAAATAAATGCATACGCACACACGCACTCTACTGAAATGAAATAAAGCAGTAAAACCTAACTCATACACACACGCACACTTGCAAAAATAAGAAAAACAGAGTTGCCGAAAAATTAAAACAACTGCATTTCTACCGCTAGAATGCGGTAGAAATGCATAAAAAGTGAAAATAAAAATTAACCGAGCTAAAAGGTTTTGCAAATAAACGCAAAATGAAAGTTGACGAAAAATTAAAACAACTGCATTTCTACCGCTAGAATGCGGTAGAAATGCATAAAAAGATGAAATAAAAATTTACCGGACTAAAAGTTTTGAAATTAAAAAGATAAAACAAAGTGAGCGAAAAATTATAACGACTATATTTTCATTCTTATATTTTTATAAAAACTCCTAAAAAGTGAAAATAAAACAAAAAGGGGACAAAAAAAAGTTTTACAATCCTAAAAAGCCTAAGTTAAAGAAAAATGAAAATAACACTTTTAGGAGAGTTTTTATAAAGCCTTATGAATGAAAAAATAGGAGAAAGAGGAAAAGCTAAATCAAAAAAGGGTGCGGGAAATGAAAACTAGACGGATGGCACAACGGCTAGAAAAGCCGATAAACCCTAAATCTAACTAAGTTATGAAAGCAAAAAAAATGAAAACATAAAAGAAATACAAAAAGAGGAACGAAAAATTACTTAAGTAGGCGCATTCAAATGGATTAATCAAACAAATGGAGAGAAAAAGATTCATATTTTATTAAAATAAAAACCCTAATACAAACTAAGAGAGAGAGAGGGGGGAGAAAATCTCCTTACATAGGTTTGAAATCCAATTGGGCAGCACCTCCCCTAAGCAAAGTGGTCAAAAAGTGGACAAAATAAGCTTCCTGAAAGCTCTTATTTATAGGCAATTTTTCGGGTTGGTCACGCCCTAGGTCACGGGCGTGACAGGGGGCGTGTCACTACTGTTCACGAGCTGACCGGTTGACTGACTGGAGCTTTGACTTCGGGGCGAAAACGTGGCGGTCACGCCCCAGGTCACGGGCGTGACGACCATGTCACGGGCGTGACAGGTGGGCGTGACTGCGGGAGCTGGCAGTTCGATGTCGGCAGAGTTGACATGTTGACCAAGCTTGCGGGTCGTCCCCGACACGGGCGTGTCAGGCATTTGACACGGGCGTGACGCCGTGCGTGTCGGGCTGGGTTTGATGATGGCCGATCGTCGAGCTGGCATCTGTGGTCGGCGATCGTCGGGCTGGCGTGACACGGGCGTGTCGGCCAATTGACACGGGCGTGTCGGCCGATTTTTCTGACTTTTTGGACTTTTTTTCTGGAATTTTTCTGGAATAAAAATTAAGCTAAGTTAGAAATAATATTTACAAAAACAAGCAATTTATTGAATTTAAACTAATAAAAAAGACAAAAAATAAACGAAACGGACTTAAATAAAATACGAAAATATAGGTATAATTACAACTCATCAATACAATAGGGAAAGCCTTGGGCCATTAGATCCCAGATGAAGGAAATGAACGGCCACAAATTGCCCTGAAACCTCTATTTTTGGGCTGACACGGCTTGTGGCACGCCTGTGTTACAGGCCGTGTACCTTAAGCGGCACATAAACCGACTTAACCCGACCAGGACACGGCCATGTGACACGCCCGTGTTATAGGCCGTGTGCCCTAACATGGCTTCAGACATGCCTGTGTCTAGGGGTGTGCACGGTGCGGTTTGGTGTGGTTTTGGCCCAAACCGCAACCGCACCGTAAGGGCTCGGTTTTTGCCCGAGCAAAACCGCACCGCACCGAAATTATGCGGTGCGGTTTCGGTTCGGTGCGGTTTTTTGAGGTGCGGTTGCGGTTTCGGTGCGGTTTTTACATGTATTTTATATAGACTACAATTAAGCATCGCCCCCAGTAGCGTCAAGTTGAGCGTTCTATTTATAGAGAAACAGATTTTCTACTAGTACAGATGCATCTTTTTAAAACGGTCATGCTATTTTAGTATTTTATCTCAGATTCCATTGAGTTTATTGAAGGTCATTCCTTTGATTGCTTTTGATGAAGATTTTTCTTTTTCTACATTGTTCTCTCTAGCTTTGATGTCGAACAACACAATTAATTCCACGACACCTATCGAATTTTATCTTGTGAGTTTATCTCGGTCAAACAGTTCTTTGATCAAGTCACTGTTACTACTGTGACTCTTGACGAATTCTCAACTCTCATGACAACATCAAAGTAACCTATTATGGTTTGTACTTGTTGTATAAAAATCGAGGATGATTATCCACATTATCCACCTCCACCAAGTGTTGATACTGCTGATTCTCCACCTCCACTTCTTGGCATGATAATATCCTGTATGATCTTAATCTTGGCTCTAAGAAAGGGTAAGTGCACATGCATCACTCTTTCTATTTCTCAATTTATCTCCTTTACTTAATATACTTAAATGTGACGTCACATAATTAAAAAAAATTAAATACACAAAATATTCGGTGCGGTGCGGTTTTTGCGGTTTTCAAAATCCAAAAACCGCACCGCACCGAACCGCGCTCGGTTTGTAAAAGTTCAAAACCGCACCGCACCTAAACTACGCAATGCGGTTTAAAAATCGGTGCGGTTTTTGTGGTGCGGGCGGTTTTTGCGGTTTGCGGTTTTTCATGCTCACCCCTACCTGTGTCTAGCCCGTGTTCACCAGGCCTCATTGCCCTGGCCAAATCCAAAGAAGGACACGGCCTCTGACACGCCCGTGTCACAGGACGTGTGCCCCACTCAAGACACACTCGAGAGCCACTCGAGGCCGCCCTGCTCCACACTCGAGTACTCAGAGTAGGAAATGGCCTTGGACACGCCCGTATCATAGGCCATGTGCCTCACTCGAGACACACTCGAGACTCACTAGAGATCCACTCGAGTACACAGAGCAGGACACGGCTTGGGACACGCCCGTGTCCCAGACCGTATTGCCCAGCCTGCACTCATTCTTGAGATTTAGGGTGTTACAACCCTCCCCTCCTTACAAGAAATTTCGTCCCGAAATTTGCACACAGTAAGGAAAACAACAATCAAGATGTTATAACTTCACAAAAGTTTGATACAACTTGACACGCATTGTACAATAGTTTACACAAACAACTCGGGAAACTCAGCTCACATGGTCTGCTCTCGCTCCCATGTTAGCTCCTCACGGCCACAGTTGTCCCATCGGACCTTGATCATCCCGATTGTCTTGTTTCGCAACTGTTTATCGGCTCTATCCTTGATCCGAATGAATCTAACCTTCATTGTTAGCCCAAATTCGACCGATACACGATTGTTTGTAATCACTTGAGCTGGATATTTCACGGCTTTTCGAAGCACTGATATGTGGAACACATCATGAAATCCACTCAATTCTGCAGAAAGAGCTAGCCGATAGGCAACTTCCCCAACTCGCTCCACCACTTCAAACGGACCAAGATATCTCAGACTTAACTTTTTCAGACGCCAAATCCTGGACACACCTTTGAAGTGTTTGATCTTCAAATATACTCAATCTCCCAGCGCATATTTCACGTTCTGATGCTTGGCGTTGTAGTATTTGGCTTGCCTATCCTGGGCTATCAATAGCCTCTCCCGAATAGAGCGTATCGTCGAATTAATTTCTTCGACTTCCTTACGATTATACAGTTTAGATTCGCCTGCTTCCGCCCAAGCTAACGGTGTATGACATTTCCGACCATATAAAGCTTCAAATGGAGCCATACTTATGCTCACTTGGTAGCTATTATTATAGGCAAACTTTACCATATAGAGATGATCTTCCCATCTCTTACCGAAATCCAAGGCACACATTTGGAGCATGTCCTCCATCGTTCTGTTGGTCCTCTCAGTCTGGCCATCAGTTTGGGGATGAAAGGTCGTACTGAACGTTAACATTATTCCCAATAATTGATGGATTAGCCTCCAATCATTCGAAGTGAAGCGCCCATCACGATCACTTACGATACTACGGGGAACACCGTGCAGTCGTACGATTTGCTCAACATAAAGTTTCGCCAAGATTTCCACAGAATCGTCCCTTTTGTTCAGAAGGAAGTGAACCACTTTCGTCAACCGGTCTACGATCACCCAAACTGAATCGTTACTGCATTGAGATCTCGGCAAACCATGCTGAAATCCATCGAAATGTCATCAAACTTCCATTTCGGGATAGGTAATGACTTTAAGAAACATCCGGGCTTCTGGCATTCCTCTTTCACCAAGGCATATGTTTGACATTTAGCCATATAATGTGCCATGTATTCCTTTAACCCTGGCCACCAGAACAATTTTTTCATGTCTTTATACATCTTTGTGCTCCCTGGGTGAATTGAGTATTTTGTAAAGTGAGCTTCATACATCAATTCCTCTCTTAACTTACCCATACTTGGGACGCACAAACAACCCTCTTTCCTCAAAAGGCCGTCATCCCAGGAGAATTGGTCATTTGACCCATCCACTGCATAGCGTTGTAGACTTTCATCAAGTTCCGTTGCTTGCCGAACTCTGTCCGCAAGGTCGTATTGTACCTCCGTCCAGTTCAAGCACGCATTTGTTGTGGAATTCTTGTCAACATAATAAATCTCTAACTCTTCCAACTCCTGGATCAGACGCTCATCATGCATCTGCAGCCAATTTGCCCTTGACAGAGTCCTACGACTCAAAGCATCTGTGACCATGTTTCCCTTTCCGGGAGTATAATGAATATCTAGGGTGTAGTCCCCAAGGAACTCCATCCACCTCTGTTGTCACATATTAAGATCCTTCTGATCCAACAAGTACTTTAGGCTCTTATGATCTGTAAAGATATCCACTTTACGCCAAATAAATAGTGCCGCCACAATTTAAGTGCAAAGATCACCGCCGCCAACTCCAAGTCGTGGACGAGATAATTCCACTCATGAACTTTCAACTGGCGTGATCCATAAGCAACAACCTTGCCAAACTGCAGAAGAACACATCCTAAGCCGCTCCCTAAAGCATCACTATAAATCTCATACCCGTCTGTACCACATGACGATGTTAGCACAGGCGCCGTGGTCAAAAGACTCTTTAACTCTTCAAAAGCTCGTGCGCACTCCGACATCCAAACGAACTTCTGATCCTTCCTCATTAATGTAGTAAGAGGCAAAGCGATTAGTGAGAAGTTTTCCACAAAACGTCTGTAGTAGCCTGCCAGTCTAAGAAAACTCCCAACTTCTGCCACCGAAGATAACACTGGCCACTCTCTTATGACACTTATCTTTAACAGATCCACCGCAATGCCCTTTCCACTTACCACGTGGCCAAGAAAAACCACTTACGACAGCCAAAACTCACACTTTGAGAACTTGGCATAGAGCTTATTTCTCCGCAGGGTATGCAACACCAACCGCAAATGGTTCGCATGGTAAGCTTCAGATTGAGAGTACACTAAGATATCATCAATGAAGACAATCACAAATAAGTCCAAGTACTCTCGGAACGTTCAGTGCATTAGATCCATGAACACCGATGGCGCATTAAATAACCCAAACGACATTACAGTGAATTCATAATGACCGTAGTGTGTTCCAAATGCTTTCTTGAGAATGTCACCTTCCCGAATCCTCAATTAGTAATATCCATATTTTAAATTCCATTTAGAATAGACGGTTGATCCCACTAGCTGATCGAACAAGTCATCTATCCATGGAATCAGATACTTATTTTTCACTATCAGCTTATTCAACTCGCGATAATCAATACACAACCGCAGACTACCGTCTTTCTTTTTCACAAAAAGAATAGGTGCGCTCCAAGGTGACATACTTGGGCGTATGTATCCATGTTCCAGCAACTCTTGTAATTGAACTTTCAGTTCAGCCATTTCCTTTGGCGCTACGCGATATGGCGAGCGGGACACAGGTTTCGCACCTAACACCAACTCAATAGTGAAGTCGATCTCCCACTGGGGTGGTAACCTAGGAAGATCCTTAGGAAACACATCAGCAAACTCTGATACAATTGAAACATCACTCATACTGGCCTTTGGCTCATCAGCCTGAATATGCGTGAAGAATAACTCCGCGCCCTTCCGAACAGCATTGACGACTTGGAGAGCAGACATCAAGATCCCGCATACTCCTCGCATACCAGCGAACTTAGTCTCAAGCTCGGTATTCTGGCCCAGTGTGATATCCTTTGATTTGCAATCAATAAAGGCACGCTGCTCCGAGAGCCAGTCCATACCAAAGATCACATCAAATTACGATATCGGTAGCACAGATGCACTCAAGCAGAAATCCCAACTTTCTATTTGAACTTCCACGTCGCAAGCCCTATCCGCAAGCATCACACATCCATTCGGTAATTACATCTTTACGTTATATGTCGTCACATGACTAGGTACTCCAATTCGAGCTACGAAGTCCTTAGATAGAAATGAATGCGAAGCACCCGTATCAAATAGTGCTCTCGCCGGATTGTTCTAAATCAGGACAAAGCCGGTGACGACGTCACTTTGCTTTATGGCCTCCTGCTGGCCAAGATTATATACTCGAGGCTGCGCATGGGATGCAAAGGATTCCATCACTGCCTTTCCCTTCTCAGCATAAGACGCTCCCGTCTTCTTTTCCACCTTTGGCGGACCAACCCGACAATCACGGGCTATATGCCCCACTCTGCCACAAGTAAAGCAGGTACGAGACTCTTGCCTCGAAGTTGCCCCCGAGACAACTGTAGAAGGAGCCTGCCAGAAGACTTGGATCTCTTGCCCTGTTTCCTTTGGTAGTACGATTTTCCAGGACGGGGCGCTTTTAACTTAGACTTCATCATAGCCAAGTCCCTCTTTCCTTGCACCCGATTCATATCCTTCTCCAGCACACAAGCAGTATCGACCAACGCCTGAAATCCTTGGTTCACTGAACTCGAGAGCAGGAATCTCAACTCATCCCGCGACCCTTTGTAGAACCGATTGGTTTTACGTTGTTCATCAACGAAGATCGACCCCGCATAGCATCCCAACCGTGTAAACTCATGCAAGTAAGTATCGACACTACTTTCTCCTTGCGTTAGATGCTGGAACTCATTTTCCATGGCGATACGTTGTGCTGCTGGTAGGTGCTTTGCCAAAAATAGTCGCGAGAACTCCTCGATCGAGACTTGTGTTAACTGCCTGCCCGCTAAGTGGTGTAACTCTATCTCATCCCACCATAGTTGAGCCTCTCCTTCCAACAAGAAGGTGGCCAAGGTGACCTTCTGATCTTCCTCTATCCTTATCGCCATCAATATCCGCTTGATGCACGACAACCAATCCTCTGCCTGCGTTGGGGTTCCCACACCCGTAAACGTAGGAGTATTGAAGTTCATAAATTGCTTCAACTGCCGTTTAGCTGCTCGAGGGTCAACAACAACCTCAATAGGTTCTTGTCTCACACCACCCTGTTCTGGCCTCATTCCAGGCTGCGCCTGCCCAGTAGGTTGTGCATGAATAATCGCAAACAACACCTCAATAACTAAGCAGACTGTTTCTGCAGAAGGAGGAGGTGTAGGCACCTCAGCTGGTGTCACACTCTCATCAGAACGTTGGAGCTCAGACTGCCTAGCACCACTACGAGCCACCTATAGGTGAACAAGACACACTTTAGCGACCTTGCATAAGCAATCACAACAATATAGGAACGCGCAGGTTCCTCAAACAGGTGTATTTGTATTCCTTAGTGGACATTCAAGAGTTCATTAATGTTAAAGCGGGTCGCACATACACGTGCTTGCCACCCCACAAAAGAATTCGATCATGAATTCGAAAGAGGAAGACCGAGACAAGCTGATACCAAAATGTAACGACTCCATCCGTTAAATAACATATAATAGAAGGTACGGCCGGGGCCCCACACTATATGCCACAAACAGGCGGCGAGGTTACAGGTTAATACCAAAACAGGTACGCATCCTAACACAGAGCATACTAGCCGAAGATTTTAACATTAAACTGAACTCAAACCATGAATGTCCAATATATATAAACAACCACATTTATATATACTCACGAAGGAATGTACAACAAATACTCAAGAGTTTGGCCTTAAGGCCTTACATTTACGCTTTATAAGTGTGGATTACAAACATTGGCGTGCAAGCCGGCCACACATGAACATAACGAAATTTTTTGCTCAGCCTTCGAGGTCCAGCAGCAGTAGCAGTAGCAGGGGCTTCAGCCCTCTATTTCCCGCTTGGCTCTCCAACACCTGCATAGGGACAACCCACTATAATGGTGGCAAACAAAGCAACAGTCAGTATTCAGCTGACCAATTTATAACGACCCTACCCCTTTCCCGGGGCAGTGGTATTCCTTCCCTGCAGGCGTAGCAGTTCACATGCAGATATATTACGCATTGTGCCCTCACGCACAAGTAATACATCACAAATGCCGGTCACGCGACCCGACGCTCCGTGCACTCAGGGCACATTGTTGGTGTACCGGAATACCAGGGTCCCACCACCGTTCGAGGTCCGCAACCCAACGATATTGAGCATTTAGTATTAATGACATGCATGCCTAAGACTCTCATTATGCCACCGACGAAAGCCCAATGCCTTGGCACTCTCTTGTCAAGACGACATAACGCAGGTCCAGATCCGCCCCCCCCCCCCCCCGCCCGTTGCTCAAATCGCCATACCATCGCTGAATACCGAAGTACTCATGGACAGTTTACAGGCGCAGGTCGGTTTCACCTTTCCTGTTCAGCAATAAGCCTTTTTAAGAGCACACAGCTCACCATAGCCACACTGTCCTCCAAGGACTGGCTTCACAATCCAAAAGGGGAGTTAACAACGTCCTACAAGATCGCTTGTGGGTTCAGCAGAACTCACTTTCTGCACCCAAACTCAACCCAAACCTGCAGCATCCTGCAGTGCTAGAGAACTGGTCTTTCATAGCATACAACATAACCATACGAGGGTATTTTCCTGGAATTCCACTCCAGTACTTCCTACTACTTCCCTTCACAGGTACAACCCATCGACTCCATAAAATATACGTTTATACACGGAGTCTTCTCCGATGCGCAAAATGAAACATCACCAATCCAGACCAACCTGTCCAGATGGGCTTCACACAGCATGCCTATTCTGTTCTACATATTTCTGGATCTATATGCAAGACTGAGGATTACAAGAATCAACCCAAGGAAATCCCTCAAAAGCCACCATTTAGTGGGGGAAATCCATACTCATGCCAAACGAAGGACTTCACATGTCCAAAGAAGAAAGATCGTTACCCTTGACGATCACTTTGGAGCCATGGAAATCTAGCCGGATAGAAAGCACCGCAATGCTCTTGCCTCCACAAATCTAGACTCAGTTCTCAATTCGGAACTCTGAAGCTCCACCGGCGGCCGGATCCCTTCTCCTCTTCCTTCCTTGCTTTCCCTTCTCTCTATCTCCTTTAGAAAGAGAATAGCTAAGATAAATGAGAGATAACTCTCAATTCCTAGACTTAATACAGCAGGGAATGCCTTGGGCCATTAGATCCCAGTTGAAGGAAATGAACGACCACAAATCGCCCTGAAACCTCTGTTTTTGGGCTGACACGGCTTGTGACACGCCCGTGTCACAGGCCGTGTACCTTAAGTGGCACACAAACCGACTTAACCCAACCAGGACACGGCCATGTGACACGCCCGTATCATAGTCCGTGTGCCCTAACACGGCTTCGGACATGCCCGTGTCTAGCCCGTGTTCACCAGGCCTCATTGCCTTGGCCAAATCTAGAGAAGGACACGACCTCTGACACGCCCGTGTCACAGGCCATGTGCCCCACTCGAGACAGACTTGAGAGCCACTCGAGGCCGCCCTGCTCCACACTCGAGTACTCAGAGTATGACACAGCCTAGGACATGTCCGTGTCACAGGCCGTGTGCCTCACTCGAGACACACTCGAGACTCACTAGAGATCCACTCGAGTACACAGAGAAGGACACAGCTTGGGACACGCCCGTGTCCCAGGCCCAGCCTGCACTCATTCTTGAGATTTAGGGTGTTACAGATAACTTCTCTACGTGATACGATTATGTTAAATCGACCGCTAAACCTGACCTTGGACACTAACCTCCCTCTGATACAAAATTATAACACCTCCCCTGTAATGACCGTATAATATGGGTCTGGCCGGGCCCCACAACATATAGACGCCACAACTTAAGCATTAAAAGATGATATAAACTACCCAAACTCAAAACTCATATTATAATAGCGGAAACATACAACTAAACAGGAAGTTAACCACTAATCCATGATTATCAAAATGGCCTTAAGGACTTACACATCATAAGTCCAAAATTGAAAGACTACATAACAACGTACATGATTACTCCTAGGCTACCTCGGCATGCAAGTCGGATTACATTTTATGAGCATAACATTCAATCAAAACATAAGTAAATATAAGAAAGTTTGCTTCATGAGGCTTAGGCCTTTTTGGCTGGCGAGCTTGTGCCTGCTTGCGATCCTTGCCCTATAAATTTTTTTTGTAACGTGGGTCAACAAAGACTGACCTCAACTGTGTAACCAACATATCTCCTCCCGGCCATCCCTAGCGGATCCCGGGGCACTCCATCACCTTACAGGTCAACACTTCGTATGTAATATACATAAACATGTAATGCGATAAAATAAGTTTGGATGTCTCATACAACAAACATGTTTCTACGTTGAACATATAGTAAAAGGGGCCTACAATGCAGCATATATGCAAACCTGGGTTTCACCCAAGGCACCCTAAAGTGTATGAATCTAACACATCATCACACATCATCAATCAGGTACTTCCATTTTCCCCTTCGGCGTTCAAGCCACAAACACATGGGTACTTTCAATTTCCCCAAACGACATTCAAGCAGCTACACAGAACTCTTGCCAAGGCCCCACCCGCTCGTGGGTCTCAAAACCCGGGCTTACCTGCAAACTCTGACTTCTTACATCAGTATTCTGCCATTTAAACAAACAAACCAATGCTAAGAACCCTTGCAGGACCCACCCGCTCGTGGGCTTCATTGCCCGGGCTTGCCCAATGCTTGGAACTCTCATCAGTTTCACAGAAGGGGACTTGTCTCGCCGGGACACTCTCCATACATGACTTACACGTCACGGGCTAGCCTGCTGACCACGGAGACAAAGTCAAGCCTTCACACATAACAAAACATAACCTTCCCACCCTAATCCACTTTTCGTACTGTAACGTTCCCATGCTCCAAGGAAACCATCTACCGTCACAACGGAGCTAACCTTGTCCAGTTCCGACTACACGTACTCGCGTGAAATAAGGGGGACGTACATTACAAACAGCATCTTGCTGCAACGGATTTCTAGCAAAATCCTTAAGGCTTGCTATGCAACATCACCGAGTCGGACTAACGCTCACGACTACGACTTCACCCACAATGCCTAATCCACTGACGGAGTGGATTTCTAATGCATTATCATGCCGGGGATGGACACAATCGACCTGGTAGTTCCTCATGAACCATGGCAACCGTAACTCCTCTCATTTGAGAGATATGGTATAACACCCCAAAATTGTCGTAGGAGCGACGGGGGTCGTTTTTGGCCAAAACAGGTTTTTGGTGTAGGTGACACGGGCCCCGACACGGGCGTGTCGGAGGCCGTGTCGGGCGTGTCGAGCTCGAAGCGTCGAGCTGGCCGTGTGGTCGACGATCGTTGAGAGGCTGAACATGGCCTGGGACACGGGCGTGTCCCAGGGCGTGTCAGTCCCTCAAAGCCCATACTCAACGATCGTTGAGTGAGGTGTACACGGGCCGTGACACGGGCCGTGACACGGGCGTGTCAAATTTGATACGGGCGTGTCTAATGCCGTGTCACCAGGCCGTGTACCCCTCTGACTGCAAAGCGTTGATTTATTTCACACGGGGGGCGTGACACGGGTCCCGACACGGGCGTGTCGCATGCGACACGGGCGTGTCGGAGGCCGTGTCACATGCCGTGTGCTGGTTTTCAATTGGGGTCGAGACGGCGAATGAGCTACATGGCCAGGCACACGGCCGTGTGCCAACCCGTGTTCGGCCCAGATTTTATGATTTTGGATTTAATCCGGGCCGTTCATTTCCTTGGCTTTGGATCCGACGGTGGGGGGCTGCTCCTGGGTGGTTATGGCCGGGAAATAGGGTTTAGAAACCCATTCTTCTTTGGCCCATCTCTCTCTAAAAGTTAGAGAGAAGGGAGAGCAAGTTTGGTGGAGGAGTCCAAGATCCGGCCGCCGGAAGAGCTTCGGAGCTCCGAATCGCGATCCGAGTCCAGATCCGTGGAGGCGACGCCGTTGCGGTGCTTTCCAACCGTATAGTTTTCGATGGCGCCGCGGAAGAATGCAAGGGTAACGATTTCTCATCCTTGGGCATGTGAAGCCCTCTTTTCCTTTGCATAGGAAGCCCTCTCTCGCGAGTGAGCGAAGAGTTGGAGCGTTCCTTGGGGTAGATATGTGAAGTCCCCCTTGTGTAGAGTCCGTATGCGAAAACGGACGTAGGCATTGTGTGTGAAGCCTATCCGGACTTGTAGAGCCGGATCGGTGATGTTGCATTGCATTTGAACCGGGCAAGGATCCGGATGTTTGGGGGTTTTCGGGTTTTCTACGTGGTAGATTGCATCAGGGAGCCTTGGAGATTAACTCCAAGGTGCACCCGGAAAACTGGGCAAAAGCGGGCTTTGCCAACACGGTGGCCGGGGGCCAACGTGAACATAACTGGGTTATGTGAATATTGTGGTGAAAACGGGACTCGGTGAGTCTTGGCCTGCGCATATGGCTTAAATTGTCGTTGCGGTGTGAGCACGGGTCAGGCGGAACCGTACCCGGTCTATGTCGTTCGGTAGGACCGTTGGCATAGACGAGGGTCTTCGGCGGTCTATGGATTAAATTGCCGTGACCAAGGCCAGGAAGGCAAATTGCTCATATGGATGACCGTCCAAGAGGCGGTGGTGGATCGGGAACGTCTATGGCTTGAATTGACGTGACGTTGGCCGGTTCGCCGAGAATGTGCCCTGAGTGCACGGGGTGTGTGGCCGTGCGAGCCTACGCCTGTGGTGAGGTGCAAATACTTTATATAAATGCCTATGCTAATAAAGTGCAGGGAAAGAGCATCGCCGCCCCGAATGTGGGGGCGGGATCGTTATAATTTGGTCAGCATTGCTGACCGTTGCTATTGTTTGCCACCGGGCGGTGGTTTGTTGCTTGCAGGTGCTGCGGAGCCGAGCGGGAAATAGCGGGCTAAAGCCCTTGTTGCGGTGCCGGCCCTCGAAGGCCTAATTTGTTATGTTTTTCCCGTTCATTCATGTATGGCCGGCCTGCGAGCCGATGTCTGAAAACACTGTTTGGTTAAGTGAACATTGTAAGGCCTTAAGGCCAGTTCTCTTTTGTGTATGTACTCATTCCTGGGTTGTAGTGGACATTCATGCTTTGTGGCAGGGTTCTTATCTTTTTGCAACTTAATTAAATTTGCTTCCGCTAGGTGTTGTGTAGGACGCTCTGATTGGTTGTATGGTTTCAACGCGTAACCAACCGGTCTGTCCGTAGTGTATGGCGTCGGGCCCCGGCCGGACCTACTGCTATATGCTATGTGACGGATAGGGGTGTTACAAATTGGTATCAGACTACTGGTTTCGGTCAGGCTTAAATGAATTCGTGGACGAATTCACTTTAAGGGGTGGTGAGCACATGTGTGCGTCATCGTTATAACATGAAAAGAACCCATGAATGTCCACTTAGGAATGAAAATATACATGTTTGAGGAACCTGCGTGTTCCTATAATTGCTGTGTGCAGTAATTTTTGGGTCGCTTATCGGTGTGTTGCACGATTATAGGTGACCAGAAGTGGTGCTGGGCCGTCTGAACGGCCAGGTTCTGAGGCGAGCAGTGCGCCAAGCGATGCGCCTGCAACACCTCCGTCTGCCGAGACCATTAGGTTGGTGGCAGAAGCGGTCATGACAATGATCAATGCGCAGCCTGCAAGGCAGGTGCAGCAGCCCGCTCCTGCTATGGAGCAAGTACCTCTTCAGACGGCAGAGCAAAGGAGGGTTGAGCAGGTAGTGTTGGAGCCAGAGTTGCCTAGGAGAGCAACGGAAAGACAACTGAAGCACGTGATGGGCTTTCACCCACCTGTATTCACGGGCGCAGAAACCCCGACCCAAGCAGAGGATTGGCTCTCAAGGGTCAACAGGGTGATGACTGCGACGGAGACGGAAGAGTGACAGAAGACCACTATAGCAACGTTCCTTTTGGATGGGGACGCAAGGTTATGGTGGGAAGGCCTAGAGCTACATCAGCTGCGGGGAAGGCCGTTGGCTGAAGTTTCGATGGAGGAGTTTGCGAGGCTGTTCATGGCTCGATACCTCCCCTCGGCGCAAAGGATTGCGCTAGAAAGCGAATTTCAGAAGTTGGTGCAAGGGGATTGTACCGTTGATGAGTACCTCCACGAGTTTACTCGGTTGGGGAGATATGCCGGCGCTACCTTCGCAGACGAGGAACGCAAGACGAGCCGCTTTTATGAAGGGCTAAGGGATGATTTAAGGTTACTACTGTCGGGGCCCAAGGTGCAGGGTTTCATGACCTTGGTCAATTCGGCCCGGTCCTTGGAGAAGGACATGAAGAATGTCCAAGCAAAGAAGGAATCCGGTAGCAAGAAAGCGGAGTTCAAGACACCGACTACGTCGAAGTCGGGCTACCGCAAATTCTATAAGAAAGCTAAGACGTCGGGTCCAGCTGCTTCAGGTGCCTCGGGGGCAACTACCAATCGAACCCCGGGCGCTTGTTTCACGTGTGGGAAGCCGGGGCACTTTGCCCGTGATTGCTGGAGTGGACGCTCAAAGTCCGAAAGGAAACAAGGAGCTACCTACGAGGAGAAGGGCAAAGCGGTGGAGTCGACCGCGTCCCACTATGCCCCGACTCAGCCTAGAATCTACAACTTGGGCCAGCAAGAGGCCATCAAGCAAGCGGATGTGGTGACAGGTATGAGTTAATTTATGCAAGTTGACTTGAGAATACTATTACCTATTGCTTGTTAAGCTAATGTCTTTTGCTTAGGCTTTGTGGTGATTAGCGATAGTCCGGCACGGGCACTGTTCGACACTGGTGCTTCGCATTCTTTCTTGTCCGAACAGTTTATATCGCGCATCGGAGTCCCTTCTTCGATGGCGAAGGACAAGTTAGATGTGTTGCTACCGAATGGGTGCTCGATGCGTGCGGACAGAGTGTGCGCCGTGAAGGTTCACATAGGGAGCCAAGAGTTCGACTTGCTAGCGTCATTATTGCCGTTAGTAGAGTTCGATGTTATCTTTGGAATGGATTGGCTGTCAGAGCAGAAGGCTTGGATCGATTGCGACCGTAAGGAGGTCAAGCTGGGTGTAGGGCGGGAGACTACTTTCGAGGGGCTTAAGGGGTCGAGCAAGACACTGATGTCTGCTCTTCAGGTGGTGAAGGCAGTTCGTGCTGGTGCAGAGCTGTTCTTTGCAATAGTGGGGGCTGTGGAGCCAAAGTCCCCATTGGATAGCATCCCCGTGGTTTGCGAATACCCCGATGTGTTCCCGGATAGCCTTCCCGGAGCCCCACCGCAGCGAGAGATTGATTTTACGATCGAGCTCGTGCCGGGTGCCAAACCCGTGTCACGTGCTCCTTATAGGTTGGCGCCAAAGGAGATGGCGGAGTTGAAAGTTCAGCTAGAGGAGCTGATGGAGCAAGGATATGTGCGTCCAAGCTCGTCGCCTTGGAGCGCACCGGTCCTCTTCGTTAAGAAGAAGGACGAGAGTATGCGGCTGTGTATCGACTACAGAGAGTTGAACAAGCTGACGGAGAAGAATAAGTACCCGATCCCGAGGATTGATGATCTCTTTGATCAGTTAGTCGGATCGTCGGTATACTCCAAGTTGGACTTGAAGTCGGGGTACTATCAGCTGAGGATCAGGGAATGTGATATCCCAAAGACGGCGTTCAGTACGAGGTACGGGCATTTCGAGTTCACGGTCATGCCGTTTGGACTGACGAATGCGCCATCGGTGTTTATGGATCTGATGAACAGGACGTTCAGAGATTTCCTGGATCGCTTTGTGATCGTCTTTATTGACGATATTTTGGTATACTCGCAGTGCGAAGAAGACCACTTCAAGCATTTGCATTTGGTGTTGGAGACTTTGAGGAGGAATGAGCTTTACGCAAAGTTCTCCAAGTGCGAGTTCTGGCTACCCTCGGTAGCGTTCCTTGGTCATATAGTGAGTGGGGAAGGTATAGCGGTGGATCCGGCAAAGATTGTTGCGATACGGGAGTGGCCTGCGTTATCTTCTGTCGCGGAAGTCCGTAGTTTTCTCGGGCTTGCCGGATATTACAGGCGCTTCGTAGAGAACTTCTCGCGGGTAGCGTTACCTCTCACGAAGTTGACAAGGAAGGATCAGAAATTCTTGTGGACGCAAGAGTGCGTGCAAGCTTTTGAGGAGCTGAAGAGGCGGTTGACCACGGCGCCAGTGCTTAGTTCGCCGAGTGGGACCGAGGGCTTTGAGGTGTTTAACGACGCTTCGGGTAGTGGCTTGGGCTGCGTGTTGTTGCAGCATGGAAGTGTGATCGCGTATGGATCGCGTCAGCTGAAAGTGCATGAGAGAAATTATCCGGTGCACGACTTGGAGTTGGCGGCCGTGATTTTTGCACTCAAGTTATGGAGGCACTACCTATACGGCGTAAGAGTCGATATATACACCGATCACAAGAGCCTAAAATACTTGTTGGATCAAAAGGACCTTAATATGAGGCAGAGGAGGTGGATGGAGTTCCTGGGGGACTACACCTTCAAGATACATTATGTACCCGGGAAGGGCAATGCAGTTGCGGATGCGCTGAGCCGCAGGGCTCCCGCCCGAGCCAACTGGTTGTCGGTGCATGATGAGCGGCTAGTGCGGGAGTTGGAGGAGCTTGAGATCTGTTGCGTTGACAAGCAGTCGAGCGCCAAAGCAATGTTAAACTGGACAGAGGTGCAGTATGACCTGGCTGACCGGGTTCGGCAGGCATTGGAGTTAGATGACTCCATGAAAGAGCTTTTGGAGGCCGCTCTGGATGGGTCAAATTCCCAGTTCTCGGTGGATGATGGTTTGTTAAGAAAGGATCATCGGTTGTGCGTCCCGAGTGGGGGTAACCTCCGGGCGGAGTTGATGTACGAGGCTCATCATACCAAGTACTCAATCCACCCAGGGAGCACGAAGATGTATCGTGATCTCAAGAAGCTGTTTTGGTGGCCGGGGCTTAAGAAAGATGTGGCGTTGTACGTAGCTAAATGCCAAACATGCGCCTTGGTGAAGGCGGAGTGCCAAAAGCCAGGAGGATTTCTGAAATCCTTGCCTATACCGGAGTGGAAATTCGATGATATATCTATGGACTTTGTGCACGGATTGCCAAGGTCGCAGAAGGGGAACGACGCCATCTGGGTGATCGTAGATCGACTAACCAAAGTGTCGCATTTCATTCCGCATAGGAAGGATGATCTAGTGGAGAGATTGGCAAAATTGTATGTCGACAATATTGTTAGGCTGCATGGTGTGCCCCGTAGCATTGTGAGTGATCGCGATGGGCGGTTCACGTCAAATGATTGGAGGTTGGTGCAGCAGTTGTTGGGAACAAAGTTAAAGTTCAGCACAGCTTTCCATCCGCAGACGGATGGGCAGACCGAGAGGGTCAATAGAACGATGGAGGACATGCTCCGCATGTGTGTTCTAGACTTCGGGAAGCATTGGGAAGACCACCTTTATTTGGTGGAGTTCGCGTACAACAACAGCTACCAAGCGAGTATACAAATGGCGCCCTTCGAGGCCCTGTATGGTAGGAAGTGTCGCACGCCGTTATCGTGGCTTGAAGCGGGTGAGGCAAGGTTGTACAAGAAGCAGGAGGTGGAGAGTGCTACCTTGTTAGTGCGGATCATTCGGGAGCGCTTGTTGATCGCTCAGGACCGGCAGGCGAAGTATTACAATGCCAAGCACCGGAACGTGGAGTTCGCGGTAGGCGATTGGGTATACCTGAAAGTGAAGCCGTTCAAGGGGGTTTCGCGGGTGAGACGCTTGAAGAAGCTGAGCCCAAGATACCTTGGACCTTTTGAGGTCCTGGAGCGAGTCGGCGAAGCTGCATACCGTTTGAAGCTATCAGTGGAGTTGAGTGGATTACATGATGTGTTCCACATTTCTGTGTTGCGGAAGGCAGTGCAAGAGCCTTCGCAGGTGATCGCGGCTGATCAAGTGCCGGTGGACGAAGGGTTGACGACTAGGGTCAAGCCCATTCGTATCGAAGATGTTGAGGTCAAGAGGCTTCGTAACAAGGAGATCCGGATGGTTAAGGTCCGGTGGGATAACTGCGGGCGTGAGGAGCTCTCTTGGGAACGGGAGCAGACTATGCTCGAGGAGTACCCGGAATTATTCCGCGCAGGTACTGTTTTACTTTAAGTCCTATTTTCCGTTATTAATTTCGTGGACGAAATTCTTTAAGGGGGGTAGAATTGTAACACCCCAAAATTGTCGTAGGAGCGACGGGGGTCATTTTTGGCCAAAACAGGTTTTTGGTGCAGGTGACACGGGCCCCAACACGGGCGTGTCGGAGGCCGTGTCGGGCGTGTCGAGCTCGAAGCGTCGAGCTGGCCGTGTGGTCGACGATCGTTGAGAGGCTGAACACGGCCTGGGACACGGGCGTGTCCCAGGGCGTGTCAGTCCCTCAAAGCCCATACTCAACGATCGTTGAGTGAGGTGTACACGGGCCGTGACACGGGCCGTGACACGGGCGTGTCAAATTTGACACGGGCGTGTCTAATGCCGTGTCACCAGGCCGTGTACCCCTCTGACTGCAAAGCGTTGATTTATTTCACACGGGGGGCGTGACACGGGTCCCGACACGGGCGTGTCGCATGCGACACGGGCGTGTCGGAGGCCGTGTCACATGCCGTGTGCTGGTTTTCAATTGGGGTCGAGATGGCGAATGAGCTACACGGCCAGGCACACGGCCGTGTGCCAACCCGTGTTCGGCCCAGATTTTATGATTTTGGATTTAATCCGGGCCGTTCATTTCCTTGGCTTTGGATCCGACGGTGGGGGGCTGCTCCTGGGTGGTTATGGCCGGGAAATAGGGTTTAGAAACCCATTCTTCTTTGGCCCATCTCTCTCTAAAAGTTAGAGAGAAGGGAGAGCAAGTTTGGTGGAGGAGTCCAAGATCCGGCCGCCGGAAGAGCTTCGGAGCTCCGAATCGCGATCCGAGTCCAGATCCGTGGAGGCGACGCCGTTGCGGTGCTTTCCAACCGTATAGTTTTCGATGGCGCCGCGGAAGAATGCAAGGGTAACGATTTCTCATCCTTGGGCATGTGAAGCCCTCTTTTCCTTTGCATAGGAAGCCCTCTCTCGCGAGTGAGCGAAGAGTTGGAGCGTTCCTTGGGGTAGATATATGAAGTCCCCCTTGTGTAGAGTCTGTATGCGAAAACGGACGTAGGCATTGTGTGTGAAGCCTATCCGGACTTGTAGAGCCGGATCGGTGATGTTGCATTGCATTTGAACCGGGCAAGGATCCGGATGTTTGGGGGTTTTCGGGTTTTCTACGTGGTAGATTGCATCAGGGAGCCTTGGGGATTAACTCCAAGGTGCACCCGGAAAACTGGGCAAAAGCGGGCTTTGCCAACACGGTGGCCGGGGGCCAACGTGAACATAACTGGGTTATGTGAATATTGTGGTGGAAACGGGACTCGGTGAGTCTTGGCCTGCGCATATGGCTTAAATTGTCGTTGCGGTGTGAGCACGGGTCAGGCGGAACCGTACCCGGTCTATGTCGTTCGGTAGGACCGTTGGCATGGACGAGGGTCTTCGGCGGTCTATGGCTTAAATTGCCGTGACCAAGGCCAGGAAGGCAAATTGCTCATATGGATGACCGTCCAAGAGGCGGTGGTGGATCGGGAACGTCTATGGCTTGAATTGACGTGACGTTGGCCGGTTCGCCGAGAATGTGCCCTGAGTGCACGGGGGGTGTGGCCGTGCGAGCCTACGCCTATGGTGAGGTGCAAATACTTTATATAAATGCCTATGCTAATAAAGTGCAGGGAAAGAGCATCGCCGCCCCGAATGTGGGGGCGGGATCGTTATAATTTGGTCAGCATTGCTGACCGTTGCTATTGTTTGCCACCGGGCGGTGGTTTGTTGCTTGCAGGTGCTGCGGAGCCGAGCGGGAAATAGCGGGCTAAAGCCCTTGTTGCGGTGCCGGCCCTCGAAGGCCTAATTTGTTATGTTTTTCCCGTTCATTCATGTATGGCCGGCCTGCGAGCCGATGTCTGAAAACACTGTTTGGTTAAGTGAACATTGTAAGGCCTTAAGGCCAGTTCTCTTTTGTGTATGTACTCATTCCTGGGTTGTAGTGGACATTCATGCTTTGTGGCAGGGTTCTTATCTTTTTGCAACTTAATTAAATTTGCTTCCGCTAGGTGTTGTGTAGGACGCTCTGATTGGTTGTATGGTTTCAACGCGTAACCAACCGGTCTGTCCGTAGTGTATGGCGTCGGGCCCCGGACGGACCTACTGCTATATGCTATGTGACGGATAGGGGTGTTACATATGGTGCCTATATGCTTGAAATAAAAGCAAGAAAAGAAAAGATGTCATGCACGCATCCTATAACCGAGAGGAGAAATGTCGTTACCTTACGACCCCTCTTCCTAGCCATGGAATCTTTGCCTTTCACGGATGAAAACGAGCGCCTCAACGTCCTCTCCACGGATCTGACCTCGGAACGATGATCGGAGCTCTGAAGCTCCGTCAATGGCAGATAAAGCTCTCTTTCCTCCTCCGCTCTCCAACTCTCAAACCCTCACCTTCACCCGGAAAAGAGAAGAAAATGAGGGAGAAATCCCGCTCAGCCCTTCTTAAGCCCTTTGGGCAGAGGATCCTGGGCCCTTGGATTGACTTTGATGTGAAATCGGATGGTTAGGAATTCAAACTACGAAACTCCACATTTCAGCCTTCGACTTTCGTCGAACGGCCCACACATCAGCCTTTGACTTTCGTCGAACGGCTCTGCGTTCGTCGAACGGCCTGAGCTCGACGAATGGCCCAGAGCTCGACAATCGGTCTAGAGCTCAACGTTCGCCGAACGGCCAGAACTCGTCGTTCGTCGAACGACCAGAGCTCGACGAACGATCCAGAGCTCAACGTTCGTCGAATGGCCAGAACTCGTCGTTCATCGAACGGCTTTTGACGATCCTAGAATTTCGTCGAACTGCTCTTAGTTCCTCAAATTTGGGGTGTTACACTAGAGCCTTGGATCGGTTCTGGTTCTAAGTCTTTGGTCGTTCAAGCTCGCTAGGGAGAAGTAAGTGTGCGGTCACCCTTCCCCAAGAATTCGAACTCCACGGAAGCCGAATTTCGATTTCAACATTGATATCAGAATTTCATATCTTGAGGAGTGGTCATATCACGAGAGACCATCAATTCGAGTGAATTAAGGAGATGAGGAAGGCTTTGGCCTTATTTTATTCAATGTTAAAACACAAAAGCAAGAGGTATTAGGTTATGAGCCTTAAAAATATTTTTGGTGCCCACGATGTATCGTACTCCCATGTCTAAATAAATAATATGACTTAACTTGCTGGGGCCCACTTTCTTTTCCTCAAAATTTATTTTTCTCCTCTTCTCTGCTTCCCCCTGCTTCGCTTCTACCCCTTCCCCCTCAACGCCACAACCCCGCGGATGTGAAGACTCTTTTCCGGTTTTCACAGCGGAATTCAAAATCAAGCATAGTTTAAATAAAAATGTCGCAACATGAATTAATATAAGGATCCATAGTACAAAGAAAACATAACATTAAATTTTATTCCTTTATTTACACATTTACAGAAGATGTTTACACATAAAATAAATATCTAACTATATTCATTACAGAAAGCGTACTCATAATCTTCACGGGTAGCTTTATGTTTTTTTACACTTACTCGATCCCGATAAAGATCTTTAGCCATACATTTGCAAGATCCTTGGCGCGCTTTCGTTTCTCTTCTTTTGTTGGGGGAATCCTTTGCGGTGCACTCGGTAATGCTCATGTTGCCTAAAAAATGGGTCAACAATGGGTTAGTCATAAAAATATGACTATAGTAGATGTATTTTGTGAGCTGTTATACATACAAATAATAAGATATGACAATATGTATACATAACAATAAATAATTTTCATCATTTGCTCTCAAAGTTCACAATATTTCCTGATCCCCCTTGATATTTATTTAATTACATAATATAGGAAATGTTAAGGAATGCAACTTAAATGGACCTCACCCTTTTATGGCAAAAATATAGGCAAACCCCCTACTGGAAATCCATCAGTAGGGAAACTCCTACAACATAGGATTCAATCTGATCCTTAACATTTCCCTATGCAAAGTTTTATTATCTTTTTATCTTGTTTTATTTCTCTTGAAAAATAAGTATTTTGAAATAGGATTTTCCCTCAGAAACTGTATCATTTTTATTTTCTCACTCATATGTTTCATTGTGATACATTATTGAGTTAAACTAATATGCACAGACAGTGTTATCTTAAAGAAGTAAAATAGGAAATACTGAAAGACTTGAATAAAACATAACTCAATAAATAATAAACTCACAATCATTTTTCCTTTACCCATATCCTTTTTTGTCTCATCACCACATCCACCTTGTGACACCATCCTCTGGTTTATTGGCCTCGAAAACCACTGAAAATAGTACGCACTTTAATTGAGTTGCGTGTTTTTAATATTCGCAGCGTTGATATTAAAAGGATTAGACGTTTATGAAATATTTAATATTACTATCCTCCCACAATAATGCTAAAAGTAAAGGAAAGAAATTGGCTAGCCATAAAATGTCCTAAACAAGGTTGTCCAGCAAGAAATCATCCCCGATACATGGCTGCCAACATGAAATTACCCCCCCCCCCAAACAGCTCTTAAAACAACCACTAGCTGGTCACATAAGTAGCCACATAATAAAAATTAACAAGGAACGCTAACAACAAACTATATGAAGCACAACAGCCCCCAAACAATAGTGAAAACAACCAACTATAGTAGTAAAAACAACTAACTAGAATAGGGCACATCAATAGTGAAAGTTTTTGTAGAAAATAATAGTGGTTGGCCATAAATTAGGGCATAACAACAGTCCCAAAAAACAAGATAGCAATAGTATAAGCAAAATAAAAAGAAGAAGAGGTTCCTTACAGTGGGAGAAGGAGGAAGGAAATGTTGTACGATTGATCCTTCTCGGACACGTAGAATTTCAGTGAAGTCCTTCTAGAGACTCAAAAGGAGGCACTGAAGTAACCACGTAGCAGTGTAGAAGTGTAGTAGTAGTGACAGGAACTAAGGCTAGCAGCCAGGCAACCCTATAATAGCGGTACGGGGAGAAATGACACGACATAGGAGGCAACGGCAGGTCGCAGGAAGCAGCAGCAACCACCAAGAGAAAGAGGGAAAGAGAGGGAGAAAGAGCTTGCAGGAAGTTGGGAGGAGAAGGTGGCGGGAAGAAGTAGTGGCGCATACAAAGCCGGGAGCGGAAGGAGTCGGGGAAGATGAAATAGCGGAAGATGGTAAGGGCTCGTCTTTTTTATTAATAAGAATAAGCGGCAAGCGGTTTAGGTGAGCCAAAAATCATAAGTTCACCGATTAACTAGCTAAGTGTTGATAATTCATCCCAATATAATCCACCTGCCAACACATGGCTTCTAAATCAAATTCCACATGTCCTCACCTCAAATATAAAGTTGCTAGCAAATGAAGCCAACCTTGCCATCCAACTTAATCAAACTCAAAGTAACCCAAAACAACTTATAACTAATACCACTCACATAATCACATTATTAACACCCCAAATAAAATTAAATAACAATAAAGTAAAAGAAAACTAAAAAAAAAATACTGCATTTTGTTCTCATCATCGGGAAAATTAAAAACAAAAATTATGTTACACATTATTTGGGTCATCACAACTCTTTACTCCCTAAAAAAAACTTTCGTACTCGAAAATCTGAAGGTAAGCAAATTTTTATTTATGTATACAAAGGATTTACATAAAATGAACATTCATATAATGAACTACAAGTTATTTTTTCGATAAGGTTCTAATTTAAATGCTCGCGACTGGATCAATCGTTCTTTTTGTAACATCTGTTTACTGACACAAAAATATATTAAATTTTAGGGTATGTTCGCGAGAGAATTTGATCAAGCAATTAGTACGTCAAGGTATGACCCTATAATTATTTGCCGTGCGTTAAAATAAAAAAAATAATCTAAGAAATGGTGTCATGGCAATTCCATAATAGCAGGTAGATGTCTAATTTCCTAAGTAAATCAACGTTTTTCCAGTTTATCTCATCTACAGTTGTTGTTGAAGCATAAGACCGGGCGGTCTGCGGTTTGGTCCTGGCGGATTGTTGACTGTGCGGTCTAGCGGTTTGTTGAAGCATGAGACCGGGCGGTCTGCGGTTTGGACCTGGCGGATTGTTGACTGTGCGGTCTAGCGGTTTCTCTCCAGCAGTTGCATATCCAGGTGGTTGCTGCTATGGTCCGGCGGTCTAGCGGTTTGTCTACAACGACTTGGATATCTGGCGGTCTGGCAGTCTGGCGGTCTCCTTCTGCATCTCCCTCTGGTCTGTCCGGGCGGTTAGCCTGTTATCTAACCGCGCGGACTGTGCGGTCTGTACATATCAAACCGCCCAGTCTTTGTACATTTATTTAGTCCCACATTGTTAGTTTGTACTCTCCTCTATCTCCTCCATTCTATAAAAGGGAGGCCATACCTTTGTAAATGATATCTTTTTGGATAATAAAATTTTCATTATTCAAAGTTCCGGCTTGTTTTCTAGTCGTTTTCTCTCTACTTTTACATGGTATCAGAGCCTTCGATTTCTGGCTCCTGATTCTGTCCGCTCTTTCCGAGCGGCTTGTTCTGTCTGCCCGCGACCTGTCCTTTGCCGCGACCTGTTCTAGTCGCTGTGCTCTTCTTCTCTTCTTTAGTCGCCGCGACCTGCCTTATCGCCTTTCCCGTCTGTTCACGCGGTCTGCTCTCTTACCGCCCGACCTCTCTCCCTCTGCTTGTTCTGCGGCTTGGTCGTGGCCTCTCTGGCCGCTGGTGTCTGACATCTTGACCGCTGCATCTCTTCTTCCCGTGGCTTGTTTCTTAACCGCGCGGCTTCCCTTTGTTTTCCCTCTATGGCTCTCTCTGAGACTTCTACTGCCACCACTCCTGTTGCCAATCCGGTTCCCCCCCTCCTCCTACTCTTTCCGGAAATCTTGGCACTGTTTCTAAACTTGTTGGCTCCAATTATCCGGATTGGAGCGTTTCTTTCACCTTTCTCCTTCGCTCTCAGCGCAAACGTCATCACCTTACCGATGACCCTCCCCCTCCAGATTCTGCTCAATTTGACGAATGGGATGCGAGTGATGCTCTTGTCTGCACTTGGCTGGCTAACAGCCTCTCTGATGAATGCCTTCCCGTCATCCGTCATGATGAGACGGTCAAGGCCGCTTGGCTTCACCTTGCCGCTCTTTACTCTAAGGGGACCCAGACGTCCCGAATCTACACCCTTTATGCCGACCTCTTCGCCCGTCCTTCCATGACTCCTGCAGCAGCCTATCAGCAAGTTCAGGCTCTTGGCGCCGAGATTCTTCAAAATCGGCCCTTCTCCGCGGACGTGGCCACCCAACACAAACACTTCCAGGAACTCCTGGTTGTTTGTTATCTTCTGCGGCTTCCCGAGTCCTTTGATATGATCCGCCAGCAGATCTTGGGTGAAGCCGCATCTCCCACCTTGGATGCCACCGCGGCTCGCATCGCCGCCGTTACTTCACTTCTCCAGCGCCCTCTGTTGGCCTCCCCTCCTCCACCAGAGACCTATGCTCTCCAAACTCAGCGGGGCGGCACTGGTGGCCGTAGTCACACCGGGCCGCGCGGACTGTCCAGGTTTCTTTGTTCTCATTGTGGTCGTACCGGCCACACTGTTGACCGCTGCTGGCAAAAACACCCTCACCTTCGCCCCTCTGCTGATTCTTCCTCTCGGCCCTCTGCCTCTGTGGCCACGACCTCAGGTAGTGCTCACGTCGTTACCCAAGGTAAATGGCTGATTGACTCTGGTGCTACAAATCACATGACCGGCAATCCTCAATGTTTCTCTCTTCTTGAAACACATGATCGGTTACCCCCAGTACTTGTTGCGGATGGTTCTCCTTCCCCAGTTCATGGGACGGGCATGGTGCAAGTTACCCCGTCGCTTTGTTTAATGGACACTCTCTATGTCCCGAAATTTCCCTGCAACTTACTCTCTGTTACTACCTTATGCAAGCAACTTCAGTGCTCCGTCTTATTCACTCCTTCTTCTTGTTGTTTTCAGGACCCGAGGACCCAGCGGACGATTGCTACTGGGACTGAGAGCGGCGGCCTCTACTTCCTCGACAATGTCTCTGCTCTGTCCGCCTTCTCTTCCTCGTCCACCGACCTGCTTCAATGGCATCTTCGCCTTGGCCATCCTCCAGCTCGGATTCTTCGTCAGCTTCTTCCCCACTTACCTTCCACGGGTCCTCCGCTCGACTGTGACGCATGTCAGTTGGGCAAACATCACCGTTCCCCCTTCCCACCAAAGCAAGGCCGTGGTTCCTCTCGCCCCTTTGATCTCATTCATTCTGATGTCTGGGGACCTGCTCCTACTCTCACCGTTGGTCGGGGTAGCTCTTATTTTGTAACTTTTATTGATGATTTCTCTCGATGTACTTGGGTGTATCTGTTAAAAGATCGCTCTAAACTCTTTTCTGTATGGCAAACTTTTTATAATATGATTAAAACTCAATTTGAGGTTTCTATTAAATTTCTTCGCTCTGACAATGCTAAAGAATACCTTAGTCATGAGTTTTCCTCCTTTTGTATGCAACATGGTCTTCTCCATCAGACCAGCTGTGTTTACACCTCCCAACAAAATGGGGTGGCGGAACGTAAAAACCGTCATCTCCTCGACGTCGCTCGCACTCTTATGACGCAGATGCATGTGCCTCGCTCTTATTGGGGCTATGCTGTTGTTCTTGCCTGCTATCTCATCAATCGTATTCCCTCTACTGTCCTTCATGGCAAGACTCCCTTCTCCATTCTCTACCCCGGCAAGGAACCCTTTCCTCTCCACCTTCGTATCTTTGGGTGTACGGCATTTGTGCATGCTCCGTCCGCTACCCGGGATAAACTTTCCCCCCGCTCCACCAAATGTGTCTTTTTGGGTTACTCCACCACTCAAAAAGGCTATTGTTGCTTTGACCCCATTCTGCGAAAACAGTTTGTTTCCGCGGACGTCACCTTCTTTGAAAATGCTTCCTACTTCTCATCTCCATCTCCTCCTCCTCCTGACCTCTCTTCCTCTCCACCATAACCTTGTGTTCCTTCCACGCATATCGACGTCTCCCCTCCCATGTCTGCTCCGCCTCCTCTACCTGTTATACCTCTTTCCCCTTCTCCCGTTTCTCCACCGCCGTCTCTCTCAAGTCCCGGGCCAGCTTTCTCCGCCACGGACGCTCCGGTTCTTGAGGCTCAAGACGACCTAGATCTCCCTGTTGCTCTTCGCAAAGGGGTGCGGGCGTGCACCCAACATCCGCTTGCGGCTGTTGTTTCCTATGATCAGCTTACTCCTTCTCGCAGGCATTTTGCTTTGGCGATCTCGGCTACTACTACTCCTCGCACCTACCAGGAGGCTCTTGCTATTCCTCACTGGAAATCTGCCATGGATGAGGAAATCGCCACTCTTACTGAACGAGGTACCTGGACCCTTGTTTCTCCACCAGTGGGCACTGATGTGGTTGGCTGTCGATGGGTGTTTGTTGTGAAATTTCGCCCCGATGGCTCTGTGGAACGCTACAAGGCCCGACTGGTGGCCAAAGGCTATACTCAGACTTATGGGGTTGACTACTTTGATACGTTTTCCCCAGTTGCTCGCCTCAGCACCATCCGTGTTCTTCTCTCTGTGGCCGTCAACCGGGATTGGCCTATTTCTCAGCTTGATGTCAAAAATGCTTTTCTATATGGGGATCTTCACGAGGATGTTTACATGGAGCAACCTCCGGGGTATGTTGCTCAGGGGGAGACACGTGTATGTCAGTTGAAGAAGGCCATCTATGGACTAAAACAGAGCCCTCGGGCATGGTTCGACAAGTTCAGTAGCATTGTGGCTGTTATTGGCTTTGCGAGAAGTTCAGCTGATCACTCTCTGTTTATTCGCAAAACCGCATCGGGCCTTGTGGTTTTGGCAGTTTATGTAGACGATATTCTTCTGACCGGCGATGACCAAGCTGGGGTGGACTTAACAAAGAAACACCTCCGTCAACACCTTGTTACGAAGGACATGGGCTCCCCAAAGTACTTTTTGGGGATAGAAATCTCTCGGAAGCCTGACTCGCTGGTCCTCTCTCAACGGAAGTATGCTCTTGATCTTCTACAAGATGCAGGACTGACCGGTGCCAAACCAGCTCGGTATCCCATGGCTACTGGAGAAGACAAGACATGGACAGATGACTCACCTCTTGTATCTGATGTCACGAGGTATAGACGTCTGGTAGGCAAACTCATTTATCTCACAGTGACCAGACCCGACATCTCATATGCTGTTGGCAAGGTTAGTCAGTTCATGCAGGCTCCCAGGGAATGTCATCTTCAATCTGCCTTAAAGATATTAGAGTATGTCAAAGCAGCACCAGGAAAAGGGTTACTCTTTCAGAAGCATGGTCATCTGAGAGTTGAAGCCTATTCAGACGCAAGCTATGCGGATGATAAAGGTGATCGGAAGTCTACATCTGGGTTTTGCACCTTTATTGGAGGTAATCTTGTGAGTTGGAAGAGCAAGAAGCAGTCTGTTGTCTCAAGGTCGAGTGCAGAAGCTGAATATCGGAGTATGGCGTCAACCACGTGTGAACTAAAATGGATGAGGGCTCTCATGTTTGACCTAGGAGAGGTCTACGACTATCCTCTTCCTATGTTCTGTGATAACAAGGCCGCTATATACATATCTCAAAATCCGGTCTTCCATGAGAGAACGAAGCATATAGAAGTTGACTGCCATTTCATCCGGGAAGAAGTCTTGAAGGGACAGATTTGCACTCCGTTCGTCACCTCTGACAAAGAGCTGGCGGATATCTTTACCAAGCCGGTTTCTACTTCATTCTTCCACATCTGTGACAAGCTGGGCATGATTGATATCTATGCTCCAGCTTGAGGGGGAGTGTTGAAGCATAAGACCGGGCGGTCTGCGGTTTGGTCCTGGCGGATTGTTGACTGTGCGGTCTAGCAGTTTGTTGAAGCATGAGACCGGGCGGTCTGCGGTTTGGACCTGGCGGATTGTTGACTGTGCGGTCTAGCGGTTTCTCTCCAGCAGTTGCATATCCAGGTGGTTGCTGCTATGGTCCGGCGGTCTAGCGGTTTGTCTACAACGACTTGGATATCTGGCGGTCTGGCAGTCTGGCGGTCTCCTTCTGCATCTCCCTCTGGTCTGTCCGGGCGGTTAGCCTGTTATCTAACCGCGCGGACTGTGCGGTCTGTATATATCAAACCGCCCAGTCTTTGTACATTTATTTAGTCCCACATTGTTAGTTTGTACTCTCCTCTATCTCCTCCATTCTATAAAAGGGAGGCCATACCTTTGTAAATGATATCTTTTTGGATAATAAAATTTTCATTATTCAAAGTTCCGGCTTGTTTTCTAGTCGTTTTCTCTCTACTTTTACAGTTGTCATAACCGCTCCCCCCACCGTGTTATCGCTCAATTTTAAGCAACAACCCTCCGTAAACCCTATTTCTTTTATTTTCTTCCCCATGCGAGTGACAGAACCTGACCGTCGTTTCTCCCCTGCAGACGCGCGTGCCCCAACAGTCCTCCCATCTCCTTTGCCTCTAATTGTTGTCGCAGAGGGTTCAAGCTATCACTTCGCCTGGACCAGAAGTTGTCGACATATTGGTTTTCCATCTCTCTCCCGTATTCTAGTTGTCGACAACCGCGACAGGTGCCTTGTTTCTGTGCGGTGAGGTCACTAATAGCTGGTGTTGACCTCTGTCCTCCTTCCAGAAACCCAAAATATTCTTCCCTGCTTCGTGAGGAGGCCTTAAACTACTGCCTGTCGGGATTCTCTCTTGGATTCCTAGCCTTTTTGCGGGCCTTTTCCCGATTTGTGCCCGAGTTTTGGAAACCCTAATCGTCGAAGTCCTTCAAGCAATCCCTTCTCCGTAATACAATCCGTGTAAGGAGCCCTTTTTTTATCAGATTTCAGTTAACTTTTATGTTAAAACTTCATTATAGTTGTATGAAATTTTATTAGGATCTTGTGCGAAAACACCTAGTGAGGGTGAGGACGCATTCCGTATCAGAAATAGCAACCTCCACTATAGAGAAGTGGTAATTCTTTTCCTCCTCTCGAAATGAAACAATAATCCTAAAAATTTTGTAAGTCTTATGTTGGATAAATTCGTGTTAGGGTTTTGGGGGAGTGTTGAGGTGAAACTTCCTTAGCAATCGAAGGTGGAATCCATGATTCAGAATATTTTCTCAAAGGAAGCTATGCCGCCGCAATAAGTGTACGAGCGTCGCAGCACCATTGTAAAAAATTCGTATTCTTTCTGGTTAAACATATCAGATGGCTTGCATGGAAATATTTGTCTAACTCGGAAAAATTATTTATAGTTGCATAGGATTCTCACTACCGTTAAAGATTTGTAATTCGGTAATTATCCGAATAGAATAAGCAAAATATTATCAACTTCAAGATTGCTTTAGTAATCAGATCGCTAGAATTAATATAATGTACAGAACTTTTACACGTATAAATATACAAACATGAAATAATAAATCAATGAATATGGCTTCTAGTCGACTAAATTGATGTGACACCCTTTATCACGCATATATGTTCACAAGCAGAGTAGCACTAGATAGTAGAGGTTTATTAGGCACGGTTGAGACCTCCTCCCGTGTTTGATAGAGGCACACTTTCATTCTCATGAGCTGTAGTATACCCTATGAATCAAATTGTTTGGGGATGTATCCCGATTCAGAAGATTAGTAGATTCGAGTCTGTGTCTGTGAGACACTAGAATACTTAAGTTCGTTAGTAAGATTCGGATCATTAGATTAGTATTGCGCGATAGGAGCTACTCTGTCTAAAACTTTGTCGAAGAACAACCATAAGTGAAATTAGAACTCAATTTTAGACCAAACCCTAGAAACTCCTAGTTAACTAAATTATTTAGAACTTGAGTAAACTTCAGATTTTATGAGTAATTAGAACAATCATTTATTTTGTTAGTTTTATTTTTAAAAAATCATGCATAGTACAATAGCATACAATTTTCCTGTAGTACATAAATTACTTTTAAAGCATGCATAAATTTCTTTCAAAATAATTTTAGTATCACTAAGAGAAATAGTTTTTCTTACTCTCCTTTTGGGCTGACCCATGTTTGAGCATGTTTTTACAGGGGACCTAGGTGGTAAACTACGCCTAGGATGAGCGTGTTATTGGAGTCCTATAGTTTTTTTCCTTTCAATTGTTGTTCTACTTTTAGTACCTTACTGTTATGTTCTGGACTCTTGTCATATTAATGTTTAAGAATTTGTGTATATACTAGACATTGTGTAATATTTCAGATATTTAGTGGCTTGGGTCATTTTCTTTCTAGTGATTCTGTGAATTCAGCTTGATGAGGTACACTTTACCCTTAGTCTCAATTTTAGCTTCCTCTGTGAGCTTTCATTTCAATTCTGTCCATTTATGCATGTTATGAAATAATTTTAATACTGTTTTCTTAGTTTACTTCTTATCGCTGGACCCGGACGGACGGCTGATTGGTTGTTAAACTAGGTTGGGGTATTACACTTTTAGGACTTCTTGTTGAGGAACTGGAGCAGGAGCAGGCGTTGAAGCTAACGACTCAGTATGCATTTGATATAATTGTGGTTGCGGTAGGAGTGGTGGTCTTTGAGAGCTGGTTACTTTATTCAACAGTTTTGGACATGCACTTTTTATATACCCAGGTTTACGACAATAATAACAAAGTCCAAGTAGACACTCCCCTCGATGCATTCAACCACACTTCGCACATTTTTTTTGGAGTTGACTAGGATGCATTACTAGTAGCCGGGCTAGATTGGACTGATTTATTTTCTTTGTCCTGCACTTCATCCTGGCTTGGCATTTCCGTTATCATTTGTTACCATCATCTCGCTGCTTCTGAGATTTCTCTTGATCAATTTCTACTAATCGAGCTCTTTCAACCAATCAACCATATTCTAAGATATCCAAAGGGACTAATAAATTATAGATATCGTCTTGCAATCCTTAATGAAATTGCTGGTAGCGATCTTCTTCGGTAGATACGAGGGAATCAACATAGTATGCTAATTATGAGAATTTTGTTCCGTATTGCATGACTGACTTTGTTTCTTGAATAATTTGAAGGAATTGGTCGTGCAATACTCTTTTATCTGACCGCGGAACAAACCAGTTGGTGAATTCCTGTAAAAAGTTTGCCCAGGTCGTGATGCCCTGTCCAGAGTATTTCTTGGCGATGATGTTATCCCACCAATGTTTTGTCGCGCCTTCTAAAAGAAAAGATGCTTATCCAACTTTCTGATCTTTCGGAAACTGCATAACTTGAAAGATTGTTTCAAGTCGAAGAATCCAGACTTCCGTATCCAAAGGCGATAAACCTCCTCGAAAGATTGGCGATTTCAACTCCAAGAATTGTTTTAGGTCAACATCCAATTGGCGTTGATATGGTAAAGGTGCTATGGGAGGACGGTCAGGAGGTGGATTCATCGGGTTGGGCACAGTGAGGGGATCATCTTGAGGCATTGTTGGTCCTAACACAGCTAATATAAAAAATATTAATTTGAGTCCTTTAGCAATGACCAACACAAACTCAGAAGGACGTTGATGATGCTCATTGTCACTTCCCTCGAACCTTGTACTCTGATGGACTTCGGGATCTTCTCATAACTCATGATGTCAACGACTTGAGTAAATTTGTATAGGTTCCTCCAATGGAGTTTTAATTAATTACATTATATTATTGATGTTATTACTTTGTACTGCCCATGATCATAATTATTGAAAACTCTCTCTCTCTCTCTGATACCAAATTATGAAGACCTTTATTCCAATCTTCACAGTAGAATCCAGAATCTAGCATAGTTTCAATAAAAATATCGCAGCAAGAATCAATATAATGATCCACGGTACAAAGAAAGCATAACATTAAATTTATTTTTTATTTACACATTTATAGAAGGTGTTTACACATAAAAGAAATATCTAATTATATTCATTACAGAAAGCACACTCATAATCTTCACAGGTAGCTTTATGTTTTTTTTTGCACTTCCTCGATCCTTATAAAGATCTTTAGTCATACTTTTGTAAGATCCTCAACGCGCTTTCATTTCTCTTCTTCTGTTGGGGGAACCCTTCGCAGTGCACTCGGTGATGCTCATGTTGGCTAAAAATGAGTCCACAATGGGTTAGTCATAAAAATATGACTATATGAGTTATATATTTCATTATTTGCTCTCAAAGTTCACAATATTTCATGATCTCCCTGGATATTTATTTAATTACATAATGTAGGAAATGGTAAGACATGTAACTTAAATGAGCCCCACCCCTTTATGACAAAAATGTACCAAACTCCTTATTGGGAAATCCATCAGTAGGGAAACTCCTACATCATAGGATTCAATCTAATCTTTAACATTTTCATATGCAGAGTTTTATTATCTTTTTATCTTGTTTTATTTCTCTTAAAAATAGGTGTTCTGAAATAAAATTTTCCCTCAGAAATTCTATCACTTTTATTTTCCCACCCAAGTGTATTTTATAGTGATATATCAAGGAATTAAACTCATATGTACATACAATATTATCTTAAAGAAGTAAAACATGAAATAATGAAAGTACTTGAATAAAACATAACTCAAAAATTAAGAAACTCACAAACGTTTTTTACTTTACCCATGTCCTTTTCTGTCATATCGCCGCGTCTACTTTGTGACACCATCCTCTGGTTTCTTAGCCTCAGAAACCACTAAAATAGTGCGCACTTTAATTGGGTTGCATCTCTTTGATATTCGTAATGTTGATGTTAAAAGGATTAGACATTCATGAAATATTTATTTTTACTATCCTCCCACAACAGTGCTAAAAGTGAAAGAAAGAAATTGACCATCCATAAAATATCCTAAACAAAGGTTGTCCAGCATGAAATCAGCCCCCATACATGACTGTCAACACGAAATCAGCCCCCAAAAATCTCTTAAACAGCCACCAGCCGACCACATAAGATAGCCACATAATAAAAATTAACAAGAAAAGTTAACATCCAACTATATGAAGCACAACAACCCACAAACAACAGTGAAAACAACCAACTGTAGTAATGAAAATAACTAACTAGGATGGGGCATAACAACAGTGAAAGTTTTTGTAGAAAATAATAGTGGTTGGCCATAAAGTAGGGCATAACAGCAGTCCCAAAACATCAAGACAATAATAGCAGAAGCAAAATAAAGAGAAGAAGAGGTTCCCTATAGTGGAAGGAGGAAGGAAATGTTGCACGACTGATCCTTCTCGGACAAGTAGAAGTTCAGTGAAGTCCTTACAGAGACTCCAAAGGAGGCACTGAAGTAGCCACATAGCAGAGGAGAAGTGTAGTAGCAGTGGCAGGAACTCAGACTAGTAGCCAGGCAACCCTAAAATAACAACACAGGGAGCAACGACACGACACATGACACAGCGGCAGGTCGCAGGAAGCAGCAACCACCAAGAGAAAGAGGGAAAGAGAGGGAGAAAGAGCTTGCAGGAAGTTGGGAGGAGAAGGAGTTGGTAAGAAGAAGTAGCGACACACAGAGAGCTGGGAGCGGAATGAGTCAGGCAAGATGAAATAGCAGAAGATGATAAGGGATCGCCTTTTTATTAATAAGAATAAGCGGCAGACAATTTAGGTGAGCCAAAAATATTAAGTGCACCGATTAAGTAGCTGGATGTTGATAATTTAACCCAATATAAGCCACCTAGTCCCGTGCAAAAGTAATCGAAGAACCGAGAATCAGACCAAAACCGATCAGAACCAAACGGTTCAGGTCGGTTCCCACACTGGTTAGTTTGGGTACGATTCTTGGAAAAACATGAACATGTGGTTCGGTTCAGTTCTCGATTCTCATGGTCGGGTAACCGAGAACCGAACCGAACCGTATGTTTTAATAAACTTGGTTTGGATACGCATAACTGACATAAGACCTGCACATATATATTAGGCCTACATCAGGTAATATATTAATATAATTTGGTCAAATATAAAATAATGAAATATTAATAGTGTGTTAACTCAAATACATAATAATAATATTTAATAACATGATTTGGACTTTGGAAATTTAATATATTAACATAATCTCAAATCTCATTTTCCCAGTCCCGTGAATTCAATCTCCCGTGATTTTATAAATTTCCATGAAACAGAATTTAAGGAACCGAACCAGTACTGAACTGATATTTTCGGTTCAGTTCTGGTTCTACATTGTAGAACCATGGGTCGGTTCCGGTTCCAAAAATTTGGAACCGAACCTACACGGGTCGGTTCTTAGTTCTAAGTAGAACCGAACCGAGCCGATCTTATTTGCACCCCTAAAACCACCCGCCAACATATGGCTACTAAATCAAATTCCACATGTCCTCACCTAAAACATAAAGCTGACAGCAAATGAAGCCAATCATGCCAGCCAACTTAATCAAACTCAAAGTAAGCCAAAATAGCTTATAACTAATACCACTCACATAATCACGCTATTAGCACCCCCCAAAAAAATTAAATAATAATAAAGTAAAAGAAAACTCGAAAAAATATTACTGCATTTTGTCCTCATCATCGAGAAAATTAAAAACAAAAATTATGTTACACATTATTTGGGTCATCACAACGGAAATGCCACTTTTTTAGGGTTTGAGTTTCACACAACTCATCTTTGCCATTATCTCTTTCCTCTCCCTCGACTCCGTAGTTCTAGGGTTTTTCACCAGGATGTCGAGCAACTGGATCGGGCTGAAGAACGATGGAAGAACACCAATTTATCATTACTAAGGGTGGCTTCCTCCTTGAAGGTATAAGGTAGCAATATACAATTTTCAATTTTTTTGTTGTTCAAGCCTTTTTTCGGGTGATTAGAAGTATTTCTTTCTCGGTTTTAAATATTTTGGGTCATTCCAGTTACATTTGTAACATCATTAATGACTAAGTGTGTTGTTTTTAGTTTAGTTTTGATGTTCCAGTTGTTTTATTGTGATTACAGATGTATTATTTGTTTTCTTGCCGTAGATTTGTTGTTTCCAGCTGTAACCTTGCACATTACAGTTGTAATTTTTAAAATTCCAGTTACAATCTATTTTATTTCAGTTATAATCTATTGTATTCCAGTTTTAATCCGTTATTTTCCCGTTTTAACCCGATGCTTTCTGATTGCAGATGCCAGGTTCCAGTTATCTGCACAGCATATGCACTGTAAAATTTTTCAAACAAAATGCTAAATCTTTATTAGATGTCCTCTCTGATGACTCCAAAATGTCTCTCTGGGAAATTAAGATTCTAGATTTGTTGAGTATGTCCGATATTCTACAAAATATTTTGCTATTATATTATATTTTGAAGTCGTACTGTGCCAAAAGAAATGCTTTCCTCTTGGGTAGTTTTTATGTTAAACTAACTGTAAATCACATTGCATGCATTCTCTGCCTTCCAAACCGTGGAAGGGAATTTCATTTTGAGAGAACTCCTTTATCCAACTACATGCATAAGGACTTGGTACATGAGCTATCTGATATCACAGTTGAGCAGAGCTCACTAACCCTAAATCTAAGGAGAGTAAATGTTATTATTAAATATGTCATGGTGGTTCTGTTCTTCCCCCATAAAGGACTAAAAGTACCAACCTGCATTTTGGATTTCCATTTGCACTGTTAATATTTATCCCTTGTTTTTTATGCAAGATCACGATTGTTATTTAAATAAGAAATATTTTTTATTTCTCGATCGAGTACTATTGATATCTTAGGGGTCGGGTGGGTGTCCTGCTCACATTTAGATGTCTATGCTTAAGTTCTAAATAGTCTCAAAAAGAGGGAAATAATATGATTAATTTCTTGTTTGTTTCTTCCAATCACGCGGTAATGAAAGTTTCATTTTAGTTTTCTTAGCATTGATTCTTATTTACTCATTATATATTTTTATTTTTGTTGATTTGCAGTACTTCAAAAGATGTGGCAAGACAAGTTGTAGGCTGATCGAGCACATTACCCCCAATCATTTGGAGCTGTCGAGGCTATCGTAATGCCATGCCATGTTGCCAGTCACTAGGTCCTACTGGTGGGCAATTTGAAAGGCAGGTACTTGGATTTCTATAATTCACTGTCGAATCCCATACATAGGTCATCCCTTCGAGAGATGTACGTTACTATATTATTCAATTTATTTATAACTTTATTATCCTTTATGTCTGATTATCTTGTCTATTTATGTGCAGATAAGATATCTTCAGGAGAATAGATCTAACGTGCTTCCAGGGGACATAGCTGATTGGTCACTACATATAATCGAAGGGCTTCTCACTCAGGATGACATCAACAATTGTGGAATCTTTGTGATGAAATATGTGGAGGACAGCTTGTTGAAGGGTCAAGTGGATTGGAATAGTCACATGAGCTGACCGAAGAACATGCCGAGGATTAGGGCCAAAATAGTTGTAGTTTTTTTCCAAACTTTCCAATCCTCTCTGCTTAGGGAAAATGAGTTTCTAGTTTAAGAATGTGCTAGGAATTTTGAATGTTGTGTTAATTCTTTAAGAATGTGCTAACTGTTAGGGCCAAAATAGTTTAAGAAGGTGTTGAAGCAAACAAAGAAATTCATAGGTAAAGTTTAACGCCCCCGAATTTTCATTAATAAATTTTAATCTCTAATTTGAATATTTTTTGGAGTAAGGGCGTTATGTTATTGTGAAGTTAGTTGAGCGCCATCGTTAGTGCGTTTTCGTGTCCGTTTAGTCGAGACAACTGAAATTCAAACTTGCTGGGTTATAGATTTTAGACTTTAGGAAATATAATTAATTAATCTTGGGCCTTGAATTAAATAAATCTTAAGTCTTAATTTTTGTTTAATAAGAATTCATTAGCAATTTAAAATATTTATTTGAGGTAATGGTAAAATCTAATTTTTTTTTTTAATTTTCACTACTTGAAAAGAAATAACAATGCTAGCTAAGGCATTTATTGATTTTTCATCCTTTCCTAGGCCATTGTCTTTTTTTTATTCTTTTTCTTTTTCATCTTCTTCCTCAAGCTACTCAAGCCTGGGAGAGTGAGAGAGCAGGTTTTTTATTCACCTGAAGCTTTCCGGCCATGGATTTGAGAGTTCCGGCGCTCGAAATTCTCGGCAAAGCCTAGATTTGAAAAGCGCTCGCCGAGTTCTTCGCGTGTGTGCTAAGTAATTTCTGTTTCTTGGAGTTTTAGAGTTAGGGTTTGCGGCCCTTACTGCTGTTTTTTCCATATCTTTGTAGATTTTTTCTTGCTGAGCCCGAGTGTGAGCCGGTCTTTGGTGTGGAGGGCTTGAGAGGCCGAATCTTGTGATTTTAAATTGAGGCATGTGGTGGTTGCTCCCCTTGCTTGTTCTTCTTTATGCCTCATAAATGTTCTGTTCTTTTTCTTTCTTATTTCAAGAAATTCGTTCTAAGCTTGTTTCTTACTCTATCTCTTGCAAATTTTCTTTTTATCTCTTCTTAATAATTAGCTGCATTATTTGTTTGCAAAAAGTAACTGCCTAAGTAAATCATTGTCTTCATAGTTCAAAATTTTCCACTAAGTAAAAAAAATCGACTTCATCGACTGCATGAATTTAACTGCATCAAATGCATAGTTCATTTCTGCATAATTTTACCTAAATTCTGAATCGACTGCATGAATTTGATTGGATCGACTGCATAGTTCATTTCTGCATAATTTTCCTCAAGTTCGATCAGAATCGACTGCATGAATTCGACTGCATCGACTGTATAATTCATTCTGACATAATTTTCCCCAAGTCTAAAATCAACTGCATGAATTCGACTACATTGATGACATAGTTCATTTCTGCATAATTTTCCCCAAGTCCAGAATCGATTGCATGAATTCAATTGCATCGACTGCATAGCTCATTTTTGCATAATTTTCCCCAAGTCTAGAATCGACTGCATGAATTTGATTACATAGTTCATTTCTGCATAATTTTCCCCAAGTTCAGAATCGACTGCATGAATTTGACTGCATAATTCATTTCTGCATAATTTTCCCAAAGTCTAGAATCGATTGCAAGAATTCGACTACATAGTTCATTTCTGCATAATTTTCCCCAAGTCTAGAATCGACTGTATGAATTTGACTGCATATTTCATTTATGTATAATTTCCCATAAGTTCAAAATCAACTGCATAAGTGAAAATCGACTGCATAAGTGAAATTCGACTGCATAAGTGAAATTCGACTGCATAAATGAAATTCGATTGCATAAGTGAAATTCGACTACATAAGTGAAATTTGACTGTATAAGTGAAATTTGGCTGCATGACTGAATTTTGACTGCATAGTTTATTTTGTTCTTATTGTCATGCCCAGTCCTGTATGGTGCCAGTAAGTTGTTTATGAATAATAGATGTTGGGTTGTGAGTGTCAGTGGACTTTACCACCGTCATAGTATATTTTGTTTAGGTATGTTGGGTTGTGTTAGTAAGTAATCCACCCACACAACACCTTTTATTTAAGACTGTTGGGTTGTGTTGGTAAGTAAGCCACCCCACAACACCTTTTATTTAGGTCTATTGGGTTGCGTTGGTAAGTAAACCACCCCCACAACACCTTTTCTTTATGACTATTGAGTTGTGTTGTTAAGTAAGCCACCCCCACAATACCTTTTGTTTCGGACTGATGGGTTGTGTTGGTAAGCAAGCCACCCCCATAATCCCTTTCTCGAGCTGATCAGTCCCAATTATTTAATTATATCTATAGAGAATTATAATATAGATTTTATTTGCACTTGCACTTGCACTTTTTTCTATGACTTAAACTATAATGAGCTATCACACTCACTATTTATGTGATCTTCTTTTGTTAGTTAGCGGTTAATCCTTGTTGGATGAATATCTTTATTTTTTTGTTCTATTTATCACTTGTACTTTCATGTTGAGGCATTCTCTTCTTTTGAATTCCCCAGGCCCGGAGCAGTAACAGTAGGGGAGGTTAGAGTGGAGTTTCCAGGGCTACGGTTGTTATAGCTATTTGTTGCCCTCACCATATGAGGTAGTTACTGGTTTTGTTTCAGATCAGACTTGTGTTTAATATCTATGGGTTTGTGTAAGTTTGATGACGCCCATAGCGTATGCTTGCAGATATTAGACTACTTGCTAGCTGGTTCTACTTTACTTGCTGGTTTTTTCTATTACTTGCTATATGTGAATGTTTTATATTAGGATGCATGTTAGGTATTTTAAATATAAAAGCTATCTTCTAGCTTATACTCATAGCATCTCTTTCAACTAAAAGTCATCCTATTTTATGGATTATAAAACTCCTTTTCTACATATACTAAATTTAGAAACTTTCACATCTTTAGCATGATTGTTGAGTAAGTAAGCTATGCATTTCTTTCCACTGCGAATATATATATATGTATATATAGTAGTTGATCTACTGAACCGAGGGATATGATTCCTTAGCCTTAAATTTACAACTATGTTCTTAAAACATAAAACATATATTTTTTATATAAAAAAATAGATGCGAGTGTTATCCTTGGCTGAATGCCCACAGTTATCCCCTGCACGGTGTGGCATCACCTCGCATATTTTATCTTACTCTGATAACATTTTAAATGATGAGAAAATGCGGGTCGTGATAGTCGGTATCAGAGAGAGGTTTGTGATTGGTTAGGTTAAAATGTGTAGGTAGTAATTTTCTTGAAACAACCATTTAAAAAAACAAATTCAATTTTTAATTTATCTCATTTCCTTTGCATACACACATCAATGTGCCATCAATATATCTTGGCAGAAGCATGAACACTACACTCATAAGCATGCCAGAAGTATACATGACATATTATGTAGTATGAGATGCATAATATGTGTTTGTATATGGATCCTCATAGGGATAACAACATATGACTGTTAAGTTGAAATGAGCGACTTAACATCATTACATGGATGCTCATTAGATTTTATCTTTATGTTACATGGATGCATAATATTTCATGTGTATGACCGCTCATGACATGCATTAAGGCCTTTTTAGAATGCATAACACAATATGCATAACATAATATAGCATTATCATACATGCCAAGTTAAGATCTACATGATGACACTTGTACACACATGTTTTTTTAAAAAAATGAAGATTAAAATATTCATGCATTCATGTAATATGCATAAGAGTTAAGGGGATGATGGTGCATCATCTTAAGTGTAAGGATTACATTATTTCATGAATTCTCAAAGCAAGGTAACAGTAAGAGCAAGTATCTACATATTTCTGATCTAGTTTGAGTTAAGTAATTCTAGTTTTCTAGCTGAGATGTCTTAAGTTAGGTATTGATCGATGCCCATTTGTATTCATAGGCAATGCCTCCAAAATGTTATCCATTGAGGTCAACTCCCTAGTCAGAAGGTGAGTCTTTGGGGGCTCACAATGAGGCGATGATCGAGGAACTAAGCCAAAATAATGAGACATTGACACAGCAAATGGTCGCGATGCAGATTCAAATCCAGACTTTTTTGGCAGCTACCTTAGCACAACAGCCTAGGGAGCAGGACCCTGCGGTGGGCTGGGTTGTTCCTGATCCTCTTGCTTCTCTTGCACCTCCTGCTCAGTTGTCGCCAGAAATGAATTTCATTTCGCATTTACAATGTCTAGGACCCCTACCTATGATGGGAAGGCTGATTTCATGACATTAGATGATTGGATCATAGCGATAGAGGAGATGTTCTCATATTCAGGGATTTCTGCGGGCCAGAAGGTCATGGTAGTTGCTTACTAGTTGAAGGGTCGTGCTAATGGCTAGTGGATCAGGGAAAAGGAGACCCTCATCGGTGGATGCTCGTGGGAAAGGTTTAAGGCGATGTTGTTGAAGAAGTTCTTGCCTTCGGTTGAGCAAGACAGGTTGATGAACAATTTTCTGCATTTAAAACAGCAATAACTTACAGTTGGTGAGTATGAGGTAGAGTTTAAAAAATTGAACAGGTTTACTCCAGAGATGGTCGCCACTGAGCCAAGCAGAGTAAAGCGTTTTCTGGGTGGTCTTAGAAGTAACATACAGCAGTTGGCCGGTGCATACAGATCTGAGAGTTATGCGGAAGCCGTCGAAGCAGACTTGAAGGTAAAAGTGATCGAGAATGCTAGAAATCATGGGTTGAAGTGGAGGAAGGATAAAAGTAAAATAGATGATAGTGGAAGCTCTAGGGCATCCAACCCTACTTTGAAGAAAGGAAGCAAGGAAGCATGCCATTTTTATGGTCGGTCAGGCCATCCTTTTGAGAAGTGTTTTAAGAGACTAAGTGCTCAAAAGCAGCTTCAGGTGCATATGATCCAGGATGCGCCTAAGGGATATCTTACTTGTACCTATTGCAAAAAGGGAGGGCATGATGTTGCTCGTTGCTTTCAAAAGTCAAGAGTTTGCTTCTAGTGCTCTTTGTGAAGAAAAAGGATGAATCGATGAGGTTGTGTATAGCCTATCAGGAGCTTAATATGGTGATGATCAGGAACAGATATTTGTTGCCTCGGATTGATGATTTGTTTGACTAGTTATGTGGTAGTTCTGTTTCTCAAAATTTGACCTTCGCTCAGGTTATCATCAATTGAGGAACCGTGAGTCGGATGTATCATGGACTGCTTTTTATTCTCGGTTCGGCCATTATGAATTTTTGGTGATGTCATTTAGATTAACGAATGCACCCTCTTCTTTCATGGACACGATGAACAGAGTATTCAAGGACTTTTTGGATCATTTCGTGGCAGTATTCATCGATGATGTTCTAGTATATTCTAGAAGTGCTAAAGAGCATGTCTTGCATTTGCGTTTAGTCTTAGCTACTCTGAGAGAGCATAAGTTGTAGGCAAAGCTAAGAAAGTGCGAGTTTTATCTATCTCAAGTGTCTTTCCTGGGTCATATTGTGAGTAAAAAATGGTATTTCTGTGGACCGGACTAAGATTGTTGTAGTTTTGGAATGAAAGAGACCTGCAATGCCTAAAGAGATAAGGAGCTTCTAAGGGTTGGCAAGGTATTATAGAAGATTTGTGCAAGGAATTTTTGTGCTGTCTACGCCTTTTGACCAAGCTTACGCAAAAGAGCGCAACTTTTGTTTGGAGCGATGTCTGTGAGGAAGCTTTCTAGAAATTGAAGAAGAGGTTATGTTCTGCTCCAATTTTGGCTTTACCTACAGAGGGGGTAGAGTATATTGTTTATGTGGATGCTTCCAGAGTTGGGCTCATTTGTGTTTTGATGCAAGAAGGAAAAGTTATTGCGTATGGTTCAAGACAATTAAAGGTTCATGAGAGGAATTATCCTACACATGACTTGGAATTTGTTGTAGTTATTTATGTCTTGAAGTTATGGAGACATCTTTTGTATGAAGTGTCGTGCAAGATCTTCACGGATCATAAGAGCTTGAATAACGTCTTCACTCAAAAGGAGCTGAATCTGCGCCAGTGAAGATGATTAGAGTATGTTGCGGACTATGTGGTTGATATTCTTTATCATCAGGGCATGGCTAACGTGATGGTCGATGCCTTGAGCCAAAAGGCCGCACTTGTCTTTAATCTTTCTGTGCAATACCTGGTTGAGTTCTTATTGATGAACATAACTGTTGGTGGTAGCGTCTTGCCGAGTCGCTTGGAAGTTGAAGAGCCTTCGTGGATTACGCTTAAAATATTACATTAGAAGGATGATTAGGATTTGCAGCATATCCGGAGTAGAGCTAAAAAGGGAGAAATACTAGATTTTTCAATTGATGATGTTGGTACCCCAAAGTACTACGGTAGATTTTGCATTCTCACTATTGAGGATATTCGAGCAAAGATTTTTGGCAAAGCGCACGGTTCTAGTGTTGTCTAAAACCCTGGTTCTACAAAGATGTACCGAGATCTGAAGCAGATTATCTGGTGGTCTAGCGATATTTGTATTTGAGTGTTATACCTGTCAGCGTGTTAAGGTAGATCATAGAAGTCCTAGTGGTAAGTTGACACAATTGGATATTTCAAGTTGGATATAGGAAAGTATTTCTATGGATTTCATTACTGGATTGTTAAGGTCTCCTCGAGGGCATGATGTTGTTTGTGTTATAGTCGACAGATTGACAAAGTGTGTCCATTTTGTACCTTTCAAGATTGAATATTCCATGGAGAAGATAATGAAGCTTTATTTGAATAAGGTTATTAGGTTGCAATGTGTTCCAGTGAGTATAGTGTTAGATCAGGACTCCAGGTTTATGTCTCATTTCTGGCAAAACTTACAGGGAGCATTGGACACTGACCTTAGGTATTCTACAGCTTATCATTTTCAGACTAATGGTCAAACGGAAAGGGTCAATCAGAATGGGGCAGATATGATTAGATGTTATATCTTGGACCATGGTGGAGCCTGGGACGAGTGTCTTAGACTCATGGAGTTCACCTACAATAACAGCTATCAAGAAAGCTTGCAGATGACCCCCTTTGAAGCTTTGTTTGGGAGGCGTTATCAAACACCCTTGTTTTGGGCCAAGGTTGGTGAGAAGCCAATATTGGGTCCAGAGGCCTTGGAAGAGAAGAGAATTTTTATGACACATATCTGTGAGCAACTTTGATTGGCTCAAGAGCGTTACAAGAAGTATATATGCAAATCAGTGGAGGATTGATCTGGAGTTCGTTGTTGGGGATATGGTTTCCTTGAAGTTTTCTCTGATACCAGGTGTTAATAGATTTGGGAAGGTTCGTAAGTTGGATCCTTGATATATGATACTTTTTCATATTGTTGAGCGCGTCAGAGTGTCTGCTTATAGACTGGAGTTGCTTGCTACCTTCCATGGTGTTCACGATGTGCTTCATGTTAGCCAGTTATATAAGTGTGTGCTTAGTGATCGGCAAGTCCTTAGCTCGATGCCCCACTTGTATCCTAATCTTTCCTATGTTGAAGAGCCTCTTCGTATTCTGGAGACTCAAGATTGAGTGTTGAGAAGGAAAATGATTTCTATGGTTAAAGTTCTTTGGCAGAATCAGGACGCTGGGGAATTAGAGTCTGCTATGAGAATATCTCATCCTTATCTATTCTCATAGTCTTCTTCGACGAGTGTTTCTCTCCAGCGAATTTTAATTTATCGTTTTTGGCCTTTATGTTCGAATTGTGTTTTAAGTTTCAGGACAAAATTTTCTTTTAGGAGAGGTGACTGTAACGCCCACGAATTTTCAATAATAAATTTTAATCTCTAATTTGAATAATTTTTGGAGTATGGGCGTTACGCTATCGTGAAGTTTGCGGAGCGCCGTAGTTAGTGCGTTTTCGTGTCCGTTTAGTCGAGCCGACTGAAATTCAAACTTGTCGGGTTATAAATTTTAGACTTTAGGAAATTTAATTAATTAATCTCGGGCCTTGAATTAAATAAATCCAAAGTCTTAAAATTTTTTAATAAGAATTAATTAACAATTTAAAATTTATGTGAGGTAATGATAAAATCTTTTTTTAATTTCCACTACTTAAAAAGATTAAAAATGTAGGCTAAGGCATTCTTAGGCCATTGTCTTTTTTTAATTCTTTTTCATCTTTATCTTCTTCCTCAAGCTACCCGAGCCTGGGAGAGTGAGAGAGAGCGGGTTTTTTATTCACCTAAAGCCTTCTGGTCGTGAATTTCAGAGCTCTGGTGCTCGAAATTCTTGGTAGAGCCTAGATTCAAAAAGCTCTCGTTGAGCTCTTCGCGTGCGTGCTAAGTAATTTCAGTTTCTTAGAGTTTTAGCGTTAGGGTTTGCGGCCCTAATCGTTGTTTTTGCCAAATGTTCATAGATTTTTTTCTTGTCGAACCCGGGTGTGAGCCGATCTTTGGTGTGGAGGGCATGAGAGGCCGAAATCTTGTGATTTAAAATTAAGGCAAATGGTGGTTGCTCCCCTTGCTTGCACTCCTTTATGTCTCATAAATGTTATGTTTTTTTCTTTCTTATTTCAAGAAATTTGTTCTAAGCTTGTTTCTTACTCTATCTCTTGCAAATTTTCTTTCTCTTCTTAAGAATTAGTTGCATTGTTTGTTTGCAAAAAGTAACTGCCTAATGTAAATCATTGTCTTTATAGCTCAAAAATCTGCACTAAGTAAAAAAATTGACTTCAGCGACCGCATGAATTCGACTACATATTTCATTTCTGCATAATTTTCCCTAAGTCCAGAATCGACTGCATGAAATCGACTGCATAGTTCATTTCTGCATAATTTTCCCCAAGTATAGAATCGACTGCATGAATTCGACTGCATCGACTGTATAGTTCATTTGTGCATAATTTTCCCCAAGTCCAGAATCGATTGCATGAACTCAAATGCACCGACTACATAGTTCATTTCTGCATAATTTTCCCCAAGTTCAGAATCAACTGCATGAATTCAACTGCATCGACTGCATAGTTCATTTCTGCATAATTTTCCCTAAGTCTAGAATCGGCCTGCATAACGCATTTCTGCATAATTTTCCCTATGTCCAGAATCAATTGCATAACTGGAATTTGACTGTATAACTGAAATTCGACTGCGTAATTGAAAACCGACTTCATAAGTGAAATTCGACTGCATAAGTGAAATTCGTCTGCATAAGTGAAATTCGACTGCACGACTGAATTTCGACGACATAGTTTATTTTGTTCTTATTGTCATGCCCAGTCTTGTATGGTGGCAGTAAGCTATTTATGAATAATATATGTTGGGCTGTAAATGTCAGTGAACTTTACCACCGTCACTGCACCTTTTGTTTAAGTCTGTTGGATTATGTTGGTAAGTAAGTCACCCCCACAACATCTTTTGTTTAGGACTGTTGGGTTGTGTTGGTAAGTAAATCACCCCCACAGTACCTTTTGTTTAGGTCTGTTAGGTTGTGTTGGTAAGTAAGCTACCCCCACAACACCTTTTGTTTTGGATCGTTGGGTTGTGTTGGTAAGTGAGCCACTCTACAGTACCTTTTGTTTCGGACAAATGGGTTGTGTTGGTAAGCAAGCCACCCCCACAATCTCTTTCTTGATCTGATCAGTCTCAATTATTTAATTATATCTATATAGAATTATAATATATATTTTATTTGCACTTGGTGCAAGTTTTTTTATGAATAAACTATTATGAGCTATCACACTCACTATTCATGTGATCTTCTTTTGTTAGTTAGCAGTTAATCCCTGTTGGATGAATATCTTTATTTTTTTGTTCTATTTGTTACATGTACTTTCATGTTGAGGAATTCTCTTCTTTTGAATGCCCCAAACTCGGAGTAGTAGCAGTAGGGGAGGTTAGAGTGGAGTTTCCAGGGTTGCGGTTGTTACAGCTGTTTGTTGCCCCCTCACCGTGTGAAGTAGTTGTTGATTTTGTTTCAGATCAGACTTGTGTTTAGTATTTATATGTTCGTGTCAGGTTGTTGACGGCCATAACATATGCTTGCAGGTATTGAACTATTTGTTGGTTAGTTCTACTTTATTTGCTTGTTATTTCTATTACTTGCTCTCTAAGAATGTTTATGTTAGGATGCATGTTAGATATTTTAAATATTAAAGCTGCATTCTATCTTAGACTCATAACATCTCTTTCAACTAAAAGTCATCCTATTTTACGGATTATAACTCTTTTTTCTACTTATATTAAATTTAGAAACTTGCACATCTTTTACATGATATTTGAGTACTCATGCTCATGTAGGATAAAATAAAGTAAGCTATGTATTTATTTTCATTGTGAAAATATATTTGTGTACTAGTTGATTCACTGAATCGAGGGACACAACTCTTTTGCCTTAAATTTAAGATTATGTTATTAAAAAATAAAACCTATGTTTTTTATATAAAAAACAGATGCGAGTGTTATCTTTGCCTGAATGACTGCAGTTGTTCCCTGCACGGTGTGGCATCACGTTCTGTATTTTCTCTTACTCTGATAACACTTTAAATGATAAGAGAATGCAGGTCGTGAGATAAAGAATCTTACGTTTCCTCTTCTTTGATTTCTCTCAATAACTCTTAGGTTGGTTGTTTGATAGCCCCTAACATCGCATTGCCAGTGGATCCCGAACCATTCCCTTGTTTTTTTATCATTTTCATCAATTATGACAATTTTCATCTTCTTATCATCATCTATCATTTCATCTAACTTCTTAGCAATTTCATTCATGACACTTAGTACATACTCTTTAACAATCTTGCAATCTTCTACTCGGCGGGTGAGGTCATAAGTAAATCACATCATGTTATTTCTAAATTGAAATCAAAGTCATTCAGACTTGTAGTTTTGGAAAAACACATACTCTTCTTTGCCTTTAGAGTAAATCTGCTGAGTATATATTTGGAAGAAATTTGCTTAACATTTTGATGATTATACACCTTTAATATGTGTTTGCATAGTATTTTTTGTTTGAAATTCTCTACACGAACAATCGACATCACAATTGGTTAAATCAACTCTTACGAACCATTGTTTAAGATCCTCGGCTCTGTCAGAATGTTGTGTAGCATACACAATGTGATTATCACTTATTCTTGATTTCTCTACAATACATACAACAACATCAGCGTCCATATATGCTTGCTCAAATATGAAAAAACTCTTTCGAGCGTAAATTTTTGAAATTTATTTAAGTAGTTGGCAATGTTGAAATTTTAGAGTTATACTATCATGTTTGCATCGAAAGTCTTCATCATGTTTAGATCGACTCCAATTTGAGATCAATTTATCCAACACAAGAAAACATTTAACCAGTGAATTGCTTGTTTTAGAACAACCATGCAAAATATTATTAGTCGATTCACTTCTTTGTGTCGATAATATGTCAGGAACTAAACTTGCTTTATTAAGAGCGATTGATCACTTCATTATAACCTTATATAAGTCTCGTAACTATCTGTTATAGTCCAAGTTTTCTCTTGTTACCATATCAGTCCAACACTTTTCAAATTCAATCTCAGAATCACATTTACTCATACAACGATAGAAAGAGATCAAATACCTTTATTATTATTGAAAGTAGGTACCTTTGACAGGGCTTTCTTTGAGATGTGTCATTGACACAACCGATGCCGACTATCGGGAAAAGTTCTCAATGACAACGACCATTGCCTGGTCTTGATCTGTAAATATGGTGGTGGATTGTTTTCCACCAACAAACCTCAAAAAGGTCTTGAACACTCAGTAAAAAGATTCAATGGTCTCCATTGCTATGAAAGTCTTACCTACAAAAATATTCTGTCAATGGTGATTAACAGTAATAAAGGGTACACATGCCAAATTGTACTATTTAATTAATATGTCGTATCGAATACGACAGCGTCACAAAAACAATCATAATCGATTTTGATATGCCCGTCCATTCAAAGAAAACTAATCAGTCTATTCATCTCATTAGTTTGAATATCAAAAGAGAACATATTGTCCTCAGAGTGTCGTTCCTACAATAATTTGGACAAGCTGATGGCATCCTTACTGTCTATAAGCGCTCTTCTATCGCGTTGGACAAAATTATAACCATCAGTCTTATAAAACCCTACATTTTCAAAACTGCCCACTTCATCTACAAGGAAATTATATGCATCAGACACCTGTCATATTTTTTAGAAGGCTTGCTTGGACATTAAATATACTCGATAAGACCTCAAATGATGCTTGTCATTTTCTGATGCAAGTGGGTAATTATGTTCCTCGACGAACTTAGTAACCTCTTAATTCTTACATTCTTTGTCGTCATTAAAGTATATGCAGGCCAAGCAATCTATGCGAGTATCTAATTTACGATATTTTTTTGGTTCGTCAATCAACGGTTTTGAAATCTTTAGACCAGCTTTTGCGCAACTATACCCTCGACCCTTAATAATTCTCGTATGTGACAATATTTTGCTTCTGCACACTAAATCCAGTTTTATGGGCATAATCGCAGTACATAGAGTATGCTTTCTCATCACTATGTACGATCGAGAATGCTACTGTTCCTTTTTATTATTCCGAAACAAAATTACACTTGTAGAGTGATAGAAATAATTACAATTATAACATAAAAAAAATTCAGTTGTAACAAAATTAAATCCAGTTGTAACATAAACATTATGGTTGTAATTAATAGTACTGTAAGTTATATTATAACTGTAATACTTCGAAACAAATGGGAAAACACAATATAATGTAGTATTTCAACATCAAAACTTAAAATGACGGTAGATCCTCATAAGAGAAGAAATATTAAACTCACATTGCTAAAACTATCAACTACTGGTTTCTCATATGACTGATGCATGATTAACAGCTCCGAAGAGAGCACAACAAGGGCAACAGATGAACGTCTGCTGCAACGACAAGGAAGGGACTGTTTTTGGAGTTGAAAACAAAACAATGGTGGCCGACTGAAGTTTCGTGGAGATGTAATAGACAAGGGGAATGAAGAGTTTCGTGGAGTTATAAACCCTAAAAATGGCAGAAATGAAAAAAGCAAAAAGAATGACGGAAATGGAAGAGAGAAGAAAAACAAAACAATGACAAAGATGAGCTGCTTGAAACTCAAACCCAAGAAAAGTGGCATTTCCCGCGGCGTTGAGAGGGAAAGGGAAGAAGCGAAGCAGGGGTGGAAGCAGAGAAGGTGGGGGGGGGGGAATAAATTTGGGGGAAAAGAAAGTGGGCCCCAACAAGTGATTTCCTATTTATTTAGGCACGGGAGCACGATATATCGTGTGTACCAAAAAAATTTCCTTGAGCCCTAGACAAGATCAGTAAAGAGGCTGGTAATGTTAGTTTTAATAAAAAAAATTTAAAAAAAACATATCAAATGTAAGCCAGGTGGGCTTCAGGCTTTGCTATTCCATGCGGGCTCTGGCAAGTGGCAGAACAGTAGGTGCCACTTGGCAGCCGCTGTGCTACCAAAAGCAGGCCGAGCCTGGGCCTGGGCCTGGTCCTGGCCTTGCCCAGGCTAGGCACCAGGTCTGGTGCCTGGGCCTGTGCACAAGCCTAGCCCGGACCAGGCTGTAGACTAGGCCTACAGCTCAAATAGGGACAGTGTATGCCCCCAGGCCTAACCTGGTTCTAACCAGGCCCGGGCTTAATTGAGCCTAGTCCGAGCAAAACCGCGACGGGCAACCGGGCCTATACTTTATTTACACCTCTAATTATTTCCCGCATTTTCCTTTTTTTAGAAATTTACTGGCTAAATTATAGCATTTGTTTTACATGAATTGAAGAATTCAATTTGAATATGGCCTAGATCCAAGGGGACACTACCCTTCCAATTAAAATAGGAAGTGAAATTGATTTGAACCAATTTAAGTTGTGCTCCTAACAATCCATCAGGAAGTCAACTTATAAATATTTAATTTTTCTCTATTGCAACATTTTAAATATTTATCCAAATGCAAAGTTTCATAGAGAAAAATAACATTTTTAGCTTTCATACACATATTTTTCTGGTCCTAGGCTCCTAGCAATGATTACTTTTTTAAAAAGAATAATTTTATGTGCAAATTTATTTGGGCTATGCGCAAATCATGATTATGTGGAATTCAAAAAAATTTAGGTATATTTTTTCTAATTTGTAGTTAACAAAATTGATTTGCACATATCTAAACTTGATTTGCACTTAACACCGTTCTTAAAAAAAGGTGTTTTTTTAAAGATTCAATTTTATTCTTATTAATTATAATTTTTTATAATAATTTTTAATTCATGTAAATTTTATTTTATTTTAAAAAAGTGCACTCTCGCCCTTCCAATTTTTATTTAATTTTATACTAGCTCAAATTAATTTGAGCCACGTCCACGACTGCTTGAACTCTAAAGATTCCTTCGGCATAGCGGTGGCTGTTGTGAATGTGGGGATTACAAACAGTCATCCGTTTGACGTGACACTTTTATAGTTTTACTCCCTGATAGGAATGAAATCACTTTTATGGAAGAATTGGTGTGCACTTAGTCCACTCCCCCATGATCTTCCCCAAGTTAATGAGATCATGGATTTGACAGCCACATGTGTGATCGCCGCACACGATCGCCGCATGCGATCCCACTACATGCGCACCGCCGTCATGACCAACCGCTGGCGGCCCACGCCCGGCCACCTCCACCCGCTCGAGCGGCCGCGCCCGACCGCCCTGCCAGGCCGCGGAGCTCCGCCTGCATGGGCAGCTGCGCCTGGCCGCTCGGCCTCCCGCGGTCGCGGAGCTCCGCCCGCGCGGCGCCCGCGCCCGGTCGCCCCCCTCCCGTGGCCGCCTCCCATGGTCGCCTCCTGCGACCACGGAGCTCCGCCCGCACGGGCGGCCGCGCCCGGCCGCCCCGCCTCCCGGGGCCGCGGAGCTCTGCCCAAGGGCGGCCGGGCCCCTGCCTCCCACGGCCGCGGAGGTCTGCCCACGGGCGGCCGCGCCCCTGCCTCCTACGACCGCGGAGCTCTTCCCGCTCGGGCAGCTGCGCCCGGCCTCCCTCCTCCCGCAGCCGCCTCCCACATCCGCGAGCCACTGCCCTCACCCGACCGCCCCTCCTCGCGGCCACCTCTCGCGGTCACGAGCTCTCCCGCCGTGTTCGGGCATCTCACCGGCCGCAATTTCCTCTGTCGGCGGACTTCGTCGTCGGGTAGGTCATCCTTGCATGGCGGCCCTTCACCGCCGTTCGATCGCTCCGGGGTGATCAATCACCATCTATTTTATGTGTAACCACTCACTAACCATCATGGTTAGTGGGAGAGTATGTCTTATTAAAATATTGATCTACGGACAACAAATTCAATAATTAAAATACACACCCTAACCATTCTAAAAATAATTATGTTGGTGGTTATGATGTGCGGATATCCATATAACCACCTCCTGGAGGATATAAAATGAGCTCCAAGGCCTCCTCATTTCTCACTTTTTTTCTCCACAACTTTCTTCTTCCTCATGCCAGAGCTCTACCAGATTCCTCCTACGTGTCACATTCAAGTCACTTCAAGCCACATTCAAGCCATCTTCAAGCCACCTTCAAGCCACATTCAAGCCATCTTCAAGCCACCTTCAAGCCACCATCGATCCACCTCCTCTCAACCGAAATCCACTCAAGTCTGTGACGTACAATGAGGAGGAGATTCCTACAACATCAAGCATCACGTTATTCCACAATTCCCCGGAAGACAGTCTCGCGCGGAGCAGTATGTTTCCCGCCACGAGTCTGTAACACACTCTCTCTCACCTTCAAAGTGTAACGAGGAGCGGCATGTTGCCCTCGATTCTCTGTGAAAGTTATAACCGCAAGCAAATAGTGGAGTTCGACCAGCATAGACCCTATCACATGATTTTTTACCCAATTGAGAGATTTTTTTCACCTAAAAACATTGTGTGCATAATATCTCTCTCACATTGACTGTGCGCGCGCTCGACCACTCTGTGGGCTAAGACTGTCCAAGTCAATCCGGTCCGACCGGGGTGTCGAGTTTGGCCGCAACAGTTTGGCGCCGTCTGTGGGAAATGAGTTCCCAGCATCCTCAAAAGACAGTGCCCTCATCTCAATGGTACTTAACGCAAGTTTCAATGGTAAAAAGAAGTGTTCGAACTGCCGATGGATCTGTCCCTGAGGGACGTACTGAGCGGGATCACTTACATTCACTCATTAATGCGCCACTCGAGGTAGATGCTTTACTTGCCCCTGTCACAACTTTGGAAGGACGTGTTCGTCAAATGGAGGAGCAACAAAATGAGATGCTAGCTCTCCTGTGGAATTTAGGAGCGCCTCCTGCTCCTCTCCAGCCCCGATGCCGCTCAATCCCCCACCTCTACCAAATCATGCTCCAACGCAAGAAGTCCCTCACAGGGAGGAACTGTTCGAAGAACTCTCTGACACAGCTAGTTCCACTCACCCTCTACGGGGTGCTTGAGCAGGCAACCGTCATCACTACACACAAGAAGAATCCCAACTGCCGCCAGACAGGAGGATCACCCACGAAGAGATACACGAGGTGATCACAGAAGAATGCAGATATGTCGGGCGGCGGGATGCTCTCGCTTGCCGAACTCTTTGCCGAGGCTCGCCACTTGCACCCCAAGTTCTGGCTCATCCAATCCCATATGGTTTTAAAATACCGAATATCGAGACGTTCGACGGGACTGATGATCCACTTGAACATATAAACTACTTCACTATCATCATGAGAATCTGCAATGCTCCAGATCATTTATTCTATCAAGTGTTGACAGCCACATTGAGAGGGAACTATCAATAATTTCACAGAGTTAGCAAGGTAATTCGCTGATCAGTTTGTCGCTAACCAAAGAATTGTTTGTGATCCCTCACATTTGTCAGGGATCCGCCAGAATAAATGAGAATCCTTGAAAGACTTCTTCTGCCGATTTACTATTGAAGCCCAACAAATTCCCGGGGCCGACCCCGAACTTTTAAGGGGTGTATTTCTTGGAGGACTGCACCCTAGTGACTTTTATTCAGCTATGATGATGAAAACTGTCCCTAGTTATCCCGATCTCGTGCATCGTGTGGAGGCAGAAATTTTTGTTGATGAAGTCATTGAAGCGCTCACCAATAGTTTGAAGGCAGTCAGAAAAGGAGAAGAGGTCAAGAACAGACTCCTTAAATTCAAGAAGAAAGACATAGAGAAGAGCAGCAAAATGGCCAGTGTCAGCGTAAATTCCAAAGGGAGCATTCACCTCGAGGATATACGACACTAAATACCACATGAACCAACGTACTTTATGCAATTCAAGATGACTCGGCCCTTCATCGACCTAAAGTGCCAATTCCAAATCTGAGGAACAACCAGTCAAAGTACTGTGAATTCCATCGAGGGACCAGACATGCTACCGAAGAATGTACCAGGTTAAAAGACGAGATCGAGCTTTGACCCGACAAGGGCTTCTCGACAGAATTTTGCAAGGACACGTACAAGGTCAGCCAACGCCCCCTAGGCAAGCAAGGGAGCAGCAGACAGCTCTGCAAGGGACAGCCGGAGGCAGACAGATGGTGGGTAATATCGAGACTATCGCTAGATCCCCAATTCTATCCACCCAGATACTTTTCATGGACATACAAGAAAGAATACATGAAGATAAAATATTCAGTCAAGATTCTAGTATCACTTTCAGAGATGAAGACCTTGAGAGATTACGATCACCTCACCAAAATCTGCTCGTCATCAATGCAGGAATCAACAATCCCTGTTATAATGTCAAAATAATACTTGTCGACAACGGAAGCTCGATCGACGTCGTATTCCTGTCAACTCTCCAAAATATGAAACTCACTAATCAACGTCTTACTTCATCTACAAGACCTATTTATGGCTTTGACAATCACCCAGTCCATGTGCAAGGGATGATAACCATATTGATTACCATAAGAGAATTTTCAAGACAAACCACGCATGATATTCAGTTTGTTATTGTAGACTCGAGTTCAACTTATAACGCTATCTTTGGAAGACCTGTCAAGTTTATCTTCAAAGTCATCCCGTCAATCCCGCACCTTGCAATGAAGTTTCCCACCGCTGGTGGAATAGGAGTCATCCGAGAAAATCAAAAAGTAGCCCGAACTTGCTACTCTAAATAATCCCATTCATCAAAAGAAACCACTTTTAACATTGATGATTTTGATTTGTGAGATGAGAAAACTATGCAACGAGGGACACTCATCAAAGGATTGATCGAAATCCCTCTTTCCGAATCAAACTTGGCTCGCACCGTCCAACTAGGATCCCTCCTTCCACAACGGGAGAAAGAAGAGCTAGCAGCATATCTTCGGGCGAACAAAGATATTTTTTCTTGGAGCCCCGAGGATATGTCAGATGTAAACCCACAAGTTATTTAGCATTCTTTAAACATCAATCATGCATGCAAGCCAGTCATTCAAAAGAAGAGGAACTTCGCTCCTGAGCGACTTCAAGCGATTGAGGAAGAATTAGGAAAGCTTCTAGATGCGCGGTTTATCAGGGAAGTAGAATACCCCACCTGGCTAGCTAACGTAGTCATGGTCAAGAAAGCCTCCGGAAAGTGGAGGATGTGCATTGATTATACCAACCTCAACCAAGCTTGTCCAAAATACAGTTTTCCTCTCCCAAGGATTGACCAACTTGTGGATTCAACCGCCTACCACCAACTTCTCAGTTTCTTGGACACATATTCTGGCTACAATCAAATCAAAATGAACCCTGCAGATAAAGAGTACACTACGTTCAGAACTGATAAGGGAATTTATTGTTACAAAGTGATGACATTCGGTCTCAATAATGTCGGAGCTACCTACCAACGATTGATGAACAAAGTGTTCAAAAATCTCATCGGAAAAACTATGGAGGTATATGTAGACGGCATGCTGGTCAAAAGCATCCATCAAAGTGACCATCTGACAGATCTAGAGAAATTTTTTGAGCTCCTTCGTCGGAATGGCATGAGACTCAAACCAAGCAAGTGTGCATTCAGTGTTACGTCAGACAAATTATTGGGGTTCATGGTGACACATTGGGGAATAAAGGCGAACCCAGAAAAAATTAGAGTAATTGAAGACACGTCACCTCCTCGTTCCATGAAAGAAGTACATCATCTGAATGGAAGGATCACTGCACTATCGCGATTTTTAGCACAGACTGACGATAAATATCTTCCTTTTTCAAGATCATCAAGGGGCATGAAGCATAGGATTCCAGTGGACAGATGAATGTCAAGCTGCCTTCGAATCCCTAAAACAATATCCGGCCTCGCCTCTGCTCCTGTCAAAACTGATTCCTGGGGAAATATTGTACTTATACTTAGCCATATCACCAGCGACATTAAACTCAGTGTTAGTCAAATACGAAGGGGGAATTCAACGCCCAATCTACTATATTAAGAATATCCTCTCATATACTGAGACTCGATATCCTACAATAAATAAAACAACTTTAACCCTTGTCTTTTTAGCTCGAAAACTTTGACCATATTTATATCTCGACCAGACATCAAATCTCATGTGTTGGCAGATTTCATTATGGAGAACACCATTCCTCAAGAAGCTGTCTCTGCACAAACCACCATTGCTCCTCGATGGGCTATTTATATCGATGGTGCATCAGGGATCGAAGGGGCAGGGACATGATTGCTTTTAATAAGATCAGAAGCGATTGCTCTAGAATACAGGCTCAGGTTGAGGTTTTCTGCCACCAACAATGTTGCAGAGTATGAAGCCCTGATTGCAGGACTCAGACTCTCCATCGATTGCGAGGTAAAAAAAAGTTGACGAACTATTCAGATTCTCAGCTTGTAATCTCGCAGAGCGAAGGCGATTACAAAGTAAAGAATGACCATCTAGCTTAATGTCTTTCACTTGCAAAATATCTTCTGGCCAAGATTATGCAATATCAGATTATTCGCATCCCCAGAGAACAAAATTCTAGAGCAGATGCACTATCCAAGCTCGCCACATCTCCCTCCCAATATCAGTCTAGGAGACGCCAAGTGGAAGAGACCATCATCCCCAATATTCAAGGGCCTTGGGAAATCTCAGAAATTTAGGACCAAGAAGCATCATGGATCAACCCACTGCAAGCCAACCTGGAACACCAATAGCTGCCAGAAGATCTGACAGAAGCATGACTTTTAAGGATGCGAGCGGCAACCTTTACCACAATCAATGGAGATTTGTACAAGCGATCCTTTTCTGGAACCTATTTTAAGTGTTTGTCAGAATCAGACGCAGAATACATGTTACGAGAAGTCCACGGAGGAATCTGTGGGGAGCATTTAGTCGGCAGAGCTTTGGCCCAGAAAATCTTACGCCAAGGATTCTACTGGCCTACCACAAAGAAAGATGCGACCGAGTTTTTCTAAAAATGCAAGAGCTGTCAACTGCACTCGAACATTCCCCGACAACCTCCGGACACTCTTACATCGCTGCAAGGAGCTTGGCCATTTGCGTAGTGGGGAATTGACCTTCTCGGTCCCCTCCCCCAAGCCTCAGGACAAAGGAAGTTCATCATACTGGCCATCTACTACTTTAACTAGTGGGTAGAAGCATAACCCTTGGCTAAAATCACAGAAGAAAATATTAAACAATTTATTTGGAAGAACATCATATGTCACTTCGGCATTCCCGCAACCATCATCGCTGACAATGGGACACAATTCATAGGAAGATCATTTACAAAGAAGTGCGAAGATCTGAAAATCAATCTACAACATACTGATGTGGCTCAGCCGCAGACCAACGGACAAATAAAAGTGACAAATCGTACTATCCTTGAGGGCTTGAAGACGCGACTACAAGAGGTCAGGGGGCAATGGGTTGATGTTCTCCCCAATATATTTTAGGCTTACCTAACAACAGAGAGAACCCCTACCGGAGAAACTCTGTATAATCACTACTATGGAACTGAAGTCGTCATACCTGTTGATATCGACATCCCAAGTGCTCGGGTCTTGAACGTCAACTCGAAAAAGAATGATGAGGCACTCCGAGAAAATCTTGACTTGGTCTCGGAAGTTAGAGACGCAGCGGCCCTTCGCACTGCCGCCTATCAGGGTTATGTAGCCCGACTTTACAATCGAAGAGTGAAGCCCAAACCTATCAATGTTGGGGACCTGGTCTTTGCGAAGTATAGAAGCAGCCGACAAAGGACCACAAGAAGACAAGTTCTCTCCTTCCTGGGAAGGACGTTCGTTGTCACTATAGTCATAAAGCTAGGAACCTTCAAGATACGAACTGTAGAAGGAAAGACCCATCCTCGCACATGGAATGCTGAGAACCTGCGTCGATTTTACCAGTGAATTTTTGTTCTTTCATATGTTATGTATTTTCAAATTTATCAGTAACTTCTTATTTCTTGTTTAAATTATATGATTCAGTGTTGTAAAATCCGTGAGCCCAGACTCGCGCAAATTATTTTTCTTTTGAATAGTGAATTCTGTTTCCTTCAAGTAATGACCAATCAAAACTCAATTAGATAAGACTGCACATGCGGTTTGAATGAGCAAGCTCTTCACCGACCCCGCCTTTTTATGTCTTATCATCGTCTGGGCCTTCCCCCCTCGCAATCGATTTCAAACAAAGGTTTGAGCCCGACTCACGCAAATTAGTTAAGACAACACATGCGGTTTGAATGTGCAAGCTCTTCACTGACCCTGCCTTTCTACGCCTCGTCATCGCCTAGGCCTGCCCCCTAGCGATCAATTTCAAACAAAGTCACAATTCCGACTCGCGCAAATTAGGTAAGACTGTGCATGCAGTTTGAATGAGCAAGCTCTTTACCGACCCTGCCTTTCTATGCCTCATCATCACCTAGGCTTGCCCCCCTCGCGATCGATTTCAAACAAAGCTGTTGGGTATTACATCCACAATAGACCTGATTTGAAGAAGCCCCTGAACAAGCTAAGGTGAATTGAAAATGTATTTGGCAATTCTATCAAGTTGTGCTTGCAACTATTTCATGCTAAGTACACACCAATGTCAGGGTGCGTTGGGTCAATATATACGGGTCTGTGCAACGTAATCCCTCATTGCGTAGATCAGTGTGTTGATTCACGTGTACTCTCTCTATTGGAGTGTACTTATTTTCAAGTACATGGTCAAGGTAGATCAAGAGCAGAAGAAGGAGCAAAGATGGGTCAAAGACCAAGTCATCAAAGGAGGGAAGAAAAAATTCTTCCAAGTCAAAATCGACGGGAATCGCTAAGCGATTCCTGCCGACTTCGATGGGAATCGCTAGTGATTCCCGCCGACTTCGACGCAAATCGTTAGTGATTCCTGCCGATTCGTCGAGTATCATTTAGTCTCTCCGTCAAATTCTTCCGGCTAATAGTTTTCAAACAGGGATTCTTCTAAGGCAGAATCGACGGGAATCGTGAGTGATTCCCGCCGACATCGACGGGAATCACCAACGATTCCCGCCGATTTTGCCTTAGGAAAATTTCCTCGTTCGTTGGACCGAACCAAGATGCCTTGCGTTGTTTCGGCCGGGGCTAGGGCTTCTCCTTGTGGGTCCCACAACGGTCTTTAGGGTTGGCCTCTGGTATATATATATGCGTATTTTGAACCTCTACAAACACACATTCTCGGAAATCGAAAGCAGCCGACGTCGTGCCCTATCCGATCGCGGAAACCGCCGATCTCTTGTCGCCGCTCGCAGTTAGTCGTCGCCGCTAATCTCCGATCTTCTTGGATCTTCCGACGATAGTACCGAGGCGAGCCGAGCATCTCACGCATCTCTCTTGAGATCTCGTTTCTCTCGATTCGTTGAACGAGACTAGTTCTCCATTACGAATCGGTGGAGACGATTGATCCGACTGAGATCGTTGGTAGACCTTGCTTGCTTCGTCAAGAAGTTTGGATCTACAAAGTATCGCCGCTGCAATCACTTGCCGCCTCCGATCTTGACAAGATCCTATCCAAGAGAGAAATCCGGTTGTGGACTCTTCGTAACTTTCAAGAACGCTTCAACGAACGAAGAAGGACATTGAAATCTCCAAAAGCTTTGTTTGTATTTTCTTTTACATTCAATTTTGGTTTGTTGTAAAGGAATTTTAATTCCTAGCTGTAAGGGTTGGGTGCAACCCGTGGTAGTGGAGTTATGACTCCTTTGTTGGAAGGGTTCCTTCAGTAGTGTGAGGATTGGATTTCAATCCGTTTTGAGAAGTGACCGAGTCGTCCCTTGGTGGGAGATAGGTCGAAGGGGGAAGTAGACGTACCCAAATCGGGGAACCACTATAATTCTTTGTGTGTTTTCTGTGCTGTGTTTGTTAATTTGTGCAGGTAAATTTAATTCCGCAAAAGACTGCACGACACCTATTCCCCCCACCCCATAGGTGGATTTAGTCGACACTAGAGACTTTCAAGTGGTATCAGAGGGAGGTTTCTCATCAAATAGGTTAACACCTTGAGTAAGATCCTGTGTCGAGTGTCAAGAGGAAAGAAGATCTCGGGAATAGACGGACTCAAGTACTCAGGAAAGATCCCAGTATGCACCAAGCTGAACTTTCCCATCTGGAAGGAAAGGATCAGGTTCTACATGAAAGCAGTCGACCCTCGACTCTTCATGATAGTGGAGAAGGGCCCTTATATCCCCACTAAGGCCTCCACCATTGATCCTACCAAGATGGTGCCCAAGAAGCTCTCTGAAATGGATAAGGATGAGATGGTGCTTGTCGGACTAGACAAGAAAGCTCAAAACATCTTAGTAAGCGCCGTCGATGATTCCATGATGCAGAATTTCAGCAACTGCAGGACTGCCAAGGACATATGGCACTGCCTGATCATTCTGATGGAAGACACAGATGAAGTAAGGAATGATCGAAGATCCCTTCTGAACCAGAAGTATGAGGCCTTCAGGCAAGGTCCCAAGGAAGAAATTGGAGTGACATTCAAGAACTTCCTGAAGATCGTAAATGCCCTGAAGGATTATGGTAGAGTGTTCACCGATGGTGAACTAAATGAAAAATTCCTTAGATCCCTTACTAAGGAATGAGACACCAAGATCTGCGCCATCAGAGAATTTGGCAAGCTGGCAAAAACTGATCCCCAGATTCTGTTTGGAAAGCTAATTGAAAGTGAGGGGATAAGTTGTAAACTACTCTAGAGGGGGGGTGAATAGAGTATTCAAATTTTATGAATAACTAGTCAGCTCCCTTGGAGTTGATTTGCGGAATAAAATAATCTGATACTTGAACCCTAAGAGCCTAACACAGTGAAGTGCACAAGTGAAAGAGTTAACTGAAATTTCAGATTAACTATAAACCTATCACAGCAACTAGCAGTCCTAGGTAGTTCTATCACAGCCACAGAATAAGTAATTTAAACAAAACAGCCAGAGACACAGGATATATAGTGGTTCCCTCTTAATAGGTACTCCACTCTTCTACCACCCTGGTAGGAATCCACTACAGGTTTTTGCTAAGGTGCCCTGCCACCAATGATCTGATTCAGGTAGATCAAACAGACCCTTTGAGCTTTTGATAAGGATGCTCAACCACAGGTTGTTGATAAGGTGCCCTGTCACCAACGTTCACTTTTGAAGAGATGTGAACAAACTCTTTTTACAAAGGGGTTGAGAGGGTTAGATTATCTTCTCTGTTGTAAATACAGATTAGAGAAGACTTGTGGATTCTCTAAAGAATCAAAGTCTCCCCCTGGCTCAGTGAAAGTCCAGGGAAAGCCTTTGCTTCAGGATGAAGGAGTTTCAGATAAACTGAAACTAAATCCTCAGAGATCTGTAGACTGATTTTTATCAGGTCTTCAGATTCTGGAGCACGTGAAGCAGATCTGGAGCTCTTTCTGAAGTCTTGAAAAACTCTAAGCAGATGCTCAGGAGACTTGAGAATGAAATAGATTGCTTTGGATTTTTGCTTCAGGAAAACTTTTCTTCTTCTGATTGTGAGATTGTGAAGAGTTGCTCTGGAGAAGCTTGAAAGAATACAGCACACGAAAAACTCTCTGTTACTACTTCTTCTTGTTTTAAAAAAACTTTCTTAAATATGTCTTCTTGTTTATCTTTTGGAACGGCTCTATTGATTTGAATTCTCGAGCCCTGCAACAGATTATCTCAAAATAGAATATAGCAATAGGAATGGAATGACCTATTAGCTCTCTGTCAGTCCCAATAAGGAAATAAATGAATAGGAAAATATCTCAGCATAAAGATTTATCGTTCTTGGAAATAGCATACACCGCCAACGGCTAGAATACAGCCTGGCAATATATTTTGTATAATAAGACAAAAATGCTTTATCAAAATACGAAATCCCGTAATTTATGCTTGACATATTTGGTAAGTAATTCATTTGAATTTAAGCTATAAATTAGCAAAAACATTCTTCAGAAAATCTTTCTAACCACACGCTAGAACACTTGGAAATAAACCAAGGAATAAAATAAATACAAACTGTTAAAGGCAGACAGAAATCGTCGAACAGGGGTTCGATGATCGTCGACCTAGCTAACAGATCGTCGACTGAAAACAGAAATCTGTCGAAACAGAAATCGTCGACCAGAAATCGTCGACCAGCTCAAGATATCGTCGACTGAAGCAGAAAATCTGTTATCACAGAAATCGTCGAACATCTCATGATGTCGACGACTAAGGCAGAGATCTGTCGAGACAGATATCGTCGACCATCTCATGATGTCGACGATTAAGACAAAGATCTGTCGAGACAGAAATCGTGAAACAAGACCACGATCGTCGAACTGCTGATAGCAGATCGTCGACCATCCTTCAGAGCATAATAAGCTTGCTCTGAGATCGTCGACCACCGGTCGACGATAATTGTCTTGACTTCAACGATTCTATAGCCCTGCTATCGTCGACCACTGATCGACGATCGCGAGGCCTCGTTCGACGATGGTCGAACGGAAAAAGAACCTTAACTAAAAATTCATTCTACAACTTCTATTCTAAACTCTAGGTCAGATATAAACTGCCCTAGGGAGACTAAACAAAGTCTAAACATGATCATATATAGTTATATGGATCAAGAGGGGCTGGAAAGGGATTTCATAAGCCAAATCACATTTAGGGTACCAACAATCTCCCCCTATTTGGGTTATGTTATCCAATTCGATCTAAAAGGTAATGCACACAATAACAAAAGCAGATATTAACCAAAAATTTAAATCACAGGCAATCCACAGGAAAACATAAAACCATAAATCAGCAGAACTAAAGTATCAAGCAGATTTATCAGAGGTTTTAGCATCAGATGATTTCTTAGGGATTACAGCTGGTTTGAAGATATTTCTCTGTTTGGATTTGCTGCTTGTCTTTTGGATAGCATTAGATCGTGTTCACCAATAATTTTCTTTTCAGCATAGCTTGGTAGAACTGCAGCAGGGTGCAATTTCATGTATTCTTCAGTATTGAAAATTTCAGAGTTTACTTGAATTTTGCTGAGTTCCTTTTCTCTGAATTCGGACATAGTTGTATATGCTGTAGGGTCTAGTCCTTGAGCTTTGGCTCTCTCCATCATGCTTAGTGCAATAGATTCCTTAAATCTTGCCATAGAGGCAATTCTTTCAGATTCAGTCATATCTGATGGAGAGGGTGGTCTGTCAGAGTCAGCTTGAGCTGCAATCTCCATGTTCCTTTGAAGAGCTGTGGCTATTTTGCTTGAGTCAGAAGGAATTTGTGCAGCCTTCTTAGGATTAGTTTCAGCATAAAGAGATCTTGGAGGAGCAAGTTCAATGAACTTCTTGTGGGATTTCTCTGAAAAGACCACTCTTTTTCCTTTTGTTTCAATTGTCTCAGCAGCAGTAGGTTTCATTGATGAGGAGGATGGACCTCTCCTGGGAGGAGAAGGTTTCCATTCTGGAACTTTCTTTTTAGGAGAAGGAGGAGGAGAGAAGGTAGGTTGCTGAAAAGTCATCTCCTTTATTTGTTCCATGAGAACATTTTCATTTCTTTTTCTTCCTTGTCCTGATACATCTTGGCCTCCCTGGCTTTGGTTACTCCTTCTCTGGTAGGACTGATGAATGTTAGAGCTGGCTGATCTTGCAGATGGGGCAGAAGAGAGACTTCCAGAGGCTCCAGCACCAGGAGGTGGAGGAGGGCCTCTGGGGGGGAATTTCTGAATAGGGGTGTCATATCTTTTTGATCTCTTTTTCTCTCTTGTCTGATTCTTTGAGAGCCTCATCCAGGGTCGAAATTCTTTGCTCTTGGGATCAATTCCCTTCAGAATGAAATATGGAACATCCTTGTCTGGATTGGCAGTAGGAGGAGCAGATGCTTTCCTTTTCTTGGATACAGCCTTTTTCTTTTTCTGGGAGCTATCAGAATCCTCAGAGTCATCATCATCAGAGGAGTGAGATGAGGTTCTGCCGGCATAATCATCAAAGTCTAGATTTGGGATATCCTTGGCAGCTATAGCATGTTCAGCCTTCTGCTTCTCTCTATCTTCTCTTTCTCTTGCTTCCTCAATAGCATCTTGCTCAAGGAGGGCATCAAGATCAACATTTGGAGTGCTCTTCCAGAGATCTGATTTAGGATACAAGTCAGGAACTATCCTGGGGACCAGTTCTGCAGTAGAAGGAATGGATAGAGGATAGGTAAGGATAGGAGGAGAAAAGATGACAATATCTGCAGGGGCAGATGCTTTTTCTAGAGAGATGGCTAGGGAATCCAAATGATAATTAGCCAACCCTTCAATGTACTCAGAGGCAATATTCTCAGCCACAAAGGCTATAAATTGTTCTAGGTTTAGAGTACCTGAGCTTGATTCCTTTTCAGTCATCTTGGAGGCTTTTTCTGGTAAATCTAGCACGGCCTCAGCTTCTTCAGCAGCAGCAGCAGCAGCAGTGTTGATTGTGCCTGCATACAAAGAAAGATAGGTTAACAACCAAGTGGGAATAAAATATTCCCCCAAGGTGAGCAACAACAGGTAATTGATAGAGTTACCTGAAGATCTACACAGGATACCACTTTGCATCTAGGAAGGAGGTTATAATTCCTTCTAGATGTTTAGCGACATCAGGGATAGACACCTCTGCAAGACACACGAGGAGTGCTATACAGGAAAAGAAGAGAGAGTCCTTGACCAAGGGGTCATCAAGGTACTCAGGTCTATAAGAGACCATTTTCTCTTGAAAAGAAGGAACAAGAGGAGTAGATGTGAGTGAGGACTCACAGTCTAGGTTAAGATAGGATTCCAAATCTTCAATGGAAATTGCAGCAACATCTTGCAATACTGATGCAGGATCATCAGCAGCTGAGATGAGATAGGAAGGAATAAGAAATTAACTCCAAGTTGGAGTGAATTAATTAGAATCTTAAATAACATTATACCATCAGATTGAGCAGCAACATTCTCAAATTGTTGAACCACTACTTCTGTATCAGTAGTGTTCAATGGAGATTTTTCACCAATGTCCATGGGGACTACTTCATTATCTTTCTCAGGGATTTCTTCATCAGAAGCTTGATTCACTAGGGAGTGAATGTCCTTGTTAGATAAAGATATCAATTTAAAATCCTGATTATAACCTTTAGAGGAAGTGATTTACCTTCTGGATGCTTTGGAAGCTCTTGAGATTCTTCTACAATTGCTGAAAGGGGAAGAGAAGAGTTGTCCTGAAGGGCCAAGGCATCACCTGAGACCACTTCAACAGACATCTCCCCCTGCATGACTTCAGTGGGAACTGGAGTCATGCATCTTACTGAAGAGGGCTCAGCAGAGGGTGGAAATGATTTGATGGTTTCAGTAAGGGCTTTGATGGATGCAATGAGAGGGGCATTGGCAGCCTCAATCATTTTTTGGATGGATGGAGTGATGAGCTCTACAACATGTGCAAGCAATTCAGGAGTTATCTGAAATGCTGATGATGTAGAGGTGGATGGAATGGAAGCAGTATGATCTACCACATGATCAAAGGAATCATGTGGAGATGGGTGAACATCAACATGAGTGTGGGATTCATGTTGAGAGAGGTGCGTGAGGATGGTAGCAGTCACCATGTCAACACTGGCTGAAGCTGCCAGATGTTGTGGTGTTGGTGACTGGGGTGGAGATGCAGGTGGAATGAGAGATGCATGTTGTGGTGGCACTGCAGGGTGTGTGGAAGGTAATGCAGGAGATGAGGATGCAGGGGTAAAGAGGGAGGATGAAGGGATTGCTGAGCCTTCCCCAGCAAGCTGGAGAGTGGCTGAATCAGCCCTTGTGTCTGATGGAGGGTTAGGATCAACCCTGGCTGACTTCTTGATAACTCTCTGAGATTTCTTGAAGAGAGAGGGGTCCAACCTCTTGCTGGCGTTGACTGCGGAGGGTGCAGAAACAAGCAGCAGGGGTGCTTTCACATATAGAAACACACCCAACACCCTGGCAAGATTTACTTCTTTCTGATTGTTCTTTCTCCTTATTAGTTCAAACAGAACTTTTCCCCAGGCAATCTGTGCCTTATTCACCAAAGCTGACATCAGGGCAAATTGTTGCCTGTTGATGTTGTCGTGAGCAGAATGTTTTCCCAAAACGACCTTGCCCACCAGGTCGGCCAGAAACTTGTACTCTGGAGACAGGTTTATCTTTAGCAGCTTAGCTGGAATGCCCTCAGCATGGCCCATCACAGTTAGCATGCGGCCATATTCTTCTGCAGTTTGCTCATAGTCCTCAGTTCCGGTTGGCAGTCCAAACAACTCAGTCAAAACTTCAGGAGTCAGAATGACCTCCTCTCCATTTATCTTTCCAGTCATCGCTTCGTCACTGAAGGACGAGGTATATACCCATTCTCGAATCTCTGGTATATTAATCTTTGGTGAGAATGACATAAATTTCTTTAGGCCTTGATCTTCACATAGCTGCAGAATGGCTTGGATGGGTTGATCACATCGGCTGAAAGAATCGAAGTCGACACAGAAGCCAGTGTCGAACTTCATCCCAAAGAGAACAGCAGAAGGAATCGCCATAGGATTTGAAAGAAAATGGCGAATCGAGAAGCAAAGCAGGGGAGAAGAGAATCGCGCGGGATTAGAGTTCGAGAGCGAATTCTAAGCCAGAAGATGGAATATGAAAAGACGGAGCGGAAGGACGATGATCTCCAGACCTAAATCGACTATTAGATACAAGTCTGCGATCGTCGATCCCGGAATAAAATCGGTCGTCGAACAGCGACCGACGATAGTCAATGTTTGACTAAACGTCAAATGTCGACCGACTACAAGCAATCACCACGATCATCGATCAATATATGTTGGTCGACGATTCTCCACACAGTACAGAAAATCTGTCGTCGACCACTGGTCGACGATAGATACCTAAGGAGAGATCGTTGACCAGTTGATCGACGATTTCTGCCTTACTACCGAACAAGCTGTCGTCGACCGTTGGTCGACGATAGTTCTGACCTGGTCAAAGATCGTCGAGCCGTCGTTCGACGATTTTAGACAGAAAGCAAAACTATCCAAATTTTCACTACTCTGAACCATTAATCATACCAAGCTGGTTCAGGAAGAACAAATGCCTTTGTTCATCAAGGGGCTTAGTGAAAATATCTCCTCTCTGCAGGTCTGTGGATATAAATTCCATTGCTATCTTGTTCTTTTCCACATTATCTCTCAGAAAATGATGTCTAATCTCAATGTGCTTGGTCCTGGAATGGTGCACAGGATTTTGAGCAATTGATATTGCACTGGTACTGTCACACAGAATTTTTGTTTTTGAGTGTGTATACCCATAATCCACTAGCTGATTTTGAATCCACAGGATCTGTGAACAACAACTAGCTGCTGCAATATATTCAGCCTCAGCAGTTGAAGTAGACACAGATGCCTGTTTCTTACAAAACCAAGAGACAAGTCTCTCTCCCAGGAACTGACAGGTCCCTGAGGTGCTTTTCCTGTCAACTCTACAACCAGCATAATCAGCATCTGAATATCCAATTAATTCAAATCCTGACTCAGCTGGGTACCACAGTCCTAAGTTAGGGCATCCCTTAAGGTATCTCAAGATCCTCTTGAGGAGAGTTAAGTGAGATTCCTTTGGGTTGACCTGAAACCTAGCACATAGGCATGTAGCAAACATTATGTCAGGCCTACTTGCAGTCAAATACAGCAGGGAACCAACAATGGCTCTATAGTTCTTTTGATCAACAGACTTGCCATTGACATCAGAATCAATAACTGCATTTGAGGCCATAGGTGTGCTCATTGATGAAGCATCAGACATTCCAAATCTTTTAACCAGCTCTCTGGCATATTTTGATTGAGAAATGAAGATACCATCAACACACTGTTTCACTTGGAGACCAAGGAAATAGGATAACTCACCCATGCTGCTCATCTCAAACTTGGAGTGCATTAGTTCAGAGAACCTCTTGCATAGTTTGGGATCAGTAGAGCCAAATATAATGTCATCTACATAGATTTGAACTAACAGTTGTGAGCCCTTATGATGTCTAATAAATAGGGTTCTATCTAATACACCTCTCACAAACTTGTGTTCTAGAAGGAAATTTGCTAAGGTCTCATACCAAGCTCTAGGAGCTTGCTTAAGTCCATATAGAGCCTTTTGGAGTTTGAACACATGAGTGGGTAAGGTTGATGAAACAAACCCTGGTGGTTGTTCAACAAACACTTCTTCCTTTAAATCTCCATTGAGGAAGGCACTCTTCACATCCATTTGAAAGACCTTAAATCTTTTATAGGCAGCATAGGCTAGGAAAATCCTAATGGCTTCTAGTCTAGCTACAGGGGCAAAAGTTTGATCATAATCTATGCCTTCCTCCTGTCTATAGCCTTGAGCTACTAGCCTAGCCTTATTTCTAACTACTATGCCTTGGGCATCAAGCTTGTTTCCAAACACCCACTTGGTGCCTATGATCCGTTGGCCTCTTGGTCTTGGAACCAAAGTCCAAACTTTACATCTTTCAAACTGGTTAAGTTCCTCTTGCATGGCTATAATCCAGTGTGGATCAAGCTCAGCATCTTTAATGGTTAGGGGCTCAACCTGAGAAAGGAAACAAGCAAACATCACATCTTTGTTGAGTTGATGTCTTGTCTGGACTCCTACTGAAATGTCTCCAATCACTTGAGATACAGGATGATCTCTAAGTGTGACAAGATTAGTAGGTTCAACAATGATCTGATCTTCAACAGTTTCAGGATTTGATTCCTCATGTGGAATTTGATCAACTGTTGGAGCAGGTGCTTTAACTTGAAGAAGTTCTACATCAGATTCAGAATCTGAAGATGCAACCTGAGGAGTTTGTTGGGGATGATTCTCCTGTGTGAGTCTCAAACCTTCCAAATCCTTACTTACTCCTAGGACTTGCACTGTACTATTAGAGGAAGAGTCCTTCTCCTTATAATACATGACTGTCTCATCAAAAGAGACATGTGCAGACTCTTCTATCTTAAGAGAGGATTTATTGAGGACCCTATAGGCTTTGCTTACTTGAGAGTATCCTAGAAAAACTCCCATTGAAGCTTTTGCCTCAAATTTTCTATGGTATTCTTTGTTATTGTTGTGAACAAAAGCAACACAGCCAAACACCCTAAAATAGTCTATTTTAGGTTTCACTTGCTTAAGTAATTCATAGGGAGTCTTACCCTTAAGTTTATGTATCAGACTTCTGTTCAATACATAGTTAGCTGTGCTAACTGCTTCAGCCCAAAAGGACAGAGGCATGTTAGCATCTGCCAACAATGTACTTGCAGCTTCAATTAGGGTTCTGTTTTTCCTTTCAACTACCCCATTTTGTTGAGGAGTTCTAGGAGCAGAGAAGCTATGTTTGATACCTTCCTTCTCACAGAATTCTTGCATAAGAAGAGACTCAAACTCAGTACCATGATCACTTCTGATCAAGGCAATCTGAGTAGAATACTCACTCTGTATACACTTTAGAAAATCTGTAAGAACCTTGAAGTTATCAGCCTTAGTTCTCAAGAAGAATACCCAAGTGAACCTAGAGAAGTCATCTACAATTACTAGAGTGTAAGACTTTCCTCCAAGACTCTGTACAGCAATAGGACCAAATAAATCCAAATGTAGCAAGTACAGAATCCTGGGAGAATCACTTTTATTAACTGATTTAAAGCTATTCCTTGTTTGCTTACCTAATTGACAAGCTTTGCAAAGGCCTTCCTTCTTGTAGGGGCGGGAAGGTAAGCCTCGTACAAGATTGTATTTAGCCAACCTAGAAATGTTTTTCAAATTTACATGACTAAGTCTCTTATGCCAAAGGATATTATTACTGGTTACTTCATTAAATAAGCATATTTCAGATTTGGATGAGTTAAAGTCTACAACATAAACATTACCAATTCTAATACCTACTAACACAACAATATTATTTAAAGCAATATTACAAGCAGTGTCAGTAAACCATACCTTGTACCCAGCATCACACATTTGACTTACAGAGATTAGGTTGTGCTTTAGTCCGGAGACATACGCAACCTTCTTGAATGTTACAGCTCCTATGGTGAAGCTGTCATACCCTTCAGTCTGTCCACAGCTGGAATCCCCAAATACAACTTTTGGTCCCAGCTTGGCTTTGAACCCCGACAGATTCTTCTTCTTTCCTGTCATATGCTTTGAGCATCCACTATCCAGATACCATTTGTCATGTATGACTGGATAGGTCTTCACCTGCAAAGATATCAATTATACATTGTGGACCCAGGTTACCTTGGGTCCAGTATTCTTCACAAAAGAAAAACTAGATATAAAAGATTTTGCAGGCTTAGATTTATATCCTAAAGGGTGTGATCTCCTAGGTGGGATAATCCATTCAGTTGAAGGATTAAACATCCTAGGGTAGTGATTGGGATTTGCACAGCTGGAAGTTTGAAATTTATTTTCCAGCTTAAGTCCAGATCGTCGATCCACGGTCGACGATCGCAAGCCATATCGTCGACCATTTGTAGTAGTGCTATGTTCTGGATTCCACGATCGTCGATCACTGGTCGACGACTCAAGATGAGATCGTCGATCTCCTGCACCAAAGATATCATACTTGGTGAAGGTGTTCAGCGATCGTCGATAGACGTTCGACGATTGGTTTGACGATCGTCGATTAATGTTCGACGATTTTTGTAAAGCTAGAAATTTTTTCTTCCTATTCTCTTTCTTAATCTTATTCTGAATTTTCTTGCATTTTTCAATTTCCTCAGTATTCTTTATTCCTGATTCAGAAACAAATTTTACTGGAGTGTTAAATCTCTCCTTTGTGAGGAGGATGGGTTCACTGGGTGTGGCACCTAAGCCTAGTTTATCATTACCAACCCTAGTGTTTGCTATACAGGTTATTTCAGATAATTTAAGGCTTCTGCCATTTAATTGTTCTTCTAACCTCTTAGATTTAGCTAGTTCTAATTTTAAGAATGTTACTTCTTCTCTTAATCTTTCTAATTCCTTTTCTAATCTGATTATTTCAGTACCTTCCATGTCTAGTTCCATTATTTTTAATCTAAGTGACTTAATTTCTTTTTCAGATAATAGTAAATCTAAACATAGAGTTTTAAATTTTAGTTTGAACTCAGGAGATGAGAAATCAAATGAGTCGATTACCTGGTCCTCCATAAAGGAATCTTCTTCATTGTTTCCTTCTTCTTCAGAATTCTCTGCAGCTGACAGAGAGCTGCAGGCATCAATAGCCATGAGGCAGACCTCTTTGGCTTTCTTCTCTTCTTCTTCTTCTGAATCACTGGAGCTAGAGGAGCAGGTATCCTCTTCTGTTTCACTCCAGGTAGCAGCCACAAATCCCTTGTCCTTCTTCTTGTATCTGTGTGATGAGGACTTGGAGTGGTGCTTCCTGTACTCTTTCTCATGTTTCTTCTCCTTGTGTTTCTTCTCTGGACAATCTGGAGCAATGTGTCCAGGCTTGCTGCAAACATAACAAATGATTTCTTTAGATGGAGTCTTGTCATACCTTGGTTTGTCCTCATGCTTGGAGAACTTCTTTCTGAGGTCTCTTCTTCCCATGTTGAAGAACCTCTTGGCAATGAGTGCCAGTAACTCCTCATTTGATTGACTTCCTTCAGAAGTCTCAGCCGCCTTAAGAGCTAGAGAGTGCTCTTTCTTTGTAGGTGTAGGAGTTTTTACTTCAATTGCAGCAGCTCTGCTCTTTAGAGTTTGCTCATATGACTTGAGCTTTCCCAACAGAGCTTCTGTGGAGAGTTCCACAGTGTTTCTTCCATCCTTGATGGGTCATATCCTTGAGTCCCAAGAGATGGGAAGGCACATCAGGATCTTGTCATTTACTTCTGACAAAGTTATCTCCTTGTCCAAAGACCTCAGTTCACTTATTATTGAACTGAGTCTTGTGTACATTGTGTCAATGTCTTCAGCATCATCCTTCTTGAAATTTTCATACTGAGAGATGAGATTGGATCTCCTGTCCTTCCTCTCATCAGCTGAGCCAGCAACTATGTGGTTGAGGGAATCCCACATAGCTTTGGCTGAGGTACATTCAGCAAGCTTCTGGAATATCTCATCAGACATTGTCTGAGCTAGGATATTCATTGCTTTAGCATCAGCTGCTTTTGCCTTCTTGTAAGTTTCATTGTAGTCAGGTGGTGGCACAGCACTGAGATCAGCAGAAGTGGAAGCAGCAGCAGGCCTAGCAGGTGGTCCTGTCAAAATAGAAGAAAAGATATCTTCATCAATAGAATTCATGTATAGTCTTATCTTGGCCTTCCATATGCCAAACTTGGACAAGTTGCATAGAGGAGGTCTGGTGCTTGAATAATCCTTAGACTGGGCCATGTGTGAAAGTGTTTGTGAATGGTATCAGGAAACAACTTATCACAGGATCTTTTAACTCAGGTGTTAGCCTGTATGAACAGCCAACCTCCCTCTGATACCAATTGAAAGTGAGGGGATAAGTTGTAAACTACTCTAGAGGGGGGTGAATAGAGTATTCAAATTTTATGAATAACTAGTCAGCTCCCTTGGAGTTGATTTGCGGAATAAAATAATCTGATACTTGAACCCTAAGAGCCTAACACAGTGAAGTGCACAAGTGAAAGAGTTAACTGAAATTTCAGATTAACTATAAACCTATCACAGCAACTAGCAGTCCTAGGTAGTTCTATCACAGCCACAAAATAAGTAATTTAAACAAAACAGCCAGAGACACAGGATATATAGTGGTTCCCTCTTAATAGGTACTCCACTCTTCTACCACCCTGGTAGGAATCCACTACAGGTTTTTGCTAAGGTGCCCTGCCACCAATGATCTGATTCAGGTAGATCAAACAGACCCTTTGAGCTTTTGATAAGGATGCTCAACCACAGGTTGTTGATAAGGTGCCCTGTCACCAATGTTCACTTTTGAAGAGATGTGAACAAACTCTTTTTACAAAGGGGTTGAGAGGGTTAGATTATCTTCTCTGTTGTAAATACAGATTAGAGAAGACTTGTGGATTCTCTAAAGAATCAAAGTCTCCCCCTGGCTCAGTGAAAGTCCAGGGAAAGCCTTTGCTTCAGGATGAAGGAGTTTCAGATAAACTGAAACTAAATCCTCAGAGATCTGTAGACTGATTTTTATCAGGTCTTCAGATTCTGGAGCACGTGAAGCAGATCTGGAGCTCTTTCTGAAGTCTTGAAAAACTCTAAGCAGATGCTCAGGAGACTTGAGAATGAAATAGATTGCTTTGGATTTTTGCTTCAGGAAAACTTTTCTTCTTCTGATTGTGAGATTGTGAAGAGTTGCTCTGGAGAAGCTTGAAAGAATACAGCACACGAAAAACTCTCTGTTACTACTTCTTCTTGTTTTAAAAAAACTTTCTTAAATATGTCTTCTTGTTTATCTTTTGGAACGGCTCTATTGATTTGAATTCTCGAGCCCTGCAACAGATTATCTCAAAATAGAATATAGCAATAGGAATGGAATGACCTATTAGCTCTCTGTCAGTCCCAATAAGGAAATAAATGAATAGGAAAATATCTCAGCATAAAGATTTATCGTTCTTGGAAATAGCATACACCGCCAACGGCTAGAATACAGCCTGGCAATATATTTTGTATAATAAGACAAAAATGCTTTATCAAAATACGAAATCCCGTAATTTATGCTTGACATATTTGGTAAGTAATTCATTTGAATTTAAGCTATAAATTAGCAAAAACATTCTTCAGAAAATCTTTCTAACCACACGCTAGAACACTTGGAAATAAACCAAGGAATAAAATAAATACAAACTGTTAAAGGCAGACAGAAATCGTCGAACAGGGGTTCGATGATCGTCGACCTAGCTAACAGATCGTCGACTGAAAACAGAAATCTGTCGAAACAGAAATCGTCGACCAGAAATCGTCGACCAGCTCAAGATATCGTCGACTGAAGCAGAAAATCTGTTATCACAGAAATCGTCAAACATCTCATGATGTCGACGACTAAGGCAGAGATCTGTCGAGACAGATATCGTCGACCATCTCATGATGTCGACGATTAAGACAAAGATCTGTCGAGACAGAAATCGTGAAACAAGACCACGATCGTAGAACTGCTGATAGCAGATCGTCGACCATCCTTCAGAGCATAATAAGCTTGCTCTGAGATCGTCGACCACCGGTCGACGATAATTGTCTTGACTTCAACGATTCTATAGCCCTGCTATCGTCGACCACTGATCGACGATCGCGAGGCCTCGTTCGACGATGGTCGAACGGAAAAAGAACCTTAACTAAAAATTCATTCTACAACTTCTATTCTAAACTCTAGGTCAGATATAAACTGCCCTAGGGAGACTAAACAAAGTCTAAACATGATCATATATAGTTATATGGATCAAGAGGGGCTGGAAAGGGATTTCATAAGCCAAATCACATCTAGGGTACCAACACTAATGTCCTACGAGCTTCAGCTGAACACCTGAAAAGCTGAAGAAGAAGTCGAAAAGGCCGCAGCCAAAGAAAAGACTGTGGCCCTGAAAGCTAATCACTCAAGGAAAGGCAAGGGTGCATCCTCGTCCCGCTCTTGGATAAAGGCTGAGGAAGAAGACTTTGAGCCATGCTCATCCGGCTCAGAGCTATCTGAGGAAGAATTCTCCTTCATCACTCGAGAGTTCAAGAAGTTCCTCAAGTTGAGGAATTAGAGAAAAAAGGATGGTTCCTCCTCCAGACATCAGAAGAAGAATTACTCTTCTGACAGGTATGAGTCTAAACAGAACAAACATTGTTCTACTGACATTATCTGCTTTGGATGCAATAAGCCAGGTCACGTCATTGCTGACTGCCACCAAAGCAAGAGAGATAAGGGGAAAGGAGAGGAGCACAAGTCCTCTAGAGATAAGAAGAAGGAGAGGAGCTACATTGGTAAAAAGCCAAAGACACTGAGTGAATCTGACTCTTCAGACTCCAGTGATGATGAGGAAGCCTACTTCGGGCTAATGGGTCGCTCCGACTCAGAGGGAGATTGTCCCCCATTTACTGGGAAGGTAAAAGATCGCACCCCCCTCTCTGACTCTGACTCTGACTCTGAGTCTCCTAAAGATGACCACGAGGACAGTCCATCTGCCCGTGAGGCTGAACTCCTTGAAAAGTATGAGCTTCTGCTCAATACTTTCGAAGAGTGTCGTAAGAGGTTGAGGGCTCAGAAAAAGGAAGTCAAATTCCTTAAGGTTGAGGGTGTGTCCCTAAGAGAAGAGATCACTAGCTTAATTTCTCTCCGACAGGAACACCTGGACCTGACTTCTGAGCACTCAGATTCTCTAAGGCTCCTTTCCCCAAAACAGGAAGAAATCAACAAGCTGGAAGAACAGCTTGCGGCAGAGAGGAAGATTGTCAAAAGCTTCTCTATGCCCAAGACCGTTCTTCCTCTAGTTAATGAATTCTCTGCTCAGGCTAAGGGGGCTGGCTTAGGGCATGTGGCTGTGCCTGGTAAATCATCCAGGAGAAACATAAATCGGAGGAAAAATAAGGCTACTAAGAAGGCCTCTGCTGCAAAAAAGGGAAAGGATCCACTCGGTCCTGTTTCATTCAGAAAGCCTGGCTTTCCTTGTAATGAGCAAGACTTTGAGTCAACCTATGGCCACTTCTTCCGGCCCTCGGTTTAAAAGCCCAAGAGCCGGTATGATGGTTGGACCTTCCCCCGCAACTACGGTGAGAGTGTCTTCAAGGCACCTTATGAGGAAATCCAAGTGGAGAATTGTGGCCACTTCTCTAGCGGCCATAATAAGAAGCAGGCACCAAAGGCCAAGCCTGTCATACTGAAGGAACAGGAAGTGAAGAAGTCGTGTAACTGTTGTCATCATGATGCCTCCACCTCCAGATCCAAGGCCCCGGCTGGACCCACCGTCCCAAGGGTGAAGCAGGAGCCTAGGAAACGGTACAACAGGTTTGAATGTTGGTGATGTGGCAAAGTTGGTCACTATGCCGTGGATTGCTGGTTAAATCCAAGATACAATGAGACTCCTTTTGTTAGCAATGCTAGGCTGACCACTCATAGGGTTAACCAACTGAGGGGGAGTGTGCTAACAAGGAATCTAGGACCCAAGTTCGATTGGCTTCCTAAGGGAAACTAATTCTGTTTTGTAGGTATGTCCAAAGGCCACCAAAACGCCAATCTGGTACTTGGCCAATGGATGTTCCTGGCATATGATCGGGACAAGAAGTCTGTTGCGTGATTACTCCCCAAACAAAAATGGACCCAAATTCATCTTTGGAGGATCAGATCGAGGAGTCACCAGGGATTATGGTATGATTTTTAACGGTGTATTCTCTATCACAGACGTTGCCTATGTTGAAGGGTTAAACCATAACCTGATCAGTGTAAGCCAGTTGTGTGATAAAGGATACGACGTTAAGTTCTACAAGGATAAGTGCTTGATAATATCGTGTGCCTCTTCGGAGACGGTATTAACTGGCATTAGGAGTGGAAATATCTTTTGCTTAGATTTTCTTAGCTTAGGCTCTTCTACCCCCGTGTGCCTAGTAACAAGGCAGTGCATCTCTCTGTGAACAATGGCACAAGAGATTAGTACATATTAATCTCAAGACTATTAATATGTTGTTTTCCAAGAATTTTGTAAGGGATGCCCCTACTATTAAGTGCATCAAAGATAGCCCTTGTCCTGCATGCTAGAAGGGCAAACAGACTCGGGCTACTTTTAAGGGGATTGCAGACAAAGACTCCTCCAGATGTCTTTATCTTCTGCATATGGACTTGTTCGGTCCAGTGCAAGTTCATAGCTTAGGAGGTAAATCGTATACGCTAGTGATTGTCGATGATCACTCTCGGTTTACGTGGGTGTTCTTCTTGAAACGAAAGTCAGATACGTTTGACATCTTCACTAATTTTATCAAGCAGATTCAGAACGAACTTAACTGCTACGTGGTCAAAATCAGAAGTGACCATGGAACAAAATTCGAGTCTGGTTCTATGATAGAATTCTGTGAAGAACATGGTATCTTTCATGAGTTTTCCTCCCCGCGTACTCCTCAACAAAACGGAGTTGCGGAGAGGAGAAATAGAACGCTCATTGAAGCATGTACGACAATGTTGAATGACGCTTCTCTTCCAGAGTACTTCTGGGCAGAGGCTGTTAATACGGCTTGTCATGTGCAGAACCGAGCATTGATCAACAAGAATCAACGTAAGACGCCTATGAGCTATTGAAAGACAGGAAACTGACCATGTCCTATTTAAGGATTTTTGGCTGCAGATGCTATGTACTCAATAATGGGAAGTACCCACGTACTAAATTCGGATAAAAATGCTTCGAAGGCATCTTCATGGGCTATAATAGCCATAGTCGGGCATATAAGGTTTTCAATAAGAAAACCCTAGTGGTAGAGGAGTCCATTAATGTTGTATTTGATGAAGGAAGCTTGCTTCATAATAATTCTTCCAGTGGCATTCTTGAAGATGCAGGTGCAAGGATTGAATAGCTAAGTCTCGATGAGACTGCTAAAGATGCAACTCCCAAGTACGTCAAGGTCTCCACCTCAATGCCAACTAGAGAAGATGACGATCAGGATGGAGAAAATCTCCCAGAAGAGGGAGGAGCCCGAGAAGCTATTAGAGCTCCAGATGCCAGACTCTTAGAGCTCCGACACGTGAGGGATCATCCTAGAGATCAGATCATAGGAGATCATCGTGACGGTGTCAGAACTCGCAGAGGTACAATTAACGAGATTCTGCACCTTAGTTTTCTGTCACAGGTTGAGCCAAAGAAGTTCGACGAAGAGAACAAAGACGCGTCATGGATATTGACAATGTAAGATGAACTACATCAATTCGAACGATGCAACGTCTGGACGCTTGTTCCCAGACCAAAGAAACAGAATGTGATCGGCACTAAGTGGATCTTTAGAAACAAACTGGATAAACACGGGGTCATCATCAAGAATAAGGCCAGACTGGTGGCTCAAGGTTACATACAAGAGGAGGGGATTGACTTCGATCAAACCTTTGCACCAATTGCAAGGCTCGAGGCGATCAGGTTGTTCCTGGCATATGCCTCTCACAAAGGATTCACTGTCTATCAGATGGACGTGAAATCTGCGTTCCTAAATAGAAATTTGAAAGAGGAAGTATATGTTGCGCAACCCCCAGGTTTTGTTAATCCAACATTCCCTAATCATGTTTACTTTCTTAATAAAGCATTATATGGCTTAAAACAAGCTCCTCGAGCTTGGTATGAGACTCTGTCTAGTTTTCTTCTTGAGAACAAGTTCTCAAGAGGAAAAATAAATAAGACATTGTTTCTTAGAGAAGTCAAAGGCAAGATTTTGCTGGTGCAAATCTATGTCGATGACATAATATTCAGTTCAACAGACAACAACCTGTGCAAGAAGTTTTCTAAACTTATGTAAGGGAAGTTTGAAATGAGCAGCATGGGTGAGCTGAAGTACTTCTTGGGACTTCAAGTGAAACAATCTGATGATGGAATTTTCATTTCTCAGACGAAGTTCACAAATGAACTCCTCAAGAAATTCGGAATGGAGAATGCAACATCTATGAGGACTCCAATGGGATCCACTATGTCTCTGGACAAGGATGAGAAAGGGAAACCTTTTGATGAAATCAAATACAGAAGTATAATTGGATCCCTGCTCTACCTTACTGCTAGTAGACTGGATATTATGTTTTCCACATGCGTTTGTGCCAGATATCAGGTGAACACTAAGGAATCTCATTATGTCGCTGCAAAGCGAATTCTTAGATACCTTAAAGGTACACCAAATCTTGGCATGTGGTACCCAAGAAACAATGATGTCGAGCTGATAGGCTTTTCAGATGCTGACTTTGCAGGAAGCAGGGATGATAGGAAAAGCACTTCCGGGACGTGCCAATTCCTCGAAAGAAGGCTTATTTCGTGGAACAGTAAAAAGCAAAAATATGTCGCAACCTCTACGGCTGAATCTGAGTATATCTCAGCAGGCAGCTGTTGCGCACAACTTCTATGGATCAAAAATCAACTCGAAGATTATGACTTGCAGTTCAGAGAAGTTCCTATGTATTGCGACTCCTCGAGCGTAATAGCAATTACGAACAATCCAGTGTCACACAACAGAACAAAGCATATTGAAGTGCGCTACCACTTCATTCGGGAGCATGTGGAAAACAAAGATATATCTCGCTGCTATGTCCCCACGGATAAGCAGATTGCAGATATCTTCACAAAGCCCCTAGACGAGGCCAAGTTCAGTCTCTTCAAAACTGAACTCGGCATGCTGAACTATGAAGATTGAAGACTGAAGGGCTCAAGGCTCTTGGATCAAGGGGGAGCATCTGCTAGGAACTCAAGATCGAGCACGGATGCAGGAACTGAGGGGGAGCATTTTGCTCCAAGTGAAGTCCCAGATTTGCAAAAGCCGAAAAGGGGAGATTACCCTCTCGGCCAAGTCTAAGGTGGCTGCCAATGTTAAGTATTCTCTCAGGAAAATGGTAATGAATTTCACTCTCAACTGAACTTTCAGTTTATGATTTTCATTCCCATCTGTTCTATTCACCTTAGCTTGTAGGGTTTAGGCTTCTTCAAATAGGGGGAGATTGTTGGGTATTGCATCCACAATAGACCTGATTTGAAGAAGCCCCTAAATAAGCTAAGGTGAATTGAAAATGTATTTGACAATTCTATCAAGTTGTGCTTGCAGCTATTCCATGCTAAGTACACACCAATGTCAGGGTACAGTGGGTCAATATACACGGTTCTGCGCAACGTAATCCCTCGTTGCGTAGATCAGTGTGTTGATTCACGTGTGCTCTCTCTATTGGAGTGTACTTATTTTCAAGTATAGGGTCAAGGTAGATCGAGAGCAGAAGAATGAGCAAAGATGGGTCAAATACCAAGTCATCAAAGGAGGGAAGAGAAAATTCTTCCAAGTCAAAATCGACGGGAATCGTTAAGTGATTCCCGCCGACTTCGACGGGAATCGCTAGTGATTCCCGCTGACTTCGACGGGAATCGTTAGTGATCCCGCCGATTCGTCGAGTATCACTTAGTCTCTCTCGTCGACTTCTTCCGGCTGACCGTTTTCAAACATGGATTCTGCTAAGGCAGAATCGACGGGAATCGTGAGTGATTCCCGCCGACATCGACGGGAATCACCAACGATTCCCGCCGATTTTGCCTTAGGCAAATTTCCTCGTTTGCTGGACCGAACCAAGATGCCTTGCGCTGTTTTGGCCGGGGATAGGGCCTCTCCTTGTGGGTCCCACAACGGTCTTTAGGGTTGGCCTCTTGTATATATATATGCGTATTTTGAACCTCTACAGACCCACATTCTCGGAAATCGAAAGCAGCCGACGCCGAGCCCTAGCCGATTGCCGGAAACCGCCGATCTCTTATCGCCGCTCGCAGTTAGTTGTCGTCGCTAATCTCCGATCTTCTTGGATCTTCCGACGACAGTACCGAGGCGAGCCGAGCGTCTCACGCATCTCTCTTGAGATCTCTTGTCTCTCGATTCGTTGAACGAGACTAGTTCTCCATTCCGAATCGGTGGAGACGATTGATCCGACTGAGATCGTTGGTAGACCTTGCTTGCTTCGTCAAGAAGTTTGGATCTACAAAGTATCGCCGCCGCAATCACTTGCCGCCGCCGATCTTGAAAAGATCCTCTCCAAGAGAGAAATCCGGTTGTGGACTCTTCATAACTTTCAAGAACGCTTCAACGAACGAAGAAGGACATCGGAATCTCCAAAAGCTTTGTTTGTATTTTCTTTTACATTCAATTTTGGTTTGTTGAAAAGGAATTTTAATTCCTAGTTGTAAGGGTTGGGTGCAACCCGTGGTAGTGGAGTTGTGACTCTTTTGTTGGAAGGCTTCCTTCCGTAGTGTGAGGATTGGATTTCAATCCGTTTGGAGAAGTGACCGAGTCGTCCTTTGGTGGGAGATAGGTCGAAGGGGGAAAGTGGACGTACCCAAATCGGGGAACCACTATAATTCTTTGTGTTTTCTGTGCTATGTTTGTTAATTTGTGCAGGTAAATTTAATTCCGCAAAAGACTGCACGACACCTATTCCCCCCATAGGTGGATTTAGTCGACACTAGAGACTTTCAAAAGCCGCAAACCCGACTCGAAGAAATTAGGTAAGAATGCACATGAGGTTTGAATGAGCAAGCTCTTCACCGACCGTGCCTTTCTACGCCTTGTCATCGTTCGGGTCTGCACTTACTATCGGCCTCAAACAAAGCAGAGAGCTTGACTCGTGCAAAATAAACGAGGTCATATGCTTGGATTAAATCATCCCATTTTTCGACATTCTGACAGAGTAACTACACTCTTTGTCGTTTCTACAATTCTATATTTTTCCAATTACCAACATTTGTGCGAAAAAGAAAGAAGAGCACTATCAACAGTAATATCGTATCAAGATACGCAAAACATGCTGGTAATAACCGCTAAAAAACTATGACAAATATACAACAGACTCATACGAACATACGAGAGTAAGAGAATCAAGTCGCTACACATCAGCTTCATCTACATCAAAATCAGGACTCCGACTCTCGTCATCTGAAATATCATCAAAGCTAAGTCTATACACATCACACTTCAAACTCCTCGCAACCAAGCGAAGAGCCTTGGACGCTCCGCGCCTAAGCGCAAGCTCGCTAACATCCTCCATCTGGGGCTACACCTCTCTAGTCCAGATCTCCTCATGAACCTTCTCGCCGATCAATCAACGATCACGCATGTAGTCCAAAGAATCCATATATTCGGCAAGACCAGCGACCTTCAACTCTGACACGCGGTCATTAGAATAAAGTATCTCCACTTGGGCTTTTGAAGCCCCAAGCTCTGTATCAAAACGAGAAATCTCATCTTGAGCATTCTTCAGCATCTGTGTGGTACTCTTCACTAGAGACTTCTCCACTTTCAATGCTGTTCGAGCCTTCTCTAATTCTGTCTTCAGCTTTGACCCCATCCGTCGAAATCGGGAGACATCTCGATCATGATTATCTCTCAAAGCAGCAAGTGAGCTCGCTGTCGTTCGAAACTTCTCCTGAATGGCCAAGTACCCATCCTTTAGGCTCAGGTAGTGATCATTCCAGGTGACAGCAATATGAGCCTGGGCTCGATCTACAAGAAGAAAGGGAAAAGTCAGTACGACACAAAAAAAAACTCAAAGTAAGCAAGCTCACTTACTACTTTGCTCATCGCCTTCAGAGAAGAGGACACTAGTGGAGCAGAAACCTCTGAAAGAGAGGCCTATGGGGCAGAGTACCCTGGCACCTGCATACCAGCATCGACAGAAGTAATCTCATCTCGGGCGCCAGAAGGGATGGTCTCACCCTGAGAAATCTTTTGCTTCGAATATGACTGAGGCTCCCTGCCCTCATCACAACAACCAACCACGGTAGCCTTCCTTTTTCGATCACGATACAAAGATGTCCCCTCTGCCCGCTGAGAGTCAATAGATATCCCACATCGCAACAGACGTTTCTCCTCTACGAACAAGGAGATGGTAAAAAGACGATTGTCCAACTTTTGGGGTTCTGAAAACTCAAGCATCGAGGAAAGCTCCCTCTCTTACCCCTTCTAGCAATGACAACGGTCGGGCAGCGCATTCCACAATTCTGGCAAGCCCCAAGTGTTCTTGACGTAACCAAATAATGTATTTTCATGACGACGATCCATTCGGGTCTCAAAGTCAAGACAACTTTTGTTGCTGAAAATCTCAATGTGACCGTCATCATCAATATGGACATCACACCAGTCTCTAAAGCGATCTAAGGAAAATCTAGAGTCATGCTCTCTAAAGAATGCGATCAATCCCATAAGGCGCACCATCCCAAGCGGGGTAAACTAGGACATCGAAACACCGCAGAACTTTAGAATGTTGATCACCTCCTCGCATTGTGGAAATCAGAATCCTGATCTTAGAGAGATCTCGCAAACCATCAACCAGCCTCTCGGTGGATTTTGGACCCTCTCCTCGGCACGCGGTATCCTCACCTCAAGATCAGCAGGTAAACTGTATCTCTTCCTCCAAATCCCAATTTGGTCGTCGGAGAGCGAAGAAGGTAAACCCATCGATCTTGAGAAACGCTTTGAAACCTGAAATAAAAGAAAGGACAAAAGGGTGAAATTCAATAATTAAAACAAAGACGTTCCGTCCAACGGCCAGATACCTCAACCCTATAAACAAGTCGCACACCTCGACAAGCCCAGGTGAGTGGTTGTGCGGAAGGTGTCCAGGGCGCACATCCAGAGGCGGACGCGACCAAGTGCGCGGGTGCGGACGCGACCAAGTGCGCGGGTGCGGACGCGACCAAGTGCGCGGGTGCGGCCACGAGGCACTGTCCGCTTAGGCAGCCGCACCCGACCGCCCCTCCTCGCGGGTACCTCTCGCGGTCACGAGCTCTCCCGCCGTGACCTGGCGTCCTGCTGGTCGCCATTGGCTTCGCCAGTAGAGGTCGTCGGCGGGTTGGTAATCCTTGCATGTCGGCCCTTCCCCGTCGTTCGATCGCTCCTGGGTGACCAATCGTCTTTCGTTTTATGCGTAACCACCCACTAACCATCATGATTAGTGAGAGAGTATGTTTTATTAAAATATTGCTCTATGGACAGCTAATTTAATTATTAAAATACACACCCCTAACCATTCTAAAAATAATTATGTCGGTGGTTACGGTGTGCAGATAGCTGCATAACCACCATAACCACATCCTAGAGGCTATAAAAGGAGTCTCAGGACTCCTCATTTCTCATCTTTTCGCTCCACAGTTTTCTTCTTCCTCAGGCCAGAGCTCTGCCAGATTCCTCTTACATGTCACATTCAAGGCACATTCAAGCCACACATTCAAGCCGCATTCAAGTCACATTCAAGCCATCTTCAAGCCATCTTCCAAGCCACAATCGAGCCACCTCCTCTCCACCGAAATCCGCTCAAGTCTGCGACGTACAGCGAGAAGGAGATTCCTACAACATCAAGCATCTCGATCTTCCATAATTCCCCAGAATACAGTTGAAAGTCTTTGATTACAAGGGTAGCTAATCACCTAGAGGGGGGGTGAATAGGTTATTGCAATCTTTTTAAGATTCTTTAAAATCTTCTATGATTTAATTCCTACTGTGTATACTTAATTCAGCTTTCAAGAACACAATACTCAGCAAAGTAAAACACAATACATAGCACACCAGATTTTTATAGTGGTTCCCCAGTGTATGGGTACATCCATTATCCCTCTCCGCCTTTCTAACAGTATGTTAGACAAGACTCTTTTCCAAAAACTATGGCTCCTCAAAGATTACAGCACGATCTCACCGGATCAGTCAGTCTCCACTGAGACTTACAATACTATCTCACAACCCTCCACACAGTAATCTCCTGACAACCACACACATGGCACAAATGCCCTTTACATAGGCTGGGAGAACTAACCCCACACTGATCAACACAGGAATCCAATCACAGGCCCACAGCCCTAACACAGATCTCACAGATTTTTCTCACAGCCTTTATAATTTAGGCTTTACAATAAGATCTCACAGATCTCTCACACAACCTAATCAATCTAGGGCTCAACATAGATCTTTCACAGATCCACTGATTTTGAAAGAGTTGTTGATTTGAATCAAGAGAAATTATTTTATGAGTCAATTTCTTCCCAGGCTAAGTAAATCGTAGTCCTATCTGCTTCCCAGCAACAAGAATGACAATCTTCGACTATCTGCGACTTGTGCTGGAAGTTCTTCAGGACCTTGATCTTGTTTTTGCTGATGAAGGGGGAAGATTAAGAATGAATGTCTTCAATCAGCTAATCTTTATTGGCAGGAAATGAATTGCTATGCCTCTCATTCTGTCCAGAGAAAACTTTGTGCAGATATCTTGTTCTTCTTCAACGATCCAGAGAAAGATCTTCAGATTTGGCTCGGCTTGGATCGTGAATCAACTTCAGCTAGAGTTTGCCTAGACTGATTCGTTTTCCTTAGAGAGATCCTTTGTTCTTGCTGTAGCAGATGTTGATTGCATCAGCGAACTCAGAAACCCTTCAGATTTATTAATTGAAGTTCTTGGTTCTATAACAATGGCGAATGAAGACGACGAACTCCCGCTTCTCGTTTTCAAAATGTTAATCAGAAAAACTTATTTGATCTTGATCTCATCTGTTATTTATAATCCTGTCGATTTGTATGATGATTGGCACGTGTCCCAGTTTTAACGGTGGTTAAAATCTCAACTTAATCAAATTGAGATTCACTGTAGACTGACGACGACGTTAGTGTAGATTTGCAGCATTTAAATAATGAATTAGAAAATCGTTGACTTGTTGACTTTGCTGACATCAGCATCTTCTGGACTTAGCAAAATCAAGCAATATTTCAGAAATCCTCAGTTTGACAAACTAAAAACTCAGTTCGACGAACCCAGATCTCAGCTCGACGAAATCAAGCATCATTTCAGAAATCTTTAGTTCGACGAACTCAAAACTCAGTTCGACGAACCCAGGGTCAGCTCGACGAAAGCAAGCATCATTTCAGAAATCTTCAGTTCGACGAACTAAGTGCTCAGCTTGATGAAATCAAGTATCATTCCAGAAATCTTCAGGTCGACGAACAGGTGGAAGCTGAGTTCGACGAAATTTGAACTCAGTTCGACGAACTCAAAGCTCAGCTCGACGAAAAGTGGATAAGCAATACTTAACGATTCTGGACTTAGAATTTTCTTCAGCTCTGCTTAGGCCTTGTTGAGTGACGTTGAGTGAATAGACCATACTCAACGAATCTGAACTTAGAAATATTTCAGCTCTGCTAGGCGTTGAGAGCGTTGAGTGTATATGCCTCACTCAACGCTTTTTGCCTTAGCTATATTCTTCAGCTTTTTGCCTAATGGCGTTGAGAGCGTTTAGTGTATAAGCTTCACTCAATGCTTTTATACTTAGCCTGATTTTCTTCAATCTTGCCTTCTTGCTGAAGTTTGGCATTGACAGACTCAGCATGACGTTGAGTGATGAAGCTTCACTCAATGCTTCTGGACTTAGTCGATTTTCTGGCTTCCACTGTTTAGGCTTTGACATGATATCCTTGACTCAATGATTCTGGACATATGGCGTTGAGTGAGTTGAGCTCACTCAACGCCTATGGACTTAGCCACATTTCTGCCTTTTCAATACTATAAGCTTTGACTGCCAGCTTTCTTTCAATGTTATTAGTTGTATGGCGTTGAGTGAACTTGCCTCACTTAATACTTCTTGACTTAGGCATTTTCCTGAATTTCTAGTCTATCACTTTGAGTCCACCTGTCATTGTCTCTTGAACTATATGTCCAATCATTGTGATAAAGACCAACCTGTATGCATGAACTTAAACATGCATCAAATACAACTATGTGTATACCATTGACCTATTTTTGACTTCTTACAAATCTAGGACATTGGGATCAATAGACCCAACAATCTTCCCCTATTTGAAGAAGTAAAAACATCACTTGAGAATTTTTTGTCAATGATATACACTAACATAAGAAGCAAAAATATATACACTAACTATTAATATTGTATTAATCTAAGAGCAACAAGAGTTACCACATTTCCCTAGTGCTCCCCCTGCTTTGATGCATCTTGCTGCTACAAGCTACTTCACCTATAACTGCTTCTTTGTTGCTGCTACTCCCCCTTACTACTTTGTTCTTGTACTACTTCTCCTCCTTTTTTACTTCTATGAAATAGCTTAGGAGCAGCATGCTATCCTAATATTTCACATGCTCCCCCTATTTGAGAGCAGAGAAACACCTAGAGCAGAACTTGCTCTCCCTCAATAAGAATAACTAAAACTATACCAAATTCAACATACCCAATTCAAATTTAAAGGTGTTGAACTTTGCTTAATCTAGTGGCTTGGTGAAAATATAAGCCACTTGCTTGTCTATTGGGACAAACTCAAGACTAATATCCTCACATTCCACATGCTCTCTTATAAAATGATATCTAATTTCTATATGCTTAGTCCTGTTATGTGATACAAGATTCCTAGCTATAGAGATTGCACTTATAGAGTCAAAAAACAAAGGTCTTTACTTATCTGGAGTTTATAATCCTAGATTTGATGTTGAATCCACAGCAACTGTGCACAGCAGCTTCCTGCAGCTATGTATTTTGATTCTTCAGTAGAAATAGATACACTAGTATGCTTCTTGTTGCTCTAGGACACTAGCCTTCTACCCAAAAACTGACAGGAACATTATATACTTTGTCTGTCCTCTCTGCAGTCTGTAAAGTCTGCATCTGAATAACCAATTAGCTCAAAATTCCTATTCCTAGAGTACCATAGGCCAAGATCTGGTGTGTCCCTTTAGATATCTCAAAATTCTCTTAACAGCCAAGAAATGAGTCTCTTTAGGGCATGCTTGATATCTAGCACAGATAAGTGTAGCATACATGATTTCTAGCCTACTAGTAGTGAGGTATAAAAGAGAACCAATTATCCCTATATACAAAGTTTGATCAACAGGTTTCCCTGTCTCATCTTTATCTAAAGACATATTTGATCTCATGGGAGTTTTCATGGAGGAAGTATTCTCCATCCCAAATTTCTTAAGTAACTCCCAGGTAAACTTAGACTGTGATATGAATATTCCATTGTCAGTCTGTCTTACTTGGAGACCCAAGAAAAACTTAAGTTCACCCATGATACTCATCTTAAACTTTCCTTGCATAAGTTTGGTAAACTTCCTACAAGGGTTATCATCAGTAGACCTAAAGATAATGTCATCAATATATATCTGGACTAGGATGATCTTGCCCTTAGATTTCCTAAGGAATAGAGTCTTGTCTAACTTCTCCCTTGAGAATTTATTTTCAATGAAGAAGCTAGACATTGTTTCATACCAAACTCTAGGGGATTGCTTTAGCCCATATAGAGCTTTCCTTAGTCTATAAACAAAATCAGTATGGTAAGGAACAACAAAACCTGTAGGTTGTTCCACATGGACTTCTTCTTTTAAATATTCATTCAGAAATGTTGATTTCACATCCATCTGATAGACTCTGAACCCTTGGAATGCATCATATGATAGGAATAACCTGATAGCTTCTAGTCTTGCTACAGGGATAAAGGTTTGATCAAAGTCAACACATTCCTCTTATCTGTACCCCTAAGCCACTAGTCTAGCTTTATTCTTAACTATAATGTCATTTTCATCAAGTTTATTCATGTAGATCCACTTAGTTCCAATGACATTATGTCCTTGAGGTCTGGGAACTAGCTTTCATACCTTACATCTTTTAAACTGGTTCAATTCCTCTTACATAGCTCCAATCCAAAACTGGTCTTAGTTAGCCTCTTCAATTTTCTTAGGTTCTACCTGTGATAGGAAGCAAGAGTACATTGCTGTGTTGAGACATCTGCTCCTTATCACTACTCCTTGTCTTGCATCACCAATAATCTGATGGTCTGGATGATCCCTCAGATATCTTACTGTTGGAGGTAGTATTGCTTCAACATCATGTTCTTCATGATGTTGATCTTCATTCACTTCCTGTGATCCTTGTGCTTCCTCTGGAATGCACACACCCTCTTCTTGATCTTGCATTGTTGGAGCATCTTCTTCATTTCTCTTGAGAGTGAGCTTTTTCAACACTAATTCAGTACCTATAGAACTATAAGAAGAGCTTGATAGCTCATTATTAATCATATTTGTTTCATCAAATACTATATTAACTGACTCTTCTACAACTTTACTTGTCAAGTTATAGATCTTATAAGCCTTACTATGATTGTTATACCCAACAAATATCCCCTCATACGCTTTGGTAGCAAACTTAGTTTTATAGGATTTCTCATTGTTGAGTACAAAGCACTTGCTCCAAAAAATTTTGAGATATGCAAGGTTTGGTTTCCTACCCTTCATAATCTCATAGGGAGTCGTATTGTGGCTCTTGGTGATAGAAGCCCTGTTAAGGACATGACAAGCTGTATTTACAGCCTCAGCCCAGAAATATTCTGGGAGAGAAGTGTCATTTAGTAGTGTTCTACTAGCCTCTATGAGAGTTCTATTCTTCCTCTAAACTATCCCATTTTGCTGGGATGTTCTTGAAGAGGAAAACTCTTGATAAATCTCATGATGTTCACAGATTCTTGTCATGCATTCAGACTGAAACTCAGTCTCATGGTCACTTCTGATTTTGACCATAGTATTATTCAGCTCATTCTTTATTTGTATGACACATGTCTTGAAGACATTTGGGGTTTCAGACTTTTTCTTCAAAAAGAATACCCAAATAAATCTGGAAAAATCATCAACCACCACAAATGTGTAGACCTTCCTACCTAGACTATGAACTGGCATTAGACCAAACAATTCCATATGCAAGAGGTATAAACACCTCACAGAATCTTTAATCTCAATGCTTTTGAAGGAAGCTTTTGCCTGCTTACCCTTTTGGCATACAGAGCAAATACCTTCCTTAGAGCATTTCATGTTAGGACTATTCCTAACTAAATCTTGACTATAGAGCTTTCCTATAGTCTTATAATTCAAATGAGCTAGCCTCTTGTGTCATTTGACACAATATGAGGCTTTCTCATTTGCAACTAGACAAATGAGCGAGTCTAATGATAAACAAAGAAAATTAAGACAATAGACATTCCCACTCCTAGTGTCAGTCAAAGTGACCTCTTGGTCACTTGATCTTCTTATATGACACTTATCCTTGTGGAAAGAAATGACATAGCCAAGATCATATAGTTGGCTTATGCTTATAAGGTTGTGTTGCAACCCTTCCACATTAGTCATTTTTATGAAAGTGATTAAGCCATTAGTGATCTTACCATAACCTTTGGTGATCCATTTATCTGATCCACCAAATATCACCTTAGGTCCATCCTTTACTGGAATGAAATCCTTCAGGATACCCTTTGTTCCAGTTATGTGCATGGAACAACCACTATCCAAGTACCATATAGGGGTATGGCAACTTGGACTCACATACAAGAAATAAATCATTTATCCTTAGAACCCCAATTCTCATTGGGTCCTAGGTGCATGTTAGGATGAAAATGAACATGCTTGCCTGCAACTCTTCTGACAGGTAAGTGTGCATTATCTCTCTGTACACTATTATTGTACCAGCAATCAATGACATAGTGGCCCACTTTGCTACAGCACCATCACTCATAGATGTTGTACCTCCTTTTAAGGGCCGGTTTAACAACATTGATGTCAGTAGCTCTCAGTCCAGCAGGTACAATATCAAACTTTTTCTTGAGTGTTGGGGCTGATACACCAAACCTAAATGGTCCAGGATGGGCCATTTAAACCTTCTCATGGGCTGCCTTGTATCTACTAGCTTGCCATTCCTACCACCATAGTGGTGAACAGCTTTGTTCTTCCTTTTGGAATTACCAGCTCTAGTGTTCCCTTTGAAACCTATCCCTTTCTTATCCTTTTGGGAGGAGAAGGAATCTATCAAAGGCAACACACTACATGGCTTTGAAAACTTAGCCACTAGCTCCTTCTCCTTTAGGAGTTTACCTTCTAGATTCCTGATAAGATCATTCTTAAAAGTTATGGTGCACATCTGAATAACAGTAATGTTCTTTAGCTGGCTAACTTCCCTAATTTTATGCTCTAGCAAAGTTGCTGTTTCAGAATGCTGGGAAGCAGCAAGCTTCAGAGATGCAATCTTCTGAGTCTGTTGTTTGGTCAGCAGCTTACTCCTTCTGAATGCTTCCAGAAGTTCACCATATCTTTCAATCATTTGATTTCTGTCTTTCTCATATTCAGAGCCATCTTCATCTCTTAATGAAGAAGCACTTGAATCTGGACCAGTCAAATACTTGTACTTGGATGAAGAGTTGGATGAAGAGTGTACCTTAGATTGTCCAGGTTGATCCTGGCAGGATTGCTCATGTGATCTTGCCATCATCCCAATGTAGGCTTCATCATCCTCTTCTAATTCTGATGAGGAAGACTCAGTCTAGTTTTTCTCCCTCTTAAGGTTTTATCCTTCTTGCTTATCTTATGGTGATGATTCTTTTCACCAGCTTCTTTATTCTCAGGACAATCAGTCACAACATGATCTGGCTTGCTGCAATAGAAACAAATAATCTTTTTAGAAAAATGTTTACCAGGTTTTGGATCATACCTGCCCTCTTTGGAGGGTTTCTTCTTATTTTTATAGTAGTCCTCTTTGTGTTGGAAGGAAGAGGTAAGTTTGCTCCTCCACCCCTTCTTTTTCATCAGTCTCATAAAATGCTTTGAGAAAGCAGCAAACTCCTCATCAGACACATTACAGCCTGATTCCTCTTGATCTGAATCTTCTAACTCAACTGGCCTTCTTAGGGGAGAAGGATTCTTCTCCTTGCACCTCTTGGATCTATCTGCCTTGAAGGCCACAGTAGTTTCTTTGTCCTGGACTCTGCTAGTCTTCTCTTCCTCCTTGCTATCAACTGCATCTCATATGAAAACAGCTTACCAAACAGTATCGATGGTGGAGTATCTGCCAGCTTTGCCACTTCTCTAATGACACATATCTTAGTGTTCCAGTCTCTAGTAAGAGACCTAAGAAACTTATCATTTAGCTCATAATTACTAAAAGCCCTGTCATAGGTCTTTAACTCATTAACTGTCCTGAAGAACCTTTCATAATAGCTAGTTATGGTCTCCTCCTTGATCTGTCTGAAAGCTTCATACTCTTGATTTAGCATTGACTTTCTATCATCTCTCACTTCCTTAGTTCCTTCCATATACACTATCAAGGTGTCCCACATTTCCTTTGAGGTCTTGTAGTGCACCAAGTTTTGAAAGGTGGAGTCATCTATGGCACTAACTATGATGTTTTGTGCCCTCTTATCCATTGTTGCTAAGATGACTTTATCCTTAGTTATTTCAGTGTACTTCTTTGGAGTCTAAAGATTTGCATCAAAGAAAGATATCTTCATTGGGATGAAGGGTCCTTATTGAACTGTGATATAGATCCTAGGATCAGATGCTTCCATGAACAATCTAACCCTTTCTTTCCATATGCCAAAATTCTCCTTCCTGCAGAGAAGAAGTTTCATGGATCCAAGCGCTTTATGATTCTCTCCTGAACCCATCTTAACCTTCTGACAGCTACCCTGGAGATCTCCTCAGACTGTTAAGTCTTTTCTTGAGTAACCTCCCTCTGATACTATTTGAACGTATTTGATTACAAGGGTAGCTAATCACCTAGAGGGGGGAGTGAATAGGTTATTGTAGTATTTTTAAGATTCTTTAAAATCTTCTATGACTTAAGTCCTACTGTGTATACTTAATTCAGCTTTCAAGAACACAATACTCAGCACAGCAAAACACAATACACAACACACCAGATTCTTATAGTGGTTCCCCAGTATATGGGTACATCCACTGTCCCTCTTCGCCTTTCTAACAATATGTTAGACAAGGCTCTTCTCCAAAAACTATGGCTCCTCAAAGATTACAGCACGATCCTATCAGATCAGTCAGTCTCCACTGAGACTTACAACACTGTCACACAACCCTCAACACAGTAATCTCCTGATAACCACACACAGGCACAAATGCCCTTTACACAGGCTGGGAGAAACAGCCCCACACTGATCCACACAGGAATCCAATCATAGGCCCATGACCCTAACACAGATCTCACGGATTTTTCTCACAGCCTTTATAATTTAGGCTTTATACTAAGATCTTACAGATCTCTCACACAACCTAATCAATCTGGGGCTCAACACAGATCTTTCACAGATCCACTGATTTTGAAAGACGTGTTGATTTGACTCAAGAGAAATTATTCTCTGAGTCAATTTCTTCCTGGGCTAAGTAAATCTCAGCCCTATCTGCTTCCCAGCAACACGAATGACAAACTTCGACTATATGCGGCTTGTGCTAGAAGTTCCTCAGGACCTTGATCTTGTTCTTCCTAATGAAGGGGGAAAATTAAGAATGAATGTCTTCAATCAGCTAACCTTTATTGGAAGGAAATGAATTGCTCTGTGTAAGGCATCCATCCGTTAAATGACATATAATATAAGGTCCGATCGGGGCCCCACACTATATACCACAAACAGACGGCGAGATCACAGGTTAATATCAAAAACTAGTACATGCATACTAACTCAGAGCATTCTAGCAGAAGCATTAGGGATTAAGACTGAACTCATCAACCATGAATGTCCACTATATATATAAATCAACACATTTATATATCTCAAAGGAATGTATACAAAATACACAAAAGTTTGGCCTTAAGGCCTTACAGTTACATTTCATCAATGCGGTTTACAAACATCGACACGCAGACCGGCCACACATGAAAATATTAAAACATTCTTTAATTGGCCTTCGAGGGCCAGCATAGCAGCAACAACAGCAGCAAGGGATTCAGCCCGATATTTCCTGCTCGGCTCTCCAGCACCTGCACAAGAATAATCCACTGCAACGGTGGAAAATAAGGCAACAGTCAGCATTGAGCTGACTAATTTATAACGACCATACACCTTTCCCGGGGCAGTGGTAGTCCTTACCTGCATGCATAACATTTTTCACAAAGATATATCTCAAGATGTGTTCTCACGCACAATCAATATATCACAAACGTCGACCACACGACCCGACGCTCCATGCTCTCAGGGAACATTATTGATGTACCGGAAAACTAGGGTCCCACCACCGTTCAAGGGTCCAAAATCCAACGGTAAACATCGAGCATTCATGCTCCACGGCCCATGGCCGAAGACTTTAGTCTTGATGGCGAAAAGCCCAAGACTCTCATTATGTGATCCTAATGAAGCCAATAACTTAGGCACTCAAGTTAGACAACCATAACGCGGATACACTTCATCCCTTGCTCGTTGCTCAAATCGTCAGTTCAATATATAGACTGACGTGGGTCGGCTTCCCCTTGTCCGTTCGGCTCACCGGCCTTTAAGAGCACATAGCTCACAATAGCCACAACGTCCCCGAAGGACTAGCTTTACAATCAAAGCGGGAGTCAATGCCAGCGTTCATCACGAGCGCTTGGTGGGGTCAACAAAAGCTCTCTTTCTTCCCCCAAACTCATCCCAAACCCTGCAGCATCCTACAGGGCCAACATATAGCACACCACTTTGAGGGTATTTTTCCCGGAACTCCATTCTAGTACTTCCTGTTATCCATTTCATAGGCACAACCCACCGACTCCACAAAATACTCGTTTATACGTGGAGTCTTCTCCGGTGCGCAAAATAAAACATCGCCAATCCAGACCAACTTGTCCAGATGGGCTTCACACAACATGCTTATTCCGCACTACACATTTTCGGATCTATATGCAAAACTTTTTGGGGATTTCAAGAATCAACCCAACGGAAATCCCTCAACATTCCACCTTTTGGTGGGGATAATCCATGCACATGCCAAAATAAGGACTTTACATATCCAAGGAGAAAGATCATTACCCTTGACGTTCTCTTTGGATCCATGACACAGCTTTTCTACGCGGATGGAAATGATCGCTTCACTTTCCCCTTCGCGATTATAGCTCCGACTCTTGATTCCATTCACAAGATCTCCTCCAGCAACTCAACAGATCAACTCAAACCCTAACACCGGCCGAGAGTTCTCCGCTCCAGCACTCGGGAAGAGAGAGAAGAGAAAAGGAAATAATGAGTTCCTTCTTCCTATCTGTTCGCATAAGTGGCCTCAGACTACAGCCCAGTCACACGATAAAATCAAAAAAACCAAGTAACGGCTTGGGTTGATGTTGAAAAGTCAATCACCGCTCAGTGGCCGCACATCATCAACCTGACACGAAATGCTCCAAAATCGTCGAGCTCCGCTCGACGACCTTTCGCTCGACGACCTTCCGCTCGACGACCTTCGAGTCGAGCTCCGCTCGACGACCTTTGCCGAGCTCCGCTCGACGACCTTCGCCGAGCTCCGCTCGACGACCTTCGCCGAGCTCCGCTCGACGACCTTCGCCGAGCTCCGCTCGACGACCTTCGCCGAGCTCCGCTCGACAATTTCCAGTAACTTTTTGGGGTGTTACAATCTTTCCCCCTTAGACAAAATTTTGTCCTGAAATTTGCATACAGCAACAAAGATGTTATAACAAAATTTTCTTCAACAAAGAAATGTTACAACATTTTATACAAATAATTCGGGAAATTCAAGACGCACATTCGGAGCATGTCCTCCATCGTTCTGTTGGTCCTCTCAGTCTGGTCATCCATTTGTGAATGAAAGGTCGTACTGAATGTTAACTTTGTCCCCAATAACTGATGATTAGCCTCCAATCATTCGACGTGAAGCGCCCGTCTCGATCACTTACGATGCTACGGGGCACACCGTGCAATCGTACTATTTGCTCAACATAAAGCTTAGACAAGACTTCCACTGAATCGTCCCTCTTGTTCGGAATGAAGTGAGCCACTTTAGTCAACCGGTCTACGATCACCCAAATCGAATCGTTACCACGTTGAGATCTCGGCAAACTGTGCACGAAATCCATTGAAATATCATCAAACTTCCATTCCGGAATAGGTAGCAACTTTAGGAAACCCACAGGCTTCTGGCATTCCGCTTTCACTAAGGCACATGTCTGATATTTAGCCACATAGTGTGCGATGTCTTTCTTTAAACCCAGCCACCAGAATGGCTTTTTCATGTCTTTGTACATCTTTGTGCTCCCTAGGTGAATTGAATATTTCATGAAGTGCGCTTCATACATCAATTCATCTCTTAACTTACCCATATTCGGGGCGCACAAACGACCACCCTTTCGCAAAAGGCCTTCATCCCAGGAGAATTAGCCATTTGATCCATCCACTGCATATCGTTGCAAACTTGTATATAGTTCTGTTGCTCGTCGAACTCTGTCTGCAAGGTCGTATTGTACCTCTGTCCAATTCAAGCACGCATTTGTTGTGGAATTCTTATCAACACAAGAAATCTCTAAAGCTTCCAACTCCTAGATCAGACGCTCATCATGCATCTACAACCAATTTTCCCTTGTGGGAGTCCTACGACTCAAGGCATCTGCGACAACGTTTCCCTTCCCGGGGTGTAATGAATATCAAAGGTGTAGTCCCCAAGGAACTCCATCCACCTTCGTTGTCGCATATTGAGATCCTTCTGATCCAATAACTACTTTAGTCTCTTATGGTCCGTGAAGATATCCACTTTCACGTCATATAAATAATGACGCCACAATTTAAGTGCAAAAATCACCGCCGCCAACTCCAAGTCGTGGATGGGATAGTTTCGCTCATGCACTTTCAACTAGCGTGAGCCATAAGCTATCATTTTTCCAAACTGAAGAAGAACGCAGCCTAAGCCGCTCCCTGATGCATCACTATAGATTTCAAAGCCGTCCGAACCACATGGCGACGTCAAGATTGGCGTTGTGGTCAAGCGACTCTTCAGCTCTTTAAAAGCTCGCGCACACTCCGGTGTCCAGATGAACTTCTGGTCCTTCCTCGTTAATATGGTAAGAGACAAAGCGATCAGTGAGAAGTTTTCTACAAAACGTCTATAGTAGCCCGCCAGTCCAAGGAAACTCCTGACTTCGTCCACCGAAGACAACACCGGCCACTCCCGTATGGCTCTTATCTTTGACGGATCCACCGCAATGCCCTCTCCACTCACCACATGGCCAAGAAAAGCCACTGTCGACAGCCAGAATTCACACTTTGAGAACTTGGCGTAGAGCTTGTTTCGCCTTAGGGTGTGCAACACCATCCATAAATGGTTTGCATGGTCTTCTTCAGACTGAGAGTACACTAATATGTCGTCAATAAAGACGATCACAAACAAGTCCAAGTACTCTCGAAACGTTCGGTGCATTAGATCCATGAATACCGATGGTGTATTACATAGCCCAAATGGCATTACAGTGAACTCATAATGACCGTAGCATGTTCCAAACGCTGTCTTAGGAATGTCACCTTCCCGAATCCTCAACTAGTAGTAACCGGATTTTAAGTTCAATTTAGAATAGACGGTTGATCCCACTAGCTAATCAAACAAGTCATCTATCCGTGGAATCGGATACTTGTTTTTCTCTATCAGCTTGTTCAATTCACGATAGTTGATACACAACCATAGACTACCGTCCTTTTTCACAAAGAGAACAGGTGCACTCCAAGGTGACAACTTGGGCGTATATAAACCTGTTCTAGTAACTCTTGTAGTTGAAATTTCAGTTCCGCCATTTCCTTTGGCACTACATGATATGGCGAGCGAGCCACAGGTCTCGCACCTGGCACCAGCTCAATAGCGAAGTCAATCTCCAGCTGGGGCAGTAGCCTAGGAAGATCTTTAGGAAACACATCAGCAAACTCCGATACAATTGGAACGTCGCTCACATTGGCCTTTGGCTCAACAGCCTGAATAAGCGTGAAGAATAACTCTGCGCCCTTCAGAACAGTACTGACGACTTGGAGAGCAGACATCAAGATCCTGCTCGCTCCTCGCATACCAACGAATTTAGTCTCAAGCTCGGAATTCTGATCCAGCGTGACTTCCTTTGATTTGCAATCAATATAGGCACGCTGCTCTGAAAGTCAGTCCATATCAAAGATCACATCAAACTCAGATATCGGCAACAAGGATGCATCCAACCCAAAATCCTGACTTCCTATCTGCACCTTCATGTAGCAAGCCCTAACCGCACGCATTACGCATCCGTTAGGCAATAATACTTTCACACTATCTGCCGTCATACGACTAGGTACTCTGATTCGTGCTACGAAGTCCTCAGATAAAAATGAATGTGAAGCACCCATATCAAACATTGCTCTCGCCGGATAGTCCCGAATCAAGACAACGCCTAAGACAAACATATCATACACAATCTACACAAAAGGTATGAAGTATCAAAAGCAATAGCAAAATATCTTAATTCGTTCATGTGACGACGTCACTTTGCTTTATGGCCTCCTGTTGGCCAAGATTATACACTCGGGGTTGCGCCTGGGATGTAGAGGACTCCACCACTGCCTTTCCCTTCTCCGCATATGACGCTCCTGTCTTCTTTTCAACCTTTGGCGGACCAACCCGACAGTCACGGGCTAGATGCCCCACCCTACCACATGTATAACAGGTACAAGACTCTTGCCTTGAAGTTGCTCCCGACGCAACTATAGAAGGAGCCTGCCCAGAAGACTTAGATCTCTTACCCCATTTCCTTCGGTAGTTTGATTTTTCAGGACGCGGCGCTTTGAACTCGGACTTTGTCACAGCCAAGTCCCTTTTGCCCTGTACCCTCTTCATATCCTTCTCCAATGCACGAGCCATATCAACCAACGCTTGAAACCCCTGGTTCACCGAACTCGAGAGCAGGAATCTCAGCTCATCCCGCAATCCTTCGTAGAACCTATTGATTTTACGCTCTTCGTCAGCAAAGGTAGATCCCGCATAACGTCCCGACCTGGTAAACTCATGTAAGTAGGTGTCAACACTACTTTCTCCCTGAGTTAGACGCTGAAACTTGTTCTACAAGGCGATGCGCTGTGCTGATAGCAAATGCTTTGCCAGGAACAGTCTTGAACTCCGCACGACGAAGGTCGTCGAGCGGAGCTCGACGAAGGTCGTCGTGCGGAGCTCGACGAAGGTCGTCGTGCGGAGCTCGACGAAGGTCGTCATGCGGAGATCGTGAATCAACTTCAGCTAGGGCTTGCCTAGACTGATTCGTCTTCCTCAGAGAGATCCTCTGTTCTTGCTGTAGCAGATGTTGATTGCATAAGCGAACTCAGAAACCCTTAAGATTTATCAATTTAAGTTCTTGGTTCTGTAACAATGACGGATGAAGACGATGAACTCTCGCTTCTCGTTTTCAGAATGTTAATCAGAAAAACTTATTTGATATTGATCTCAGTTGTTATTTATAATCCCGTCGATTTGTGGGATGATTGACACGTGTCCTAGTTTTAACGGTGGTTAAAACTTCAGCTTAATCAAATTGAGATTCATTGTAGACCGACGGCGACGTTAATGTCGATTTGCAGCATTTAAATAACGAATCAGAAAATCGTTGACTTGTTGACATTACTGACGTCAGCATCATTCTTAGAGCTGTTACTTAAAACCGAAAACCGCAAACCGAACCGGAACCGCAATGAACCAGACCAAACCGTTCGCAAATTATTCGGGTTTCGGTTTGAATTTTGGAACCGTGAACAACATTGGTCCGGGTGTGGTTCTTACATTTTATTATCCGGACCGGAACCGGAACCGCAACATACAAGTCTCAAGTGATTTCAAGATTTTTAGACCCGATCCGAACCGGACCGAGGCAGAACCGAACCGCAACCCGTTTATTTTTATTATTATTATATTGTTATTATTTTATAATTTATCTATAATATTTATACTTACTATCACGAGTGAAGCTGGTGCATTTTGAAATCAAACCGCAATCGCACTAAAGATGGTCGATTTTGGACCGAACAAAACTTCACCGCATAAAAACCGTATGGTATGATTTGACATTGGTGCAGTTTGGAGTCAATTTTTGCAGTGCATTTTTTATTTTTATACAGTTAAATAATATATTTTCAATTTTACTTACATATTTTTTTGAAATATTTTATTTAAAAAATATAGAAAATATAAAATACTATTTATTAGTAATCATGAAAGACAACTAATTGTAGACGGTTGTTATGGTTGAGCATGCCGATGAGACGATTGCAAGCCAACTAGAATTCGTGGCAAGTCTACACGCGTAGAAAGGAAATTGATACTATCCCACCGATCGCAGAAAAGACCATCGAGAAGTGCGCAACATAATTATTTTTATTTCGATATTGTTTTGAGTTTTACTATTTGCAGCCCGCTTTTATTTCATTCCGTCAAAGCTTGATTTTGGTTTTAGTTGGAACCGATTGGAACCAGACCGAACCGCATGGAACCGGACCGAACCGATAGTGACCGGTTTTGTTTTGGTTCTTGTTGAACCGTAACCAGAACCGTTGACACGACGGTTCCAAAAATTAAGCTGGAACCGGAACCATAACCGGTCAAACCAAATAAGGTTTTGGTTCTAATTTGAAGAACCGTTACCTTAGTGATTCGGTTCATGATTTTTGTAGAACCGGAATCAAACCGAAACCGTGACATCTCTAATCATTTTGGACTTAGCAATATTTAAGAAATCCTCAGTTCGACGAACTCAAAACTCAGTTCGATGAACCCAGAGCTCAGCTCGACGAAATCAAGTATCATTTCAGAAATCTTCAGTTCGACGAACTCAAAACTCAGTTGGACGAACTCAGGGCTTAGCTCGACGAAATCAAGCATCATTTCAGAAATCTTCAGTTTGACGAACTCAAAACTCAGTTCGACGAACCCAGAGCTTAGCTTGACGAAATCAAGCATCATTCCAGAAATCCTCAAGTCGACGAACAGGTGAAAGCTTGGTTCGACGAAATCTGAACTCAGTTCGACAAACTCAATGCTCAGCTCGACAAAAAGTGGATAAGCAATACTCAACGATTCTAGACTTAGAATTTTCTTCAGCTCTACTTAAGCGTTGAGTGACGTTGAGTGAATAGGCCATACTCAACGAATCTGGACTGAGAAATATTTCAGCTCTGCTAAGCGTTGAGAGCGTTGAGTGTATATGCCTCACTCAACGCTTTTTGTCTTAGTCATATTCTTCAGCTTTCTGCATGATGACGTTGAGAGCGTTGAGTGTATAAGCTTCACTCAATGCTTTTATACTTAGCTTGATTTTCTACAATCTTGCCCTCTTGCTGAAGTTTGGCGTTGACAGACTCAGCATGGCGTTGAGTGATGAAGCTTCACTCAACGCTTCTGGACTTAGTCGATTTTCTGGCTTCCACTACTTAGGCTTTGACATGATATCCTGACTCAACGATTCTGATCATATGACGTTGAGTGAGTTGAGCTCACTCAATGCCTGTGAACTTAGCCACATTTCTACATTTTCAATACTGTAAGCTTTGACTGTCAGCATTCTCTCAACGCTATTAGTTATATGGCGTTGAGTGAGCTTGTCTCACTCAACGCTTCTGAACTTTAGGCATTTTCCTGAATTTCCAGTCTATCATTTTGAGTCCACCTGTCATTGTCTCTTGAACTATATGTTGAATTATTGTGACAAAGACCAACTTGTATGCATGAACTTAAACATACATCAAATACAACTATGTGTATACCATTGACCTGTTGGACTTCTTACAAATCTAGGATATTGGGATCAATGGACCCAACAACAGTCTCGCGCGGAGCAGCATGTTGCTCGCCACGAGTCTGCAACTCTCTCTCTTTCTCTCTCACCTCCAAAGTGTAACGAGGAGCGGCATGTCGTCCTCGATTCTCGGTGAAAGTTATAACCACAAGCAAATAGTGGAGTTCGACCGGCACAGACTCGGTCTCGTGGTTTTTTACCCCGTTGAGGGATTTTTTTCACGTAAAAAACATCGTGTGCGTAATATCTCTCTCCTTAACTGTGTGTGCGCTCGACCGCTCCGTGGGCTAAGACGGTCTAAGTTAATCCGGTCCGACCGAGACGTCGAGTTTGGCTGCAACCCTCCCCTTATTTGTGAGAAAACGCCATCTTCAAACATCTGTTTGACATGACAAAAGCTATGACCGCCGTCATGAATTTGAACATATACTGAATATGAAATTCCTCAGTGAGGCCGGGTGTTCACACGACGGTTCGTAATCACGGTGTTCACGAACGACGGTTCGTAACCACAACGTTCACCATCGCCGCCAAGCGGACGCTTAGGCTCTGTTTAGCGCGGTGGCGGCGGTCATGAACATGGAGGTTAAATTATCATTTGTTAGCACCCACCTAAGAAACTTCATCCACTTTTATGTTCAAACAGATGATATTTGTTAGGTGATTCTTAACGAATGACGGTTTAATACCACCACCACCTTGCCAAACGGAACCTTAATGATGACTAATGCAACTTTTTTTTAGAAGAATCAACAGTTTTTTTAAAATTTGATGTGTTGCAATTTTAGGCAAAAAAAAATAATGCACTCGGACATATCAAGTATATTTTTTTCAGAACATATTATGAGTGCCCATAATATTTCAAAAGGAGAAACAAAATGCTTTTAAAAATGAAAACGATCGCAGTGGGATTTGAACCCACGACCTTTAGATTCGGAGTCTAACGCGATATCCACTTCGCTATGCAATCCAGGAATAATTTCCTGCTGTATTTTTTTCATATCAGCCTGTGAATTTTTTTAACTACAATGGCTGCGGAATCATTTTTTGATGAATCAACTGTTGTGTTCTTAACAGGATTGTGATAAAAAAAGGATGCTACTGCAGGCGCAAGCTTACGTGGTTACACTGGAGACGCTCAATAGACGCGGTGGGTCACAGCAAGTGACGACAAATCCGTTGTCGGCAATCGTCACTTGCGGCGGGTCGCAGCAAGTCTGCAAGTGACGGCAAATCCATGGTCTATACACTGTTAAATCTCAAGATCTCCAACTTTCGGAGTAGCTAATGTGCCACAAGATTCAAACGATGAATAGATATAACCTGACAAGAAAAACACAACTAGACATTGACGAGTTTCTTACAAAAAACACGAGAAATATTGGAGAAAAATCACGGGCGCATTGACGCCGTTCAACTGCCGGACCCAATAGAAATCTTAAGACTTTCAACATAACTGGATTGAATCCATTAATTTATAAGAGAAATCAACTACAACACCTGCATTATTGATTTAAGATAGTAACAAAAAGAGGAATTTGCCATGAATGGTAATGTGAATTCACACGAAAAATTGTTTCCTGCAGCAAGCGAATTAGGGTTGTTTGGGTGGGTGGTGGCAATAAAACAATGCATTTTTTGAATGGAGCTCTTTCCCTACCGTTCGAATCAAACATAAAACAACATATTTTGGGGATTTGTCAAATGGATGCTATTCAAACTGTCAAAAATAGTGTATTGTCTAAAAAAACACAACGGAGAAAAACTGAAACGGACCATAAGTCGCACCGACACTTAAACACCCTCAACCCGCATTGCCACAGTCGGCCGGTCAAGTTCGTCACTTGTGCGGAACCAGAGGTTTTACGGCAGCCTAAATGGTGACACCACCAACTCGGCACCGCACGGAACCATGTTGGAGCCAAACAACCGCGGCCTCAAAGCCAAAACATATGGATAGACACAAGAGAGAGAGAGAGAGAGAGAGAGAGAGAGAGAGAGATAAAGAAGTAGATAATATCTTAAATCATCTGAATGCTCAAAAAAACATTCCAACAAAAGGAGTCCATCGTACCTTATTTTAATTTGCACGAAAATTAAAGAAGAAAAACATTGCAAACAAAGCCTTCCAATTGTTTCCAAAGGGGGGGTAAAAGCTACAGCAGCACTCCTGGAACAAAGGGCAGAATCCCTAAATTGCAGTCATTCGAAGTTTATTTCGCGCCCTTCCTGCCAAATAAAATATATAATAATCAATAGTATCAATGGAAATACATGGTAGAGAGCTGAAAATATACAGCTTTTAAGGCATTGATAAAGACAAATGATCAAATGGACATGTCATCAACAGTACAATACATTTGTATCTATAAATTATATTATATATAGGGTTAATTATCGGGACCTCCCCTAGGAGTTTGCATAATTACAGGTTGCACCACTCTATCTTTCAAAATTACATTTACCTCCTCTCTAAGTTTCTACAGTTTACAGAAATGCTCCTTTCGTTCGAAATATAGATTAAAAATGATAAAATCAGCTAAATTGTTTAAAGATATTCAATTTTACCCTTTGTAATGACTCTACATTGAAAGATATGACCTTTTCCTTTAGAAATATAGATGGAAAGTGATCAAATATGCCACAAATTATTTTATGATATTTCAATTTTACCTTTTGTAATAACTCTACATTAAAAGGAGTGTATTACATTTTACTCTTGATAATCAATCTAGAATTATTATAAAAGGATCTAATTGAAATATCATAAAATAATGTCTGGTTTTATCATTTTCCATCCATATTTCTAACAAAATGGGTATTTTTGTAAATTGGGGAAACTTAGAGGGGAGAGATAAATGTAATTTTAAAATATAGAGAAATGCAACCTATAATTATGCAAACTCCTAGGCGAGGTCCCGATAACTAACTCTATATATATTATAAAAAAACAAGCTTCATTTTTGGTGATACAATAGGGCTTTTGATTTTACTTTTTATTTTATTTTGTTCCTTTTACCTGAAAAAAGATGAGGGCGAGAAAAAATATAGAGAGAACAAAGAGAAAACAAGTTGATAGCAAGCGAAAGTCTTCGTGCATATACTAGTGCAACACTATAACATATGGTTTATTCTATAAAATGACAGTTAATGTTTTATCTATTGGGTTAAAATTGCATTGTCATGAAAAACAAATGCATCGGGAGATGATCAAGTGTCTGATATACATTTTAAAGTAGTGCTCAGCAATTAAATGATTTTACATCGATTGTAGAAACTGAGGAAGTTCACTGTAACTCCGTCAAAATCAGCTACCCGGGCCACACTAGGTTCCATTTGGCACGGTGGTGGTGGTTGTAAACGCATGGGTTAAACTGTCATTCGTTAAAGATCGCCTAACAAATATCATCCGTTTAATGAATGACAATTTAACCCTCGTGTTCATGACCGCCACCAGCGTGCCAAACGGAGCCTAAGGAAGATGGAATGATAAAACACTACAGTTATCATTAGCCTACTCCGAACTATTTGAGACAAGTGTCATTCAACATGTTCCTTGAGGCTGCTCATTTGAATGTGTTCTTATTTTGAGATTAAACAATTGGACTTTTAGAAAGAAAAACGTTTACAACTAGGCATATGATATTATGTTGAATTTTGTCTTATTTTGTATATTTTTAAGATTAAAAAATGTTATATTTGAGGAACAGCATGAATTTTTTTAATGCTCAAACTATCGATGATTGAATTTACATCTACTTGCTTGAGTTTAATAACGACATAATTGAGGAAGTTAATTATTATTGAGTTCAACTACGTTTTGATACAAATAAAATTTGATACATTTTTTAGCAAACATAAAACTTCATAAAATATAACAAATAAACCCCCTCTGTTTTGAAAAAACATTACAAACACATACTGCATATCACCATAAAATAAAAATAGTACAAACGTATCACTTCAAATGTAGAGTCATTACATATGGTAAAATTGGATAAAAAAATAATTTAGCTGGCTTAATCACTTTTCATTTCATATTTTCTAATGGAATGGGCAGTTTGTAAACCAAGAAAACTTAGAGGAGAGGTAAATGTAATTTCGAAAGACGGTGCAATCTGTCATGCACGCCCACACCCATACCCACAGTGTCCATTCATGTGTCGATGTAGTGGACATTATAGGATCAACCGCATACCCAACTGACCCATAATCTCGAACTTATGAGAAGGGTGCTACTATTTCCTTTAAACAAGTTGCACATTGTGCTCAAAAGCTAATTAGAGGATGTCCAAGGCATTTTGGGCCTCACTAGGTACAACCGGCGGGTCATTAGGGATTATGGTAAAATTGTCAAACCCTCTCCAGCATGCCAAAAAATTTGAGACTGGCGCATTCTAGTGGACCCCAGAAGCGAACACAACCTTCCAGGCCCTCCGGCGAGACCACATCACCGCTCCAATTTTGACCCTTCCGTATTTCTCCTAGCCGCTTCTTATAGAGTGTGTTGCCTCAGGCACAGACGATGCAGTGTTGATGCAAGCGACACAGCCCATTGCCTACATCAGTCATATGGTTGCGACCATTGCACGCCCTCACTCCGCTTATGAGTCAAAGCTTATGGTGTTGGTTCTCGTTGTGCAGCACTTGCGCCCTATCTGCTTGGCAGATACTTCATGATCCATACGGATCATCATAGCATCTAGTACCTCTTGAATCAGAAGATTGCCACACTGGTGCAACAAGTCTGGGTTGCCAAACTATTGGCTATGATTTTTCGATCAAATTCCGTGCCAGCTCCTCCAACCGCGAGTTCAACTCTCTATCACGGCAACTGCAGATTGCTCGTTTAGCAGCTTTTTTGAGACAAGTATGGGAAGACACCTCTATTGCCCAAAGCGGCGTTGTTGCTGACCCACTCCTCTGTCCGATTGATGCGGCCATACAAGAGGATGCCATAGCCCGGCCTCCATATAGTTTCATAGGGGATCGCCTCCACCACTAAGATCGTTTAGTTCTCTCAACTTCATCACAACTCATCCCATGCCTGCTCGCAGAGTTTCACTCGACCCCAGAGAAGGGACACAACAGAGCCTTCATGACATACCGCCGCCTAACGACATCTTTGTATTGGGCCAACATGTTCCAACGGGTCAAAACATTCGTGGCAGACTGTTTGCCATATCAGCGTCTCAACTATGAGGCAACTTTTCCTGTGTGTGTGTGTGGTGGGGGGGGGGGGGGGGGGGGGGGGGTCAACCACTCCCTATCCCGATTCGGATCTGGGAGGATATCTCAATTGATTTTATTTAGAAGCTCCCTCGCTCCAAGACGTGGGATTGCATTTTAGTGATCATGAATCGTCTATCCAAATACCACTTCCCTCCCCTGCACCACATGTTCACTACACAAGTTGTTTTCGCAACTTTCATTGATGGGATGGTCTGTTTACATCGATCTCCTAGCTCCAATGTGACAGATTGCGACACTTTATTCCTGAGCTCCTTTTGGCAGTCGATGTTCAAAATGAAGGCCACCCAACTCTGTAAGAGTACAACTTACCACCCCCAGACCGACGTGCAGTCTAAGGTGATGAATCATTGCTTCGAGGCCTATCTGTGATGTTTTGTGTGCAATCATCAACGGGCATGGGTGGATTGGCATTCCTGGGCAGAGTACTTACAAGTTAAAACACCCCTTTCCACACCAGTTCCTACACCACTCCATTCGAGGCAATCTATGGAAGGCCACCGCAATCCCTCACACAGACTCTCCTTGGCAAATGTGTCGTGGCATCTCTATCTGATCTGCTCCGTGATCGGGATTCCATACTTCGTCAGTTGCGTTCGTACCTTTAGCGTGCGAAGGATCGGATAGTTGCCTTTGCCAACCAACATCATCGCAACGTCCAATTGACTTAAGGTGATACTGTGTTCGTCAAGCTTAGGCCGCACTGCCAGATTTCAGTCACACTGTGAACCCAATCCAAGCTAGCAACCAAGTTCTATGACCTGTTTGAGATTGTTGCATGGGTGGGCACTCAAGCATATCACCTATGCCTTCATCCCGACAGCCGCATCCACCCGGTGTTTCACGTGTCTCAGCTCAAAAGGGTTATTGGAGACCATCCGGTCGAGGAGTCTCTGCCCCGCCAACTCTCAGGCTTACCTTGTCAAACTACCTCCCTCAACTCATCACAGACACACGCACCATCAGTCGAGAGGAGTCCTCGGTCGAGCATGTCTTGGTGCACTGGCGTGATCGCCCACCATCGAAGATCACATGGGTGGACTTATCTGTTTTCCGTGCTAAGTTTTTGTACTTTTTCCTTGAGGACATGCAATTTTTCCAGATGGTGGCATTGTTACAGACGCGGAGAAGGGAGAGGAACGTCCTCCAGTGTGGCGGGTATACAACAACACTCAAGCCTTTATCCCACTATAGTGGGGTCGGCAATATGGATCCTTTGTCACCATTGTGTCCTATCTTGTGTCATAATCTCACTAATGCCTAAGTACATGTATTTCCTTATAGTTTCATTCAAAGTCTTTATTGGTCTACCCCTCCTTCGTTTAGCATGCCTAGTGACTAGACTCTCACAACGCCTAACAGGTGCCTCTAATGGTCTCCTTTGTACGTGCATTCTCATCTCCGCAACTCACATTTTTTGCTCATATGCACAATTCACCGCCCAACACTCAGATCCATAGAACATCGTTGGTCTAATCGCAGTACAGTAGAACTTGCCCTTAAGGTGGCGTTTGGCGCGGCTTATTCCGTGCGGTGCGGTGGAAACGCACCGCTATTTTCAATAAAAGCGGCGTTTGGAGCGGCTTATAATGAAAACTGCGGTTTTAAAATTCCGCTGTTTTCAATACCCCCCAATCCGCAACCTTTTCTTGCGTCTAGCCGCTGCCGTATTTCACGCTATTCGCGAAAAACCTAGCGCGATCCTTCTTCCGCATCGAGCACGACCGGCGATCCTTCTTCCCAATCGACGACCACCGGCGATCCTTTCTTCCCCATCGACAACCACCGGCGATCCATCTTCCCCATCGACGGCCACCGGCATCTCTCCAGATCCCGACCTGGTTGCGTCCAGCCGAAGCCGTATTCGCCAGGGCTTCCAGATTCCGACGTTGTTCCATCGACGACTCCTAGCGTTCCTTCTTCCCCGGCTTTTTTCAAGTTTTTGAGGTATAACTAGTTCTCTTTTCTTGTTGGTGGTCCAAACTCACCAGTTCTCTTTTCTTGTTGTTGGTTGTTCCCGTTGATTTTGCTGAAGCATATGTGGTTGAACAAATTGTTCTCTTTTCTTATGTGTTGTGTGTGTGTTTATATGTGTGTGTGAGAGTTGTATGTGTGTGTGTGTGTGTGTGTTTATATGTGTGTGTGTGTGTATATGTGTGTGTGTGTGTATATGTGTGTGTAGGTGTGTGATTGTGTGTTTAGGAGTTGTATGTGTGTGTGTGTTTATATGTGTGTGTGTGTGTTTAGGAGTTGTATGTGTATATTTGTGTGTGTGTGTGTATGTGTGTGTGTGTATATGTGTGTGTGTTTATATGTGTTTGTATGTGTGTGTGTATATGTGTGTTGTTGGTGTGTGTTATTGTGTTTGTATATATGTGTTTGTGTGTTTATATGTGTGAGTATATGTGTGTGTGTGTGTATATGTGTGTTGTATGTGTGTATTTTGTGTGAGCAAGATTATGGTGTGAGCAAGATAGACTGGGGCAAGTGTATTGTTAAGCTAATCCAATACATACTGAATGGTCTTATAAAAATTTGTTATGGAAGGATATTGAGCATGGTGCTCCAGAACTCCTTTTCATGTATTTGTATCTCTGAAGGGGTTCACATATTCCCACAGAAAAGGTTGAATGCGCAACTGTTTAGTAGATGGAGCAGACATATCAAGCCCAAGGATTCTCCTCATGTTCAACCATCTGTGGTTGTTACACCTTCTATATTCTTTACCTTCTCCTCCACTCTCTTCTACTGAGGCTCTTGTCTCCTCCACTCCCTTCTTCTCTGGATGATTCTCCTATTTATTCTACTTCTCCCATCACTATGATAACTTCTCCATCCCATCCTAACATTACTTGTTCTATTTCACCTTCTCCACAACCATCTAGTATGTCAGCTTCTGAGATGGGAACATTACTCACTCAGGTAGCCCAGGACTTGATTTCCTCATTCTCCTCCAATCTGAATGAACTATCTGTAAGTAATTCATGAAACAACCATCTACTATGTCAGCTTCTGAGATGGGAACATTACTCACTCAGGTAGCCCAGGACTTGATTTCCTCATTCTCCTCCAATTGATGCTCTTCAGCTCAGTTTCATGAATTAACTACCTCTGTTGAAGTATTAACTCAATTGATTGAGTCATCCTCAGCCAACAAGGATTTATTGACTTCACTTATTAATGAAGCTAAAAGGTGAGAGATGTTTGGTGCTCTCCGAGGTAGCTCAGAAAGGATTTCTATAGAAGATGCCGCTGCTGATGAGGATGAGGCTATGGCTGAGCCTGAAAATGTGTATATGTATGTGTATATGTGTGTGTTTATATGTGTGTGCTTGTGTGTGTGTGTATATGTATTTGTGTGTGTGTGTGTGTGTGATTTAGATTTAGAGCCCGACCATATATTGTTTAGATTTACATTATAATATTTTTGAATGCTGTTTGTATATTTGTGTATGTTTGCGTTATAAAGATGGGCAAAACAAAAGATGGTGGTGTTGCCGCAATGTGGGATAATGCCGATGTTCTGCTCTTTTGCGATATTTGCATTAAGGAGATAGAACTCGGGAATCGACCAACGACGCATTTTAATAAGGAGGGCTGGAGTAATGTTATGAAGAAATTTGAAGAGTCAACAGGGAAGAAATACGATAAGGTCCAATTCAAAAATAAATGGGATCATCTGAAGAAGGAATGGAAACTTTGGATGGAGTTGAAACGCGGTGAGACCGGGTTAGGTTGGAATACATCAAGGAAAACTATCGACGCCTCCGACGAGTGGTGGGATGAGCGATTGAAGGTATTTTATTTTTAAAGTCATTAATTTTGTGAATTAAATTTTTCTTAATTCAGGATTACTAAAATGTATAATTTTTCAGGTTGTCCCGGCCGCCAAGAAATTTCGGTATTCAGGGGTCCATCCAGAATTAGAGGAGAAACTCACCCTGATGTTCAGTGCTGTTGTCGCGACAGGACATCATTCATGTACCCCCAACACCATCGATGATCCACCAGAGTCTTTTGATGAAAGAGTGATGTCAGATGGTGAACATGTAGACGTTGAGGTCAACAAGGGTGCTGCGTCTCATGACGGTACATCAGAAGTTTCCAAAAAAAAAGGAAATGGAAAAACAAACCTGTTAGCTCTGTATTACAAGATTTGGCGGAGTCTTCTAAGACAATCAGCAGATGGATCCAAGAGCCACCACCAAAAGCTTCTTCTGAGTTTAGCATTCAGCGAGCATTAGACAAATTAGCCATGTACCCGGAAGTGGTAGCTGATGAAGAGTTCAATGACTTCACCATCACATATTTTATGGATAAAAGTCATAGAGAGACTTTTCTGTGCCTTCCAGAATCCCAGAACGTCAAGTGGCTGCGTAACCGTTTCCTTCGTGGGGGTTAAAAAGGGAGCCTATGATACTATCTTAGTTGTTCTGTTTTTGGATTTTGTTATATGTTAGCTTATATTATCTGTTGCACGTACTCATGGTTGTGTTTATCACTATTATCTGTTATGTGTGGACTCATGTTATCTTATATGTTATGTGCTGTTTATCTCTTTCGTGGATGTGGATATCATTATGCTAGTATTCATGGCTGTGTTTATCTCTTTTTGGCATTATCTGTAATTATTCCTGGTGTTTATTAATAGGAAATGTCTACCGATGATTCTGAATATTCGACGAAAGAGCAGGAGACTACGAGAAGAAATTATGCTATTGCAAGTCATCAGTATGTGGTATCGGCGGTATGTTTGGTTTCAGAATATACTGGTCTGTTAACCGGTCCAGTTCCTCGAATGACTTCAAAACAAACAGGAGACAAATGGGTTGTCGAGCTACTACGTGCGCCTCGAGTTCGATTTCATGACTCTTTTATGATGAGTCAAGAAATTTTTATGGATTTATTACTGTCTCTGGAGGAGAAATGTGGCTTCCAAGGATCTCGAAGAACTGCATCAAGGGAAATCTTAGCATTGACGGTGTACATATTGTCTCATAATGAATCAATGAGAAAAACGTGCGAGCGATTTCAGCATTCAACAGAGACAATTAGCAGATTTTTTTCTCATGGTCTTCGCGCATTAATGCAGTTATCTAAGGAAGTGATACAACCATCAGATAGAAATTTCAGTGTAACACCACCAGAGATTTTATATGACAGACGTTACATGCCGTTTTTTAAAAATTGCATTGGAGCGATAGATGGGACACATGTTCACGCATGCGTGCCAGTTGGAAGTCAAGTATCGTACATTGGGAGGCGCGGTAGTCCAACTCAAAATGTCATGGCAGCTTGTGATTTTAATATGTGCTTTACTTTTGTTATGGCTGGTTGGGAAGGATCAGCACACGATAGCCGTATATTCAATTTTGCTCTGAGTGATCCACGTTATAATTTCCCTCATCCACCTCTTGGTAACTATTAACTTTGCATTTATCTATTTATTCCTAATAATATTTGGGCAACTAAATAATAATTATTAACGTGCAGGAAAATAATACTTGGTTGACTCTGGCTATCCAATGCAAAAAGGTTACTTAAAACCATATCAGGACACGCGATATCATCTACCAGACTTTGCTCGTGGTGGTCGTCGAGCAGAAGGACGTCGGGAGATGTTCAATCATGCACACTCATCGCTTAGAAGTGTGATAGAGCGCTCGTTCGGTGTTTGGAAGAAGAAGTGGGCCATACTACGGGACATGCCAAGCTATAGTTTCGACAAACAAGCACGTATCGTGATCGCCACGATGACACTGCATAATTTCATACGTCGCCACCCTTCGCGTGTAGATATAGATTTCATTGAGTCTGAACAAAGGGATCAATGTCTTGGGATGACCTCGCAAAGGCGGGAAGAAGATTGCTCTGACACTGCGGCTGGTGTAGAAGAGATGATCGCACTGCGTGATATTATTACAGATCAGGTGTTCGAATCTAGAGCATAATTTCCGCGTTGGGTGTTACGTTACGTAGAATTTGATAAATGTATGAATGAAATTTTATTTGGCAACAATGTATGAATGAAATTTTATTTTGTGTTATATTTGGGGAAAAAAATTTTATTCAAAACTCCGTTTTGTATCCAAACAACTTTTTGAAAACTCCGTTTTGTAAACTCTGTTTCACCCAAACAGTTTTTTAACAAAACTCTGTTTTCCAGAATCAGCACTTATTCTATCAGCAACAGTTCATCAGCAACTTTCCATCAGCAACAGCCCAACCAAACAGACCCTAAGTTTTAATGATACTTTACGATCACATAAGATCCCTGACGCGCCTCTCCACTTCAACCAACCCACTTGGATTTTATGTGTCACATCTTTATCAATACTTCTGTCTTTTTGAATTATTGATCCAAGATATTTAAAACATTCACTACAGGAAATATCTTGATCCCCCAACTTAATAATGAAGTCATTTGTCCTTCTTGCACTGTTAAATTTAAGCTCCATACACCCCGTCTTTGCCCTGCTCAACCTAAAACCCTTCTTTTCTTAAGTGTCTCGCCAAGATAAAAAGTTTTGCATTTACACCCTCCCGTGTCTCATTGACCAAAACGATATCATCCGCAAATAATAAACACCAAGGTATTGCTTGTTGGATATGTGGCGGGTATACAAGCGCCGCAAAAAACCCGCTAATGACTTGTCGGCGAAAAGCAATTAAGATGCGTGCATCTTTCCTTTTTGTAATCGGACTGAGGAGTGATATATAAACCCACGAGTAATGTAATTTGGTATATTGGATAATATTATGAAATTTGAGAACCCTAGAGGTTATTTATCTTCCTCCCTCTCTCTCTCTCTTCTCTTCCTTTCTCTCAGATTTAGGGTTGCTGCCAGTCTCAATTCCGAGTGGTAACATATTCTGATGCGAATTATGAAGGCTCCATCGATGATAGTTGGTCAACAAGCGGTTACTGCACCTATATTTGAGGGCATCTGTTCACTTAGCGGATCAAGAAACAAACGGTTGTGGAACACTCATCTGCTGAAGCTAAGTATTGTTTGATTGCCTATGTCGTTTCCAAACATACTTGAATAGAGAGTCTTCTAACTGATCTTGGTGTTTCTTTTATCTCTCCTGCAATCTTCTACAATGATAGTAAGGTTGTTATCCATATTGTAGAAAATATTGTATTTCATGAACGAACTAAGCACATTGAAGTCGATTGCTACTTCATCCAAGAAAAAAATTCAACTCCACAAAATTGAGCTCTAACATGTTCCCGTTGTTGACCAAATCTCTGATGTCTTCACAAAGGCCTAGCCTCGACCATTTTATCGCCAATTTGTTTCGAAGCATGAAGCTAACGATATGTACTTGCCAACTTATGGGGGCGTACAAAAGAAATGTATAGTAAAAATGTAAAAGAAGCCCAATGCTAAATGCCCACTTCTATGAACCATTAGGAGTATTGGCTATCTTATATAGCTTAATTCAACAATGTGGTATGGAGTTAAGGTATCACTCCTTACAACTATACCTATATATACATATATAGAGATTTGTTTACATGAGTTTTAAATTTTTACATACTTTTTTGGCGTCTGAAAAATATTATGATCATGTGCTAAAAGAAAACAAAAATTTATTTTTGGAGGATAAAGTTAGGAATAAAAGTAGTGTGGAGGTTGAGCATAAGGTTAAGCATGAGTTTAACCATGCGTCTGTGCATACAAGTAAATCATAACTTCGATCAAATAATGAATCTGAACTTGTACTTGTTCCTGCACCTAAACTTACACTTGACTTGATTTAGTTGGGTAGAAAAATCAAATGTACAGTAGAAAAATAATTTTATTCTTCACATAAATATTCATCATAATATAAGAATTTGTAGATATATATAGGTGGGAGTGAAGACTCAACTCCAAACCAAAATGTGAGATTAAACTATACATGAAAAAATAAGCCTATACATGAGCTTGTACATGGGCATATTCAATTCTTCTACACTCCCCCGAGAGCTGGAGCATACAAATTATAACTTATAAGTGTCAAGCTTGGAAACGAACTGACTTGACTTTGATTTAGTTGTGTAGAAAAATCGAATGTGGAGTAGAAAAATAATTTTATTCTTCACATAAATATTCATCATAATATAAGAATTTGCACACATATGTAAGTTGGAGTGAAGACTCAACTCCAAATCAAAATGTGGGATTAAACTATACAACACTCAAGCCTTTATCCCACTATAGTGGGATTAAACTATACATGAAAAAATAAGCCTATACATGAGCTTGTACATGGGCATATTCAATTCTTATACACTCCCCCGAGAGCCGGGGCAAACAAATTAAAAGTGCCAAGCTTGGAAACGAACTGTCGGTATAATGGGCGTGCAAAGGCCTTGGCGAGAACATCATAAATCTGCTCGACAGCAAGTAAATGCCTTAAATAGAGTTTGCAAAGTTGAACTTTTCTCGGATGAAGTGACAATCAACTTCGATATGTTTGATACGGTCATAAAAACGGGATCCTCGGCAATATGAATAGCAGCTTGACTATCATAATAGAGAACAACAGTAGAGGGAAGTTTCACACCGAGATCAGTAGGAAGACTTTCCAAACACATGAGTTCAGAAACAATAAATGTCATTGAACGATACTCAACCTCCGCAGAAGAGCGTGCCACCACAATTTGCATCTTTCTTTACAAAGTGACGAAGTGTCCGCCAAAATATGTGCAGTATCCGCTCGTAGACCGATGATCATTGAGAGAACCGACATGCTTCACACTTTGCCCAATCCGAATTCCGATATGACGTTAAGCGTTAAGACTCGGGACAGCCTCTCATGAATATCGAAACGGACATGTGAGAATTTCCTTGCTAGTGGAACAAGAAAGACATGGATTTCGATGAAAGACACGAGAAAAGGCGAGCGATAGCGAAGGTATGCGCTCTCTGGTTCATTTTTCTCTTTTCTCTTCTTTTAGGTCTTTCTATTCACCTGAGGGAAGACTCCGCATATCGAGTAACAAGGTAAAGCCCAAGAGTTTCGGTTGTAGTGCTTCGCTCTCTCAATCTGTATATAAGGTGACCAATTTTTTCGTTCTATGGAGAAGACAACTAATGATAGAGAAGATGAGGGCCTATACACAAGCCCTTGTCCTGGAGCATTTTTCAGATACCAAAAGATTCGCTCAACATTTTGAAAATGGGACATCCGAGGTGAATGCATGAAAAGGGTGGCCACCCCAACAACAAAAGATATTTAAGGCCGCGTGGCAATCAGACAGACGAGTTTGCCAACAAGGAGGTGATAGTACTCTGAATTCCAAAGAAGCAAATCAGCATTAGATGCATGAACACAGAGCTTGTGGTTGGCATCCATTAGTGTGTTAGCGACTTCTGGAAACGGAAATGGAGAAACATTTGCGAGTGCGGAAACGGAGAAGCAACGACTTTTGTAAGGAGGATACTTGCGACTCCGGGAAGGAATGTGGTGTCGACTACGGGAAGGAGGGTAGCGACGAGCTCTAAGAAGAGTAGCAATGACTTCAGGAAGGAAGATGGCTCATGTTCTGAATGGAAGGTGGCTACGAGAGAGGAAAATTAGAGGTTGTGATTTTGGAGAGGCAAGAGCTAGTGAGTGCCGAAGCAGGAGCCCGACGCGAGTACTCTTGGAGGAAGACCACACGAGCACAGACTGCAGAAGAAGTCATGTCGAGGCTGTAGAGGCGTTGTGAGACCTGTGAAAGAAGAAAATCACTCAAGCAGGGGTGTGGTCTACAAATACAGATGAGAGGCAGCGAGTTCACCGAGGTCCGACTAGCCTATAAAATAGGGGGGTTATTTGCGAAGGTGTTCAAGCACTATGCTTGAGCGAGTACTGAATGCAGAGCAGAAAAATAATTTTATTCCTCATATATATTTTTCATCAAAATAGAAGAAGGCTTTGTTTGGCATAGCGTTTGGAGCTCTCCCTTTGGGGCAAACGTCACCGCACAGCGGGTAACCAAATGGCCGGCGACGGCGTTTGCTCCGTTTGCACCTGTCGCGTCATGGGAAACGGAGGAAAATGGAGGGATTCCAACCGCGGCCTCCCCCCTCCGGTTCCAAAAGCCCTCCTTCTCCTCCCGCCGCCTGAGCAAAACACCAATTCAAACGAAGCCGAAGTTGATATATATATATATATATATATATAGGAAGAAGGGGTGAAGACTCAACTCGAAATCAAGATGTAGACCTAAACTGTACATGAGAAAAGTGAGCATATACATGGGCTTATTCAATTATTCTATAAGTTGAACCGCATATCCACGTGATAGTAACCAATTGACAACAACCATTTACTTACAAACGAGTAAATTAAGTTTGCATATGCATATAGATTTTTGATGCATCTAAAAATAATGAAACTATTTAAAGGGTCTAAAATTAAGATAGTAAATTTGGGATGTTAAATCTAAAATTATGAACTCAAGTAGTATGAAAAAAAAAACAGTCACTGAAAGTAGCAAATTAAGAAAGTCATAGAAAGAGGCAGTGGGGAAAGGATCCCAAACATCAGAATGAATAATAGCAAAAAGCATAGTACAAGGCGGGGAAACATGATTAAATGAAATACGCACAATTTTTTGCTAAGTTCACACACATCACATTTAAAAATTTTGAATAGCAAAGTAGACAATAGCAAAACTAAATTTTAAAGTAGAGATAGAAGGATGTCCTAGGCAACAATGTCAGGAATTCAAAGCAGATGACTGATTCACATGAAGGGCTTGTGGAGGTGAAGCAGAGCTAAAAGGGTCAAACACATAAAAGCCTTCACACAGTTTACCTGAGTTAATCACCATCCTCATCTTCAGGTATTGAAAGACACATGAGTTGGGAAAAATCACAGAGCAATTCATAGAGTTGGCTAAGTGTCTAATAAAGAAAATGTTACGAATAAGCTTAGGAACATGCAAAACAGAAGAGAAAGTGACGAACAAGGTATGGATTCTCTTTCCTACAATAAAGGAAAATGATTCATCTGCAATGCATGCATTGACTTTACAAGACAAAGGTTGGTTGGACATGAAACCTGTGGCAGAGCCAGTCATGTGGGCAGTGGATCTGGAGTCAATGATCCACTGAGTAGAAGAGTGAGGGATGTTAAATGGGTACCTGATATTGCCTGGAGAGCATAATAAGATGACGATGAAGTAGGCAGTTCAACAGAATGACCATGCATTAATCGTCGGAAAGTCAGCATCTATTTTGCATTAATCCCCATCAGATCGTGCACCAGGAGAGATTCGTCGAAAGGAGGGGCCCACGTTTCTGTATTCATGCAGGAAGCTACGAAGCACGGATACGCCAAAAATAGAGTCGTACCCGTACCGGGTACGTTTTCGGTACGGATACGCTTACCGAACGGCGCGATACGTTATTATATAGCGGATATCGCGATTTTAGGGTTAGTAATATCCCGATCCCGCTCCGTGCTCGCTCCTGCCCCTGCTCCCGGCGCTGCTCCCGTCTCCCGTCGCGCTGCTCCCGTCGCCACTCGCCGCTCCCGGCGCTGCTCCCGTCACCGTTCGCCGCTCCCGGCGTTGCTCCCGTCGCAGCTGCTCCCGACCAGCAGGTAGCTTCTTCTTCTTCTTCTTCTTCTTCCTAACTTGCATACCTAGGGCAGAATTCTGGTGAAATTTGGGCAGAATTCTGCCCAGATTTCACTGTCCAATTCTTGTAATGAATGTTCTTAGCTTATGTTTTTGTAATGAATGTTCTTGTACTTTTTTTATTACGGCAGTTATGTCCCAATCACACACTCCCATTAGTGTCACTGGTTCAACGTCTACATCAGTAACGAGTAGATTTATTTCTGATGACGCAAACAAGGATGATAATGCCCCATTCTGGGCTTATGTGTCTCTTATCCATAGTAGAAAAGTTGGTGGGGGAAACAGAAAGTGGAAATGTAATTTTTGTGAGGTTGATTTCAGCGGCTCGTATTCTAAGGTAAAAAGTCACACCGGGACCGGGATATAATGGAATATTTAAAAGAGCTTGTGGTTTCTATGGAGGGCCAAATAGACATTTTCCAATGTTCTTCTCAATTAGTTGGGGAAAACAAAAAAAGAAGAGGTCCAAATGGTTTTTCACGGATGAGGAGATTTCTGGTGGTTTGCTTGGAGAGTATAAATTTGAATAAATGTTTGTTCCTCCTGGAGAAGATATTTTCAAAAGGAAAAATCTATCACTAGATGTTCAACCAATAAAAGATACTTGGCCCCAAAAGGGAATGGAGAGGAATAGAGAAGACCCTATTAATTTTATGTAATCCGGTTTTTTAAAGGCAGTGAATCAGGAGAGTCTCTAGGTTTACGGGGCTTGTTATACAGTCAAGCTTTTAGGCAGCAGGAGCAATGAGCAAATTCCCACATATTTTTTGATTGTGTTGTGCATACCTTAAATCTAGTTAAAAAATGGAATAATACAGAGTAGAGCTTGGATAACATGGCCAATATTCAATCAGCCATAATGAATCAAAGATTATAACTCTTTTGTCTCACTCAAGTGGAGTTTGCTTCACTATGGAAAGAGGTTTAAACTTGTAAAGATGGGTTTGCAGGTTGGATGTCACCAAAATTGTTGAGAAAGCAAAAAATATCATATATAATGATTGGGATGATGTGGAGAAGATCTTTATAACAAGAAGCTTTTAGATCAACCTTCTTCATCTTTGAAAATGTGAAGATTGAAATATATAGACCTGTTGTGAAAGAAATTGGAGCACATACTCATTCATTCACTTGTAGGTATTATAGTAGGTAATGGCATTAAGAAGAAATAAAATTGTTTGAGAAGATATTTTCTATGTGGTGGAGAGGAATATAGTAATCAATGAATTCACGGGGCTTGGTCAAAGAGCTGAGAGTAGAGCTTCATTATTGATTTGGTGTAGCACCAAAATGCAAAAGATGCATAGCAATCTACGTTGTGAAAGAAATTGGAGCCTATTATCACTCATTAAGAGAAATAAAATTCTACCAAAAAGAGAATTTGGTGTATGAACTCTACAATCAAGGAACTATACAATCAAGGAGTAAGATGTGGGATATAGGAGGAGATGCTTGGGCAAATCCATTTGATGGAGTTGGCATGCTTACGATCGCCAACTTGTCTTTAGATGAGCCAGAAATTGAAGATGCTTTGATCTCCAACAATACGGAGGAAGATGAAGAAAATGAGTGATGAGCATCTTTAAATTTTAAATGTTTATGTTTAAGAACTTCAATTTTAAATGTTTACATTTATGTTTATGAACTTCATGTTTATGTTTATGTTGGCAATTGTTTAAGAACTTATCCAGAAATTCATAGATGTTTTGGCAAATGTTTATGTTTATGTTTATGTTCAAGAACTTCATGTTAAATTTTAAATGTTCATGTTATATAATTGCATTTGTGATATATAAATATATAATTATTATATTTAATACAACGTATACTGCCGTAACCGTATCCTTGTTTTTTAAAATTTGTCGTACCACCATACCGGATACGTATCGTACCCGGTACCCGTACCCGTACCGGTGCTTCCTTGGCAGGAAGGCTTGATTGGATCGCCGATCCGACTCCGCGGATGTGTCTGAACTGTTGCCGCGAGTCAAAATCATATGTAACTATTATTTTTGGGTTTATTTTCATGTATTTTGAGTGGCCCCGCTCGCGGCCAATCATAGTCGTTGAATGCGGGATGCCCAAGTCTTTGTTTTCTTATAAATAGATGAGTAGAGGCTGGTTTTGAATTCATTGCAGATTTTGGAGAAGTTCATCCCGGAATCCCGCGATCCCTCCACAATGTCGACTCCATGGAACCCTAGGTGACGACTCCTAGGTGGTTTTCTTCATACCCGAGGTAAACCATAACCCCAAACCCTCTCCCCCCCCCCCAAAAAAAAATACCCTAGACGCTGCCTCCAAACTCCCTCTCATACGCCGATTTTGAGGTTCCAGCACCCCTTCAGCCGCAGGTCCTTCCCCCCTTCCAGAACCACCCGCCGACCTCCCCACTCCAGGTCCTCCCCGACCGACCACCCCCTTCCATTTCTCTACCGCCGCCGCACCCTACCAGGCCTGCAGCTACCTTCCTCCTTCAAATCCACACCCCCAGAGCACCGCCCCTTCCGTGGCCTCTCAAACCTTAGCCGCCACCCTCCCCACTCGTGGATCCACTTCCCCGTCGTCTTGTTTCTCAAGATCAGTCCAGATTTGAGAATTTCAGCCCCCGATCCGTCATCCCCCACTCAAATTTTATTTCCTAGCCCGGATCCGCTCCCAAACATCGGATCCATCCATCCCTTACCCAGATTTACTCCCACGTGGCCGAATCTATCTATTTCCAACCCAATCTTGTCATCCGATGAGGACAGCCACCGCCATCATTTCCACGCCGACAATTCCACGTTTGATCGCTATTCTATGCATCCAGATTCGAAATTTCCAGTGTTTCGGCCAGTCCGCTACTTTGGTGAGTTTCTTGTTGTATTGGTTTATGTGATTTGAAATTATTATTGGATTGGTTATTATGCATTGCTTGGATACGAAATAGTAGAACTCTGTGGCGATACTCTTATAATTTGCAGGTGAGATCTATTCGCCGCACGCTTAGCCTTGGTCCTCCAAGCGGAGGAAAGTCATTTAAAATTTGCTAAATTGAATGTTTGTCCTTTAATCTTTAGTTAACTGTGTGGTGTTAAAATTACATTGCTCTAATTTATTTGTCGTCGTATCCAATAGTTTCATTGCATGCAACCTCAGGATTAGTTTGTCAAATTTGCATATCCATCGAGAGGCCTAGGTTTTGTGCACCCAATAGCCTACACCTACATCAATTGGTATCAGAGCCCAGGTCGTGTTATTTGCATGCTCCGTAGTGGTAGGATTTTAGAGCAAGCATGTCAGATCCATTAATCACTGACGACCATGCGGCTAGCTCGAATTCGGGTGCCGCTTTGGCTAACTTTTCAACGTCGGATCCTAGATCGCCTAGATGCCTTAGGTACCCAGTTCGACGATGTGCGTCATGATCTTGTCGAGGTACACCTCCGTTTGGACCACTTAGAAAATACTCGGAACCCTCCTGCACAGCACGATGATTCGCTAGAGGACGACCCTGATGTTCCCCCTCGTCTGGACTAGCGTCTGGTGGATGGTACGACATGAGCGACGAGCGTTGTGTTCGCTTCGCCAAAATGAAGCTAATCGGACAAGCCAAAGTGTTTTGGATCAGCGTTGAGAGAGCTATTGAGCGAAATGGCGATTATCACATCACCCGATGGGATGAAATGAAGTAAAGGCTAAAAGAAAAGTACCATCCCGCGTCCTACCGTGGCCAGTTATTTGAGTAGTTGCAGAACTTACGACGAGAGACACTCACTGTAGCTGAGTTGCTAGTAGTGATATTTCGGAGGAGCTTATTGTCACCGCCTCCCGTTTTAAGGCGGACCTACGCTCTGAGATTCAGAGAGAGCTGATTCCCCACAGAGTAGAGACCGTTGATCAGATTTTTCAGCACGCCCTAAAGTACGAGCAATACCTCCGATCAACTAGCACGAGGCAGTTCCCCTCTCGGACTGATACCTTGACGTATAAGAAACCCGCTCCGCCCTAGACCACAGCGGTCGCACCCCCCACATGTCCCCATGGACACGAAGGGCAAGGTCGTCTCCATTTGGCCAGCGATCTGGGGGTATTTTGTGTTATAGATTTTCTGGCTGAGGACACGTGTCGGCGCAGTGCCCCACGCGGAATCTGCTAGTTGAAGACGAGTAGGGTTTAGAGGAGGGTGAAGAGATTACTGAGGAGATCACAACCACTGTTGAGGAGGGCTGGGAGAGCAACGTTGAGCGATCCATGGAGGTGGGAGTGATTAGGCGCTGCGGATATTACGCCTGATGAGTTGCCCCCTCCACGGTCCATTCAGCATGTTATTGACTTAGTCCCGGGGGCTTCCCCCTCGAACCTCCCCCATTATCGTATGCACCCTGATGAACACGCTGAGCTCAAGAGGCAGGTTGACGAGCTTCTTCAGAAGCAGTTTATTTGTGAGAGTTTGAGTTTGTGTGCGGTTCCCGCCTTTCTTACCCCTAAGAAGGACGGTAGTTGTCGTATGTGCATCGACAATCGCGCCATTAATAAAATCACTGTCAAGTATCGTTTCCCTATCCCGCGACTTGATGACTTACTAGATACTATGTCTGAGGCCCAAGATCTTTTCCAAGATTGACCTCCATAGCGGGTACCACCAGATACGAGTTCGTGGGGGAGACGAATGGAAGACGGCCTTTAAAACCAAGGACGGTCTGTACGAGCGGCTAGTCAATTCATTTGGACAATCTAATGCCCCCAGTACATTTATGAGAGTTATAACGTAGGTGTATCGGCCCTACATGTACAAGTTTCTGGTTGTGTATTTCGATGAAATACTGATCTATAGCCAGACTCAGGCCGAACACCTAGACCATCTGATGCTTCTCTTTGGCACCCTCCGCCGAGAGAAATTATATGTGAATTTGAAGAAGTGTTCCTTCCTTTCAGAGTCAGTTCACTTTTTGAGGTTCATTGTATCGTATACTGGCGTTTCTATTGACCATGAGAAGGTCAAATCCATTCGCGACTGACCCGTACCAGCGAACATTCACGAGGCTCGCAGCTTCCACGGACTTGCCACCTTCTATATGAGGTTTGTCTAGGAGTTCAGTACGATTATGGCCCCATTCACAAGCTGCCTCGAGAAAGGAGAATTTCAGTGGACTCTTGCAGCCACTAGAGCTTTTGAAGAGATCAAAGAGAGATTGGCGACGGCCCCGTTCTGAGTCTTTCTGATTTTAAGCGTGCGTTCGAGGTCACGTGTGACGCTTCTGGTGTAGGTATTGGTGGCGTATTGAGCCAGGAGAAACATCCAGATTCCTACTTAAGTGAGAAACTGAACGAGACCAAGCAAAATACTCGAACTATGATCAAGAATTTTATGTGATTGTCCAATCTCTACGCTACTGGAGGCACCATCTCCTTCCCCGTGAGTTGGGGCACGCGTAGACGGGCTTGAGAGAGTGATTCTAGATTACCCGAGATGCCCCGATTTTGGCGAGATTTATTCCGCCTTGTCCCGAGACTCCCCAGACCCTGTTGAGGGCTATCAGATCTTTGAGGGATATCTGTACCGGGGCTCCCGCATGTGCATACCCCAGACTTCCTACCGCGATTACCTGATTTAGGAGTTGCATGCGGGCGGGATCGCAGGGCACTTTGGGCAAGATAAGTCTATTGTCATTGTTGAGGACCGCCTCTACTGGCTCAGTCTTAAGAAGGATTTGGCTCGCGTTGTCCGCCACTGTCGTATCTGCCAAACAGCGAAGGGCACAAAACAGAACACGGGTCGGTACACGCCTTTACCAGTTCCACACCGCCCTTGGGAGGACATCAGCATGGACTTCATGCTCGGGCTTTCCGGCACTCTTCGGTGACACAATTCCATCTTCGTGGTGGTCAATCGGTTCTCGAAGATGACACATTTTATCGCATGCCGCAAGACGGCGGATGCTTCGCACGTAACATCCATCTTTATGAGGGACGTCAGATCGTGATGTTAGATTGAATGGCCTACCTAAGTCTATCGTGACTGACACCACTCTTAGATTCTCCTCAGCATATCACCCACAGTCGGACGAGCAGACTGAGGTAGTCAACCATAGTTTAGGGAACCTGTTGAGATATTGAGTAGGAGAGCATGTAGGTAGTTGGGATCTTGACCTTCTAGTTGCAGAGTTTGTTTACAACAATTCAGTCAATAGATCTACTGGGTTGAGTCCATTTCATATAATGTCAGGATATGACCCTACGAATCCTATATACCTCATTCCTAGCCCCTTAGAGTCGCACCCTAGTGAATTTGCTGAGTCTTTTGCACGACATTTGCATGAGTTGCATGAGTCAGTCTGTCGACGGATAATAACGAGCAATGATAATTATAAAACTCATGCAGATAAGAGAAGGCAGGAACAAGTATTTCAAGTAGGCAAAAAGGTAATGGTGCAAATCCACCATGAGAGGCTCCCTTCGGGGCCTGCCAAAAAACTAAGCGCCAGGTGAATGGGGCCCTACTCTATTATAAGTCGTATTGGGGCAAACGCCTACCTGCTCGATATTTTAGCCAAGTATGGGAATTCATCAAGTATTTAATGTTGAGGATCTGACACCATACTACGAGCTTCAGGAGTATGTTGATCCGAGCAGTGGAGACACCCAGCCACCCCCCATCCCCACTCTTGTTACCTTACCACCCTCATAGTCCACCTACGTCTGATGGCCACCACAGTACGCCCATTGCTGAGACCCACCCGCCTAAGGATTCGTCTACTTTGGCTCCACCGTTGACACCAGCGATCGTATCGGGATCCACTACTCGAGAGATGAGCGATGAGAGCATCATAGAGGTCGGATCCCACCAGTTCATTCCTACCACCGACGGGCCGCGATGTCACTACTTGGTACATTAGCAGGGCTACCAGATGCGAATGACGTTTGGATACTACCCGCAGAGCTCGACCGACTCGCCCCTAGACTTCGACTTCAATACAATCGTCTCCATTCATCGGAGATGAAAGATTTTCAGTCGGGGAAGTTGATGGGGATTCATCAGATCGTGCACCAGGAGAGGTTCCCCGCAAGGCGGGACTCACGCTCGTGTATTCACGCGGGAAGGCATGATTGGATCGCCGATCCATCTCCGCGGATGTGTCCGGATGGTTTCCGCGAGTCAAAATCATATGCTACTTTATTATTTTTGGGTTTATTTTCATGTATTTTGAGTGGCCCCGCTCCCGGCCAATCATAGTCGTTGAATGCGGGATGCTCTAGTCTTTGTTTTCTTATAAATAGAAGAGTAGAGGCTGGTTTTGAAGTTGTTGCAGATTTCGGAGAAGTTCATCCCGGAATCTCGTGATCCCTCCGCGGTGCCGACTCTGTAGAACCCTAGGTGGCGACTTCGTAGAACCCTAGGTGACGACTCCTATGTAGTTTTCTTCATCCCCAAGATAAACCCAAACCCCAAGCCCTCCCCCCCCCCAAATCCCCTAGTTGTTGCCTCCAAACTCCCTCCCAGCCACTGGTTTTGAGGTTTCAGCACTCCCTTCAACCGCCAGTCCTTCCCCCCTTCCAGAACCACCCGCCGACCTCCCCACTCCAGGTCCTCCCCCAGCCGACCACCCCTTCCATTTCTCTACCACTGTCGCCCCCTACCAGGCCTGCAACAACCTTCCTCATTCAGATTCGCACTCCCAAAGCACCGCCCCTTTCATGGCCTCTCAAACCTTAGCCGCCACCCTCCCCACTTATGGATCCACTTCTCCGTCGTCTCGTTTCTCAAGATCAGTCCAGATCTGAGAATTTCAGCCCCCGATATGTCATACCCACCACTCATATTTTATTTCCTAGCCCGGATCCGCTCCCAAACATCAGATCCATCCATCTCTTGCCCGGATCTACTCCCGCGTGGCCAGATCTATCTATTTTCGGCCCGATCTCGCCATCCACTGTCAAGGACAGCCACCGCCATCATTTCCACGCCGACGGTTCCACGTTTGATCGCCATTCCACGCATCCAGATTCGAAATCTCCGGTGTTTCGGTCAGCCCGCTACTTTAGTGAGTTTCTTGTTGTATTGGTTTATGTGACTTGACATTATTATTATTGGATTGGTTATTGTGATTTGCTTTGATACAAACTAGTAGAACTTTGTGGCGATACTCTTTTAATTTGGAGGTGAGATCTATTCACCGCACGCTTATCCTTGGCCCTCCGAGCAGAGGAAAGTCATTTAAAATTTGCTAAATTGAATGTTTGTCTTTTATTCTTTAATTAACTGCGTGGTGTTGAAATTAAATTGATCTAATTTATTTGTCGTTGTATCCGACGGTTTCATTACATGTAGCCTTAAGATTAGTGTGTTACATTTGCATATCCATCGAGAAGCCTAGGTTTTGTGCACCCCTTAGCCTACCCCTACATCAGGGAGGAGGGGAGGCTTGGCTTCCCACCAAGAGAAAGACTCCAGGAATCGCTCCAGGAGACTGACGGTTCCTGCCAATTGCAAAACCAACAATAGCCCCCACTCGTCTGAACTGCCGCACATATATAGCCCTAAATTAATAACTGCAACCTGCAACCGTAATCAACATAAATACCTGAATAAGGCGGCATGTACTGTTCTAGCCGATCTGACGTCAAATACAACTCAAAATAAAAAAGTGAAATATAAAGTCAACTCGGATCGACCATCTGAATGTAACCACGGGCTCGAATTGTCCGACTGGGTAGAGGATTACAGCCTCCTGCAGGAATACACCTATGTCGGACGTTGCGCGCCATCAAAAAGTGCAAAAAAACATCTAATACTAATACTGTTTATGTCAACATTAGCACATATTTGGTTGCTTATAAACAAATTAATATTATATTTGGTTCTAAGGTGTCATACATATCCGATAATAAAAATAATTATTTGAAGAATCTTGAATTACAAATGCACACCAAGTTTGACATCAAATAATAAGAACATGACTTTCGGTACGCCAATCACAAGGAGCTTAGGTCTAAATATATATAATGATAGAATTTTGTGAGTATTAAAAATTGGAAGTAGACATCAATTATTATTTACAGACTTTGGATTATTATATTTTCAGGAAAATTTTCACTTGCATGTAACACTTAGATGAGAAAATAAAGCAGCTTGATGCACAGAGAATCCCCGGGCAGCGAGGATCCAAGGAAGGGTTCCACCATAAGGGTGAAATGTAGGCAAATCTTATCATGCATTTTTGCAAGAGGCAATTTCCAAGACTCAGAAGAATTAAAAAATAATTTGTAAAAAAATATCTATAGTAATTTATTTATATTATTTATTTCCCATCGAAGTAAGGAAATGTCTAGAAAATAAAGGAATTTTGTGGCTTACATATTTTTTCAATAAAATACTGAAGTTAAAGAGTATGTCAAACCAATGGAGAGAAAGTATCTTGGTACCTTTGTATAAGAATAAAGTAGATATACAAAATTGTGTTAATTACAGAGGAATTAAATTGATGAGTCATACAATGAAATTATGGGAACATGTAATAGAAAGAAGATTAAGATAAGAAACTAACATCTCAAAGAATCAATTTGGATTCATGCCAAGGAGGTCGACCATGGAAGCTATACATCTCTTGAGAAGACTCATTGATAACTATCGAGAAAGAAAACAAGATTTGCATATGTTGTTTATTGATCTTGAGAAGGCTTATGATAGAGTTCCAAGAGAGATCTTATGGAGAGTCTTAGAAAAGAAAGGTGTAAATGTATCATATATTGACATAATCAAAGATACGTATACAAATTCAATGACAAGGGTGAGGACATATGGAGGATTAACACAGGAATTCCCTATTACTGTTGGATTACATCAAGGTTCAGCTTTAAGCCCTTATCTCTTTACCCTTATCTTAGATGAGCTCACCAGACATATCCAACAAGCAATACCTTGGTGTTTATTGTTTGCGGATGATATCGTTTTGATTGATGAGACGCGCGAGGGTGTAAATGCAAAACTTGAATCTTGGCGAGATACTTTAGAAAAGAAGGGTTTTAGGTTGAGCAGGGCAAAGACGGAGTATATGGAGCTTAAATTTAGCAATACAAGAAGGACAGATTACTTCGTTATTAAGTTGGGTGATCAAGATATTTCCCGTAGTGAGTGTTTTAAATATCTTGGATCGATAGTTCAAAAAGATAGAGGTATTGATACAGATGTGACACATAGAATCCAAACGGGTTGGTTGAAGTGGAGAGGCGCGTCAGGGATCTTATGTGATCGTAAAGTACCACTAAAACTTAAGGGCAAGTTTTACCGTACTGCAATTAGACCCGCGATGCTCTCTATGGTTCTGAGTGTTGGTCAGTGAATTGTGTACATTAGCAAAAAAATGGGAGTTGCGGAGATGAGAATGCTTAGGTGGATGTGTGGACACACACGATTGGATAAAATTAGGAATGAAAGTATCAGGATAAGACAGGAGTAGCGCCAATTTCAGAGAAGATGCGAGAAGCTCATTTGAGATGGTTTGGACACGTACAAAGGAGACCATTAGAGGCACATGTAAGGCATGGTGAGAGTCTAGTCATTAGGCATGTTAGACGAGGGAGGGGTAGACAAATAAAGACTTTGAATGAAACTATAAAGAAAGACATGATGTACTTAGACATTAGTGAGATTATGACAAAAGATAGGGCACAATGACGACAAAGGATCCATATAGCCGACCCCACTATAGTGGGATAAAGACTTGAGTGTTGTTGTTTGTTGTTGTTGTTATTTATTTCTTTTGTTGCTTTGCATTTTTAGCCATTGCATATATGTTTCCTACAATTTGAAATGTCTACATCTTGTTTTTATATAGAAAATCATCTACATGACATCAACATAGCATTTATCCTGATTGCAACACTAGGTTCCTAATTCATTTTTGAAGGACATTATGAGTAAAATATGGAACCTCCACACAGTTTAGTATCTCATATCAACCCAAGCAGATGGTGAGACTAAAGTGGTCAATAGGATCTGAGATAATTTACTAAGATGCCTTGCGGGAGAAAGACTCAAGAGGTATTTGATACTTCTGGAAGATGAATTTGCCCACAATAACTATATAAATAGTTGCACTAGGAAAAAAAACCTTTGAGATCATTTATCGCCAACATATACCCCACATACTTGACAGAACCCATTTACTCTTTCATGGTAGAATTAATGCAGAGGCTAGTGAGCTGAGTGGCCATATTCTGAAGGCCTAGAGGGTGGTCCTTGAGAGACTATATATCTCAAATGCAAGGTAAAAGATTGTCGTTGATGAGTACATGAGATACCAGTACTTTCGGGAGAAAGATATTGCAGTGGATTACTTTCAGCATCGATTTATAGTTAGCACCTTTGGCAATAAAGATACTTCATATGCAGCGATGGAGAGATCAACCTTTGATAGAATGTTCGTGGATTGAGGTTGAGAGGCTATTCAGGCACTACCCGCCCATCTTGTGTTAGACTACTACGACATTCTCAACAAGAGATGAGAATTTCCAACCCAACAAGAAATGATACAGACAGCCACTCACGACGACACTATTACGTTATGTTTGCACTTTATTTTATTTATGTCATGCATTTTCTTTTATTTCACGCACTTGCTTTGATTCCTCTTCTCCTCCCTAGTTGAGCGTTAGGTTCTGTTTGGCTTAACTACAATGCTGGTAAAATGAGTGATGTGAAACTATGGTGCGAAACTAACTTGGACACGGTGGTGAGAAAAGTAAAGAAGCTTTTGAAAGAATCATGTTTGCAATGTTGTTCGGAATATATAATATTGGGTATATATTCTTATTTTTTTTATTAATTAACCTTTGAACTCTAAAACACGACTTGGATCTCTAGAAAATTATGGGGATCACATTTCATGGGGGGGGGGAACCCTTATCAAACTCGCCCGAGTCTACTTACATGGGAGATTGAGTTAGGATCGTCAAATCAATGATGCGAGTCTATAGTCATGTTCAAACTGACAAAGACATATTTTAATGTATTTTTATATTTTAATTTCATGTAAAATTAGTAAATTTTTATCTTCCGGACAATCTTGGTCATCCGAATAGTGGGTTCTCAGCCTAAAATTAGAAGTCAGAAGCTGATTTTCAGGTATTGCAGAATTTGAACAGAATTTCCAGGATTTTGCAATCTCTCCACGGTGCCAAATTCATGAAATCTAGGTGCAAAAGCCTAGATTCTCATCTCTCCCTCATTTGGTCGGCAATTCCAAGGCCTAAGGCTCAAGGTTCACCAGGCTAGACGTTTGCACTTTCTTGCGCCTTTGGAGCATAAAAGGCGCGCCTAAGTGCGATTTTTGTTGTAAATTTTTCTTTTCAAAATAAAGAAAAATAAAGTTAGAACTCAATAATTTTTGCATGATTTAGTGCTTTTGAAACATAATTGAGCGTTGAGACATAAATATGATGCAAGTAATCGTATTGATTCTATTTTTTAAGAGATATAAATGATAGTAATGAATGATTAATTAGTAGAATAAGTGAAAATTTTGATCAAGAATATGAACTAATGTTTGATGTTAATCATTTAAAATGAAGGTGGTTGCGTCTTGCCTTTGTCAGGCCTTGCGCCTAAGCTCCAAGACCCGTGTGCGCCTTGGTGCGCTTACGCCTTTAATAACTAAGCAATTCCCTATCCTCCTCCTCTTGTATAGCCATGAGAAATCACGACAAAGGCGCCGGTCAGCCTCCACTCCACTACCCTCTCATCAATCAATCAACCTAGTAACTACCCATTACCCTTAAAATTGCCACACAAAAAACATTCATTTTCAGTTCTAGCCTATCCTAGCACAAAAGTGCCTCCCATCCCCTCCAATTGCCTAAACACCCTAGTAACTGCACATTATCCTGAAAACTGCCCACTAAAAAAACTGTTATTTTTCAGTTCTAGTCTATCCTAGCCCAAATGTACCTTCCTTCCCCTCCAATTGCCTAGAATGGTAGCTCCAAGGCAGTCAGTTCTAACCCCCACAAGACGCATACCCCCAATTCACCTGTGCAATCAACCACCTGCAGAACCCATTTCTTCTCTCTGGGATTCTTCCACTCCCCACCTCTCCAAGGCACGTCTCATTATTTCCAGAACATCAAAAACACCCCTAATTAACTCCAAAACATCAAGACAGCCGGCTCCCCCCATTTGTTCCCCTGCCAGCCCAGACTTAGCCCCGTAAGCCAATTCCAGCCTCTGGAACCTCTGTCCACAAACCTCTCCCAAGCTTACAGCCCCTGCCCACCTCCTACCGACCATTCCAATAACTCCAAAATACCACCCAGAATTCAATCCGTCCCCCTCCATCCATTTCCATTACCCAGCCGACCACCTCCATTGCATTCCTCACAACCCCCATTGTCTTGCTACCGCCACAGAAACCCTATATGTCACCCTTGCTCCTCCCTGCTAAATGGAAATTAGTAACAGAACCATACATCAGTGCAGGAATTACACCTAGTGCGCTGTCCACACCCAGAAATCCACAAATATACACATCCATTGGACCTTAATTATTCATGTTATGGAAAAGTACAGAAAAGGAGAGAAATAAAATATTGTTTCATTATTTTCAATACGAGTGACAGTGCATGGGGAACATCCGTGCCGCCACGACAGTACCCCGACCACAACGGTATCGCGGCGTGACAACGCTCCTTCCACTCACAGCCCAGGAGCGCATTAGAAGATTGACCAACAGCCGTAGTACTGAACTCTAGGGGTGCGAGCGAAGTCGCCCTGCGACATTGTCGTGGTTGAGGTATAGTCGCGGCTGCACGATGTTCCCCCTTGTAATGACACACGTAATATTATAAAATTGTATTAATTATAACTTAAAATTTTATTTTATGATTATATATATATATAATCATATCTGTATAATACATATCATAAAGTTGTGCATGTTACATAAAAGATGATTGGCTTGGTTGGTTAAGGGTATTGTAGTAATGTTGTAGGTCAGTGATTCAAATCTCAGCAAGTCAGCATCATACTTTTTTTAATTGTGCGAGAGCAAGTGAATTTTTTTAAAAAAAAACTAAACCAAATGCGATGAACAACTAGGATTGCTTTGATGGTCTTCCATGGTTACACCATGGGCCTCACAAGTATTTCATTGTATATGGTATAGACACGAGCCTTTGTACATTTATATAGGAAGAGAGGGGGCAAAGGAAATCTCATTCAAAGATGTGAGACTAAATAACAAAAAAGAAAGTGGAGTCAAACCGGGTCTTCATTATTGGGCCATTTTACATTGTTTTTCCAACACTCGCAAGCTGGAGCATACAAATCGTATGCATCAAGCTTGGATAAGAACTGATAATATAGCAGTTGTGATAATGCCTTCGTGAGAATATCAACAACTTGCCTAGCAACAGGAACATGTTTCAATTCTAGTTTCTTCAGTTTAACTTTCTCCTGAATGAAGTGACAGTCAACTTCACTGTGTTTGCTACGTTCATGAAAAACATGATTTTTGAAAATATATATAGCAGCTTGACTGTCACAATAGAGAATGACCAGTGAGAAAAGTCTAACACCAATGTTACTTAGAAGATTTTCCAACCAGGTGCGCTCAGACACAACAAAGGCTATTGATCGATACTCCGCTTCGGTTGATGAGCGAGCAATTGCCGACTATTTCTTGTTGCGTTAGGTGATAAGGTGTTTACGAAAGTATGTATAGTATCCATTTGTGGAACGACGATCATCCAGTGAACCAACATAATCAACGTCAGAATATGCAATAAGTGATAAGGGAGACGAAGAAGGCTTGTATACAAGTCATTGTCTAAGAGCAGTCTTCAAGTATTGAAGAATACGCTCAACTGCCTGGAGATGAGAGATTCGTGGTTGATACATGAATTGATTAATAACACCAAAGGCAAATGATATATCAGGTCTTGTAATAGTGAGATATATGAGCTTTCCCGCAAGACGATGATAATACTATGGGTTTGGGAGTAGATCGGAGTTCGAGGTATGAGCGCGGAACCTGTGATTGATATCCAAAGGAGTTTCAGCAGCTTTGCATCCAGGGCGGGTGGCAGACGCTGATGCCACTCGACAGAGCTAATAGAGGAGAGAACTATGGGGGAGGGGTCCAGGATATAAAGCCCATTTGACATTTGCCCTTTACCAATTATATTATGTGTCTTTCGATCCTGCACAACCAATGTTTTAAATATCGAATGTCGGCGACATATCAGATTGAGTTTTTAAATGTCGGATGTTGGAGACATGTTTGAGATATTTTAAAATATCGGATTTTCATGTCTTATAAATAAAAATTTCAATTTTTTATATATTAACTATAATTATATGTTATAAAAATAGAAAAATAATATAACAAATATAATAAAAATGAGTTATTTATATTACAAAATAAAATCGAATAGTATCTAAGATAAAATATTATTAATAAATACAAAATGATACATTGTAAAATATATTTGATAGTATACAATAATTTTATTTTGAAAACAATAAGTGTATTAAAATAAAGAAGATTTAAAAAATAAAAATCCTTGATTAATTAAAAATCTTTTCAAACTTATAAATTTATTTTAAAAACATACAAACAATCAACTAATAAATGTATTAAATATTTTTCATATTTTTTGTAATATAAAATGAAAAAAATTTGAAGCAACTATACAAAATTGATTGTAAAAATAAAACGTTAAAAAATCGAAATAATAAGTCTAATCAATTTAAACATACATAATATAATATATAGGTGATTTAAACATGTGTTGTTGGTCTGCTAATATAACATGAAATAAAATAACGGATGATATATTTAAAAGTAATGTCAGTCAATATATCGGAAAAAATCGGACATGTCGGCCTATATTTTACAAAAGGACATAATCTATTTTTTAAGAAAAAACATATCGTTTTGCCCCAAAAAATGACATGTCGGGAGACATGTCGGAGGAGATTTAAAACAATATGCACAACAAAAGAGGTAGAAGAGAAAGTTACATAGCAATCAAGGTTTTGAATGAGACGGCTAATAGAGAGGGGATTGAAAGAAGAGTCTGGAACAACTGCAATAGAGGCATGCAGGACGGTTGACAGACCGTACATACGGTAACAAGTGGCTTCAAGATAACCATCCCTGCCACAGTAGGTACATTAAAGAGCAGCGTGACTGTGTCGACCTCTACCCCGAAGAGGTGCGACCACCACAAGAGGATGGAAGACTAAAGTGAGATGGACGTGACTGCTGGAGTAGAGTCAGAAGAAACGGGGCATCATTTTCAGCAATTGGAGAAGATCCGGCCAAACTAGAAGTTGGCAGAGGAGCAGCAGCGGTCACAATGGTCAGTCAATAGGGCATAGCGGTGGTCACAGAGACACGATGGCAGAGGAACAGCTTGGTAAAGACAAATCTCGTGATCAGAAGAAAGGCCCCGGCGATCAACAGTCGCACGCGGTCAGAGTTCAGTAGCCAGAAGTAGCGAGAGAGGACGGGGCAGAGGCGAGAGCTGGCGGATTTAGCGGTCTGGCGGAGAAATCTCATCGACTCGAGCAAAAGACGAAGGGAAGAAGAGGTATGCAAGAAGAACAGATCTACCCAGCAAGCACGAGAACGGAGCTCTGCAGGAGAGATCGCGCAGGCCTGCAGCGGACTATAGAGATCGCATAGGCTGGCAGTCGACTGGAGAGGTTGTGCGAGCAGGAGAGGTCACACGGGCTTGTAGAGGACTGGAGAGGTCGTGCGGGCTTGAAGCCGACTGGAGAGATTACGTGAGCTTTCAGCGGACGGGAGAGATAGTGCGAGTAGGAGAGATATCACGGGTTTGCAGTGGACCAGAAAGATCACCAGGTAGTCTGGAGAGCTAGCGGGAAGCGAGATCGCGGGAAGCGAGATCGCGGGAAGCGAGATCGCGGGAAGCGAGATCGCGGGAAGCGAGATCGCGGGAAGCGAGATCGCGGGAAGCGAGATCGCGGGAAGCGAGATCGCGGGAAGCGAGATCGCGGGAAGCGAGATCGCGGGAAGCGAGATCGCGGGAAGCGAGATCGCGGGAAGCGAGATCGCGGGAGAGATCTCCCGGATAGAAGAGACCGCGCGGGCCAAGTAGAAACTTCACAGCAAACGCCGGACGGTCGGGCCCAGGTGGTAGCGAAAGCCAACAATATAAGAATTGAGGGAGAGCAGTAGAAAGGAGACCGAGAGCAAGAGAGAGAAGAGACGGTCAGGAAAAGGTCAGACCGCAAAGGCTTTTGCGGTCATACTTGGTGAATCAGAGAAGAGAGATCATAGAAAATTTTCGAATCCGTATTGCTTTGATAGCATGTGGAAAAATACAGAAAAAGAGAAATAAAATACTGTTTCACTATTTTCAATATGCAAGTCTTTGTACATTTATATAGGAAAGACAGGGGAGAGGAAATCTCATTCAAAGATGTGAGACTAAACAATAACAAAGAAAGTGGGCTCAAACTGGACCTTCATTATTGAGCCTTTTTACATTGTTTTTCCAACGTGTAAATTTTAATTTGAAGTCGTGTTGATTACTTGTTGAAAAACATATAATTTGGGATTTTAATTTGTAAATGTTTGCACAATTTTAGCCTTACTTGAAAGATCCATTCAAGAGACATTTGATCAAAGTGGTCTCTTCTTAAATTCAACTAGATCATGCTTGAGTTTCTAAAGTCTAATCTCTAGTAATTTAAAAAAACATGGCAATTAAATGTTGGCCACTTATATGTGCATCGCATCATTCTAGATTCCTCACACCACTACAATAGTAAATAGTAATTCATTACAGTCCCTTTAGAGCACAATTGCACTTTCATCCACTCAGAGTTCCATTTGGGCACTCACACCATTCCTACATTCGATCAGCATCAAAATCTCTAAAATTCATGATTGACCACCAAAAAGCAAAGCTACTATAGATATAACTTGGCCAAACTTCTACATTCAGTTTGATCATTCTAGGGAAAGCTTTCTTATATTTGTTGATTCACCTCAAAACTAACTAAGAAATGACATTCTTTATAATTTTTTAGTATAGGGGTCCGTACATGTATAAACACACTAGTAAAAAAATATACAAAAAAATACACATGTTTAGTTAACAATGGTACTAAGTTGAACCATACATGTATAAACATGACAACAAGAAAAATACTACATGAGCATACTCATGTCAGTTAAAACTTATAAATTATAAAAAAGAATATACAGCACAACTTTAGAAAAGTATTTTCATAGAACTTTTATAATATATAATAGTTATGATTTTAATACACTATGGATTTAAGGTATCGAATTATTATTTCTAAGGATTCACATTTTAATATTTAGGAAAAGTACGACTGTTGAATATAATGGATACAAAATTATATTACGACAAAAATTATAGCACTTTGAAGTATGGAAATAAGCGAGCGAGAAATTATAGAACTTTGAAGTATGGAAATGTGTGAGCATGTGTGAGGAGCATTATAATATTCCAAGATGTGAGAGTGTAACATGAAATTGTGAATTTGAATCCTCAAGTCAAATGACTAAGTGGTGTATATCACTTTCTAGGAAGCCAGTCCCAACCAAACATGTTAACCAAACAATCAAAGCGGTCATATTCCGCACTATCCAATTCTCTTACATTTTGGCATGACATGTAAGCCCTTCTCTAAAATTAATTATAAGGATCCTCTCAATTTTAACAAATATTCTTAAATAAAGAAATTATAGCTTCAACCATATCCACATTATTCTACATAACAGACTCAAAAAAAACATTTGATACTTTATCTGCTAGCATTATTATCTGATTAATGATAATATCATACTAACAAATTATATACCTTCTCTCTAATTTCAATAAACATCTCACCAATTAGAGATTTTTTTAATAAGTATACTCAATAAAATCATACTTTAAATTTTATTTATAAGAACCTTCTTAACCAATATAAGAATGTACGAATTGGGGTGTGTTGGACATAGTGAAACCATATATAATTAAGAATTTTTAGTCAATCACAACAACTTTTAAATTGTAATAAAAATTAATATTCCATCATTACATATCCTAATTATTTAGTATAAATGTTCAAGATTTATTCATGCTAAGGTATGTTTGGTTGAACAGAATTGGAATTGGATGCATGAATTGGGTTCCTTTTTAAGTACCTCCAAAATTGGAATTGGTTTGAATTCAAATTTGTTGTTCGACCCGCATAAACAATATAATTGATTATGTAGAAATGAAATTGTTCAATGAGGTCTTCGGTTGCATGAAAGAATTAAGCAAAAATAAATTGTCAAGGAGATAAAAACACACAAATATTAGAAAAATTAAGAACTATGATACCCTTGAACAAGAAAAATAATTATACACTTGTTGAATATGTTCTTGAACAAGAAAAATTAAAATGTCAGATCTAACCCTTGAACAAAAAAAATCATCAATATGCCTGACCAAATTGGAATGAAAAAATTAAGCAAAAATCAATTGTCAAGGAGATAAAAAAGCACAAAATAATAGAAAATTAAGATATATGATACCAATGAACAAGCAAAATAATTCAACACTTGTTAAATATGTTCTTGAACAAGCAAAATTAAATGGTCAGATCAATGATGACCCATGAGCAAACTATCAATACGCCTGCCCAAATGGTTATCAAAATTTGATCCTAACTTTTGGATAGGAAAAATAGCATTTACTCATAAACAATGTCAAAATAAAAGGTTTATAAAATATTCTATAACCCTAGGGTGAGTAAGACCAACGGAGGTATGCACTTGGATAAGAAAAATGGAAGAGATGTTCAGAGGGAAGAAAAGGCAAACATCAGAGGCTAAGATGCAATGGAAGTTTAAAGAAGAACGACGATCTCAGTTGCTTACAAGTAACGTCGTCGAACAACAAAGGTCTAGAGGAGGATGACAATCATTACAAATGACATAAGGGGCGATGGAAGAAGAGATAGAGAGTCATAGAAGAGAGCAAGATTTGTGAAAAAGGAGTGATTGGTTTAAGGTATAGAGTTCAACGTAATTTTTGAATTGAGCACCGCCAAAGGCAGAGATCAAGATTAGAAACCAATGTCTTTTTTCTTTCTATTTGTGAATGAACCACAATACAAAATTCATCAATTCAAACATCGTTAGGAAGGAATTGGTCTTAGTTCAAAATGAATTTCCTTGAATTAATTTTGAATTTCAATTCCGACCTCTAAAAGCACAACTAAGGCTTCGTTTGGCATGGCTTATTTGCTCTGGTGAGTTTGGTCAAAAACGCCATTATCATAGAATGTATGTTTGGCAAGACAAAGGTTATGACCGCTACCAAGAAAATAAACTAGTTTCGAGCATGAAATACATGAATTTTTTAGGTGAGGTCGTGCATTCACGAATGAAGGTTCATGATCACCGCGTTCACGAACGCCGCCGCCGTGCCAAACGAAGCCTAAATTGTACCACCACGATTCCGCCAACCAAATGAACCTTAATTCAGATTTATCACATAAAAGGTCCCCACTCAAACATTAACATTTCACATTTATCTAACAGAATGACAATAAAACCAACAAGTATTCAGAAATTAACTTTATAACACAGGTCGGATTTCCCACCAATAACCACAAAATAATCCAGCAAACACCACCGGTTTCAATAACAAGTAAGAGATAATCAATTCACATATGCACATTATCAGAAAAAAAATGAAACTAGGGTTTGCTCTTCAAACTTCTGAGGTGTTCTTGAGCGAAAGGGGAATTCTTGATATCCTCCTCTGCAATCCAAAGTGGTAGGGAAAATTAGATCTAAATACAGGATAAGCAAACGACGGGTTGCAACCGAGGCTAGACGACTCATTTACCAGTGACGCCGGAAGATATCTTGACGATGATCGCGCCGGTAATTGCAAACCCAACCAGGAACGGCCAGTTCCTGTTCCACTCCCGGCGGAAGAACACCGGCCATGGATCGAACTTTCTCATCTCCCTTCCACTCGATCTCCTTTCTCCGCTGGGAAATATCGGCAAGATGAAAGGAACTTCGCTGGCGATCTCTGTTTAATATTTACGGTCTCCGCCAATTGCCAAAACTGATAAGCGTAACCTAGGGAAAATGAGGAGCCCAAGGCTCTGTTTGTCGGATCCGGATCTTCTTCATTTCACTTGAAAAGGTCACTTGAAATGGAGGGGATTCATTTCAAGATCCGGTGGATAAGATTAAAATGCAGTACATCTAGTGGCTTACATTTTTTTGCTTAAAAGTAAAATATAAAAGCTTGGAAAAGCTGAACCCGTCAGATCTTCCCACATTCTATCTGGACCCTGAAATGGATCCCCTCCATTTCAGGTGAAATTGAGATTTCAAGTGAAATGGAGAGGATCTTGATATCTATTTGTTTGGGCGTTTCGCTGCTCCGTTTTGGGCAAACGTTGCCGGAAGGAGGGTAAACAAATGAAACTTCGGCGGCGTTTGCTCCATTTCCACCCGCCCGCCTTGAGAAACGCTCCAAAAAGCTCCGTTTGGAGCAGCCACCACCTCCCCCTCCGATTCAAACACTCCATTTCCACCCGCTGGATCGACTCGCCACCGCCGAACCAAATGAAGCCTAAGATGTGGGGTGTAATGTTTAGATTTGTGAAATATATTTTTGCGTGGAATTCTCATTATTTTGAGGTTCTCATTGATTTAGGGCGTTTATATTGGCAGCCCCTATATGACTATTGGCAGCTCAAAGATAATAGCAGCCCAAAAAATGGCTATTGACAGGCCGATGGATATTGGCAGCCCAAAAATTAAGTTTTTAAAATGCATTTTTAGAAAAAGTGTTCAACATGAAAGGTGTAGATCTCGACGAGATCTACAACTTTTATGTTGAACACTTTTTCTAAAAATGTCATATAGCAGGGCTATTTTCAAAAGCCGCGGAATCTAGGCGGAACTCACATAATTCCGCTCGGATTCCGCGCCTTTTGAAAATAGGTCTTCTATATGACATTTTTAAAAAAGGTGTTCAACATAAAAGTTGTAGATCTCGTCGAGATCTACAACTTTCATGTTAAACACTTTTTCTAAAAATGTGATATAGTAGACCTTTTTTCAAAATGCGCGTGTTCCACATTTTGGGCTGCTACTAACGGTCATATTATGCGTGTTTTTTATTATTTTGCCGGGCTGCCAATAGTCAAAGTTAGGTTGCCAATATAAACGCCCTTGATTTATCCAGATCATTCTTCTCCTCCGGATTTCGGAGGAAAAAAAAATTCCCAACCTAGAGCCGACCTTATGTATAAATTTACATGTCTGTGCGGCCCCACAATGCATTTGGCTGTGTGGCGGGGCCATGTTATGCAAAAGTCTTGTGTATTCTCATTAGGTAGCAGGAATTGAAATTCTGAAGTTGAAGTTATGTAAATTGAATTTTTTTTTTGGATTTGGAACTCATCCCATTTCAATGATGTTGTTAGATTGCATAATGATTTAGACATGCTACCTCCATCAGCTTGATATGTTTAGAATCTCGAAGCGATTACAAAAGCCCGCATACACAAAATAGTCAAAACAGAAGGCTAGAAAGACTAATCATAAAACTGTATTTGAAGCCATGTTGTCTTCATATCGTCTGGTAAAGCCATAAATACTCCAAATCTAGTAGCATGGCGAGAGAGTATATGTTGTGCAATTGGCACCGGCCCGCGAGTACGGAACTCGTCGCGGACAATAGCAACGGAAGCGAATTTAGAGCAAATAATGGCGCGCACCAATCAATCCTCGGAAGGATACAAGTGCGAGATTCCAAAACACAAAACAATACAGACGACAAGAGATATACGTGGTTCGGAGTTAAGCTCCTACGTCCACGGGGAGAGCGCGCCGGATCCACTAAACAAAAATAGAGGTTCGATTACAACACAGAGCACTCAACGATCCTTTCGGATCGACACTAACCTATAATAGGAAACACAAGAACAAAAAAGGAAAGGAGGAAAGAAAACTCCCCTAGCACGCTGCCGCCGTCCGGCCAAGAAAGCCGCTGCCCTCTTCAAGATGAAGGAACCGCAGCCTTATACTCTCTTTCACCGCCGGAGTCGCCGCCGCCGCTGGATCGTCGGAGCCGCCGAAGGAAGAAACCCGCACCCGCCGCTGCCGTGGATCTCCCCTCTCCTACACCGGAGATGGAGCCGATGTCGCTGCCGTGCACTAGATCGGAAACCCCGATCAATCTTCCGCCACCTCGGATCGTTGTTGTCGCCGGAGAAGGAACCCAAGATCCTAATCCTCCTGATGCCGCCGCTCCTCTTCCTCCTTGCCGCCGCCGGATCTCCAAGATTGCTGGAGAAAAATAGCCCTAGACTAGGCTTGCCTTACGCCTCTGCAGAAGGAGACCGCTCTCGACCTTGTCGCCGCCGGAGAAGAAGAGACCGTCGTCCGCACACCTTGATCGAACCTTCCCGTCGATGCCGCCGCGCTCCCGATCTTGATGCCCGCCGCTAGGTCGATGCCGCCGCTCCTCTTCTTCCTTGATGTCACCGGAGAAGAAGCCGCCTACCTCCGCCTCCGCCGCTCCTTCCTCCTCACCGCCGGAGAAGAAGCCGCTCGATTTCCCCTGCTGTTCTCCTGTTCTTGCAGCCGCCTGCTTCTCTGCTAGGTTTAGATAAAAAACAATCGGGCTATCCACCTCCTCCTGTCTATGCAAGTATACATATAATTAAAAAAAACAAAACTGGACCGGTCCAGCTGGACCGGTCCAGTAAAGCATCAAAAAATAATAATCTCCACCTTGATGCTTCACGAACACTAATACCGCATAAGACACAGACCCCTACTTGCGACTACAAGCCCCCTCTCCCTGGGGCCGGCACGATCAACGTGCATCAGTCCGAGTCAAGTCAAACTTGACTCGCCTCACTGATTTCTCTCGTCGTATGTTCGCAACGCATTCCTCCGTAGGACTCTACCGTAACAAAACGCCTCCACCTCGAGCGAACTCCCTCAACTCCCGATGACGCACGTCGACGTGCTTCGTCCTTGCACGATAGACCGGGTCTACTGCAAGACGAATCGCACTCGAACTCTCACTGTGCAACTCCACCTTCTCCTGAGTGATCCTAAGTTCCTTGGTGAGACCTCTGAGCCTGACAGCTCCTCTCACGGTGTCTGGGTACTCCTGAGATGACTCTCTACCCGTCTCCTCTACGGCTGCGAAAACTCTACCTCCGCCAAGGTCTTCTCTCTGCGCACACGCCCTTGCCACGAATCCGGCTCTGCTCCTCCGCTGGTCCTTCCTAGCTTTTCGCTGAGAACAGTCTCTGCTCTCTAAAGCTCTATCGAAGGAACCGCGACCTGAGGAGATCGCCTGAAATGCATATGCTACCGTATCCTGTAGCTCGAGAGACGGTCCGACCTCTCTCCTCACATTTCCCCCGGCAATCGTGGCGCCAATAAGTCTATAGAGCGATCCAAAACGCTCTCCTCTCAAGACTGTCTGCGTGCCTCTCCTGACCTCCAAATACCCGTTGCTACTGGTATACGAATACCCAGCAGCCTCTAGAGTGCCTAGAGAAAGCAAGCTCTTCCTCAACTCAGGCACATACCGAACGTCGGTGAGAGTCCTAACCACTCCATCGAACATCCTAATCCTGATGCTCCCGACTCCCGATATCTCGCACTCTGACTGATTCACCATCCGAACACGACCACCTCCACAGTACCTAATACTGTAGAACCATTCAATGTTTGGGCACATATGGAATGAACATCCTGTATCCATGATCCAGGAATCTGTGGTCCCGACTGCCACGTCGCGACTCTGTGAAACATGTAGAACGTCATCATCGCTCACGCACTCTGATGCCACTGCAGCCTGCTGAGGCACAGACTCTTTGCCCTTGAGTTTCCTCACTGGGCAGTTGGCCTTCCAATGCCCCTCCTCCTTGCAGTAATGACACCTACCCCTGGACCTAGGTCGATCATCCTCCTTGCCTCCCCCTCTCGATCTACCTCGGGATGGGTCTCTGCTCTTCACGAGCAGACCCTCGCTCACACTCGATCCGGAACTGCTCCTCTTCTCATTAGAGAGAAGCATCGTCACCACTTCCTCCATCTTAAGCGTAGCCTTCCCATACAATATGGTAGTGACTAAATGATCGAACGACCTCGGGAGTGAGGACAAGAGGAGAAGAGCCTGGTCTTCCTCCTCGACCTTCACATCCATGCCGCGCAACTGGGATACCAACTTGTTGAACACATTTAAATGATCCAACAGTTGCGCGCCATCGGACATCCTCAAGCTGTACAACTGCTTCTTCACGTACAGCTTGTTCGTGAGCGACCTAGACATGTAGAGCTCCTTGAGCTTCCTCCACAAGTCCACCGTAGTTTCCGCCTTGATAACGTTGTACATGACCTCGTCTGCCAAACACAGCTGTATGGTGTTGATGGCCTTGAGATCCAGCTCATCCCACTCGTCGTCGTCTTTCACCTTAGCCTTCTCCTTTCCAAGGAGTGCTTTGTGAAGACCCTGATGAACGAGTACGGCCTTTATGCGCTTTTGCCAAAGACCGAAATCGATCCGCCCATCATATTTTGGAACCTCGAATTTGGCCGCCATTGAATTTGCTCACTGGTCCGAAGGTCGAACCTCCCTCTGATACCAATTGTTGTGCAATTGGCACCGGCCCGCGAGTACGGAACTCGTCGCGGACAATAGCAACGGAAGCGAATTTAGAGCAAATAATGGCGCGCACCAATCAATCCTCGGAAGGATACAAGTATGAGATTCCAAAACACAAAACAACACAGACGACAAGAGATATACGTGGTTCGGAGTTAAGCTCCTACGTCCACGGGGAGAGCGCGTCGGATCCACTAAACAAAAATAGAGGTTCGATTACAACACAGAGCACTCAACGATCCTTTCGGATCGACACTAACCTATAATAGGAAACACAAGAACAAAAAAGGAAAGGAGGGAAGAAAACTCCCCTAGCACACTGCCGCCGTCCGGCCAAGAAAGTCGCTTCCCTCTTCAAGATGAAGGAACCGCAGCCTTATACTCTCTTTCACCGCCGGAGTCGCCGCCGCCGCTTGATCGCCGGAGCCTCCGAAGGAAGAAACCCGCACCCGCCGCTGCCGTGGATCTCCCCTCTCCTACACCGGAGATGGAGTCGATGCCGCTGCCGTGCACTAGATCGGAAACCCCGATCAATCTTCCGCCGCCTCGGATCGCTGCTGTCGCCGGAGAAGGAACCCAAGATCCTGATCCTTTTGATGCCGCCGCTCCTCTTCCTCCTTGCCGCCGCCGGATCTCCAAGATCGCTGGAGAAAAATAGCCCTAGACTAGGCTTGCCTTACGCCTCTGCAGAAGGAGGCCGCTCCTGACCTTGTCGCCGCCAGAGAAGAAGAGACCGCCATCTGCACACCTTGATCGAACCTTCCAGTCGATGCCGCCGCGCTCCCGATCTTGATGCCCGCCGCTAGGTCGATGTCGCCGCTCCTCTTCTTCCTTGATGTCGCCGGAGAAGAAGCCGCTTACCTCCGCCGCTCCTTCCTCCTCACCGCCGGAGAAGAAGCCGCTCGATTTCCCCTGCTGTTCTCCTGTTCTTGCAGCCGCTTGCTTCTCCGCTAGGTTTAGATAAAAAACAATCGGGCTCCTATCCACCTCCTCCTGTCTATGCAAGTATATATATAATTTTAAAAAAAACAAAACTGGACCGGTCCAGTAAAGCATCAAAAAATAACAAGTATACTCATGATTTTGAGTCTTTCTTGTTGATCGTGCTCGGGTAGTTTAGCAAGGGACACATATATAGCTTGAGCATGAGCCAATAACTTATCTGCAGCAGGGGTGTTATCCACATTGAGTGACTTATCTATGTTATTGCCACAGTGGATACGGCTTCCGCTAAAGCATAATATAGTAGCTCTTTTTTCCCAGTCTTGTGTTTTTTCTGCCAAATCTAGAACTATCTCGCAAAGTGTGGCTTTCTTTTTGTTGTGAACTAACTCGATGTCCCGGTCGGACCAGATTTACTTGGATCGTCTTAGCTCATGAGGCAGTCGAGCGCGCACACAGTCAATGAAAATAAAAGTTAACACAAGATGTGATGACGTGGAAAACCCCTTAAATGGGCAAAAAACCACGTGACCGGGTCTGTGCCTATCAAATTCCACTAGCTTCCGGTGATTACAGTGTGTTGGAGAATCGGGGCGACAGACCGCTCCCGTTACAACTTGGGGGAGAGAGAGACTACGGCTCCCGACGGGCAACAGACTGCGCCGCGGGAGTAGCTTGGATGTTGAAATGCGTGGGATGATCTTGGTGCTCGGGTGCTTGTGGTCGCGCACGCTTGCTGGCGACAGATGCCTTCTTCCTTTGTCTTCCTCGAGGACTTGGGCATTTTCCTGTTGGCAACGTGCTGGTGGAGCGCTGGTAGCCGCAGGTGGTCGCCGGTGGTTCACGGCGACTGGAGACCGACTCGGGGGAGGAGGCAGGAGAGCTCTCACTTGAGGAAAAAGAAGACAACCCGGAGAAGAGAAAAGTGAAGAATGAAGAGGCCCTAGGGTCCCTTTTATAGCTTTCGGGGGAGGATCATGGCGGGCCCCACTACTAAAGTAGTGGGTTAATGGGTGGTTACCCTCTTGATCGGACGACGAGGAGAGCCTCCCCTCGATCGGACGGTGGGGAGGTCGTCCACGGCGACGGGCCGCCACGGAGATGGTGGTGGTCGACCGCCCGATCGGCGGCGGGGACGGCCGACCTGGTTGGTGCGATGTGGTATTTCGGTGAACTCTGTTCGACCAGCGGAGGCTTCTCAAGGAGGGGGTCGTAAGAGGAAAGCGGTGACGGCCCCTTCTGGCGACCTTGATGTGGTGATGGCAGCGGTAACTCCTGACACTTGTCATGATTCAACTCCTGAGGTGCAGATACTTGCTTTCCCAATTCCTCAGTTGTCTGCTGGTACAGTAGCTCCGCAGATGTCCTCTTCATTGAGGGCGTTGAGCGATGTGGTAAGGGTTTGACTTGAACCTAAGGCTTTTTTTCCCTTGCTTTTTCTTGCTGATAGAGGCTAACTTCGATTTCTTCTTTGTGCAGATAGAGACCCAGACGCAGATTGCAGTGACTTGGAATGATCATTACATGAGTCTGAATGATGGGTACCTTACTCTTCAGGAGAAGCTTTGTTCAACGATGAGTTCGCTTGCCTCCTTGAAGGAGAAACACGACCTGGACATTGCACGGTTCCGTCGGATTGGTTCGGAGTTGAATTCTGAGCTAGAGGATGCACGACGGCTTTGGATGTGTAGAAGACTTTGGTGGAGAGGACCACCCAGATGTTGAAGCATTCGAAGGAGGAGACTTCAGGCTTTGGAACCCAGTTACAAGCGGCGCGGGAGTAGGTCTCAGGCCTTGAGACTCAACTTCGAGCGGCGAAGGCACAGGTGGAGATGATGTCCTCTGATGACCATGCGTTAGAGCTGAAGGCTGTAGGGCTTGCGGGGTACTTGGAGTCACTGGACTACATGCGAGACCGTAGCCTTATCACGGAGGAGGTTCGTGACGATATTTTGTCTAAGGAGGTAGAGCCTTAGATGGATGACATACGCGAGTTGGCGCTCCGACGCGGTGTTTCGAAGGCTTTTCGCTTTGTTGGCAAGAGCTTGGATGTGACACATCCAGTTTAGTTTTGCAAATGTTTCTGAGGATGAGCGTTCTGACACCGAAGACAAGTAGTGGTACTTTTTTCATTGTATGTTTACATTTTATTGTATTTTGTCTTGCCTTTTGTTTGACCTTGGATGTTGTTGTGTTTAGACGTTGATTGTACTTGTATCACTCCAGCTTTGTTATGTTATGACATTGTTATTTTTTTTGTCATCTTGGCTGCTTGTTTGCACTGGTTTGTTGCTTAATTTGCACAGCTTGGGTCCGCCACTTAGATTGAGCGAGGGATGCTCGCAATTTGGTTTGTGCGAGAGATATTCGCGGCTTAGGTTGCGTGAGGGATGTTTGCGACTTATCCTGTGCGAGAGATGCTTGCGGCTTGCTTGTGCGAGGGATGCTCACGGCTTAGGTTTCGCGAGGGAAGCTCGCGGCTTATCTAGCGCGAGGGATGCTCGCGGCTTCTTCGTGAGGGGGGCAGGCCCTCACGGTGTTGCACGAGGGTTGCTCACGGCTTACTTTGCACGAGGGATGTTCACGGCTTCTTTGTGAGGGGGCAGGCCCCCACGGTGTTGCACTAGGGTTGCTCGCGGCTTACTTTGCACGAGGGATTTTCACGGCTTCTTCGCAAGGGGGGCAGGCCCCCACGGTTTTGCACGAGGATTGCTCGCAGCTTAATTTGCATGAGGGATGCTCACGGCTTTTTCGTGAGGGGGGCAGGCCCCCACGGTGTTGCACGAGAGTTGCTCGTGGCTTACTTTACACGAGGGATGCTAGCGGCTTCTTTGTGAGGGGGAAGGCCCCCACGGTGTTGCACGAGGGTTACTCGCAGCTTACTTTGCACGAGGGATGCTCGTGGCTTCTTCGTGAGGGGGGCAGTCCCCCACGGTGTTGCAAGAGAGATGCTCGCGGCTTCTTCGTGAGGGGGCAGGCCCCCACGGTGTTGCACAATGTTGCATGCGCATGGTTTGGCGGAGAACGTATGCATTTGATCTGGTTGCGTGACTTAGTCGGGCAAAACCATTTCTTGATTAGACAATACTAAAGAAAATAATGAAAAGATAACCCCTGCAAGCTCGGGCTTGTGATTTTTACAATATAAGTAAACAAATGAACGAAAACGGAAGCTGCTTCAGGATGGAAGTGGCGAGAGCGGGATTGGAAGACATCTAGGAGCGATTGTTGGAGTATTGTTGTGTAGTCAGAGTCAGCTTGGATGACGACGAACTGCACGTCGTAGGATGCTTGTCGATAGTTTTCTTCAAGAGTGACTGGGAGAATGATGGTGTCAATGACTGGTACTGGGTTCTTCCCTGAAACGTGCGCGATGGCAGATGTTAGCTTGAGGTTGTCCGTGGTCAGCTTGAGTTGAAGTAGTGTTGATAAAAACAACACGTTAACTGTGATCTCTCCATCCACCAAAACTTGGTTCAACTCGGTAGATGGCTCGCCGATTCTGATTGTTGTAGGTATCATACTCTGACTGGGAGGCGGCCTCTTTCTTGATAGGAACTGATCAACTGCCCCCAGACTGGTCAGTCGCTACATTTCTTCCTTCAGTCGATTGCATTCGTTGGTGTTGTGGTCATGGCCCTGGTGGTACTCGCAGTATTTTGATGAATCTCCTCGGTCGGGGGGGGCGAGCGGCCTGGGCCTGCACAAGGCCGGATTATCACGAATTGCTTCGAAGACCCTGCCCTGAGGGGCGTTGAGTGCCGCAAACTGACGCAACTCTCGTCCTTTGCAGGTCTTTGCGCGCTGACTGTGGTTTTTCATGTGCTCGGGGCGTTTATCGCTCTCTAGCTTCCTTTTCTGGACTCTACTTGTGCCTGGCTTTTCCGGTGAGGGCTTCTTGACTGTTGTGAACCTTTCGATGAAGAGAGCTGCGAGTTCAATGTAGCTGTCCATCTTTTCTTCTTGTAGAGAATGAAACCAAGCTCGAGCCTCCCCTTTTAGTGTTGTCGGAAATGCCTGGATCATGATCTGATCTGAAGCGTTGCGAGCATGCATGACAGCTTCAAAGTACTTCACGTGTGCCCGTGGTTGCCTGTTCCGCTGAAACCATGGGTTTCAAGGCTATCTTCTGAACCCGGGGTTGCCCAAGAGTTAGGTGAGTTGTTGTGGTTGGGTAGATATTCATTTAGTCTTCGCTTGGTGGCCGAGGTATCGGGACCTGTCGTGTTCCCAACGCTTTTTTCGTAATGAGGACATACGAGGTGATGATTGTACATCTCTTGATGTGATGGAGCAGGTGTGGAGAGCTACTTGTGCTCGAGAATTCCTTCTCTATGTCGTGTTCCTTGAGCAGCCAATGCCTGGCTGAGGCAGAGAGTTCTTCTGATTGCAGCAAATCAGCTTTCTTGAATGGTTGAGGAGCTCTTGGCTGGTGGAATGTTGAATCATTCCGCATTATGCGTATCTGGTCAGTGCGGGTAATACTCGGAGGGGAGTATTCTTGAGGCAGACGTTGCCCTCTAGTCCCTTGAGGGTAATAATGACGGGGCGCAGCTTGACGTCGTTCTTCCTACCCCAGGAGAATTTGTACTTTCTTTCGTGAAAATCCTAGCGTCGGGCCATGATTTGGCAGAGGCGGGGGAATGACCGGTGTTGTTGATGGTGAGGAAGCAGGTGTCACAACCCACATTTTCTCCGAATTTAAATGTTTATCAGAGTACGAGAAAATGCGTGTCGTGATGCCACGTCGAGCAGGGGATAACTGCCGACGCTCAGGCGAAACACTAACTACCCTCTTTATGAAAAATTCATGAGTTTATTAATTGGAAAATCGGTTATATTTTTAAGACCGTATCCCTCGGCTCTGTGGATCATCTAGTCCACAGTTCAAACTATACTTATACGTAGCGGAAAATACTTTGTTTAATTGGCTTTTTGACATCCTAAGAGTGATCGCATAAGTGTCCCCAGGGGACATCTTATACTATGCAAGAACCTAGATTTAATTTATATATATATATAAAAATGACCTTTTTACGTTGCATTGAAAGTAATGTATGAGTTTTGTAAAACATGCAGATCATGAGCTATATATACTTAATAGTGTTTTTAGGGTTTAAAAGTAACTAGCATCCTAACATAAATCATCCCAAGAGCAAGTTTAATATATCCGAAAGCAGTAAAACTAACAGTGTAAGCAAGTGCAAAGTATCTAAAAGAGAAACCACCAGTGGGCATCAACATCTGACACGAACCCACTGATGAGTAGGTATGTCTATACTACAAGTCTAAAGAAAACTACCTCCCGAACAAGAGGAACTGAGAACCACAGTAGCAGCTGAAATGCTAGAAAATCTCCAGGAACAAACTAGCCGCACAGTCGGCTAAATACCTGTACCTGAGGTATTTAGAAAAGAAAGAACACCTCAGCAAAGCAACCATCAAAAGGAAAAGCAAAGATGCAATAGATTCAAACAGGAATTAAGATCAGGTAAGGATAAGTAGAAATAAAGTAAACAAGTGCAGGAAAAGTGAGGTAAGAAAAACAGGTAAGAAAAATACTCATCAAAAGTGAGTAAAAAGGGGTGCACCATGTGCACGAATGAAGCCAAGCTCCAAGAATCTCTGCAAGAAGGATTAGCACAATAACAATAACATCCTAACATAGGGCTAGAGCGGAAAGAATCACCTAGTACTGGAGGTGGACAAATTCAGTAACAAGAGCCTAGGCTGGTGGCAACATGTCCAACCAAGTCTATCAGGCCTAAATATCTCCAAGGTGCTGTGGTGGTGGCATCATTCCAACTCAACCAAACAGCCCAGAATGTCTTAACAAGACAAGAAGTAAAAACCAGGGTGGCGGTACCGGCCCGACCCACCTCAAAACCACATCCTACTCCAGTACTAAGTGACTCGAGAAAAACCCTGACTGGTGGTTCCATGTACCACCAAGAAGTCACACTGAACCCTAAACAATCTAGAGCAACCCACCTAAGAGTCTTATATGCCGGCGGACTAAACATCGAGTTTGTCCAAGCAAGCAGTTTGACACAAAATAAAATAGAAAGTGATTTGTACAAAATATCTGCAGGTAGCTAGATACTAAACCCTGACCAATAACTTGATATTAAACAATAAGCAGGTAATTCGAGAACCAAACGCATACATTAATTCATTAATTTAATATCAAAACATAATAAAAGCATAATCAATTTGATACAAAACAAAATCAAGCATACGCATTAATTACTTTGATACCTAACCATGTACGATAATTGGATACCGAACCTAAACGATTAATTAAACATAAACACTTAGCTTCATAAGAAATTGGGTTGGTCTTGGTTTACACCCGAGGAAAAACCACAAGCTATAAATTAAATTGAATTGAACAAGATTATAACAAGTGAGCATGACCGGAATTATTGAACAAATCAACAAGTTCTAACAACCATAATTTCTAACCATTGGACATGATTTAAAGCTACGGCAAATCTAATTCATGGCTCACAACACAAAAAAAAAGAACAGCAACTATTGGGAACATTTGTATAATCTATTTGAAATGGTTCAAAGCCCAAAAGAAGAACACAACAACGATTGGAAACAAGCAACACTATCTATTAAACCAATGGTATAAACCCTAACTGGGCATGATTCAAAGCAAAAAAAAAAAAAGAACAGCAATCTAATGATTCAATTCGGCCATTAATTTAGCAAGCAAGAGATTTTGAACAAAAACAATGTTACAATCCTTAACGGTTCTGGGCATGACTCACAGTCCCCACACAAAACATTTAAACTAATAAATCATTTGGTATAAACTCGATTTTATACTCATAACCGTGAAGCCGCAACAACAAAAAAAAAGAGGATTTGCACAGAGATTTCGGTGAGCAAGACTTAGGAGAGTAGATCTGAAATCAAGCAAAATCAAGGGGACTACATTTAATTACTTTGGCAAAGGCGAAGGGCGCACTTGCCTTGATTTTAGAAGAACTTCGGCCAGCAACTTCTTCCAAAACCGCCGGCCTTAAGCAACCTAGATCACGAAAATTTCTGGACAAACCAACTGGGAAGAACATCACCATAAAACTCAAAAAAAAAACTGCAAACCTAAACTACAGATCGGGCAAAAATCATGGAGGAAACGCACAAGGCTTACCTCGGAACGAAGATCTCGCCTAGGGGAGTCCGGATCCGGCCTCAAACAAGGTTTTCGAGCGGTTCTGGGCGGTGAACGGGTGTTCGGAGCAGCAGTCGGGCGTCCGCCCTTTTCCTTCTTCCGCTCGGCTTGCTACAGGGCTCGCCTCTATTTTTTTTTTCTGGCTGTCGGCCGAATGAGGGGGGGGGGGGGAGACCTAATTTACTACCTATTATAAAATAAAACCCTAAGATATATAATAAAACCTAACATATATAATAAAACTTAACATATATATATATATATTAACTCATAATACTAAACACATCCTCATGCTAAACAAATCCTAATAAAAAGTCCTAAGACAATTATATAACAATACCTTAAGCTTAATATAGCCTAAACCTTAAGCTTAATGATATAATTAAGTTATAATATATAATTTAAGGTTTAAACCTAACACCTATATTAATATATATTCTCCCATATATAACCCACACGCATATACGCACGAACACACATACACAAGCTAACACACATATATACGTAAACACGCACACGTACGCTTAAATAACGCTCTGCACGCACGGACATGTGCATTCTCGCACCGGCACGCCCAAAACACGCGCTATGCCCAAAAATGCACAACTATATATATACGCTCGCATAAGGTGACGACTCGCTAACAAGCGACCGTCGGAACGACGCGAAAATATAAACGATCTCGGATTTCGACCAAACTCGCACCGTAGCTAAACACTCAAGCTACGAAAACAACGACGAAATCGAAAACAACCTCCGACGATCAAACACTCGAGCTAACACCTCCCGAAGCCAAAGCACAAGCATTCCCTGAGAGGCTCAGCCGAGTCTCCAAAACAGACTCCGGCTAGCTGGGGAACCACACAACAGGCTATAACCTCTAAGAACACCTAACGAGGTACTCTAACAACGGCACGAGCCGGAAATGCGTCAACGTAACGCCAAACGAGGATTTAAATAATTGCCGAAAAAATCGGGGGCATTACAGTCACTCCCCCTAAAAAAAAGTTTCGTCCCGAAACTTTACGTACACTACTTCTACTATAGAAGGGAAGTAACAAAACAAACATTACCAGAAAGAAAATGTACCCAACAAATCAGGGGAACAGGTGAGGGTGAGCCTCCCTCATGGCCGATTCTAGCTCCCAAGTCGCGCTTTGACGCCCTGATTCCTCCGCAAAATTTTGACCATCATGATTGACTTTCTCCGCAACTCCTGATCTTGAGTGTCCAAAAACGCGGACAGGCTTCTCAACATAAGAAAGATTCGGTTCTAACTGAGACACAAAATCCCAAACTTGCCTATCGTTTAGCACAAACTTTCGTAGCTGGCTTACATGAAACACATTGTGCACACCTGAAAAGTTCGCGGGCAAATTCAGCCTATAAGCTGCCACACCCAATTAGCTCAACGATTATAAAGGCCCCACATACCTTGGGTCCAACTTCGATTCTTACCAAACCTCTTGATTTCAATCATCGGGAAACTTTAATAAATACCAAGTCTCCCACAACAAATACCAATTCAGATCTACGCCGGTTGGCGTTCTTCTCATATCGCTCCTGGCTATCTGGAGCTTCTCTCGAATAAGCCTCGCAGCAACATCCATTTCTTCAAGTGCATCCGGCCCAACAATGACCTCTCACCAACCTCGGTCCAAAATAGGGGATTCCTGCAGCGCCTCCCATACAGAGCTCAAAAGTAGCCATTTGCAGGCTTTCTTGATAATTGTTATAGCACACATACACCATCAGCCTCAAACGCTCATTCCCCGCTCCTCCGTGGTCTAAAATACAACATCTGATTGTATCCTCCACGATCGGGTTAACTCGCTCCGCCTGACCATTTTTCTACGGATCATATGTGGTAGAATATCTCAAACCAGTACCCAAACCTTCTTGCAAACTCTTCCAGAAGCGAGACTAAACCTGGAGTCTGATATGTTTCTTATAGGAACTCCAAACAATCGGACGACTTTATTCAGATACAACTCAACTATCTTCTTCAAGGGGTAATCCATCTCATTAAGGTACGAAGTGAACACACTTCGCTAATCTGACAACCAAACCAAGACTGAATCAAATTCTCTTGGAGATCTCGGCAAGCCTGAAAATGAAATCCATCGAGATGCTCTCCCCCCTTTCAAGTCGGGATTTCCAATAGAGTCAACTTGCCACCAGGCCTTCCATGATCGGCCTTAACATGCTAGCAGGTGGAACACTCAGAAACAAACACAAAGCATTCTGCTTCAAGTCCTAATACATCTTATTTAGGGCACGGGTGGTAGGCAACACTGACACCATGCGTCTCACTACACAATTCAACTCGTAAGAGCAGTGCATACTCAAATCTTTAATTCTTGAAAAGCTTCCTCGCGCTTATTGCTCCAAACAAACTGCATTCTCATGCTTCGATTGAAATCCTAGCCCATTCCATAACCACAGCTATTTTTCTCTGGATCGGCTGAAATCTCATCTTATAATAGCAATCTATTCTGGGTTGACATAAATCCTATCCTTGCTAACCACATGACCCAGAAAGAAATCAGAGGTAACCAAAACTTGCACTTACTAAATTGGCGAATAGCTTATGGTCCTTCAAAGCAGATAAAACCAACGCAGATGCGGTAATGCCCCACAGCATCGCGGGAATAAATCAAAACATAGCCGATGAATGCGACCACGAACTTATCCAGGAAGTCCTTGCACACGCGGTTAATCAAATCTATAAAGGCTGAGGGCGCATTTGCCAACCATACAACATAACCAAAAACGCAAACCTGCTCAAACTAGCACCCATCTTGAGGCTCATCAAGGCAGGCAACACTAAGGACAGGATGGGCATGTTTTTACGAAATTAAGAGAATACCCAAAAACGTCACCTAAAACACAATCACAAAAGGTCCAGATTTAGGATGAACTTTGCGCCTCACACAGGATGAAAATAACTAGGAAGACATCCGAACACTCGCGCCTAACTGTTCTTTACCTTAAACTTCCCTATACAAATCGCGTACACAACTAAACGAACAAACGACAAACCAACAAGAAAATAAAACAAGTTATAACCTAACCTGAAATCACTTGGGTCGAAGACTGAATTTCTTCCTCGATCGACACGATCAGCTTTACCTTTCTTTGTCCAAGCACTACAACCTGAGGTAAAACTAAGTGTGGGGCAGGCTGAAACGCAGGCTGAAATTGCGGCACCTTGCCTTAACATGCCCATTCTGCCCACACTGAAAGCAAACCTTACCCTTATCCCAACAATGGGCCACCTCAAGCCCCTTCTTCTTGCACGAGGTACACACCAGATCTCCTTTGGGGGTCTTCTGAACCTCCTGAACTTGGTCCTTTTGATGCTTCATTTGCTTAAAACATCTTTCAAAGGGCTGCCTGATCGACCACAGAAGCTACACATTTCCTTAATCCTTTTCCTTGAAACGTCACCGGATACCTCGATGGTCTTACCCTCACGTCCTTTCCTTTTATCCTTCCTTAACATCATGTCTCTATCCTTAGCATGGCCCATAGTCCTCAACTTTAAAGAGCAATTTCCACTGTCCTTACATCAGTCTCGAATTGGTAAGTATAAAGTATGATTTTATGACTTTATGCTTGGAGGCCAAAAGAATTTTACAGGCACTCTTCAGCAGCAAACAACCAAAGCAATTTTTAATTTGCTGATCTCGCCTCTTTCCACCACTTCGGGGGCTGGCTAAACTACAATGCCCTAAGTGGCAGCCAAACCTAAAATCCAACATGCACATCACCCACACCTGCCTGTTCACCACTAATGATCAATCCACCCCTCTACCGGGGGCCTTGCCCCATACCAGAACTGGGGGGTTGTCCTCGACATAATAACCTTAGCCCTATTTATACGAGCAAACAACACCTAACGAAACCTAGTTCAACTTTGGGGCAAACAATCGGTACACCTACATAAGAACCCTGAACTGCCAACTTGCTCTCTTTTTATATATATATATAAATTTTTTTACAAACAATGATACCAGCTTAACCTAACAATACACCACCAAACCCCCTCTTGCCTAGACCATGAATGCATGTATTTATATTCTTTTTGACTCAAAACATGTGGTGTATATGTCATCCTGCAAATCTTTAGCTTGGCACGTTGTGCTTATGCATTGTTATGCTATGCATGATTGGCTATGCATTCTAAAAAGGCCCTAATGCATGTTATGAGCGGCGTACACATGAAAATGTTATGCATCCCATACTACATAACATTTCATGCAACGAAAAAGAAAACGTGCTAGCCGCATTCATGTGGTGAGGTTATGCATCTCATACTACATAACCCTCACATGTTGCCTCCTATGGTGGATCCATATACAAACACATATATGCATCCCATACTACATAATATGCCTCGTATACTTCATGTCATGCTATGAGTGTAGTGTTCGTGCTTCAGCCAAGACGTGCTGATGACATATCGGTGTGTGTATGATATGACTCTAAACACCTAATACTTACAGGGAAAGGTTGCGACATTGTCAAGCAATCCCTCTGATACCAACTGTCACAACCCACATTTTCTCCGAATTTAAATGTTTATCAGAGTACGAGAAAACGCGTGTCGTGATGCCACGTCGAGCAGGGGATAACTGCCGACGCTCAGGCGAAACACTAACTACCCTCTTTATGAAAAATTCATGAGTTTATTAATTGGAAAATCGTTATATTTTTAAGACCGTATCCCTCGGCTCTGTGGATCATCTAGTCACAGTTCAAACTATACTTATACGTAGCGGAAAATACTTTGTTTAATTGGCTTTTTGACATCCTAAGAGTGATCGCATAAGTGTCCCCAGGGGACACCTTATACTATGCAAGAACTAGATTTAATTTATATATATATATAAAAATGACCTTTTTACGTTGCATTGAAAGTAATGTATGAGTTTTGTAAAACATGCAGATCATGAGCTATATATATAATAGTGTTTTTTAGGGTTTAAAAGTAACTAGCATCCTAACATAAATCATCCAAGAGCAAGTTTAATATATCCGAAAGCAATAAAACTAACAGTGTAAGCAAGTGCAAAGTATCTAAAAGAGAAAACCAGTGGGCATCAACATTGACACGAACCCACTGATGAGTAGTATGTCTATACTACAAGTCTAAAGAAAACTACCTCCCGAACAAGAGGAACTGAGAACCACAGTAGCAGCTGAAATGCTAGAAAATCTCCAGGAACAACTAGCCGCACAGTCGGCTAAATACTGTACCTGAGGTATTTAGAAAAAGAACACCTCAGCAAAGCAACCATCAAAAGGAAAAGCAAAGATGCAATAGATTCAAACAGGAATTAAGATCAGGTAAGGATAAGTAGAAAAAAAGTAAACAAGTGCAGGAAAAGTGAGGTAAGAAAAAAACGGTAAGAAAAATACTCATCAAAAGTGAGTAAAAAGGGGTGCACATGTGCACGAATGAAGCCAAGCTCCAAGAATCTCTGCAAGAAGGATTAGCACAATAACAATAACATCCTAACATAGGGCTAGAGCGGAAAGAATCACCTAGTACTGGAGGTGGACAAATTCAGTAACAAGAGCCTAGGCTGGTGGCAACATGTCCAACCAAGTCTATCAGGCCTAAATATCTCCAAGGTGCTGTGGTGGTGGCATCATTCCAACTCAACCAAACAGCCCAGAATGTCTTAACAAGACAAGAAGTAAAAAACCAGGGTGGCGGTAACGGCCCGCCGACCACTAAAACCACATCCTACTCCAGTACTAAGTGACTCGAGAAAAAACCCTGACTGGTGGTTCCATGTACCACCAAGAAGTCACACTGAACCCTAAACAATCTAGAGCAACCCACCTAAGAGTCTTATATGCGGCGGACTAAACATCGAGTGTGTCCAAGCAAGCAGTTTGACACAAAATAAAATAGAAAGTGATTTGTACAAAATATCTGCAGGTAGCTAGATACTAAACCCTGACCAATAACTTGATATTAAACAATAAGCAGGTAATTCGAGAACCAAACGCATACAATTAATTTAATATCAAAACATACATAATCAATTTGATACCAAAGCATACTTAATTACTTTGATACCTACCATGTACGATAATTGGATACCGAACCTAACGATTAATTAAACATAAAAACATTAGCTTCATAAGAAATTGGGTTGGTCTTGTTTACACCCGAGGAAAAACCACAAATAAATTAAATTGAATTGAACAAGATTATAACAAGTGAGCATGACCGAATTATTGAACAAATCAAAGTTCTAACAACATAATTTCTAACCATTGGACATGATTTAAGCTACGGCAAATCTAATTCATGGCTCACAACACAAAAAAAGAACAGCAACTATTGGGAACATTTGTATAATCTATTTGAAATGGTTCAAAGCCCAAAAGAAGAACACAACAACGATTGGAAACAAGCAACACTATCTATTAAACCAATGGTATAAACCCTAACTGGGCTGATTCAAAGCAAAAAAAAAAAGAACAGCAATCTAATGATTCAATTCGGCCATTAATTTAGCAAGCAAGAGATTTTGAACAAAACAATGTTACAATCCTTAACGGTTCTGGGCATGACTCACAGTCCCCACACAAAAACATTTAAACTAATAAATCATTGGGTATAAACTCGATTTTATACTCATAACCGTGAAGCCGCAACAACAAAAAAAAGAGGATTTGCAGCAGAGATTTCGGGTGAGCAAGACTAATAAGCTACTCATTTCAAAAAATCGGACTACATTAATTACATTTGCATAGGCTAAGGGCTTTCCTCCTTTTTTTTAATCAAAGAATAGGCCACAAATTCTCCAAAACCGCCGGCCTTAACCACACTCACTCCGAAAAATTCAAACCTAACCTCCCACAACAACCCATCAACCCAACCATCCCACCAACTCAGATCTCCCACAATTATTCCTCCCCTCAACATTCCCTACTCACACGTAATTTTCTACACTTCGGGCTCCCCCCTTAAAATCTCTACGGTTCTATTCCTTTAATAATTTTCCTCATACTTTCTACTCAAACAAAACTTTTTAAGACCTTATAACCAAAAAAAAAAATTATATTCCTAAAAC